>OX336388.2:1805387543-1806587543 GCA_946902985.2 Meconema thalassinum | reverse complement strand
GTCAAATCAACAGTAGTTTTCATTACCATCCTCATCAAAAGGGCAAATGACCTAGATGTTACGTCCATTATACTACTAAGTAACACCACAGTCTTCATCGCCTGTGATTTTTAAAATGTGTATTTCCATTAGTTTGTAAGTTTGATATATCCGTTCAGTAGTAGTCGTCTTCATTATCATCCTCATCAAAGGGGCAAATGACCTAGATGTTACGTCCATTATACTACTAAGCAACACCAGAGTCTACCTAGCCTGTGATTTTAAAAATGTGTATTTCCTTTAGTTTGTAAGTTTGATATACCCGTTCAGTAGTAATCGTCTTCATTATCATCCTCATCAAAGGGCCAATTGACCTAGATGTTACGTCCATTATACTACTAAGCAACACCAGAGTCTACCTAGCCTGTGATTTTAAAAATATGTATTTCCATTAGTTTGTAAGTTTGATATACCCGTTCAGTAGTAGTCGTCTTCATTATCATCCTCATCAAAGGGGCAAATGACCTAGATGTTACGTCCATTATACTACTAAGCAATACCAGAGTCTACCTAGCCTGTGATTTTAAAAATACGTATTTCCATTAGTTTGTAAGTTTGATATACCCGTTCAGTAGTAGTAGTAGTAGTCTTCATTGTGATCCTCATCAAAAGGGCAAATGACCTCTCATTCCTTTAAAGTATCAATTATTCCCATTCGTTGATAAGTTACATGTGCCAGTAGTCGCTTCTATGTTCATCATCACTATGTAGAAGATGTTTTGCGTCAGAAGAAAAGACAACTGGATGCTCAGGAACGTTAACGATATATCGACTGCGAAATCTGGAAGCTTCTCTTTGAGGAATTGCTTCAGACATTTATCGTACAGTTTAAACCTTAACAAGACGAAACTTTTAACCAGATAGCGATCTAAGTGGGAGCTCTTTGGCAAAAAATAATCAAGTTTTTCCCGAAATGTGAGTCCTAAAAGTAACTTTTTCTATTATTTTCTAAGATTCATATGTCAGTTATGTAGTAATTTTCAATATCATCCTGATCAGTAGGGCAAATTACCTAGATGTTACGCCCTCAACGTCATTTGGGGTATGTGACCTAGATTTTAAGTCCATTATATTTCTAATCACCACCACATAAAGTCTTCTACGACTGAGATGTCACGAATTCTGGGACCGCTAACGACATATCTCGACTCGGACTGAAGACAAATATCGCGAGAATGATCATTATTTTACAGAGCCTTCCCATAGTGACTTAAGTATAAACATTGTCACTGGGTTTGATAATGTAAGAAATGAATACATAAATAAATATAATTTATGACGTTGAGTGTTAAGGAGACTGAAATATTATCATCTTTCCACCGGGCGAAGCCGGGTACTACTGCTAGTATATATACACACATCAAAAAAAGTTTTGCATCACCTCGGTTCCCAGATCTCCGGCATATAGACGTTGACTGTGTATATTGTATCCAAGATACAGTCCCTTTGACTGTTCATAGATGTCACTAAAACTGCTCAAAGATGTAAACAACCATGCATGAGCAGGGCCTATTAGACGGAGGGGGTACGACAGCCGATCAGTTCCAGTCATTCCACCAGGACGAAGGTACGCTGCTCATGTTGTCTGTAGTTCTACCATGCCTAGAAGGTCAATACCGCAGTTCGATCGCGTCCGCATTGTTACTTTGTGTCAAGAAGGGCTCTCAACAAGGGAAGTTTCCAGGCGTCTCAGAGTGAACCAAAGCGATGTTGTTCGGACATGGAGGAGGTACAGAGATACAGGAACTGTCGATGACAGGCCTCGCTCAGGCCGCCCAAGGGCTACTACTGTAGTGGATGACCGCTACTTACGGATTGCCGCTCGGAGGAACCCTGACAGCAATGCCACCATGTTGAATAATGCGTTTCGTTCAGCCACAGGACGTCGTGTTTCAACTCAAACTGTGCGCAATAGGCTGCATGATGCGCAACTTCACTCCCGACGTCCATGGCGAGGTCCAGCTTTGCAACCCCGACACCATGCAGCGCGGTACAGATGGGCCCAACAACATGCTGAATGGACCCCACGGAATTGGCATCACGTTCTCTTCACCGATGAGTGTCGCATATGCCTTCAACCAGACAATCGTCGGAGACGTGTTTGGAGGCACCCTGGTCAGGCTGAACGTCTTAGACACACTGTCCAGCGAGTGCAGCAAGGTGGTGGTTCCCTGATGTTTTGGGGTGGCATTATGTGGGGCCGACGTACGCCACTGGTGGTCATGGAAGGCTCCGAAACGGCTTTACGATACCTGAATGACATCCTCCGACCCATAGTGCAACCATATCGGCAGAATATTGGAGAGTCATTTGTCTTCATGGACGACAATTCTCGACCTCATCGTGCACATCTTGTGAATGCGTTCCTTCAAGATAACGACATCGCTCGACTACAGTGGCCAGCATGTTCGCCAGACATGAACCCCATCGAACATGCCTGGGATATGTTGAAAAGGGCTGTTTATGGACGTCTTGACCCACCAACCACTCTGAGAGATTTACGCCGATTTGTCGTTGAGGAGTGGGACAATTTGGACCAACAGTGTCTTGATGAACTTGTGGATAGTATGCCACGACGAATACAGGCATGCATCAATGCAAGAGGACGTGCTACTGGGTATTAGAGGTAGTGGTGTGTACTGCAATCTGGACCACAAATGCTGAAAGTCTAGCTGTATGATGGTACAACATGCAATGTGTGGGTCTCATGAGCAATAAAACGAGCTGAAATGTTGTTTGTGTTGATCTCTATTCCCTTTGTATTTAAAGGTTCCGGAACTCTTGGAACCGAGGTGATGCAAAACTTTTTTTGATGTGTGTATATAGATAGATAGATACATCTAATATATAAAAGTGAAAGTCTGTATGTATGTATGTATGTATGTATGTATGTATGTATGTATATATGTTGGTTCCGTATACAAATCTACACCGTTCCACCAATCTCAACCATATTTTGCATACATATAGTTAAGGACCCAGAAGGAACCGCTGGCTACATGAATTTTCGATAGTCTTTCTCATTCTTCTGATTTCGGCCCTTTTTCACTCAAAAACAGGCTAATCAAATCATAAAATATACTCATGAAGGAATGGCAAGGCAGATAGTTTCCATGGCAACATAGCTCAATTCGAGACACGGCCGTCTGGATGCCAATTGCGCTCTGCACTACCGGTATAGAAAATGAGGATCTTTACTTGAAATCCCGTTAGTTACTCAACTGCTCACACAGCACTGTCAACCGAGTATAGCATAACAAAGACTTGACACTATCTACTAGATATTTGTCAAATACCACTCACTCACTCACTCACACATTCATCACGAAATCTCAGAACCCACCCAACGGATTGGAATGAAATTTGGTATGCAGCTTACTCAAGGGCCGCAAACGCCCACTAAGAAAGGATTTTTGGATATTCAGGTTCTAAAGGGGTGTTAAGGGGGTAGACCTGCATTTCATCGAATAGCAATATCTCCCGATTGGCTTCACTGGGGGATGTGATACTCGGCATATAAACTCATCATTAAAAATAAGAAGACATGTGTCTGAGGGTTTTTCGATGTGGTGTATATTATGAGGTGAAAGGGGTGAAAAGTGGGGGTTGAAAGATTCCTAACGGAGCCTGTATCTCATAAACGACATAGGCGAGGAGTTTGAAACTCAGCGGGAAAAAATCAGCATAAAAAATAAGTAAATAGGTGTTTGACCGTTTTTTTTTTCATAAATCCAATTTAAGGGGCCTATGGCGTGGGGTGAAATTCTGTGTAAAAAAAAACAGGAAAGAAAGTGTCCTAACCGATTGACTCACTCGCTCTTCAAACTCAGGGGGAAAAACTGCTTAAAAATAAGTATAACTTATATGTGTTCGACAGTTTTTTTGATAAACCAAATTAAGGGGTTCATCGGGAGGGGTGAAATTCTGAAGAAAAAAATTGAAAGAAAATGTCCTGACTCACTCACCCACTATCATCGCCCAGCCAAAAATATTGAAGTTGGAAACATGTCATTTTCGGGATATGTTCGTTGTATGTCAAAACCATACACTAAGGGAGGATTTTTGAATATTCAGGCTCTAAAGGGGTCTTAAGGGGGTTAAACCTGTATTTTATTGAATAACAATATCTCACGAGTGGTTTCATTTGTGGATGTGATACTCGGCATATAAACTAATCATTAAAAACAAGTAGTTCCGTGAAGAACTATACAGCCTATTTTCATATATCCTACTTATGTTAATTGCCACTATCAACATACACAATTTCTGTTTGATTGCTGTAATAGATTCGTAGATATTAAGAACCGACTAAATATTTCGGATGGTCGCCATGTTGGATTTTATATATGTAGGTCCTAGAGTTATGTACTGTTACATGCAGATTATTGTGAACGTGTAGTATTCAAACTTCAACCGCATAATTAGGACACGAGAAAAAACAAGGAGATTTTAAATTGTTTCACAGCTGCCATCTTGAGGTTATGGAAACAACTGAAATAAATTAGATGCCAGTGGATTAACATTCGTGTAAGGATTTACTGTACCAAGTTTCACTGCACTCGGATGGTTAAATTGCGAGAAACGTCCATGTGAATATTTACAATTCGCGTCACCGCCATGTTGGATTTGTGATCACCAGGTTATTTAAAGTCCTATAGGTGAACTTAAGTTCATAGCCCCTATGAACATTAAAAAATGCAGTTTGATTGCTAAAATAGATTCGTAGATATTCAGTATCGTCTAAATATTTCGGATGGTCGCCATGTTGGATTGTTAAATGTATAGGCCATAGAGTCATGTAGCATTAAAGGAAAATTATTGCGTAGGTTCATTATTCAAACTTTCACTTCGATCGCATGAATACATCACAAGAAATAAAAACTTAATTTTAAAATTCGCACTGCCGCCATCTTGAGGTTATGTAAACAATTGAACTAAATTAGATACCAGTGGATTACTATGTGTATAAATATTTCCTGTACCAGGTTTCAGTGCGCTTGGAACATTAAATCGCGAGAAAGGTCTATTTAAAATTTTCAAATTCGCTTGGCCGCCATGCTCGTTTTGTAATTAACCGGTTTTTGAAAGTCTTATAGATGGACTTCCAGTAGTGCCCTTTATCTCCGTACAAAATTATAGGGAGATACCGCTAATAGTTTCAGATATATAGAATACCGGTGAAATATTTCGCACATCCGCCATCTTGTGATTATGTAAACAATTGAACGAAGTTAGATGTCGGTGCATTACAATGTATATAAACATATACTGTACCAAGTTTCATTGCGTTTGGTTGGTCAAATCACGAGAAACGTCTATTTGAAAGTCGCAAATTCGCTTGGCCTCCATGTTGGTTTTGTAGTTACCAGGTTTTCAAAAGTCACATAAGTGAACTTATAGTAGTTCCCTCTATCACCATAGAAAATGTCAGGGTAATATCGGTAATAGTTTCGGAGATATTGAATGCTGGTGAAATACTTCGCACAGCCGCCATGTTGGATTGGTGAGACGTAACAAAATTTGAAGGGCACGGTCGAGGTCGCCGGGAATAGTGCTATGAACTTTCCGAGTTTCATTGAAATCGCTCCTGTCGTTTAGATTTTATTAGGGGGACACACACACACGAATCACACACACACACACACACGCACACACACACGGACAAAAGGTGATCTCATAAGCCTATTTTTTCAAAATTGAAAATAGGCTAATAAGCAGACATGTGTCTAAGGGATTTTCGATGTGGTGTATTATTATGAGGTGAAAGGGGTGAAAATTGGGGATTGAAGGATTCCTAACGAAGCGTGTAGGCCTATCTCCTAAACGACATAGGCGAGAAATTTGAAACTCGGCGAAAAAAAATCAGCTTAAAAAATAAGTAAGTCGGTGTTCCACCGTTTTTTCATAAATTAATTTAAGGAGCCAATGGGGTGGGGTGAAATTCTGGGGGGAAAAAGGAGAGAAAGTGTCCTAACTGACTGACTAACTCACTTAATCATCAAACTCAGGGGCTGTTAAAGATCTTTCCACTAATTACACCTGTGTGAAACTAAATTGGATAGGTTAAGAATATAAACAACGCTCTTAGGTTGCTACGTTCGTTGCCAAGAGCCGACTGCGGTGGCGTCTAGTAGCTAGTTCTGAACTAGGCCTAGTAGTCGTTGACGGTGGCGTTTGGCGGCAAAAGTAGGAACTATTTGAAAATTCAAAGTTGCAGTCCCTACTTGAATTAAAAAACAGATACACACACTAATACAGTCATCACAATTAACACCGGTTATCAGACATATTCTACACACACCCAAAGTACACGGGGCTACATGACCGCGTTGTCGCAGCCCCTAAACTAAGGAACCAACCAACCAAACTCAGGGGAAAAAGACAGCTTAAAAAATAAGTTAATAGGTGTTCAAGCGTTTTTTCATCAATCCAATTTAAGGGGCCCATGGGGAGGGGTGATATTCTGGTAAAAATAATTGAAAGAAAATGTCCTGTCTGACTCACTCACTCGTCACGCCCAGCGAAAACTATTAAAGTTAGAAACATGAAATTTTGGGAATATGTTCGCTGTATATCGAAAACGTCAACTAATGAATGATTTTTGTTATTCGGGTTTTAAAGAGGTGTTAAGGGGGTAAACGTGCATTTCATTGAATAACGATATCTCATGAGTTGTTTCTTTGGGGATGTGATATTCGGTATATAAGCTAATCATTAAAAGAATCAGACATATGTCTAAGGGTTTATCGATGAGGTGTATATTACGAGGTGAAAGGGGTGAAAATTGGGGGTTGAGGGATTCTTAACGGAGCGTGTATCTCTTAAACGACATAGGCGAGAAGTTTGAAAATCGGCGGGAAAAAACAGCTTAAAATATAAGTAAATAGGTGTTCGACCGTTTTTTCATAAATCCAATTTAAGGGGCTCTTGGAGAGAGGTGAAATTCTGGGGGGAAAACAGGAAAGAAAGTGTCCTAACTCACTCACTCATCAAACTCAGGGGGGAAGAACAGCTCAAAAATAAGTAAATAGGTGTTCGACCGTTTTTTTCATAAATCCAATTTAAGGGGTTCATGAGAGGGGTGAAATTCTGAAAAATAATTGAAAGAAAATGTCCTGACTTACTCACTTATCATCCCCCAGCCAAAATTATTGAAGTTAGAAACATGACATTAAGGGGCTATGTTCGTTGTATGTTGAAAACGTCCACTAAGGAAGGAATTTTGGATATTCAGGTTCTAAAGGGGTGTTAAGGGGGTAGACTTGCATTTAATTGAATAACAATATCTCCCGAATGATTTCCTTTGGGATGGGATACTAGGCATATAAACTCATCATTAAGAATAAGAAGACACATGTCTGAGGGTTTTTCGATGTGGTGTATATTATGAGGTGTATGTGTGAAAAGTGAGTGTTGAAGGATTCTTAACGGAGCAAGTATCTCTTAAAAGACAGAGGCAAAAAGTAAGAATCTCAGGGAGAAAAATCAGATTGAAAAAGTAGTAGATAGGTGTTCGATCGTTTTTTCATAATCCAATTTAAGGGGCTCATGGAGAGGGATGAAATTCTGGGGAAAGAAGTCCACTAAGGAAGGATTTTTGGATATTCACTCATCATCCCCCAGCAAACCTATTGCAGTTAGAAACTTGAAATTTTGGGGATATGTTCGTTGTTTGTCGAAAAAGTCCACTAAGGATGGATTTTTGGATATTCATGTTCTGAAGGGGTGTTAAGGGGGTTAAACTTGCATTTCATTGAATAACAATATCTCACGAGTTGTTTCATATGGGGATGTGATATTCGGCATACAAACTAATCACTTAAAATAAGCAGACATATGTCTAAGGGTTTATCGATATGGTGTATATTATGAGGTGAAAGGGGAGAAAATTGGGGGTTGAAGGATTCTTAACGGAGCGTGTACTGTATCTCTTATTCAACATAGGCGATAAGTTTGAAATTCAGCGGAAAAAGCAGCTTAAAAATAAGTAAATAGGTGTTCGACCATTTCTTCATAAATCCAATTTAAGGGGCCCATGGGGAGGAGTGAAATTCGGGGGGGGGGGGAACAGGAAAGAAGGTGTCCTAACTGATAGACTTACTTACTCACTTATCAAACTCAGGGGGAAAACAGCTTTAAATAAGTAAATAGGTTTTCGACCGTTTTTTTTTTCATAAATCCAATTTAAGGGGTTCTTGGGGAGGGGTGAAATTCTCAAATATTAATGAAAGAAAATGTCCTGACTGACTCACTCACTCATCATCGCCCAGCAAAAATTATTGAAGTTAGAAACATGAAATTTTGGGGATAAGTTCGTGGTATGTCGAAAACGTCCACTAAGGAAAGAGTTTTGGATATTCAGGTTCTAATGAGGTGTTAAGGGGGTAAACGTGCATTTCATTGAATAACAATATCTCATGAGTGGTTTCATTTGGGGATGTGGTACTTGGCATATATACTAATCATTTAAAATAAGCTGACACATGTCTAATGGTTTTTCGATGTGGTGTATATTATGAGGTGAAAGGGATGAAAAGTGGGGGTTGAAAGATTCCGAACGGAGCGTGTATCTCTTAAACGACATAGACGAGGAGTTTGATTTTCTCCGAGTTTCAATCACCTTAAAAATTAATAAATGAATAAATAATTAAAATAAGTAGATGTTCGACCGGTTTTTTTTTCATAAATCCAATTTAAGGGGCATATGGGGAGGGGTGAAATTCTGGAATAAAAACGTCCACTAAGGAAGGATTTTTGGATGTTCACTCTCATCGATCAATCAAAACTATTGAAGTTAGAAGAAGGGGATATGTTTGTTGTGTGTCGAAAATGTCTACTAAGGAGGGATTTTTGGATATTCAGGTTCTAAAGGGGTGTTAACGGAATTAAACCTGCATGTCATTGAATAACAATATGACACGACTATGACGCGAGCGAAGCGAGGCTAAAAATGAGATGGTGTGTGTCTGTGTATTACTCAATCACGCAAGAACCACTGGTCCGACTTACATGAATTTTACATGAAAGTAGCTGATTTAACTGGTTAACATATAGGCTACTTTTGATTTCAATACTTTGCACTCTGGCGACCATTTTAGTGACGTCACTACACCCTTTGGTTTCAAACTTTCATATTTCCATTTCAAATAAAAAGTGAACGCTAAGAAATAGCAAACTTTTGATGGCATATACGAGGTTTAAAATTACATTTTCTGTCCGAAAGGTATCTCCAACGGTTAGCGAGTAAAACCTAAATTTGTGCTATAAAACACGGTCAACGCCGAACGGTGTAGTTGGACAAAATGTTCCATCCTTAATCTCCCTCTGCGCAGCACCTCGCCTATCCCCTGTTTTAACTGTCACTTTCACATTTTAATTTATTTATGATGCGTAGCGAAGCACGGGTACTTCAGCTAGTATATACATAAATTATATATAAACTTTTGAACTGACGGTGGTTTTGGGGTCTGGGGGATGTGAAACGCGAAGATATGTTGAAATTTTCCGGAAGTCGAAACATGGGACCCATTGCAATAGTTAGCTTTCTAATGAAATCTACCTAAAAGAGCAGGAAGCGTTATCCAATTGTTTTATGAGAAACTCGAGTCTACTGTCGATTTTTAATTCAGAGTTAAGGGAATCTCTAAAATCATAGCAGTTAATACGGGACTGGCTGCATGGCTCAGCGGTAACATTCTCGCCTGCTGTACCCAAGGTTGCAGGATCGACTCCTGGCAAAGTCACTTGACATTTGAGGATGTGCAAATGCAAGGGATATGTGTCAGTAGATTTACTGGCACGTTAATGATCTCCATCGGGGAAAAATTCTAGCACCCTTGTGTCTCTAAAAGCCACAGTAGTTAAAATGGACGTAGAACCAATTACATGATCATCATCTGTTAATACGGACGTAAAATCCGATCTCTACGACTCTTCAAATATCCTTCCTTCTCGCATCTAACATTCAAATTGCCAATACCAACCGCTAGGAATTGGAGGCTATTGTTGTTCCAGGGAGAAGACGCTCCTATTCCCAAATAGAAATTTTAAGATGTGTATGTCGTCATGGTTAATTCTCCATTCTATAACATGGCCATAGTTCATTACCCTATATGCTCTTTAATCACAGATCACTGATAAACAGGCTAAATCCATGTTCCCGTTGCATGTGGCTTGACGAGTGTGCTCTGAAGATTGTCGTATGACGTGCCGTCGGAACAGCTAGATCTGTCCAGGCTCAAGGAAAACGAGCTGGCTCGGAGGAGTGACTCGATCCTTCCTATAGAAAGTATAGAATGTCGTCAAAAGCTCCCAACATCAAATATTCGTGGTTCGATGGACAATTCAACAACTCTCAGTACTGATTAGAGTACAGTCCAAAGGGCTTGTTAATGTTGTCAGATAACTTTATGAAATGCTTGATTTATGAAGGAAAGGAAGGAAGCTTGTAGTTTAACGTGACCGTTAATCTTGAGATCATGAGCTTGATTTATGGCAATTTACTTTGTATGTTCTTTTTACAAAACCATTTTGTATTCCTTACCTTCTGCAACTTTTATTCAATGGTACCATCCACCAATTTATTTTGCGTTTCACCATTTCCCACTATCTGACACTCACTACATAACACGCTGTTGCACACGCACTTTTATCCTTATTGTGCGATTCCTAAACTTCATTCATTGTTAAATTTTATTATTTGAATCTCTCTCTGTGGTTAACAGCCGTGAGGCTGGTTGGCAGCAGCTCGCCATTCTTCCCGTCTCTCAGTCTTCCTCTTCAGTTCACAGTATGAGCCACAACCCATATCCTTCAGTATTTGACTCATGTACTCCAGTCTGGGTCTTCCTCTACAATTCTTGCCGTCTACTCTTCCCTCGATTATAAGCTTAATCAGTCCATTGTGTCACAGTATGTGGCCCACGAGGTGATTCCTTCTTCTTTTTAAATATTTAAGGAAGCATCTTCTCTCTCCCACTCTTCTAAAGACTTCCTCATTTGTGACCATTTCTTTCCAACTGATTTTCATAATTCTTCTATAGCACCAGGTTTCAAATGCTAGTAGTTTTTTCCTCTCTCTCTCTCTCCTATTGTCCAAGATTCGCTGCCATATAGCGCGACGCTCCATACATAGGTCTTCAACATTTGTTTCCTCACATCAAGACTTATGTTCCTTGCAGTAAATATGTTCTTCTTTTTATAGAAAGCGTTCTTGGCTTGGGCAATCCTACTTAATATCTCCCTGCTGCTTCTTCCATCATTCGTTATTTTACTTCCCAGATAATTAAACTCATTCACTTCTTGTATCTTTTCATTTCTTAACCCTATTGATGTCTGATTTTCTCCATGTCTACTGCAGACCAAAATTTTTGTTTTATTTGTATTTATTCTCATATTAAATTCTTCCTCCATTATTTTGTCCATCTTGCTCAGGATCTTTTGTAAGTCTTCTTCACTTTCTGCAATTAGCGCTATGTCATCAGCAAACCTTATCATGTCAACTTTTTCTCCATGAATATTCACTCCTGTGGCAAATTTTTCTCTTACTTGGTCGATCGCCTTTTGTACATATATATTGAATAGGTATGGGGAAAGGGAACAACCCTGCCGTACACCCTTTCTGATGTGTGCTGTTTCTTCCTTGCTACCACAACAAACTATTCCAATTTCTTGCTTATAGATATTGTAGATGAGTCTTCTGTCTCTAAAGTTGATACCTGTTTGATGAAGAATGCTGAATAGAACATTCCAGTTCACATTGTCAAACGCCTTTTCAAGGTCGACGAACGCTAAGAAAGTAGGTTTGCCTTTCTTCATCTGCTTCTCTATCACTTGCCTCAATGCTAAGATTGCTTCTCTTGTTCCTACTCCTTTCCTAAAACCAAATTGATCATCAGATAGGTTTTCATCGATTTGTTTTTCTATTCTCTTCATAATAATTCTGGTGACTCTTCATGATGCATGACACACCAGACTCAAAGTTCTGTATTGTTTACATGACCTTGCATTTGATTTTTAGGTATAGGTACTATTATGCATATCACAAAGTCTTCAGGAAATTCTCCAATCTTGTAAATAGTACATATTAAGTTGTACTGTTCCTTTTTTAACTTGTCACCTGATTGTTTCAATAGTTCTCCTGGTTTGTTATCAACTCCAAGAGCTTTCATTCCTTTGAGGTCCTGCAACGCCTTCTCAAACTCTTCCTCCATAATAGGTGCCCCCAAGTCTTCCTCTGTTATTTCATCTTCTTTCTCAATGGGCAAGTTAACACAGTTCCCACTGTATAGTTGTTCCAAATATTCTTTCCATCTTTTCACTATCATTTCGTCATCATATATTAACTTCCCATCTTTGTCCTCAATGCTCATTGTTTTTGGCTTTCTTGTTTCAAAGAACCTTTTAATATCTTAGATTTCCATTAAATGCTGTTCCTTGACTTGTTTTGCCCTCTTATTTATCTTGTTTCTCAAGGTCTTGTACTTTTGCTTTTCATTCTCATCATTTGAGATTTTATACTGTCTTCTTTCCTTTATCATATCCACAACTTCTTGACTTATCCACTCTTTCCTATTTTCTTTTTCTTTTTTTTTCCTAAAACAGTTTCTGTTGAGTCTAAAATGCTCTTCTTTATTTTGATCCTCTTCTCTTCTACTGCCAAGTGTTCTTCAATGTCTCTTATGTTATTGCTTGTTTCATCCATATAGAGTATTTGAGTGGACTCATCTTTAAGCTTAGAAATATCCCAATGTTTATTTTCTCTCTTCTTTAATCTTTTGAACTTTAATTCACAGCGTATGACGACTGGGTTATGGTCGCTGTCGACATCAGCTCCAGGGTAACTTCTACTATCTTTCACCTGGTTCTTAAATCTTTCCTTTACTAATATGTAGTCTATTTGGGCCCTTCTTAGGTCTCCCGGAGCTTTCCAAGTGTATCTCCTCCTTGGATGGTGTTGGAATATAGTATTCGTTACAACTAATTTATGCTGTATACAAAACTCTACAAGTCTCTCGCCTCTCTCATTTCTTCTCCCCAATCCGTATTTACCAACAACATGTCCTTCAGTTCCTTCTCCGACAATTGCATTTCAGTCACCAAGTAAAATAAGGTTTTCTTCCCCCTTTATTTTAGCTATAAGTTCACTTAGATCTTCATAACATTTCTCTACCTCTTCATCAACCTCTTGTATTGTCGGCATATAAACTTGGACTATCACAGTATCCTTTGGTTTAGTTTCGATCCGTACTAAAATTAATCGTTCATTATATTGCACGAATCTCTTTACTCTGTTCCCTAGTTCTTTATGCAATATGATGCCTACTCCACCATATCCTGGTTTATTATTTGCTGTACAAGAATGAATAATCCTATAATTTCCACTCCAAAAGTCTCCTGCATGTGGCCATCTCATTTCTGCTATACCCAATACATGAAAATCCATCCTTTCCATCTCCATGATCAAGTTCTTTAACTTTCCAGTCTGGAGTAAGGTCCGTACATTCCAGGTACCGATTCTTCTCTGCTTATTTCTTAAATTGGCTTCTTTATCTGTCCCCCTCCGGAGATCCGAGTGGGGGATTATTTTACCTCCGGAAAAATTTACTGTAGAAGCTAACATCATCTTGAGCTGCTGATACTTGGGATATCCTAATAGATCTTTAATGAAGTGGTTTCCCTTTGCCTTCTTCATCCTATGCCGTTGGCCAACTAGTGGCTCATCCGCCTTTAGGGGAAGTTTCCTGCCCCAAGGGCTTGAGAGAGCCCTGGACCTCTACCCGCTCATCCGCTCTCTGAGGAGACCGCTGGCACTTGGTAGAAGGGGACTTCTTATTCCGGGAGTCACTCGGTGGGACATAATAATAAAGGATATATATTAAAAAAAAAGCTTCATATAAAATGTTCTATCAATACAAAAGATAATACTACATCTCTATATTAAAAACACCACAGGGTGGCTACAAGAGATAAGATGGGAAATACAAAGACTGCAGATCAATACAGTCATTAAAATAACCCAGTTTATCAAATAGATTCCACACACATTCAAGAAATCGCTCAGGCAGGCCTTGTTTAATGATTATTCACCATTATTCTATCCAGTAGGCCTAAATGTGTGTTCACTCTCTGCCCGTTTCTAGGATAATCCACAAATTGCTCCATCTTGAAAAATTACGGTATCGGTACGTAACTTAAGAAGCAATTTCGTTACTTCGTTAGTGACAAAATTGGCGGCGTCATAAACTCAAGGCCTGATTCCACTACAGTTATTCGTTTGAATAGGCAACCCAAATCAAATAAACCAAACTCTCACTGCAGACTGCATCCAGTTTCTCGATTAAATCCATCAGCCGTTCTACCGAGTCAGTACAACGGCTGATGGGTCCAATCGTCAATAGTACTGACCATATATTCACCAAGTTCAATACCTGACCTCCTCGAAAATGCGTACCTACGCGTCGTGGGAACAAGTTTAAGAGGTAAATTTGTAAGGGACTTACAGTTATTTTCTGATGTCACTGTAATTTAAATAGTGTGTCAGACATTCTAAATAGGGTAAGAACATGATGTAATTTCCAACCGCAAGCCTGTGTTTGCCTGCTTCCTATTGCCATAAATAAATGACGCACGCTACAATTCTCAAACCATGGAATTAATCAAACAGAATATCGAGTGATGAACTTTTAAATTAATGCGGCTGATATTTGATTCATTTAATGTAACATATTAGTCACCGTAGAGAGAATTTGATTGAACTCGGCTAAGAATAGCCGTGGGTTACTGTGCTGTGGCGATGATTCCAAGTTAACGTTTCGCGTAGTGATATTAATTAAAGGAAAACTCATTGAGCATCTTGTCCCTTGAATTAATGATGCCCATAAGTAGACTGTAGAGACAGATTCCTACCGAAATCTTTCTTATGGTAATCTAATATCCTAACATGGCTAGACGTCACAATTGACGTCCAAGTCTATTCATGTCATATTTGTTTATAACATTCATTCATTCATTCATTCCATTCATTCGTTTATTTGCAATTGGGGATGTGTCCCCCGGTGGCAAATTAGATATACATAACAAATAAATACTGTAATTGTACATAACAATTCACTAACAACTCGTTCGTTTGAGTCTTCAGTCTTTTGACTGGTTTGATGCAGCTCTCCATACCTCCCTGTCCTGAGCTAATCGTTTCATCTCTACATAGCTACCACACCCTACATCCGAGGCAATCTGTTTAACATATTCTAACCTTGGTCTACCCCTACAGTTCTTGTCCTCGACCCTTCCTTCCATAACTAAGCTTGCTATTCCTGGGTGTCTTAGTATGTGTCCTACTAATCTATCTCTTCTCTTCATTAGTCCGCCCCTTAAAACAACAATAACTAACTAACTAACTCTCTTCATTAGCAGTCGCCAGAAACATCTCTCCTCTCCCACTCGTCTTAATACCTCTTCGTTTGTAACCCTATCTACCCATCTGATCTTCATCATTCTCCTGTAACACCACATTTCAAATGCTTCAATTCTCCTCTTTTCTGCTGCACCAATAGTCCAAGTTTCACTTCCATAGAGCGCCACGCTCCAGACAAAGGCTTTCAAAAATGACTTCCTAATACCAACATCTATATTCGATGTCAACAGATTCCTTTTTTGTAGAAATGCTTTCCTTGCCTGAGCCAACCTACTTTTTATATCGTCTTTGCTTTGTCCATCACTGGTTATTTTGCTTCCGAAGTAACAGAAGTCACCTACTTCCTTCAGCTTTTCACCTGCCAATTTGATGTGCATAGAGGTTTCTGATTTATTTCGGCTGCATTCTAGTATTTTTGTTTTACCATGATTAATTTTCATCATGTTTTCTTTCCGTAAGACGGAGTCCATACCATTCAAAAACTCATTCAAATCCTCAGGCTTGTCGGCCAAGATGACGATGTCATCAGCAAATCGCAGAGTTGAAATTATTTCTCCTTGAATCTTCACTCCCACTTTAAATTTTTCTCTAATTTCCTTCATTGCTTGTTCAATGTAAAGATTGAAAAGTATGGAGTATTTACACAAATAATCAGACTTTTCTTAAACACACCCATATGTTTGGGAAAAGGCTCTAAGACTGCGGCAGGTAGAGAGTTCCAATTATCAATGGCATGGTTTACGAAAGAATATTTACCATAATTTGTTCGCTGTGGTCGGCCCTTAACTTTGAAAGGATGATCGCTCCTACTCATGTAAGTAGGCTTTTCCAAACGTTTGCTAAGCTCACCCCATGCGGGTTGATTTGTGTACGTGTTGTACATAGCGCAGAGTCTAGATTTCATCCTCCTAGCCTCAAGTGATTCCCACCCAAGTTTCTTTAACATACGGCTCACACTGCTCCTGGGATTAAAGTCACTGAACACAAATCTAGCAGCCTTTCTTTGTACCATTTCCAACTCATTTATGAGCCCTACTTGATATGGATCCCAAACCACCGAGGCGTATTCCAGAATAGGCCTTACAAGTGACAAATATCCTAATTCTTTAGCAGAGGTACTACTTCCTTTTAATACCCTCATTACAAAGTGCAGGGATTTGTAAGCTTTAGAAACTACACTTCCTATAAGACTACTCCATTTCATATCATTTCTTACGTGAACGCCCAAATATTTGCAAGAATCTTCTTCTACAAGTATTTCCGAGCCAATGTTATATTGAAAATCTTGCCTTCGCACTTTCCCTATTTTTATTAGACTATATATTCTTGTGTTTATTTTCATTTTATCTTCAATTGCCCACTTATAGACCAGGTTCAGGTCATCTTGAAGTACTGCATTGTCTTGTGAGTCATGTATCTTTCGATATATTACACAATCATCCGCAAACAATCGACAGTCACTGCGAATCCCATTTGGTAAGTCATTTATAAACGACAAAAATAACAAAGTTCCGATTACGCTGCCCTGAGGGATACCCGACGTTACGGTAATTTAATCCGAGAATCGGCCTTCAACTTTCACTTTCTGGGAACGACCCTTCAAAAATTCCTGGATCCATAAAATTACTCTTCTATCAATCTTCGTCGAAGCTAATTTATGGAGTAGCATGTCATGCGGCACGACATCAAATGCCTTCGCAAAATCTATAACTACGGCGTCGACTGAAACTCCATCGTCTAACGATTCGCTAATATCTTGAAAAAGTGATAGCATCTGACTCTCGCATGAGTAACCTTTCCGAAATCCATGTTGTCTATCATTAAACCATGATAATGTTTCCCACAAGTAGTTTCGAGAAGAACTAACATAGCCATTGTTCATATACGCCCTATGTCTTAAAAGTTCGATGAATGGATCTATATTACGAACGGATTGTTGGCTTACATGAAACAGCCGTTACTATCCTTCGAAGTAGTCCCCGTAGATGGTTATGCACTTCTTAGAACGGCTATACAAGTCCTGGCATAGTCTTCCTGACGGATAGCCTTCAGTTGGGTCGTCACATCACGTTGGATGTCCGAAATGTCCGAAAACCTCAGGCCCTTCAGGGCTTTTCGGCGACCCTGGACCCCGATACTCCATACTTTGACGCTTGCCTTCGAGGTCGTACCTCAGGCACCTGGTCTCGTCACCCGTGACGATGGTTTTCAGGACCAATCCATTCCACGGAACATTCACCTTTCTCACTCCCACCCGTCGAACAGGTTGGCAAGGTAGGTTGCATAAATTCACCCTTCTCATTGCCGTCCGTCTATCGGTGTGCAAGGCAGGTTGCATAATTCACGCTTCTCTCTTGCTTTCTATTTAGAGTTTTGACGACTCAAACTGAAAGCTATTACTAAAGAAGACTACGCCAGGAGTTTCCAGGATTTGTTCAGTCGTTCTCAGAAGTGCATAACCATCCACGGGGATTACTTCGAAGGACAGTAACGGCTGTTTCAAGTAAGCCAACAATACGTTCGTAATATAGACCCACTCACCGAACTTTTCAGACAGAGGGTGTATTTTACTGACCCTGTGCATCATTAAATCTCCCTTCTCCTTTCTGTCGTTTAGTCCGACTGTGGACCACGTTGATTTGATTTAAGCTAATTCTGAGTCTTTATTCTTGCCCAGTACTCCTTCATTCTATCACTCTCCATTATCCTCCTTTCTTCAGTCGATGGTGCCTGGATCCGGGATGTAGGATGACTCTTAAAACCCATGAAATTCTTAATTTAGGCTTTGTATGATTTCCTGTTGCTGATTTCAGCTCCAGATGCTGCTATTCCTTCTAGGTTCTTCTTTACCTCCTGACTCCAGCGAACTGTGGTTTTCCTGGTTGCAAATAATTTCATTATCTAGTTCGTTAATTTACCTGTGTCAATTCTGTATATAAGTCCAAAGAACATGGCCATTCTTTTGCGGATGGTGACGGAAAATTTATCCAATCTGAGGTATATTATTGGTTCCCTTTTTTTCTACCTTCTGTTCTTTTAGTTCCATGTATCTTTCTAAGAATCTTTCTCTCTATTAGCTCCAACATTTTGATCATTCCTTTTTTTTGTCAGACACAACCATTCAGCTGCATATATGCCTTCCGCACGAATCACTGTCTGGTAGTGTCTCAGTTTTGTGTTGATCGAGATGGTCTTCTTGTTGTAAGTGTTGCAGGTTAATTTGTATGCCAAATTTGAATCCCACTATTAATGTTAGGAATTATCGATATGATGGATTAAGTCGCTTTTGGAATATGAACAAACTTGTGACATAATACAGGGTAACAATTTCAAACTCGTAATTCAATATATTATCATTGTAGCCTAGCCATTATTAAACAGTAGGTAACAGTAAATTAAAATTTATATTTTAAATAGTATGACGGCATTTTATTAGGATTACAGAGACCACCAAATTTCAAACAAAGCTGCTACCGTTGTCATAATACATTCCATCAACGCATCTCCACCAATTAAACACATGCGTTTGAAGTAACATGATTAGGCCTTATCTAAAAGACTATGAAACACTTTTTACGAGAATATTTAGTTCGTCATAGAGATAGGTCTAATTTTATCAACTTTCCCAGTGATCTGCTCAATGGAACCTGAATAAGAGAAGTATATTTTTTAGAAATCATTATTCGTATCATCTATAATTTATGATATCTACACTTGATAATGGAGACAGATGACCTCGATGTTTTCCCCTCAAAATAACAATCATTATTATCACCACTGTTGCATATTGAATGAAATATTTTTAGATCTGTATTTGACTTAAGACATAAGTGGTTACTAGTCCATTTTACTTGTGGTTGAGTTAAATATGTATAGATACCTATGCTTTTAATATTGTAGTATCTTGTATCTGAAAGTAGAATTGAGTAAGACGTGGTCGTATTCTATGTTCTGTTCCTACCCTCTATATACATGCAGTTGACGTGGTAAATCAGGAAAATATATTTAGAAGATACCCAATGGTGAGTTTCAAATCCAGCTCTCATCTCACTTGTCCTCATTAGTTCCTCAAGCCAGAATCAAAATCTTCCATGGTGAACTGGGAACTGATCTCAACTTCCTATATTTCCTGATATGCGTTGATGGTAGAAATCATATTAAAAATTAAATGGAAATTCATACCTAAGTTTGGATGAAGTAATCAAATTACAGACCAATAATTTTGTCTGCAACCAAGGAAAGTTGTTATGTTTTGCAACTCCTATTGCTTGTTGAAATGGACACAGCCATCGTCCGGACCCACTGCTTAAAGAGCTCGCCTTTACGTTCAGAACAAACCACGGAGTAATTTCAACGTGTAAAGAGCTCTCTGAAGTGAAGGCTTTAGTGAATGCTGCTAGAACGAGTGAACAATTTCGGAGCTTCAATAGGAGTGAAAATCCTTGCTTGAGGTCTTCACAAGATCTGTGGGCATGCAGCAACAATAGAGAAACTGTGCCAGGAACTAGATAAAAAGAGATATCTGCTGCCCGGAATTCTAATGACATCCCTCCATAGCGGCCAATATGACCATGTTAATTATATCTCAAGCAAAGTGTGCAGTTGACAAGGGGAGATGAGCGAGTTGTTCCCAGATTCCAATTACTAGTTCTAGCCTTATTAAATTATATACTAATGTTGATCATATTCAAGAGTCTAGCCATTGCCACCTAAATCCATCTTTACTTCTCTTATTGTTTGGTCCGTTTCCTGGTGTAGCAGCTAGCATTCTAAGCTGCCGCTCCAGAGGTCCGGTTCGATTCCCGGCTCTGGCAAGAAAATTAAATCTGGTTTCAGGGAAGGAGCGTGGTACACTCAACTTCATAAGGGAAAACAGAGAAGAGGTGGGTTCGATTACAATTCAGCCATTCTAGATATATTTTTTCGTGGTGTCCCACCTCTAGTCAAGGCAAATGTCTGAATGGTCCTTACCTAATAGCTACGACCGCTTCCTTCTCAATCCTCACCTGAATCACAAATACACACCCTACCTATTTATTTATTTATTTATGCACACTTCCACGTACACGGGGCCAAGTTGTAAAAGTCCCTCAAATGAAACAACAACAACAATCCGAATGGTCTATATCAGATAAAAGAAAGTGAATAATTTCAACCACAAATTAACGCGTCGAAGCCATTTTAGCCTATTTTGATTTATGAAACAAGTAGTTCTGTGAAGAACTATGCAGCCTATTTTCATATATCCTACTTATGTTAATTGCCTCTATCAACATACACAATTTCAGTTTGATTGTTGTGATAGATTCGTGGATATTTAGAACCGTCTAAATATTTCAGATGGTCGCCAGGTTGGATTTGTATCTATGTACTATTACATGAAGATTATTGTGTAGGTGTAGTATTCAAACTTCAATCGCATGATTAGGGCACAAGAAGTAAAAACGAGATTTTAAAATTTCGCTCAGCTGCCATCTTGTGGATGTGAAAACAATTGAAATAAATTAGATGCCAGTCGTTTTTATTTCTTGTGTCCTAATTATGCGATTGAAGTTAGAATACTACACGTACACAATAATCTTCATGTAACAGTACATACCTCTAAGACCTACTGTACATATATAACAAGATGTTCAGTAAAGAACATATAGCCTACTTTCTCCTAAATGTATGAGTATAGTTATAACTCGTTGTTATTATCAAAGAGTATAATAGAACTATTCTTTGTTGAAGACCTTAGAAACGATTTACCTCTACCAAACGCCACAACCTAGATAAAAACTGCTACCATCATTGAAGAAAGAAAGATAAGAAGTATATCAAGAATGTTATGGATCTGGAGACATAATCGACCGGACTGGCTGCGTGGCTCAGCAGTAACGTTCTCGCTTGCTGGGCCCTAGGTTGCAGGTTCGTATCCTGGCGCAGTCAGCTGGCATTTGAGGGTGCACAAATGCGAGAGAGCCATGTCAGTACATTTACTGGCACGTTAAAGATCCCCTTCGGGCCAAACTTCCGGCGCAGTCAGCTGGCATTTGAGGGTGCACAAATGCGAGGGAGCCGTGTCAGTACATTTACTGGCACGTTAAAGATCCCCTTCGGGCCAAAATTCCGGCACCCCGGTGTCTCTAAAAGCAGCAGTAGTTAAAAGGGATGTAAAACCAATAACATTATTATTATTATTATTATTATTATTATTACTATTATTACATATACGACCTGCCGTGGGCAACATCCAACTTTGAGTTGAGGCATGTCTTTACACGTCTGGTTGTGCATGGCTTTCACAACCCTAATTGAATTAACAAATCTTTCCATGACCCTACAGAGTCGTGTGTATACAAACTATGTGGATATTTTCGATTGCTATTTGCCTGAAATAAAACTAACACCAACGGCTTCAATTCAGTTACTATGTGAAATCGTTTTGTTCTTTACTTCAAATAACATTTTCTAGTAACGCAAAATAGGCTGTTACAAACCCTTTAAAATAAAAAGTAAAAATGTATCGTAGTATCATCTTGTCATTCTTCAAATTCGATGCGCATAGAATGCCAATGGTAATCAATGGAGGCCCACGTAGACTAGTCGTGACATCTAGTGATGAAATATCGAACAATATAATCCTAACAGAGCGAGTGCATTCTAGCGGCCAGAAGAAGAAACTTTTCAATAAAATGTGGTCGGCGTGCAGTTACCTTTTTGGCAGCTAGATGTCTCGAGTAAATCTGCTGGCGAATTATGTTTTAATTAAATATATATTTTACACCATAATATGCACAATATAACGCTTAATTTTAAAACATCTGAGTCATTACAAAACAATAAACATATAACATTTCAAGCAAAAAACCTAACTCCGATCGGGTTTGAACCATAGGCATTTGAGCGATAGGCTAAAGCTCTACCACTGAGCTAATTGTGTCAACGAATATCGTTCTATATAAAATGACTTACATAGAACTTGTTAGCAAATAATGATTTATACTAAACGATTTCATCACTGGAGTATATTATTTATATATAAAGCATTTCATACAAAGTTTATTTATTTTGTATCAGTACGCTATAGTGCATGCAATACTCAAATTAGTGAAATATAAGTCAGGCACAAGATATCCGCTGCCATCTTGTCTTATTACTGAATCAGCTCAGCTTTTTAAAATCACGTCTGCACTATAGTATTACAAAATAAACTTTTAATTTCGAACGTGCCTCTTCCTTTAGAACAGTTAAAACGATTCTCGGCTCGATAATCGGAACTGGTGGGTCCCATGATATGGATTATAAAGTTTGCATAATTCGCACGGCCGCCATCCTGAAATGGTATGGCGGACGACCTTGTAGTTTGGTCAGAAGACGCATCCTATACGAAGGTATGTTGTTACCAAATTTGGTAGAGATCGGATGATTTGGTTAGTCGTTATTTGATTTTACGTTTTGAACGTTTGAGTGGCCGCCATTCAGTTTTAGTAAAGATGGCGGCGATATAAAACATGACACTGAGGTGTCCTTTGCTAGTGCTACCTTTGTACCAAATTTCGTTCAATTCGCATTCACCGTGTTCGAATTGATAGGGGGGGACAGACATTCAGAGTACACACACTCACACACACACAGACACACACACACACACAGACTCACACACACACATACACACACACAGACAGACACACTTTTTTCGCCCTGTGTTGATCTCATAAGTCTACTTTCATTTTTGCAAAAATCGAAAGTAGGCTAAAAATCCAACATAGCGACCATCTGAAATATTTTGTCGGTTCTCAATATCTACGAATCTATTACAGCAATCAAACTGAAATTTTATATGTTGATAGAGGCAATTAACATGAGTAGGATATATGAAAATAGGCTGTATAGTTCTTCACGGAACTACTTGTTGCAAAATGTGAAAAGTAGGCTTAAAACAGGTATATGAGATCACCTATTGTCCGCGTGTGTGTGTATGTGTGTGTGTGCGTCCGTGTGTGTGACCAGAATAACGTCTAAACGGCTGGAGCAATTTCATTGAAACTCCTTAAGTTCAAAGTACTATTTAGGCCAACACCGACAGTACCCTTCAAATTTTATTACGCCTCACCAATCCAACAAGGTGGCTGTGCGAAATATTTTACCGGCATTCTATATCTATGAAACCTTTAAGTATATCACTCTGAAATTGTGTATGGTGATAAAGGGCACTACTAAAAACTTACCTACGAGACTTTCAAAAACCTGTTTACTACAAATCGAACATGGGGGCCAGGCGAATTTCAAACTTTCAAATAGTTCTTTCTCGCTATTTAGCCATTCAACTGCAATGAAACTTAGTTCACCAAATGTTTGTACAAACTGCAATGCACTGGCATTTAATTTAGTTCAATTGTTTCCAAACCTCAAAATGGCGGCTGTGCGAAATATTTCACCGGCATTCTACGTCCGAAACTATTACTGAAATCACCCTATTTTTTACGGTGATAAAGGGTACTGCTAGAAGTTCAGGTATATGACTTCCAAAAACCTGTAATCTTCAAAACGAATATGGCGGCCAAGCAAAGGTGAAATATTTTAATAGTCTTCACTCGCGATTTAACCATCTGAGCGCAGTGAAATATGGTACAGTAAATATTCATACACATTGTAATACAATGGCATATAATGTGGTTCTTCTGTTTACATAACCTCAAGATGGCGGATGTGCGCAATTTTAAAATTAAGTTTTCATTTCTTGTGTATTTATCACGTGATCGTAGTGAACGTTTGAAAAATGAACCTTCGCAAAAATCGCCATCTAATAGTTCATAACCCTATGTCTATATATATATATATATATAGGCATATATATAAATATTCAACATGGCGACCATCCGAAGTATTTGGACGGATCACAATATCTATTAATCTATAATATCAATCAAAATGAAATTTTGTATGTTGATAGTGACCTATGGGACTTTCAATAACCCAGTGAGCAAAAATACAACATGGCGGTGACGCGAAATATACATATTAAAATAGACGTTCTCGCGATATAACCATCCGAGTGCAGTGAAACTTGGTACGGTAAATGCTTTTACATATGTTAATCGACTGGCATCTAATTTACTTCAATTGTTTTCATATCCACAAGATGGCAGCTGTGCGATATTTTAAAATCTGGTTTTCCTTTCCTGAGTCCTAAACATGGGATTGAAATTTGAATATAACACCTACACAATATTCTTCATGTAATAGCACATGACTCTAAGACCTACATATATAAAAATCCAACATGGCGACCAACCAAAATATTAAGACGGTTCTCAATATCTACGAATCTATTACAGCAATCAAACTGAAATTGTGTGTGTTGGTAGAGGCAATTAACATAAGTAGGATATATGAAAATAGGCTGTATAGTTCTTTGCAGAACTACTTGTTCATTGTTGCCTTAGTAAACTGTATATACGAAATGATTTTCAGTCGGTGAATATAATTTTGCCCAAATTGTAATGCGTGGTATTCCCTATACATAGAAAAGAATTACATGAGATTAATTAAATCACTATAAACCCTTGGATCGTTAAGCGATTATCAGCAGATTTCTTACACTCAAGCTTTTAAATCAATCGCTTATCTACGCGTATGTGTATGAAGATATTTTCAATATTACTATTTTAGTAACAATAAGCCTTAATCATATGGAGATGAATCTCGTACTTACCTATCATGATAAACCGCTCCATTAATTAATATGTCGGTGAGAGAGAGCTCTCTATCTCTCGGTTGTATTTTAATTAGGGGAGACGATCCAATGTGCAATACAAGTCTAGAGAGACATTTCCGTCCGCCCACCCCAACTCTGTGCGGAAAATCAATGTTTGTGTTTCTGTTCAAGACTCAGCTCGATCGATTCAAAGCGACCGTAAAGCTTAGTAAACTGAAGGTTGCCTCTCCAGACCGCGACTTGCCTGCGAAAGACGGAAGCGCCGTCATTTCAGGAAATACTTACAGTTTACGAGCCCTGGAGCGCTTGGAATGAGTAACCACCAGGGAAGTTCGTAGATACACAATTTCTAGAGTTACAAGTATCGGTTTATGCAAGTTTCCTCGAGCGAAAGGTAGAGTAACCACCTTATGTCCTAAAGATCGTGTGTTCGATTCTCCGCTGAAATAGGTACATCCACAGCAGTCCAATTCGCAAGATGCCTGTTCTTTTAAAACTTTTTAGGCATATGTTAATAGTTTTCAGATGATACTGTTATGCTTTTCAGTTTCCAGTTTAGTCTGCAAGCCTCTGTTTGAGAATGAATTGCCTCCATGAAACCCTATTGGCAGTTAGCACTTCTACATCACTCGCCTTGAAATCGTTAAACATTGAAACTTTCAAGGTATACCGCTGTTTCTCTTACTTTCCATATCCGAGTCATAATATGTATTTTATTTATCGTATGGCTTTTAGTGCCGGGAGTGTCCGAGGAAATGTTCGGCTTGCCTGAGTCTGTAGCTGCTTCCAGTGGACACCCTTAGGGTGAGCTACAAGTTCCGTTCAATTTCAAATAGTTCCAACTTTCGCTACCAGATATCGGTGATATCTAGTGGTGAACGTTGGAACTTTAATAGAGCATTCTGACGAAATCTAACCTAACAATTTTGCTTCACACAAGTTTGGTCTGTGGAAGGATCTTTTACATGCCATAAATCTATGACATGGAACCGCTGGCTTTACTTCCCCACCGAAGGACGGCATACTGAAGGATTTTAATGCTCTTAAAAAATCCGACGACATCGGCCGGGTTTGAACCCGCTATCTTGGACACAGCAGTTCAGCATGCTACCAACTACGCCACCTACCATCTAGGTCGGTTGATGCGAATAGCCTCAACTAAGGCGATTATTTTTAAACTAAATCTAAAGCCTTTAACTCTTCATTACCAGAACCCTCCTGCCATTGCTCTCACCTACTTGTCCAAGCAATCATTCATTCAATCCCTATATCAGGTAGGTCTACCTCTAGCTTGTGTATGGGATATCCTATATCCACGCAACTCCCACTCTAATACAGCAAGGTCGGTCTGAATACTGAGTAACATAGAGGAAGTTGTGTCGCTCCACTAACTTCTTTATTGTGGAATACAGTAGATCGCAACTTTTTTTTGTCGTGTGACCTCCGGAGAGGCCGAGTGCAAGTCATTCTAGTCGACGCCCGTGGGCGACCTGCGCGTCGGGATGAGAGATGGAATGGATGAAGATGAATGAAACTGGGCAAGGATGTGGGAGGAAGAGACCGTGGCCTGTCAGAAGGTACCGTCCCAGCATTTTGCCTGGTGTTGAAAATGGGGAAACCACGGAAAACTATTTCAAGGACGGTCGACGGTGGGGCTCGAACCCACGCGTCTACCGAGTCAGCAGAGAGCATGTCCCCATGACCTAACGCTGCGCTTTAGCCAACGTAGCCACTGCTGTCGGTACATCGCAACTAAGAACACACTGTATTGTCTTTTATAGTTCTTGACTCTGACTCATTCACAATACTACCATCCTGAGAAAATGAACAGCTTTCCTATAGCCAGGATCTCGCTCCAGGGGACTTATTTCATTGAAGTAACAATTACCACCATCATCTATATGAACAAAAAGTACGATTGCATATATCTGGGGCTGCAGTTCTTGGGAAAGGTTATTATTGCGTAAGTCGGCTCCGTGGTGTAGTGGTCAGCGTGTTTAGCTACCACCCTGGGGATCCGAGGTTCGATTCCTGGCTCTGCCACGAAATTTGAAACGTGGTATGAGGACTGGAACGGGGTCTACTCAGCCACGGGTTGTCCAAATAAGTAGAGGGGGTTCGATTCCCACCTCAGCCATCCTCGAAGTGGATTTCCATAGTTTCCCACTTCGTCTTCGGGCAAATGCCGGAATGGAGCCTACCGTTAGACTACGGCCGCCTCCTTCCCTCTTCCTTGTCTATCCCTCCCATTCTTCCCATCCCGTCCCATATCTCATGAGGCCCCCTGTTCGCTTTGCAGGTGAGGCCGCCTGGGCAAGGTCCAAGTCCCGCCTCCCCAGTTGTATCCCTCGAATCGATGTCAAGTTCCAGGACACTGCCCGTATAGGTGGTAAAGGTGGGATCTCTCGCTGAGTCCGTGGGAAAAGCCTACCTGGATGGTAAACTGATTACCAAAGAGAAAAAAAAAATCTTGCGTAAACCTCCAACAAAGGAATATTCTTTCCCCAGTTTCTGGCTATTTGGTATTGACAAAGAACGCCGCCTTTCTACTCAGTCCCTATAGCTTTTTACTAAAGTTTGCCATTAGGTTATTTTTTATCAAGTCCATTTTGATGACATAACGTTTCCAATATGTAACGGAGGTTAGTGGCTCTTATTACACCCATTATATCCATAAAGTTGTTCAATAATTGACTTCCTCTTTCGGAGCAAAACAAACAAGGAATGGCATGACCCAGTTCTCTGTCTTAAGATATTTGAGATGGAGGGCAATA
Organism: Meconema thalassinum; assembly: GCA_946902985.2. Classification (NCBI taxonomy): domain Eukaryota; kingdom Metazoa; phylum Arthropoda; class Insecta; order Orthoptera; family Tettigoniidae; genus Meconema; species Meconema thalassinum. The sequence continues at coordinate 1,806,559,612 of OX336388.2, read as the reverse complement.
AACCCATCGCTGGCACGTGCTCCAAGCTTTTTCAATATTTCATGCAGTTCAGTGAGTCGATAAGAATACATCTGTTATAGACAGTAACGTTTGGGACTTCGTAATGAATGTTTATTTGGACGACTTCAAACCCACTTTCATTTTCATTTCTACGAATTACATCTGACGATGTACGAAAACAAAAACAAAACAAAAACGTTTACTCTGCATTCTTTACTAATAACCAAGAAGAACATGACGGTGATTGGATGTTCTATGTAATCCATATGTAGGTACAAGGAAATGAGAGAGAAATTTTAAGTAGGAGTACTGGTTCAAGGTGAAATAATTCCAACTCGGAGATTTGATGATGACCTTGTCATATTTGCTAATTCACCAAAGGTTAGTAGCGGCTTCGGTGGCGTAGTAGGTAGCATGCTGATATGCTACGCCCAGGATCGTGGGTTCAAACCCGGCCAAAGTCGTAGGATATTTAAGAGCTTTATGCTTCAGTATGCCTTCCTTCGGAGGGGAAGTAAAGAAATATAATATCATATGGCGTGAAAAATTGATAGTGTGTAGCCAAATTTGTAGGTTATATTTCGTTAGAAATGCTCTATTAAGTTCCAACGTTCACCACTAGGTTTCAGTGGCATCTGGTAGCCAAAGTTGGAACTACTTTAAATTGAACTTGCCCAGTTTCATTCATCTTCATTCATTTCATCTCATCCACATGCGACGGTACTTGTAGCTCACCCCGAGGGTTTCCGCATAGAAGCAGCTACAAACTCTGGCGAGTCGGACATGTCCTCCCGGCATTAAAAGCCATACGGTAAAGAAATACATGAGGTTAGTAAGTCATTTTTGTTCTAAGGGGTGGGACAGCGAGGTCATCTGCCCCCGACTTGCCAAATAATTCGTATGAATTTCCAAGTGGTATGGTCTTAGTCTTCAGTAAAGAATTCATTATGAAAATCAATAAATATAAAACAAAAATAATGGAAAGCTGGAAGAAATTAGAAAACCTTATGAGATTTACACAGGGCCAAAAATTGTGTGCCTGTGAGTGTGTGTGCTCTGAATGTCTGTCTACCCCCCCCCCCCCTCCCCCTCCCCCCTCTATCAATTCGAACACGGTGAAACCGAATTGAACGAAATTTGCTACAGAGGTAGCACTAGCAAAGGGCACCTCAGTGTCATGGTTTATATTGCCGCCATCTTGACGGAAGCGTAATGGCGGCCACCCAAATGTTCAAAGCTTAAATCAAATTACGACTAATTTAATCATCCGATCCCTACCATATTTTGCAACAACATATATTTAATGGCGACCGTCCTTTGACTAAATTACAAGGTCATCAGTCCAATAGTTTGCAGACGGCGGTCATGTATGTGTGCAAATCGATCCCCCCCTATCAATTCAAACACGGTGAAACCGAATTGAACGAAATTTGGTACCGAGGTAGCACTAGCAATGGACATCTCAGTGTTTTATATCGCCACCATTTTGAAGAAAACGTGATGGCCGCCGCCCAAATGTTAAAAGCTTAAATAAAATTACGACCAACACAATCATCTGATATCTACAAAATTTTGCAACATTATACCTTTATGGTATGAAGAATCTTTTTACCAAACTACAAGGTCATCAGCCAAATAATTTGCGGATGGCAGCCATGTATATGTGCAAATCGATTCCCCCTATCTATTCAAACACGGTGAAATTGAATTGAATGACATTTGATACAGAGGTAGCACTAGCAAAGGGCACCTCAGTGTCATGTTTTATATCGCCGCCACCTTGACGGAAACAGAATGGGGGCCACCGAAATGATAAAAGTTTAAATCAAATTACGACGAACCTAATCATTTGATCTCTACAAAATTTTGCAGCAACATACCTTTCTGAGAGAAGCGTTCTTTAACCATGCTACAAGCTCATCAGTCCAATAGTTTGCATATGGCGGCTATGTATGTGTGGAAATCGATTCCCCCTATCAATTCAAACAAGGTAAAACCGAATTGAATGAATTTTGGTACAGAAGTAGAACTGGCAAAAAGCCATCTAAGTGTCATGTTTTATATCGCCGCCATGTTGACGGAAACAGAATGGTGGCCACCCAAAGCTTAAATCAAATTACGACCAACCTAATTATTTGATATCTACCAAATTTTGCAACAATATTCCTTTTTGTGGGAAGCATCTTTTGACTGAACTACAAAGTCATCAGCCGAATAGTTTGCAGATAGCGGCCATGTATGTGTGCAAATTGATTCACCATATCAATTCAAGCACGGTGAAAACGAATTGAATGAAATTGTGTACAGAGGTAGCACTAGCAAAGGGCACCTTATATTCATGTTTAATATCCGTACAGCACGTTGTATTTCAACAAGCTACTACAAACAACTTTCACTTATACTCCTTGAAAAGGACAAAGAGTTATAACTATACACATGGATTTAGGAGAAAGTAGGCTATATGTTCTTTACTGAACATCTTGTTAGCCTATTTTCAATTTTGAAAAAATAGGCTTATGAGATCACCTTTTGTCCGTGTGTGTGTGCGTGTGCGTGCGTGTGTGTGTGTGTGTGTGAGGTGTGTGTGTGTGTCCCCTTAATAAAATCTAAACGACTGGAGCGATTTTAATGAAACTCGGTAAGATCATAGCACCATTCTGGCAGACCTCGACCGTGCCCTTCAAATTTTATTCTGTCGCACCAATCCAACATGGTGGCTGTGCGAAATATTTCACCAGCAGTCAGTATCTCCGAACCTATTACCGATATCACCCTGAAATTTTCTACGGTGATAAAGGGCCCTACGAGAAGTTCACCTAGGAGGCGTTGAAAAACCTGATAAATACAAAAACAACATGGCGGCCAAGCGAAGTTGAGACTTTTAAATAGGCTTTTCTCGCGATTTAACAATCCAAACGTAATGAAACTTGGTACTGAAAATGTCTATATACATTGTAATGCACTGGCATCCAATTTCGTTCAATTGTTCACATAACCTCAAAATGGCGGCTGTGCAATATATTTCACTGGCATTCTATATCTCCGAAACCATTACAGTTATCACCCTGAAATTTTGTACAACTATAAAGGGCACTGTTACACGTATATCTATGTACTTTTCAAAAACATGTAAAGTACAAAACGAGCATGGCGGCCAAGCGAAGTTGAAACATTTTAATAGACTTTTCTCTTGATTTAACCATCTGAGCGCAGTGAAATGTGGTACAATAAATGATTATACATATTGCAATACAATGACATCTAATTTAGTTAAATTGTTTAAATAACCTCAAGATGGCGGCTGTGCGAAATTTTAATATTAAGTTTTTATTTCTTGTGTCGTAATCATGCGATCGAAGTGAATGTTTGAATAATGAAGCTACGCATTATTTTTCCTTTAATGGTACCCAACTCTATGGCCTATACATAAAACAATCCAAAATGGCGAGCATCCGAAATATTTCGGCGGTTCTCAATATCTACGAATCCTTTACAGCAATCAAACTGAATTTTTAATGCTCATAGAGGCTATGAACATAAGTTCACCTAAAGGTCTTTCAGTAACCTGGTGAGCGCAAATCCAACATGGCGGCCATGCGAAGTATTGTGCCCGTTTAGACCGGAGTCCGCACGACCACATATGCATTTTACCAATAATCAGTCAGCACGAGAGTCAAAATATCCCGGGGCGCCAGATGGGTTAAAGCTAATCGCAAAAAAAAGACATCAAATTTTAAAAAAAATGCTTTACTGATTTTTGGCTCAATGCAACAATAAGGATAGAAGGAGATTCAACTGGGCATAACACAACATGTAAAATTATCTCATTTTATTCTAAATTTTAAAATTGACTGCAAAATGATGCTCAAAGTAAATCATTCCAGTGAGACGGCACACACTACTATTTACACAATGTACAAAAATTTTCCCACATATTGAACAATTGTCCTTGGAGACACAAGTCTGATTATCAGTCCTGTAGACTGTGTTCCAAAATTATATCAATTATTTACGATGAAATCCAGTTCAAATTTAATTGTCTTTACTGGAAATATTGTAGTTCACTGGTTGAATTTCTAACATGATATTAACACTCGTAGAAATTCTCACTGTTTATAATTGTTTATAGAATTTTTTAACTTCCATTTATTTTTCCAGTTTAAAAAATATTGTCAAAAATATTATCTTTGACCCAACACTAATTATGTATACATATTAATAACAACATCTGAAAAGTATATGACCCTTGAGCATAGCATCGAAGAACTGTGCGAAGCACAACAAAATTTATTATTCTTCCAAAATTAAACATTTCGAGAAGTGACTCGATTATGAACTTCAAATTCCAAAGGAATATGATTTCTGAATCATCAGCTTGAACATAAAAAATTGTTGAACCATTCAACTATTCGATTTTCCACTTGGAATAATTATTAAGAAAAATATTTATATTTGTTGCTATTTTGGTAACTTTCACAACTTGCAATTCTTGAACAGAATGCGGAAATAAGAATTGTAGCTTTATAATAAATTCATTTAGTTCATGACAATAGGATTGAAAACATCCTTTAAGTAATTCGTGGATACAGAATTATTTTTTAATTGGCAGTGGCCCATTCAATTATTTGTGTAAGAACACAATATCCCAACAACAACGGCAAAGGTCTTCCCCTGAAGAAGAATAAAATTTTATCATGACAAAACCGGGTTCTAGCAAATCCAAAGTATTAATGGAATACGTAAACAAGTTTGAAATAATTACTGATGGTTTGGTCATTCATTCGACGAAATGTGTGGTTCCAATACTCCTCCTATAAACCTGAGCCATCGAACCTGCTATTTGATTGATGCTCCAAAAAAAAAACTCCTCATTCCTGCAACTTATACATGCGCACCTGGGAATGGCATTTCAACTACTCCACACACATAAATTTTCTTCCCAAAATTTATACAATAAATCAAGCCTCTGCTTGTTATCAAAACTGGAAGATCTGTAAACATACAAGTTTATTTTATTTTACCATTCAGTTCAAACCGTGAAGTTACCACACTTGTGATATTCTCTATTTCACTTTCGAATGTGTGCCTACGTCACAAAAAAAAAATCCTAATTGATACAAATATCATTGGCTTCCTGTTTCATGGCTTTTCGTGTTATCTGAAAAATATACTTTGCTCAATGCAAATATTAACTGTTCAACCAGAACTATAATGTTGGTGGAATACGGGTTTGCGCTATCCACTAGCTATCGGAAAATCACCTGTTCCAAACTACGAATGATTAAACTAATCTTTAAGCTCTCTCTCAACGAATGTGATTATTAAAAAATGTAAGATCCAATAATTATTTAGAAAAATTATGAAAATTATTATTATTATTATTGGATTATTATTGTTATTATTTCCTTAAATATGTTTAATTATTATTTCCTTATGTGAAAAAAACACATGTTCGACTCTTCGAATATGGACAAAATATCCATTCCTCAACAAAAATTAATATTAACTTCTACAGTTATATCGGCTGATTTCCGTGATTCTCGAACAAAATGAACATTCAAATAAATGCTCGGTATGCTCGGTCATCGATCCTAAACTGTTCTGAGTGCTGAAAAATACTCAGAATAACCCTAATGTGTCTTGCGTAAATCAATGCAAGATTTAAATACGAAGAAAAATAAATGTGTTGGTCATCTGCAGAAAATGAGTTTGTTCCAATTAGCTAGGCATAATATAAAAGTCAAATGTGGCTTACATTTCTCGTTGGTCTTGAAGCGTAGTGAACCTGGTCTGTACCAGATTTATCCAGATACATGCCCTATTGGACACGCACGTCTAATCCTTGTATCGGCCGCCATTATATACCCACAATCTGTCTAGCACGACGTAGTGGAAATATTTCTTGAAGTTTGAAGTAACTGCTGATCCATTTTAATATTGACTTCAATTAAATCTATAGCAGTTCGCTTAAATGGGGTCAGATCCAAATGATCTCTTCTCAAAAGCGTCAGTTGTAACATAACTCACGGTAATCTTTTCAGTACAGGAAAACACTGATAGTCTAAAACAATCAACGGCTGTTCTGAAGATCGTTCCCTGGGCATGGCTTCACACCATCTATCATGCGCGAAGCAACATATAGTTTCCCTTTGTCGGCTAATGAACAACACCGTGATAGACTGGCCTTCAATATACTGAAAGATCTGAGTGGTTATTTAGTTACAATTTGTGAAACTGACAAATTGGATTAAAATATCCAAGTATTGAATTATTGTTACTGGACTGTGACAGAATAATATCTAGACAAAGTCTAGCATATGTCCATATAGAAACAAAGTGTTTCACCAATGTCCGTAAAAAAATAACAATCACCTTAGTGATTCCCTCTACCGGAAACTTACTACGTTCCCCACGTATCGTAGCACTTTTGTGACTATCACAATTCAAAGATATCTTCTGCGTAGATTCGGCAACCATGTGCCTTGGCTCGACGTAGCAGCAGCACCTTGCTTGGGCCGAGCGGCTTTTATACAAAACGGTCGGCTCCACGCTGGATCACGCTGAAATCTGTAAATCCTCATATCTCCGGTGTCTCTGGTCTGATTCACTTGAGACTGAGTGCATCCTCTTTCATTTGGCCGTGCCAGTAATCTGATCCAAGTATCAAGTCTCTACTCCATGGCTAAGTATTTAATCACCAAATAGTCTCGACCTCTGCTACTATTTGCCACGTCACTTAACATCTTCTTGGCTGCATAAAGTTTCCATTTCAATCTAGAAGGAAAGGAGCGCGATATTCAAATATCTCAACTTTCAAAAGCAGCTGTAGCCTTTCCCTTGATACCTAGGTGTCTGAATCTTGGAATACCCATTCCTAGAATTGGGCACAGTTTAAATACTCAATTGGACATTTCTCGTGATTTAATCATCCGAATGCAGTGAAACTTTGCACGTTAAATGGTTATACAAATAGTAATCCATTGGCATCTAATTTATTTCTATTGTTTTGATAACCACAAGATGGCAGCTGTGCGAAATTTTAAAATCTCGTTTTTACGTCTTATGTCCTAATCATGCGATTGAAGTTTGAATACCACACGTACACAATAATCTTCATGTAATAGAACATAAATAAAAATCCAACCTGTCGATCATCTGAAATATTTAGACGGTTCTCAATATCTACGAATCTATCACAACAATCAAACTGAAATTTTGTATGTTGATAGAGGCAGTTGACAGGAGTAGGATATATGAAAATAGGCTGTATAGTTCTCCACGGAACTACTTGTTTTTATTATTTTATTAATACAGCCAATGGCCATGTACTTTGCTTTTCAGGACGGGACCGGGAAGGGATTTTTGAAGGAAATCGGCCATGAACCTATTGAAAGGAACCATCCCGGCATTTGCCTGGTGGTGAAAATGGGGAAACCCCGAAAACCATTGTCAGGACGGCTGATGTGGGATTCGAACCCACGCTCTCCCGATCTCTGCGAGGCACGTGGTAGCGCGTTAGCGCTCTTGGCCACAGCGGCCGGTAAAACTCATTGATATCTAATTATTGACAGGTAGGAAGCTAAAGGAGAACTTCTGCTTCTTGGGAAGTAAAATAAGCAGTGATGGACGAAGCACAGAAGATATAAGAAGGTTATATCTGACAAGGAAAGCTTTACCAAAGAATGGAAATCTATTGACATCAAATATAAATATAAGTATTTGAAATACATTTTTGAAAACCTCTACGTGGAGCGCTGCGCTCTATGGAAGTGAAATTGTGACTGTTGAAGCATCAGAAAATATTTATAGTGACGTGATCTTCACGGGGAACAACGTTTGGAGTTTTTTTTCTTTTCTATAGCCACTAGGTTTATGGCCTTTTGCCATTTCTTATTTATGTGTTACGTAGAGACAATGTGAAACAGGAGCAATAGGTACACAGTGCTAGATGTAATATGCTGAAGTTGATTGTTCATGTTCACCTATGGTGATAACTGATAAGGATTATTGTACTATCAACAGAACAATATTTACATTTAAATATATATATATATATATATATATTGATAGAGCCTCCGTGGCTAAGGCGGCAGCACGCCGGCCTCTCACCGCTGGGTCCGTGGTTCAAATCCCGGTCACTCCATGTGAGATCTGTGCTGGACAAAACGGAGGCAGACAGGTTTTTCTCCGGGTACTCCGGTTTTCCCTGTCACAATTTCATTCCAGCAACACTCTCCACTATCATTTCATTTCATCTGTCATTCATTTATCATTGCCCCAGAGGAGTGCGTCAGAACTCGGCAGCCGGCACGTTCATATCCTCGCCGCTAGATGGGGGCTTCATTCATTCCATTCCTGACCCGGTCGGAGACTGGAAGCAGGCTGTGGATTTTCATATATATATTTTGATGAGAATAACATAACAGGATATTTTCTATATTGATCATGTTTAGAACAATGAATCAGACAATTGTAGCAAATCAGTTTACAACTTTACTCTATATCAAGAGCGAGTAGTGTCTTACATATCCTTTCTATTGTATCGTAAAGCAGGCTGTTTCACTATTAAACTAAAAAAATAAATCATGGCGTTAATGAGTGAGTCGTCGCTAATTTTAAAGTGTAGTGTTCATACAATTTTCAAGGGCTTAGGTGGCGTAGTCGGTAGTATGCAGAATTGCAATGCCCAAGATCGCGGGTTCAAACCAGGCAGAAGTCGTTAGATCTTTAAGAGAGTTAAAATCCGTCTGTATGCCTTTCTTCGGAGAGGAAGCAAAGACAACGGGCCCTTGTCATAGATTTATGGCACGTAAGAAACCTACCACTACAATTGGTAGTGTGTAGCTAAATTAGTAGGTTACTTGGGTTAGAAACTCTCTATCAAGTTCCAATATTCGCAACTAGGTGACAGTGGCATCTGTGGTAGCCGAAGTTGGATCTACTTGAAATTGAACTTGATGGAGAACCTACAGGTGTTGAAATAAAATACCCTGCCATGGCCATTGGCTGCAATTTGAATATAATAATTATACGATTTTAACGAGAGAAGCTGCGACGTGTAAAGCTTGTAAACTACCTAGGTATAAACATAAATAGGTCTCGACCCTTACGAGCTACAATGCCTAAAACAACTAACAAGATAGGAACGTTTAAGTAGCCTTTTATGCCTAAAGCAGTTGTAAGCAGTTGAAAATAAAGGTGGAAGCTTGTAAATCGTTTTATATACCTGAAGAAAAATAACGTTGACTATTGCGTAATATTAGAATATACAGGGTGAGCCAATACACTCCGGTCCGGCAGTCCCATGTGCGCAGTGGAAAAACACGAGAGCCGGTCCGGAGTTTATTGGCACTCCAGTATATACCTTTCAGTCCGGATGTATTTGCGCAATTAAGACGAAATTTGGTAAAAGACGAGTATTATATAACAGATCTCAGTAGCGTTAGCGAGTAATTTCTCCCACATAGGCCTGTATAGCGCACAGTGGCCATCTTGGAATTTCAGAATGTACAAATAATTAACTATCTATATTTTAGAGCTATAGTGACGAAACTTAGACATAAAGAAAAAACATAAATGTGAATTTGTATGCCAAAAGCAAAATATTAGCGACTCTCTTAATTCTAGATGGCGGCTAGGTCTACAATTAATACTGAACAAGGTGTTCACCAAAGAAAATATAGCCTACTTTCTCCTAAATGTAGCCATATGGGTATAGTTATGATTATGACACTTTGTCCTCACCCCTAAAACAACCACCCCCACCACCATGTATTTTTAGTTTTCTTTTATATTGATAATTAGCCAGTAAGTATGTGTCTAAATCAATATTATATACTTTATGATGATTGATTAACAAGACTACTAACTTATTGTAATGCTTTCACGTCCGTTAATCTCAATATTAAGCGTCCAAACCTTCGTTTCAGGTACCTTCCCCTTTAAAAATCCGCCGCGATCTCAGTAGGTTGGTGCTGCAACTTAGCAGTGAATTAATATAAGTATATCTTGTACGCCTCTGAGTGGTGAATGGGCAGGCAGTTTAAAGTAAGTGGACTTTCGTATGTACTTAGTGACTTTTACCTCTAAACCGACGATATTATTATTTCTATCAATAGGCTATCTCGCATGCAACATACTCAAACTACTAAAATATAGGACAGGCACAAGAGAACATCTGCCATCTTTCATGTGACAGAGACGGCTGAGCTCTTTCAGGTCAATGATAAAGTGTATTATTACAATATAAAATAATAAATACCGAGACACGTCCTTTGGGATAGCTTAAACCACCCTCGGCTCGATAATCGGAATTGGTGGGTCCTAAGCTATTGATTTTAATGTTTGCATAATTCACACGTCCGCCATCTTTAAATGGTACGGCTGTACCTTGTAGTTCGAGCACAGGACGCGTTTCATATGTAGGTATGCTTTTACTAAAGATCCGATGATTAGTTTGGTCGTAATTTAATGTTCAGATTTGACCATTTGAGTGCCACCATTACGGTTTGGTAAAGATGGCGGCAATATAGAACATGCCACTGAGGTGCTCTTTGCTAGTGCTACCTCTGTACCAAATTTTCGCGTTTCAATTGATAGGGTGGGGTGGGGGTGCAGACATACACACACATACAAACACTCACACAGTCAGACACACACTTTTTTGGCCCTGTGTAGATCTCATAAGTCTACTTTCATTTTTTGCAAAAATCGAAAGTAGGCTAAGGAACAATTACTCGGAGTATAATAGCACAATTAAAATGAAACTTAGAGTTACCATTTAGTTAATATCCATTACATAAATTACACAAATTTCACGCTCAATACAGTGCATGTGTGCTTTATTGGAAACACAAATAAGTGATAGGGAAGCCGGATTCACCTGGAGTCCCGGAGTCCATTAATTGGAATGAAGCTTTTCGATGTTGCGTGACTCTAAATTGTGCTATCATAAGCCAAGAGACCACTTTTTCTTACACGGAATAAGAACAATTGGACGTGCATTTTTACAAGGATAATCTCACATGATTTAACAGGGAATCTAACCCAATCCACCTTGGTGAAATCACCATCACGTTCCCTTCCCATAAAGTGTGAGCCTCTGGGAGATCAATGATTTTGTTTCCCCTGAAGCATTAATTTGTGTAATCATTTTCACTTGTTTCACCTAAACTTTAGCCAATATTCTGACGAAGTTAACCACAGGCAGAAGGTAATGTACCATCAACTCCAAACTCTCTCAATATTTCATCCAGCTGAGCGAGCCAGTAAGAATACATCTGTTATCGACAATAGTTCATAAGTGATGTTGAAACTTTGTAATGAATGTTTATTGGCTGACTTCAGACTAGCTTTCATATCCATTTCTGCCAATAACAGCAGACAGCTGCGTATCAAAAGGGAAGAATATACGTAGTACCCGCTCGTAGTTCGAACATAAATTTGTAATACTTTTTATTCTGCAGTTTTAGCCTTATATCATGTACTAGAGAGAAATGTGGTTATCATAATCATTCAGGCTAGAGTAGGAACTAGGCTAAGCCCCGAACCTTTCGAAACCTATCTGAAGGTTATTGACTAGTCATCGTTGTTGTTGATTCATTTAGAGGCTATGGAACATCCTGGTCATGTAGCTCTGTGTACTTGGGTGTGTGTGAAATCTGTCTGATAACTTGCGTCATTGCACCAGTATGTGTATTTGTAACGGAAGCTAGAATTTGGAAGGAGGCACCGTGCCGTTAAGTTAAGAGTTTCAGATTGACTTAGGGACTTTGCGACATCGTGGTCATGCAACCCTGCGTACTTGGGTGTGTATGGAACTTATCTGATGTCTTGTGCGTTTGTGTTATCTGTATTAGTGGGAGTATTTGTAATTCATATTGTTGATTCATTTAGGGGACTTTGCGACATCGTGGTCATATAGCCCCGTGTACTTGGGATTTGTAATTCAGGTGAGTATTGGGAGGATGGCGGCCGTGGTCTTTAGTTAGGAACCACCCCACCATTTGCCTTGAGTAGAAGTAGAAAGCCACGGAAACCCACTTCCAAGATGGCTGAGATGTGAATCAAACCCTCCTCTTCTCATTTCTGCTTCACGAGGCTGAGTTAAATGCGTTCCATCACTAACACCAGAATTAAAATTTATTGGCAGAGCTGGAAATCAAAACCGGACCTTCGGAGCGACAGCCACAAACGCTGTCCGCTAGACCACGAGGTTGTCTTAAGTTATGAACCATCCCAGTAGAAGTGGGGAAAACAAGGACGACCGTTCGTAGGATGCCTTAGGTTGAATCGAATCCACGTAATCTCAATTCAAACCCACGAGATTGAGTGTACCCAGCCAACCCTCAGGCCAGAATTAGCATTCTATGCAAAATCCGGAATTTAACCCGGACCTCCACAGTGAAATACATTTGCTATTCGTCTTCCTGAGCACGTTGTTGAGGTAAACACTCATAATAGTTCTCTTTATCTCTAACCCACCTGTTTACCAGCTCTTGATGGATGCAGTATTTTTGCATTTGTCTGTTGGCACAGGCTAGAGTAAAATATGACTTTTCACCGATGTCTCAGTCTCATTCATGGCTTGATAATATGGAAGCTACTGAGGTACGAGTGTTGTTGAGTAATGACCCTCAGGGCACAACAAGTGTCCCTGGATGCTGTGAAACGTTCTACTCGAAGGGTTCGTACTGCTGTACCGAATGAGTGAGGAAAGCAATGGCAATCTACTTCACTCCTCAGCTTGCTTAGTATGCCTCATTATAGTGCTCCCTTTGGTTTTTGTGGGTTTCAGCCCACATAACCGATAGTGGCACTTTTTGAGGATCCAACCAGCCTCCGTGCTGACTACTTAACAGACAGATCTCTAACCAGCAATTGCTTCTTCGAATATGTAACAACAGAAGTAAATGTTTCACAGAATGTGATCAAAAAAGAACTTCATAAAAATTACAGGTTATTGGATAATCCCTACACACACTCAAATGAATGGAGCTAATGACTATGTTATCCAAGAACCTAAATGAAACAATAGTGACAGCTGCGAGTGAACTAGCCTGAGAGTCTTGCTTTAAAGCAACAATCACGAAGTCCATGACAGTGAACTGCAACCTAATAAAATATAGTCCAGCTAGGCCTCCTAACTGTTCCGGTTGGCAGTATTGTAAGTGTTGCTAGAAATCATTTTCCAAATTACTTTACCTAGATAAAGTATAGTTTGAAGTTTACCGATATAGCCTGCATATTACTCTCGTCAATACTGCTACCCGGGCGAGTGTGCCAATAACATTCCATGGCATGCGTGACGCGCTCGCTTGCTTGCTTGCTTGCAGATCCGGGCCAGCCAGTGAGTTCATTTCTGACGTGGGGTAGCTCACATTTGAATATGACCGCCCCACGGGCGTGGGTCTGTGTGAGGGATGAGTGAAGGGTGGAGGCTATTGGAGCCCAAACTATGCTAACTGTTGTTCTATTTAGAAGCTTCGGCATTGTGATTATAAGCCCAGTGTACAGTACTTTTACATGACTGTTAATCTCCCGATCATAAACCACAGATCCTCCTTTTTACGACGATTCTGAACCCCAAGGCGTGACAATTCACATCCAACAAGAAGTTCCGTGACGAACTAAAGAGCCTACTTTTCTTAAAATTTAAGATTCATGCCAATGATTAATCTATATTGATCTATCTAAAATAATGACGAAATTAAGTTGGTAATATACAAATTTCAAATTAGCTCGAAATACTGTATACCTTGCATAATGTAACCTAATGCAGCCTAATAGAGCACTACAATTGGCAGCCCTGGTGACTGAATATATTCTTAGTTCCATCTCTTAAGGTACAGAATACAAAATTTGGTTGAATTCCAATGGATAGCATGGACGTTACATGCAGTTAAACATTGGACATAACAGCGCGCGTAATATCATGTTGGCAACAATGGCATGCAAGTATTGGTCAGAAATAATCTGAAATAATATGATATATTGTTGTGCCAATTTTGAATGAAATCCATTAGTTAGTATAGAAGTTAAATGCATTTTAAAATTGGACCTATCAGCAGGCTTAGAATCATGTTTGCAGCTCTGGCGTAGGCCTATATTAGTTACTCCAAATTAATCTAGAATGCCAGGTACTATACGTGTGCAAAGTTTAGAGCTATTGGCTTGCATACTTTCTGATATATTGAAATTAGGGTAACAAAAATAGAGACAGTATTTATTAACAGTTGGCAGGCCTGGTTACTATTAAGAATCGGCATCTGTTATGGTACACATAGCACACACGAAATTTAGTTGAAATCCAAGTTATAGTATAGAAGTTACATGTATTTAAAGTTGGACCTCACAGCAGGCTTATAATCATGTTGGTAGCACTGACGTATATAAAATTAATTACTCCAAATTAATATAGAATGTCAGGTACTATACGTGTGCATAGTTTAAAGCAGTCGGCTTGCATACTTTCTGATATATGGGTATTTGGAATTTAAAAAATTGAGAGCATTAATTAGCAGTTGGTAGCCCTGGTGGCTCTTAAGAATACGCTCAGTCATATCTGTTTATGTACACATAGCACATAGGAAATTTCTTTGAAATCCAATTGATAGTTTAGAAGTTATATGCATTTAAAATTTGGACTTATCAGCAGGCTTAAAATAATTTTTGCAACACTGCCATGTATGGCATCCTGGAAATTAAACTGCAATATTATTATCTATACGTGTGCCAATTTTAAAATAGCTCCCATTCATACCTTCCAAGATATCCAACATGGAGCTCAAATTTCAATTGCGATTTTTCAGCAGTTTGTAGCACTGACATCATTTTCAAATATGGCCGTGAGATATTCAGGTATAGATCTTTACTCCTACCAAATTTTGTTTCGATTGCTGCAGCTGTTTAGGAGTTCATAGGAGGACACACACACACAGCCAGACAGACAGAAGGACAGACAGACAGACATAAGGACAGACAGACAGACACACATTTGCCCGATCTCATAAGTCTACTTTTTCCTCATTTTTGCAAAATGTGAAAAGTAGGCTAAAAATCTCGCATGGTCAAGAATCATACCAGGTCTACATTGGTTACAGTTGTTGATTTATTTATGGGCTTTACGACATCATGGTTATGTAGCACCGTACACTTGGGTGTGTGTTCAACCTGATAACCTGAGGACTGAGAACCTGTCTTAATGTGATGGTTGTATTAGTGTGTGTATTTGTAAGTTAATAATAATTGAAGTGACAAAAGCCAATTTTCAGCGTTTTTCAACACGAACTTGTGTTGACCGACTGGAAAGCTTTCTTTAACAGTTGATAATAATGTTATTGGGTGTACGCCCCTTTTAAATACTGCGCTCGTAGAGACGTCGGGGTGCTGGATATTTGCCCCGAAGGGGATTTTTAACGTACCAGTAAATCTGATGACACGGCTACTTCGAATATGCGCACCCTCAAAAGCCTGTTGACTGCGCCAGGATTCGATTCTGCAATCTTGGGCAGAACAGGTGAGAACGTTAATCACAGAGCCACGCAGCCAGTCTTTATTTCCAAGACAAATGAGTATTGGGAAGAAGACGGCTGTGGCCTTAAGTTAGGAACCATAGTGGGATTTGCCGAGATTAGAGGTGAAATCACGGAAAACCACTTCCAAGATGGTTGAGGGGGGAATCGAAACCACCTATTCTCAGTTTTTCCCATCGAGGCTAATCGTGTCCTTTTCCAGCCCTAAAAGCGGAATTAAATTTATTGGAAGGCGCAAGAATCGAATCTGCACCTCCATGATGACAGCGAAAAATGCTAGTCAGCACGTCATGTCGTGGATTCTTGATTTATTATCCCACAATGTCACATGGAGAAAGTATCTCTTAGTACATTTATCTGCCGGTAGAATCTATGCCGGTTTAGACGCTAGATTATAATTGATGTGTTAAAATATTCCGGTTTGTTATAGCTCACTTGACAGCTCTGTTTTAACTCGGTGTGAAACGACATGCACCGAGAAAAACTTCATCAGATCGCGTGAATAAAGTAAAACGCTATCCATACTGTGTTGCATTCGCGTAATATGGTTGTGTTAAACGAGACCACGAGCGCAGCAGTTGCAAGTGTCCATGCACGATCATTGATACGTCATGCTAGGAATAACCTGACTATGTTATATATATATCTTCTTTTAGAGCACAACTTAATATCACTCATTGCATGACAAAAATACATAAGGATCCAGGTGAACTTTTACATTTATGTTTGTTGTTCTGTGCCTCCACCGGATTTCTTACTGCTCTCAATATTGCTTTCACTTACAGCTAGTTCGGTGTAACTACACACGGATGCTAGCTTTGCTATGGGTATCGAAGATTAACTTTGCCTCTTTTTAGCCTACTTTCGATTTTAGCAAAAAATGAAAGTAGACTTATGAGATCTACACAGGGCCAAAAATTGTGTGTCTGTCTGTGTGTGTGTGTGTGTGAGTGTGTGTACTCGGATCTGTCCCCCTCTACCTTTTCAAACACGGTGAAACCTAATTGAACGACATTTGGTAAAGAGGTAGAAATAACAAAGGGCACCTCAGTGTCATGTTTTATATCGCCGTCATCTTGACGGAAACGTAATGGCGGCAACCCAAATGTTCAAAACCTAAATCAAGTTACGACTAACCTAAACATCCAATCTCTACCAAATTTTGCAACAACATATGGCGAGAGTCTTTTAAATAAACTCCAAGGTCATCAGCCTAATAGTTTGCAGATGACGGTCATGTATGTCTGCAAATCGATTACCCCTATCAATTCAAACACGGTGAAACCGAATTGAACGAAATTTGGTACGGAGATAGCACTATCAAAGAAAACCTTAGTGCCATGTTTTATATCGCCGCCATCTTGACGGAAACGTAATGGTGGCCACCCAAATGTTCAAAGCTTAAATCAAATTACGACTAACCTAATCATCCGAACTCTACCCAATTTTGCAACGTGATACCTTTATGTATAGCATTTTTTTTTTGACAAAACTACAAGGTCATCAGCACAATTATTTGCGGATGGCGGCCATTTATGTGTGCAAATCGATTCCCTCTACCTTTTCAAACACGGTGAAACCGAATTGAACGAAATTTGGAACAGAGGTAGAACTAGCAAAATGCACCTCAGTGTCATGTTTTATATCGCCGCCATCTTGACGGAAACATAATGGCTGCCACCCAAATGTTAAATGCTTAAATTAAATTACGACCATCCTAATAATCTGATCTCTACCAAATTTTGCAACCCCATACCTTTATGTGAGAAGCGTTCTTTGACCAAGCTACAAGGTCATCAGTCCAATCGTTTGCATATGGCGGCCATGCATGTGTGCAAATCGATGCCCCCTATCAATTCAAACATGGTAAACCCGGATTCAAGGAAATTTGGTACAAAGGTATATATTTATTCGTGTCAGAAGTACAAAGTATGTGTTGAACAGACGACTTCAAACAGCTTCTGCCCAGAACTTAGCCACTTCGATAGAACTTGAATTAGCTTCAGTCAGGTCATTCATTGTGCAGCTGTACGGGCACAATGGACAGGAGAAGAGGTGTTGTGTTGTCTGGGTTGCGCCACAATCACACAGGACTGTCTTGGTTGGAAAATGCCACTTACATAAGTTGTCCCTGGATCTTGGAACTTCCACCCTCAGTCTGTTCAGGGACTTCTAGATTAGCCAGTTCTCTGTGTGACCAGGAGGTAGAGACTCCTTTGGTTCCATCCATTCAGACAGACTGCTGGTCCTCTCCTTCCACATGGCAACTTGGGCTGTTGCTGCTTTTCCTTGTAATGGTTGAGTAGTTGTTAGGAACCTCTTTCTCGATTTTAATCTCCTTTCAGCAGGTTGATATTCGAAGAGTGGGTGTGAGGTCATAGCAGATGATTTACCTTTTTCGTTGTTTGCAGCCACTTCTCTTCTGATGTCAGGTGGAGCAATCCCTGCAAGATAGTGCACTTTACTGATGAGAGTTGGCCTCAAGCAACCTGTAATAATCCTGCAGCTCTCATTTAAGGCTACATCAACCTGCTTTGCATGGGCCGACTTGTACCACACAGGACTGGCATATTCTCCTGCTGAATAGCATAAGGCCAATGCTGTTGTCCTTAACGTTTGGGGATGGGTGCCCCAGTTAGTCCCTGCCAGTCTACGGAGGAGGCTGTTCCTCAGTGTCATGTTTTATATTGCCGCCATCTTGACGGAAACGGAATGGCGGCCACCCAAATGTTAAAAGCTTAAATCAAATTACGACCAACCTAATCATTTGATTTCCACCAAATTTTGCAACAACATACCTATTTGTGGGAATCATCTTTGGACTGAACTACAAGGTCATCAGCCCAATACGTTGCAGATAGCGGCCAAGTATGTGTGCAAATCGATTCCCCATATCAATTCAAACACGGTGAAACCGAATTGAGTGAAATTTTGTACAGAGGTAGCACTAGCAAAGGGCACCTCATAGTCATGTTTAATATCCGTATAACACGTTGTAATTCAACAAGCTACTACAACCAACATTCAATTATACTCCTTGAAAAGGACAAAGAGTTATAACAATACCCATGCATTTAGGAGAAAGTAGGCTATATGTTCTTTACTGAACATCTTGTTTCTACAGAGATGTTCAAATAATAAAATTAGACTGAACGCCAGTTTTCAAAAAAATCATTTTGACTTTTTTGTGAATTAATGCAGTAAAGTTGTTCGCAAGTTGGTGAAATTATTTCAAATGTTTAATTAATAGACAATTACAATTTATTTTAAGAAACTGACTAAAATATGTTTTTATAATTTCCACAAGATTAGCCTCGCTAATGCTGAATGTCACATGAATCATTTTGATTACTTTATTCTCGATTTTGTGTGAAATTAGAGCAAAGGAATTTGAAGTCTTTTGTTACTGATGGTCAAATCATGAACCATTCAAATATTCGTGGACAATGACCTGATTTGGATGGTATATTCCCAAGTTATTGAAAAGAGGAAACACCGGATCCAGCTCAGGAAACCCTCAGGATCTCCATGAAAATTCCCAAACGCAATATTTTATGTCAAACGTTGTAAGTGCATAGGGGAGAAAGCATTACTAATTAGGGTAATAAAATAAAGTAAAATGATTTTGATTATAAATGTGTGACTGACTTACATTTTGTATTAATATAATAATTTGCACACTTCTGTAATACTCCTATTTTTGTCTGGTTCAAACTATTACTTTTATGACGAATGGCCTCTGGGGACGTCTTATGCATAGCTTTGAATTTGACACCCTTAGACGGCCTGCATGTCGTGATAAGGATGACATGAATGGTGAGGACCCAACAAACATCTACTGTCGACCAAAATATTATGTGCACTAGAGTTTTAAGTTAGTTTGTGAAGTAATCAATAAACCTACATAAAAACCAATAGCATCAACATTTTTGTCGTTCTATTTTACGTTAGTTCATGTTGGTTTGAAATTTTAATTTATATTTTAATATTATTTATCGCAGTAGGAACACAAAAAGTGCCCGTTTTTAAGCGTGTTTCAACCATGCGTCACATTTAAGAATTATTATCTCACAAACCCGTCATCAGATCGAATCTATATTTTAACACAATATACATTGGAATGTTGTATAACTGGTTTATTAATTTCAAAATTTTGTGTGTCTAAGAAACAAAGTTGTTATCATTTTTGTAAGGTAACTTTTTCTCGGCTCGGGGTCGTTGGAAAATGTAGTTCTTGGTCACGTTGTAATCCTTATACACACATCAAAAAAAGTTTTGCATCACCTCGGTTCCCAGATCGCCGGCATATAGACGTTGACTGTGTATATTGTATCCAAGATACAGTCCCTTTGACTGTTCATAGATGTCACTAAAACTGCTCAAAGATGTAAACAACCATGCATGAGCAGGGCCTATTAGACGGAGGGGGTACGACAGCCGATCAGTTCCAGTCATTCCACCAGGACGAAGGTACGCTGCTCATGTTGTCTGTAGTTCTACCATGCCTAGAAGGCCAATACCGAAGTTCGATCGCGTCCGCATTGTTACTTTGTGTCAAGAAGGGCTCTCAACAAGGGAAGTTTCCAGGCGTCTCAGAGTGAACCAAAGCGATGTTGTTCGGACATGGAGGAGGTACAGAGATACAGGAACTGTCGATGACAGGCCTCGCTCAGGCCGCCCAAGGGCTACTACTGTAGTGGATGACCGCTACTTACGGATTGCCGCTCGGAGGAACCCTGACAGCAATGCCACCATGTTGAATAATGCGTTTCGTTCAGCCACAGGACGTCGTGTTTCAACTCAAACTGTGCGCAATAGGCTGCATGATGCGCAACTTCACTCCCGACGTCCATGGCGAGGTCCAGCTTTGCAACCCCGACACCATGCAGCGCGGTACAGATGGGCCCAACAACATGCTGAATGGACCCCACAGAATTGGCATCACGTTCTCTTCACCGATGAGTGTCGCATATGCCTTCAACCAGACAATCCTCGGAGACGTGTTTGGAGGCACCCTGGTCAGGCTGAACGTCTTAGACACACTGTCCAGCGAGTGCAGCAAGGTGGTGGTTCCCTGATGTTTTGGGGTGGCATTATGTGGGGCCGACGTACGCCACTGGTGGTCATGGAAGGCTCCGAAACGGCTTTACGATACCTGAATGACATCCTCCGACCCATAGTGCACCCATATCGGCAGAATATTGGAGAGGCATTTGTCTTCATGGACGACAATTCTCGACCTCATCGTGCACATCTTGTGAATGCGTTCCTTCAAGATAACGACATCGCTCGACTACAGTGGCCAGCATGTTCGCCAGACATGAACCCTATCGAACATGCCTGGGATATGTTGAAAAGGGCTGTTTATGGACGTCTTGACCCACCAACCACTCTGAGAGATTTACGCCGAATTGTCGTTGAGGAGTGGGACAATTTGGACCAACAGTGTCTTGATGAACTTGTGGATAGTATGCCACGACGAATACAGGCATGCATCAATGCAAGAGGACGTGCTACTGGGTATTAGAGGTAGTGGTGTGTACTGCGATCTGGACCACAAATGCTGAAAGTCTAGCTGTATGATGGTACAACATGCAATGTATGGGTCTCATGAGCAATAAAACGAGCTGAAATGTTGTTTGTGTTGATCTCTATTCCCTTTGTATTTAAAGGTTCCGGAACTCTTGGAACCGAGGTGATGCAAAACTTTTTTTGATGTGTGTACATCAAAAAGGTATGCTGTATGACTGTGAAATACACACATCAAAAAAGTTTTGCATCACCTCGGTTCCAAGAGTTCCGGAACCGTTAAATACAAAGGGAATAGAGATCAACACAAACAACATTTCAGCTCGTTTTATTGCTCATGAGACCCACACATTGCATGTTGTACCATCATACAGCTAGACTTTCAGCATTTGTGGTCCAGATTTCAGTACACCACTACCTCTAATACCCAGTAGCACGTCCTCTTGCATTGATGCATGCCTGTATTCGCCGTGGCATACTATCCACAAGTTCATCAAGACACTGTTGGTCCAAATTGTCCCACTCCTCAACGACAATTCGGCGTAAATCTCTCAGAGTGGTTGGTGGGTCAAGACGTCCATAAACAGCCCTTTTCAACATATCCCAGGCAT
This sequence comes from Meconema thalassinum, assembly GCA_946902985.2. Taxonomy (NCBI): domain Eukaryota; kingdom Metazoa; phylum Arthropoda; class Insecta; order Orthoptera; family Tettigoniidae; genus Meconema; species Meconema thalassinum. The sequence goes on along the minus strand of OX336388.2, from coordinate 1,806,537,939 downwards.
GTTCGATAGGGTTCATGTCTGGCGAACATGCTGGCCACTGTAGTCGAGCGATGTCGTTATCTTGAAGGAACGCATTCACAAGATGGGCACGATGAGGTCGAGAATTGTCGTCCATGAAGACAAATGCCTCTCCAATATTCTGCCGATATGGTTGCACTATGGGTCGGAGGATGTCATTCAGGTATCGTAAGGCCGTTTCGGAGCCTTCCATGACCACCAGTGGCGTACGTCGGCCCCACATAATGCCACCCCAAAACATCAGGGAACCACCACCTTGCTGCACTCGCTGGACAGTGTGTCTAAGACGTTCAGCCTGACCAGGGTGCCTCCAAACACGTCTCCGACGATTGTCTGGTTGAAGGCATATGCGACACTCATCGGTGAAGAGAACGTGATGCCAATTCCGTGGGGTCCATTCAGCATGTTGTTGGGCCCATCTGTACCGCGCTGCATGGTGTCGGGGTTGCAAAGCTGGACCTCGCCATGGACGTCGAGAGTGAAGTTGCGCATCATGCAGCCTATTGCGCACAGTTTGAGTTGAAACACGACGTCCTGTGGCTGAACGAAACGCATTATTCAACATGGTGGCATTGCTGTCAGGGTTCCTCCGAGCGGCAATCCGTAAGTAGCGGTCATCCACTACAGTAGTAGCCCTTGGGCGGCCTGAGCGAGGCCTGTCATCGACAGTTCCTGTATCTCTGTACCTCCTCCATGTCCGAACAACATCGCTTTGGTTCACTCTGAGACGCCTGGAAACTTCCCTTGTTGAGAGCCCTTCTTGACACAAAGTAACAATGCGGACGCGATCGAACTGCGGTATTGACCTTCTAGGCATGGTAGAACTACAGACAACATGAGCAGCGTACCTTCGTCCTGGTGGAATGACTGGAACTGATCGGCTGTCGTACCCCCTCCGTCTAATAGGCCCTGCTCATGCATGGTTGTTTACATCTTTGAGCAGTTTTAGTGACATCTATGAACAGTCAAAGGGACTGTATCTTGGATACAATATACACAGTCAACGTCTATATGCCGGAGATCTGGGAACCGAGGTGATGAAAAACTTTTTTTGATGTGTGTACGTAAATTAATTCACTTATTTTATATCGGTTTGTATTTATACGGGGAAATAAGACATGGTTCACCAGCTAGCTGCTCCGGGGAATGCTGTACAGCGTTGCTGAGATGGAGCCCATCACTTCCGAGTGAGGCGCGCCATGACGTTGTCTGTTAACTCTTTTATTATTTACGGAGGCAGTTTTCTTGAATCGTTTAGCGAGCCTCCTAATCGTACTGGCATTAGGCATAGGTCTCCCTGGAAACATAATCGAAATTTTCGTCTTGTTTCAGACAACTCACTAAACGATATGAGTCAGTCATTTCCGCATTGAGAGGTCCGCACCTGGCCAGCCATATGACGCTATAGTTTGCCGTGGTCCACACATCTGGCTGTCCAGGTGCGGAGCGAGTGGACCTCACCATACTCCGCTCCGATGACTCATATCGTTATTTCACACGTTTTTGCGTCATTCATATGGACATGTATCTGTAAAGCTTAGACGTTTTGCACGTTTAGAGAGTATTGTGATTACAGTGATTGTTGGTCATGGTTAGACACCAATTCACATTGCGCGAACGTGTGTATATGGTTAATTTGAATATTAAAAAAGTTGACGGACAACGTTGTGTTCTAACAGAAGAAAAATTAGATGAGGTTGTTGTACATTCATTCATCAGAAGATGTCAGGCGTGTGTTACAAGAGGGGGAGGACATTTTCTGCTTCGGATATGAGCACTGCAAGTACACATTATTGAACATGTTTGGTAAAAGTGTAAAAGTGCGCACCACCACCGGTTGAACCGTGTACGCGCGCCCGCGCTCTGTGCCAGTCAATGCCGGCTTAGCTTGCCGTGTTTATCGGGGCACACATAGATAATGACCCTGTACCATTTAATGTTTCTATAGAGAACTATTCTTTAACTCAATAACATGTCAGGATCTCACATAAATCAGAACATGACTGTGTGCACGCCGGTGGCACAATTCGTGCAGGCTGTGTTACATCCAGGAAAGCTGACAGTGATGATTTCCTTATCCCATCCTCATACCGTAAATTTTGTAGATAGCTTGACTGTACTTTTCATCAAAATGTTATTTTTCAGGGCCACATAATGAAGGCCACATATATTTGATCAAGGCATTAATCTAATTTTCATTATACTCTGTATTTATGAGATTGAGGTAGTAGGCCTATGGCACAAATTAAGCGTTGGAGATTTCGTAACTCTTGAGAAGATCAAAGCAAGATATCAGAAGGCGGTGCTTGAAGTTTCTAAATACACCCACTCAAGGATGGTATACGAACTTGCTAGAGAGCCCTTCCTATTATAGGATTTGAGATACAATTTCTTGCTGCCATCTACGGATACCTGGAAGAGGTCAATAGAAGACAGTACCTTAGAAAGAGATGATATTTGAATGGAGTTCTACTCAACAGAGGCCATGACAAATAATAGAGCCTGGACATAAGCGAACCGAGACTCACGACATTTTGTCAATTCACTGGTGGTGCATGGCTACCACCACTTCATGTGTAAGACGAAATGCTTCCACGAACCCAACCCGATGTGCATCTGTGAATTCTGTGACCAGTATTGTGAACGCTACCATGTGATTAATTGCACAATACGTGGTAAAATCCATCATTGACTTCTGCACAAACTGATCAATAAACAGGATATTGTATATTTTGCAATTTGCACAATTTGTGCGCATTTGTAATTAATAATTATACCCGACATCTGAACTCTGTATCGGAGTCCATAAAGTTATTTGAACAGATCACGGAATAATTAGCCGGTGTAAAGTGCTTCCTTATACAAAGCATTGACCACGCTGAAGGTCATTTCGAAGATCTATTTCTTTATACAAAACGATGAAATCCACAACCAACTAATTTTTAGTTCTTCTTCTTCTTCTTCTTCTTCTTACTTTTGCCTACTGAAGCAATGCTAAAATGCTAGGAAATATGCGTACAATGCAAAAAAATGCACCACAAAGGACGGTAAGAGAACTGTTGTTGTTTGGAAATCGCTAGCCTTGCTATTACGTGCTACAGTAAGAACGAAATGACGTTATCTGATTTTTTTGTGCTGCCTGAAACTCCCTCACTATTGACGACAGAGAATCTTTATTAAAGCTTCTGTTGATCCTCATTGAAGAGTGAAATAGAGACCACCTCGTGATGTTGTAGCTAACATTCTCTACAGTCACTGATCTGTGACGAAATTAACCTACTGTAAGGCCTGATGGTTAAGACGGTGTACATATAGTCTCGTGAGACAAACATGAGAAGAAGTGAACACGATTCCCACCTCTGTAATCCTAGAAGTGGTTTTCCGTTATTTTTCTCATAATGATTCATTATTTAAAGCCACGCCCAAATTCATGGGGCAGAAGAACACTATGTCCGAACAAGTAAATAAAACAACAAAACATTAATTATTCCCTAAGATACAACTTTCTTGATGTGAAATATCTTCTACCTGAGGACATCAGCTGTTAGTGACTCTATGCTGTAGTGTCGGACTGTCGTGGGTTTCTCAGCAGTTCACCATTTGAATCAACACGCTAGACATGCACAAGTGTTTCAGTCTGCGTCTTATTTAAGTAATATTATGATAACTGTAAAACCTACTGGTTTATATCCGGTGTAGCAAGTCTTACAGATTCATTAGATTCCTCTAAAAGCCTCTGAGTTAACACGTACCCCGCAGATTCCCGCGGGATACCCCGCCGATCGCGTGGGCGCTCAGCGTTGTACGTGGTCTGCTTCCAGATCAGATTCCTGGGGAAGGGTCGCCAGCATCTAGAATGTCAGTGTTAAACATACGAATGGGAAATAATCCTGCAAATATCTATCATCCAGAAATGAGGACTGTTCATCTTGCTCTGATTCGTGTTCCCATGGTGTCTTCATCATCAGAACATCTATCTGAGATTAGTCTAGTTAAGGAGATCCGTCTTCCAAAGTCTTACCTATTACTGTATTATCACTGTCATTAGATGCGTAGTGGCTGGCATACTTGGCTGGTTCGATTCCCGGCTCTGCTAAGAAATGTATTTCTGGTCAGAAGTTTGGAACGGTATACACTCAGAATTGTGAGGCAAAACTGAGAAGAAGCGGGTTCGATTCATGCTCATCCTTCCTGGAAGTTGCTTTCCGTGGTATCCAGCTTCTACTCCAGGAAAATGCCGGGATGCTACCACTTCCTACCTCGATTATATAATAAATACACACACTAGTACAGAAATCACCGTGACACAGGTTCTCAGTCAGCTTCTACACACACCCAATTACAAGGGACTCTTTGACCACAATGTCACAATGCCCCCAAAAGAATCAAAAACAACAACAATGGTTAATAATGTACTCTAAAACTCAAGGAAATATTATTTCACTCGGCTCATTTCTGAACTAGCATAAGCTACTACCTAGGTATGATAAATATGTTGTAACCCAATAAATAGTGTCCGAGGTTTTATACTATGGCTTGCAGTCTCCAGGAAGGTCTGGTTCAGGTAATTTGAATATAGGTCTACCTCGTGACGTAGTGACTAACATTCATGGCTGACAGTGCGCAGGTTTGGGTTCGATTCCTGGCGGTGTCAAGTTTTTACATTCTGGTCTTAGGGTTGAAAATTCATTCACTCGCCCTCGAGAGTCTAAACTGAGAAAAGGTAGGTTCAATTCCCTCCTCAGCCATCCTAGAAGATATTTTTCATGGTTTCTTGATACAATTGCTGGGATGGTACGTACCATAAAGCCTTGGTCCTCTTCTTCCCAATACTAACCTCAATTACTAATACACATATTACTACATCTTCTAATATATAAAAGTGGAAGTCTGTATTTGGGTATGTATGTATGTATGTATGTATGTATGTATGTATGTATGTATGTATATTTGTTCCGTATACAAATCTACAACGTTCCACCAATCTAAACCAAATTGTGCATACACATATTTTAGGACACAGAAAGAACGGCTGGCTACATGGATTTTCGATAGTCTTTCTCATTCTTCTCATATTGGCCTATTTGCACTCGAGCAAAGGCTAATAAATTCAGAAATTTAACTTATGAAGGAACGGCAAGGCCGGCCATTTCTATGGCAACAGTAGCACAAGACGGGTCCACCAAGGTTCATTCTATCTCGGTAAGAGGCCATGCCACTCAATTTTCTTAACGGCAACACTACCTCAAGAAGTGATCACCAGGTTTCCACCTGTCTCTGTAGTGTAAGGGGCCATGCTACTCCATTTTCTCCGTGACTACAGTCAAGACGTAAACACCAGGGCCTTCATTTTCTATCCAAACCACGATAAGAACATTAGGAATCGGAACGCCTTAAAAATCTGAATACGTAGTTTTTTTAAATTTTATTAACAGGGGACGATGTAGGGAATAAAAAAAATAAAAACAAATACATCGGCTAACCCTGCACGCGACCTAACGTAACAACGACTATACTGTGGATATCATCACGAAACTTAGTATTAAGATTAAATGAGCTTAAATGATTCTGTTATTGTTGATTTATTTAGAGGCTTGGCGACATCATGGCCATGTAGCCCCATGAACTTAAGTGTGTATGGTTTTTTCTGATAACCAGTGTTACTGTGATGGCTGTAGTAGTGTGTTTATTTGTAATTCAGGTGAGGATTAAAAATGAGGTTGCTCTTGCCTTCAGCTAGAAACTATCCCTGTATTTGCTTCGAGTAGAAGTGGGAAACCACGGAAAACATCTTCCAAGTTTTGCCACGGGAGGCGCAGTGTACCCCCTTCCAGCTCTCAGACCAGAATTCAAATTTCTTGGCAGAGCCGGATTCAAACTCGGACCTCCAAGGCGACAGCCGATAATGTTAGCCGCTAATCCACGTGGTCGTCTAAATGTAACATTTTGGGTCTAATGTCATACTCTTGATGCCGCTGCTGTTACGGGAGATTTTGAATCTCTACGTTATGACGGAAGGTATCACGCGCGATATATTGTATTATTGTGTTATACTCTCCGATAAGGTGTGTTCTACTACTGATATGTTGACGTTTATGTTTTAATAATCATAATGTTTTTATGTTGCATTGTTTTAATTGTTGACATTGTTAACCTGTACCGGCTATCTTTTGTATTACAAATCAGGAATACAGTAACTGTGATAAGACTTGACCTACAGAACCAGAATAATTTGTAGCAACAAAAATGAAACAGTAACCTAAAATGATTAACCACGCAGTGAACACTCCCTCTTTTCTACTTAAGACATAACTATAAGAGTAAATAATTTGTACAGAACATTACCTCCTTCACTGCCCTCAACAGATACAGTACCGTAGCAAACCTACAGGTAACTGACGTCACCAATAATTCTCATAGTAATCATTAGAAGCCATAGCCAGGCTCCTTTTGTACTTAAAAATGGGTACTTTCAAATTCCCAAGTAAATAATATCGTACTTTTTTCGTACATCAAAAAACTACATCCATACTAATATATAAAAGTGAGATGGTATGTGTCTGTCTGTGTATTACTCGATCACCATAGAACCACTGGCCCTATTTACATGAAATTTTACATGGAAGTATCTTATTTACCTGGTTAATACATAGGCTACTTTTGAATTCAATACTTTGCAATAATTAAAGATGGCAACCATTTATGTGACGTCACTACACCCTTTGGTTTCAAACATTCATATTTCAATGTCAAATAAAAAGAGAACGCTAAGAAATAGCAAACTTTTGATGGCATATACTAAGTTTAAAATTTAAATTTCTATCAGAATGGTCCTTATCACTTTTCGTGTATCTCCAACTGTTAGCGAGTAAAACCAAATTGTGTGCTATAAAACAAGATCAATGCCAAGCGGTGTGGCTGGACAAAATGTTCCATCCTAACTCTCCCTCCGCGCAGCATCTCGCCTATCCCCTGTTTTAACTGTCACCTTCACATTTCAATTTATTTATGACGCGTAGCGAAGCACGGGTACTTCAGCTAGTACACTATAAAACCACAGGTCAATTGGCAAATTCTTCAAACACCCAAAGTACAAAGGGATGAACTGACCAAGGTGTTCAAGCACTCAAAGGTAAAAAACAACAACAACAATATTCATTTAAGTCATCCTAGAAGATGTATTTTGTTGATTCCTCACTTTATTTCAAATAAAATGCTGGGATTATACAGTACTTAATGTATGGCCACCATCGCCTCCTTCCCAATCGTAGCGCCAGTTAAAAGAACATACACCAATACAGACACCACAATAACACAGAGTACCAGACAGATATCAAGTACACTCAAGTAGATGGGGATGATGTTATCGCTATCGTGTAAATGAAACGAAAACTAATCTTACTCTGATATCAACAAGCAGTTGTTGTTGATATATCGTGTTCATTTAGCCTCGTGAACTTAGGAGCGTGTGAGATTTCTCTGACAACCTGCCTTATTCTGAAGGCTACATTAGTGTGTGTATTTGTAATTAAGGTCAGAGTTGGGAAGAAAGCGACTGTGGTCTTCAGTTTGGAACCATCCCAGCATTTTCCCGGAGCAGAAGTGGGAAACGTCGGAAAACCACTTCTAAGATGGCGGAGGTGGGAATTGAACCCTTCCTTTCCAGTTTTGCCTCACGAGGCTGAGTGTGCCCTGTTCCAGCCCTCATGCCAGAATTAATTATTTTGGCAGAGCTGGTAATCGAAATCCGATCCCCGGGACAACACTAAGAATGCTAGCCACTACACCATACGGTAGTTATAATGTCCCCTATCCCCACACATGTCCAAATGAATGTTTCACAGCAGCTGAACCAACATCTCTGAGCCATGCATTGTCTCTCAACCTTACACTATACATGTAAAGAGTAAAGAAGAGCTGGAAAGCTAATCCCATTTAGATGGACGGTGAAGGCAGTAAATTCAACCACAGCAATATAGCAAGCTAGAACTGATCTGAGCCGTGGAGCAAAATTTAACAACATGTGCATAAATAAAGGAAGCAGGAGAATTTAATTTTCTGATACAATCTTGAACGAATAGTTCTCATGGGCTGCTCTCTGGCTCACGGAAAATAAATACAGCGGTAACTAAGTCAAGCAGGGTTTGTTTCATTGCAATCCATGAACCACCCTAATCTCACACGTTTCGTTTACGACTTTTCATTACTCACAGCAGGTTCGCAGCAGTGCACAGCACGAGTGCTTCAGCACCATACCTGGTGCTGGTTGATGAATCGTAAATGAATGCGGAGTTTAGGCTAGTCCCCAGACATTTTAGGGATAAACTTCTCCAATTGTAAAGTCTACAGAATGGGATATTCAATAAATATCTCACATTTATTTGTTTGTAACTCATGAAGTATTTGAAGGGGAGAAGGAAAGTAGGGCTAAGTCATAATTTTAAAATACGAGAAGTATGGACGCCATTTCTTCAGTGTTGTCTGTGCAAACTATCAATTTATACATTCCAGTCGTTCAATACCCTTTTTCAAAATCAGATTAGGCAGGGTAACTATTTATATAACACACTATTCCTGAAACATAAAATACAATTTTTAATCAGGTGCAAGCTAGTTAAGTTTGAACACCTGTGCGATGACTGTGCCTGAATAAGATACTTTATCGGTTAAGTACTCATAACCTGAAGTCGAAATCTGCGTTCAGGCCTAATTTTATTATATTGTTGTTTACACGTTCATAGTATTCATACGTAGATCGCAAACATATAGTACAACATAAAATAAACTAACCTTTTTAATAAACGATATTCACTGTGAATGGTAAATAGTAACATTAACCAGATAAGTTATACAAGGTATAGCAAAAACATATTCCTAAATATGTATATAATTTTAAACTAATGATGATGACTGGAAACGCGTAATCCTAAATTGCCCCGTTATCATTTCATAATATTAATACATACTATATAATTGTTTTCATGAATAGTTTTATATATTGAGTTGCCCCGCCTATTCAAATTGCGCGAAAGCGTGCTGACCGACTAGAAAAGTATAAATAGATACAATTTTAAAATGCTCTATAAATGGCGCCTAAAGAAGATTAGTTCTGTTTACCATACTTATTTCTAAAAATATTAATGAGTTATATTTGTTTCCTTCCCTACTACTCGTATATTTTATTGAATTTTAACGTATAGCCTATATGGAGTAGAGAAACTATATAGGATCGGAAATAAATATTTTGAATTGCTAACTAGTGTCCTCTCAACGACTGTGAAACTGGAACCGACTGGCCAAAATCCGTGCCGTGACTGTACGTCCTGTCACTCGGGGAGCTTATTTTGGGTTGCTCAAATCATTGCCATATCAGTCACATTGATTGAATCAAATCTCTTCTCAAAATGAAAAGATAATGAAGAAACTGAAATACTGTGTGATTTACATTTTGTGCACGTATTCTTGGATCTAACTATGTTTTTCGAAAACAACCTTAGGTATTGTTTGAGACCAGAAAACCTCTTATTTACGTAAGAAAAATATATTTAAAAAATCCACAGTTCTAGCCGTTCAGGCATGCAACTCAATGTTGAAAACATCATAGCCTATTACATTTTCGTCCGATTGCCGACTCGAACCCAGTTCATCACTGAATGTTATTGTTGGTGCGTTTTTAATTAATTTTCGTTGTTCTTTTTTGACACTAAACGTTTCTTACGAGGTGCCGGCATGACACGCGGTAAACTGATAATGCCCACTTGAAATTCAACCATATCCGGTTGATTAGATTATTAGTTTGCCTTTTCTACCACTATTAGCGCTAGTGTTAGTAAATGAAACTGAACCATATTCGGTCGATTAGATTAGCAGTTTGTCTTTCTACCACTGCGAGCGCCAGTGTGAGTCAAAGAAGAGTTTCACTTCAGCCCTTATAACTACTTCCAGTGTGTAGATTTTTCAAAAGATTAAAACTGTCCTGCGGGTATTGAACCTAGAAATACATTTAAAAAAGAATTAGGTATATAAGCTAATTTGGCTAGAATTTGAACAAAAATGAAAACTAGTAAAGAAACAAGCGATTTTTGACAGTTATTCCGGAACTGGAATTAGGCACAGAAGTGATTTTCAAAATTTAATTTCTTAGTTTGATAAAGCTCTCCAAGACTCACAAATTGAAACCTATCCCGGCCCTTTAACCCTTCAACATTTGGCACAATTGAGGGAATTGTATAATTTTACGTCTTTGCTAGGATGGGGGCAAAAACGCAAAAACGTAAAAGACTTTGTCTGATACGAAACGTTTTCAACATTGTGGGGTTTGAAGGCATTTTTCAGTGTAGCCTTAGTAAACAAAAGTTTAGTTCTTTTCAGTCGATCAACACGAATGTACTCAAAAGAGCTGGGTTGTGCCCTAATCCTGAAATAAATTACATTTATTAATCTCATGTCTCATATCTTCAACATTAAAATTCCTGCATAATTTATTTGTAACAGACGACAAATATCTAGTGTATTCGTTTACTACGAACACGAAATATACACAATTGTTTGTTTTTTAAATATTTTGGATCCTCGATATCGACGTTAATCAAGGAATAACGTTTACAGTAAATGGTTCGATCATACCAGCTGCTTGGTTCAATGCTGCACTATGCTCTTCTGTTCACGAAAATCATGTATTCTACTGCATTTAGTCATTCGAGTGAAAGTCTTGGCACGTCTTAGCAACAGTGGTGAGATTAAGCGATAAGAATTATGTTCAGACAAACGAAAGCTAATAGGAGGTGGATGATGTATTGTCTATGATCTCGTGCGCTCGGGAGAAAGTGTTGATGAGCAAATATGCCAACAAGAAAGGTTTGCTGACTGCGTTAATATAAATAACACTTAGCTTTATAATCTCAGTCAAATGTATGAAAAGAGGCTGTTTAATTCTTTACGGAACTACTTGTTATAAATATAACTTGTGTAAATCCAAGTCACTAATTAATTATTCTTCTTGGTTCTCTGAGGCCCCTTGGACCACGTGGTTCGTAACTCTAGCGAGCTTTCTTCTTAGCCCAGTAATCCTTCATCTTTGTACTATGGGTTGCTTTCCTTTCCTAAATCCACTTCACTCCCACTCCAGGACGCGATGTTTTAGTTGTCAATGACTGAAGAGTGTCGGATGTTCTGACCAGCATTCTGAATACTATTTTATTATTTTTTTAATATTTGAGGAGTCTCTAAAGCCGTAGAAATTAAATAGGATGTGAAATACATAGATAAATTGTTAAAATTCTTGCCAAGACGATGCTTTGAGGGACGCATTACAATTGTGTAGTAAATATTCAGGAGGCCTAGGTGTTTCATATATCGAATAGTATTAAAGCAATGGTTGGACTCTAATGTTAAGTCTGTGTTATTTCTCACATACATTGCCCCTTGCCCAAGTTCTTCCTGAATTAGTGTTGTTGTTTGGTTCATCAGTATTTTGACAAATTTGAAGCAGCCCTCCACACCTCACTGTCCTGAGCTAATCATTTCGTCTCTACATAGCTACAATGGCTAAAAGTACATCTGAAGCAATCTGTCTAACATATTCTAACCTTGGTCTACCCCTACAGCTTTAGCCTCCGACCCTCCCTCCATAAATATGTTTTCGTATTCTATTCTCCTCTTTTCTGCTGCGCCAACAGTCCACGTTTCACTTCCATATAGTGACACGCTCCAGACAAACGGTTTTGAAAATTACTTTTTAATATCTAAATCTATATTTGATAACAACAGATTTATTTCCTGTAGAACCTTGGCTGAGCCAACCTACTTTTTTATGACCTCATTGCTTCATCCTGAATTATTAGGGCTAAGCAAAAATGAAGGGAACTATGATCGCATGTTTTAGCCTTGTGAAAAACCAATAAGACGGCTTCGGTGGCGTAGTCGGTAGCATGTTGAGCTTCTATGCCCAAGATAGCGGGTTAAAACCCGGCCGAAGCCGTCGGATTTTAAGAGCGTTAAAAATCCCTCAGTATGCCTTCCTTCGGAGGGGAAGTAAAGCCGGCGGTCCCATGTGATAGATTTATGGCATGTTAACGAACCTTCCACTAATTGCACCTGTGTGAAGCTAAATTGGATAGGTTAAGAATGTAAACAACGCTCTTAGGTTTCTACGTTCGTTGCCAAGAGCCGACTGCGGTGGCGTCCAGTAGCTAAGTTCTGAACTTGGCCTAGTAGTCGTTGACGGTGGCGCTTGGCGGCAAAAGTAGGAACTATTTGAAAAATTCTAAGTTGCAGTGTCGCCTCCGTAGCGTAGCGGTCAGCATGGTTAGCTGCCGCCCCGGAGGTCCTGGGTTCGATTCCCGGCTCTGCCACGAAATTTTAAAAGTGGTATGAGGACTGGAACGGGGTTTACTCAGACTCGGGTGGCCCAAATGAGTAGAGGGGGTTCGATTCCCACCTCAGCCATCCTCAAAGTGGTTTTCCGTGGTTTCCCACTTCGTCTTCGGGCAAATGCCGGGATGGTTCCTAATCCAAGGCCACGGCCGCCTCCTTCCTCCTTCCTTGCCTATCCCTCCTAATCTTCCCCTCCACCCTTCCCTCATGAGGCCCCTGTTCGCTTTGCAGGTGAGGCCGCCTGGGCGAGGTGCTGATCACACCTCACCAGTTGTATCCCCTCCGACCAGATGTTCCAAGCTCCAGGACACTGCCCATAGAGGCGGTAGTGGTGAGTTCCCTCGCTGAGTCCGTGGGAACCACCAACCTAGAGGGTAAATCGACTAAATAAAAAATAATAAAAAATCTAAGTTGCAGTATTTAAATTAAAATACAGATAACACACACTAATACAGTCATCACAATTAACACCGGTTATCAGACAGATTCTACACACACCCAAAATACACAGGGCTACATGAACGCGTTGTCGCAGCCCCTAAACTTAAGAACCAACCAACCAAAGACCTATAAATATTTTGGCATTTGTATTAAATATTCGTACAATAAATATCGCAGTGTAGTTGGCATGTAAGACAGAAGGCGTAGCGGCGAGATGACGATCTGACGCTCTGATTTTTTTTAGCAACATATTTAACTTTTAGAACTGAATGAACATCGAATAAAGACTTGATGCTCTTAGTAGGATCAAAGATAGCTTCAGTTCCTAGTGGTTTGACTACATGCGAAGTTCATCTCCGTTGTGCAACTACTCTAAAGCTTTGCTAGTTTATTTTTGAAGATACTGTTTATATTCAACAGAACCATAATAAACAATAATTTTACCAGATGAGGAACATTTACAAAAAATTTCATAGATATTTTTTTCAGAAGATTAACCCTGTAATTGCCTATAAAACAATATTTCATATATATTTTCTAAATATTATTTAATAATATAAAAATGTTCATAGATATTATTAAGGATTTATTAATGTTTTTTCTAAATTACCTATCTGTTAAAAACGTATTGTAAAGATATCCATTTTCTTAGTTTAAGTCTCCTTAGGATAAGTTTTCCTCTTAATTGTGCCGAAGAAGTAACCAACGTTGTTTGGAAACATGTACACATCAAATAATCTATAAAATATAGACAATTAAGTGTTTTTTGTTAGTATTGATTTGGCGAATATTTAACATATTAAGAAAAAGGTCATGAGCCCCATTATTTCAAGGTACGAAATTTTAATTTAGCCTGAATATAGCTTAACCCTTTTATTCCCAATCCTCATTCCAGGTACCTTATTATTTTGTCCAGTACAGACAATGTTTACGCCGCCTATGTACACGGTGATAATGACCACGTTGTCTCTGGGCATTAAAGCAAGCAACAATTACAGAAACAGCATTACAACAGTGTTCACATCATGCCTCTGCCATATGAAACTTGGCGATGACAATGATAATGCTGATTAAACGCGGTAAGAGCTATATAATGCAAGGAGGAATTTGTGTCCAGAAATGAGATCGCTGCTGCTTCTCATTACATCGCGGCGAAACATGGTGAAGCTGTAACATTATTGCCAACATTATTTATTCTTAATCAGGACCGTGCAATATGCTCCCATTATCTCTTGTTTGGCGTTAAACACAAGCTAAATGGAGGATGGATCGCCCAATAAATCACACTGCCCATTGTAGGTGAATGCAAATTAAGGTTTAGAGATTTGGATAATTTTTCCAACAGATTCCTTTCCACTTGAGAGGAGTCGCATTTATCAGCATTTCAGCCACATGACCCATAAGCAGTGTTAGGGAATAACTGGAGCTCACGATCAGAAACGACTCTTTGATGTCCCGATCAAATGTTTTCGATTAAAACAATCTCATTAGAAAATGGTATTTAAACTAAACGTTTGAACGTTTCCTATAGATGAACGTTTCTGTGAAGAAATGTTTACTTAAAAGTTTAGATATTCTTTTAAATCTTGACAATCTTAAACAATTTGTTTTTAAAATTGAATAAATGTTTCTGACGACTGACGTTTTGATTGATTCTGAGGGATGTGATACGGAGGTTATTCAGTTCCAAGTGTACTGCGAGGAATAAATGCACAGTGGAGCGGTATTTAGAGTACTGTATTTAATACCCCCATCCGGTATGAGAAATACCACTCAGCTGATTAAAGGAACGTTGTTTATTTTACCAACAATAACACCCAGCAAACAGGAAATATCATTACGGTGAGTTTACTAAATTAATGAAACAACATGATGTTCAGTAGAGAACATATAGCCTACTTTCTCATGAAAGTCTTAGAATGACCTAGAGTTTATTAGGGCCTAGGCCTTCATTATGAACCATTTCAAACGAACTTTATGTTATTTCGTTCAGTACATTTTATTAATGAATATTCTGCTACTAAAATATGGACCAGCCACCAAACAATAGCCTCCATTTTGCCGCGGTATGGCACGGTACAGCACGATACGGCACAGCCAGGCTGGGAACCAGTCATTTCTACGGTATATTATATTCTAACATAAAATGATAATATCAAGCGGGAAATCTCCTTGAGAACAGTTTAAATCATCTTCTGTTCGATAAGCGGATTTGGTGAGGCTGGGCCTTGTTGGATCATGAGGTACGGATTAGCCTATAGTTCCTGCATAATTCACACGGCCGCCATCTAAAAACTATTTTGCTGATGACCTTGTGGTTTGGACAAAAGATACCTCCCATAAGAAGGTATATGTATGTATTTGGTAGAGATCGGATTGATAGTTTAGTCGTAATTTGATTCAAGCTTTGAACATTTGTGTGACCAGCATTTTGTTTTGTTTCGTTTTTGTTTCGGATAAGCTGGTGGCGATATAAAACATGAAACTGAGGTGTCTTTGCTAGTGTTACCTCTGTACCAAATTGGGTTCAATTCGGCTGAAAATTTTTGTCCGTGTTGATCTCATATGTCGACTTTTTTTTTTTTTTTTGCAAACATTGAAAGTAGGCTAAAAGTGGAACAATCTTAAGGCTAAAGAGACAAATTTAAGTGAATACTTTAAAAACGGCGTTTAGAAAAACGTATAAAACGTTTAAATAATGATCGATTTGGTAATAAACGTTCTTGTCGTTTGTTTAGGAACGTTTAAACGTTTCTCAAAAAAAGGTTTTAGTTAAACGTTTTACGAAGCGCGATTAGTAGTTAAAGTTATATAACTTTGTATTACTTGTAATGCTGTTACTAGTGATCATTATTATTTACAAAAACGAGAGTGTAACTACGTTTCTAACTAATTTAAGTAACTGTAACTTTACTACTTTTAACAGAGGTGAAGTTTCTCGTTACTATTTCAGAAGGAACAGTTAAAAGATTATCCAATATGCATGAAACGCGCAGGGAATATAAAGGAAGGGCCGAAGACCGTTATCTCGGGATCATGAGCCACGGGACCTCCTTTTTACGTGGAATCCAAACCACAGGACATGGCATTTAACTTTGAAAATCTCACATGCATTGACGTGGAATCGAGCCTGGTTCGCCGGGGTGAGAGGCCAACAGCATTACCACTGTACCATCACGCCCCCGAGTGAATATACATTTACTTGACAGAACAGTGGTGACTAATAGAAGTAAAGATTCTAGGAGAAATAATTTCAGTAGTGAGATTTGCTGATGACATTCTCATCTTAGCCTACTTACCAGATGATTTCATGAGTTTTAAATGGTATGGGTTCCGTCCTCAGGAAAGAATCCATGATGAAAATCAGTAAGTGTAAAACAAAAACCAAGATGTAAAGGAAAGAACATATAGCCTACTTTCTCCTAAATGTATGGGTATAGTTATAACTCTTTGTCCTCATCACCTGCTATTTTCTTCCTATTCAAAATGCAAATTGGCACTCTGGATTTGAGCAGCGACGTTCAAACCATAGTTTATAATCTATCCCATTATTTTGCAAATTCATCAAAACACTACAAACAACGTAGGAAAACAGTATATTAACACCGATAACAATAAATGAAACTTCGTTGGTCTAAACGTATCACTGGGAGAAACACATTTAACATACCTACTGAACACCTAATTTTTAATCGCGACTATACATGGCAGTGAGCCCACATCGGCAGCAATAACACCGCTGGCATGGTTTCACCAACTGGCCGGTACAGAGCGCAGCTCGCATCTAGTAGGCAATGGATAGCTCCCGCATACTGTAGTTCAACTAGTTGCTGGTAGATGTCACTCTTGCAGATCCATAGGAGAACTTTGTTTTAATTATATATATATTTTCCATTGCAAAATGCACAATATAACGCTCAATTGTATAACGCCTCAGTACTCAAAAAAAAAACAAGCAAAAAATACAACTCTGTTAGGATTAGAACCCCAGCCGGCCGGTTAGAGACCAACGCTGTAACCGCAGACCTAATTATTTCCTCCTAAGTTCAATGTTATCAATCGATTCAGATACAACTTCTTAGCAAATAATGACTTTGACTAAACGATTTCTTCACTGGAGTATATTTAAAACAATGTTGTGTTTTCATATTATTCATGTTATTCATATTATTTCTATCTGTAGGTTATATTGCATGCAACATACTCAAACTAGTGAAATATAGGACAGAACGAAAGATCAGCTGCCATCTCGTCTGTAACCGAGATGGCTCAGATTTTTAAAGCCACTTCTGCACTATAATTTTACAATATAAACTTTTAATTTCGAACCGGCTATGTCCTTTAGAACAGTTTAAACGATTCTCAGTTCGATAATCGGAAATCCATTTTATGGATTATAATGTTTGCGTAATTCACACGGCCACCATCCTGGAATGGTATGGCTGATAACCTTGTTGTTAAGGCACAAGACGCGTCCTATATGAAGGTATGTTGTAACCAAATTCGGTAAGAATCCGATGATTAGTTTGGTTGTAATTTAATTTTAAGTTTAGACCATTTGAGTGGCCGCCATTACGTTTTGGTAAAGATGGCGGCAATATAAAACATGAGACTGAGGTGCCCTTTGCTAGTGCTACCTCTGCACCAAATTTCGTACAATTCGGATTCACCGTGTTTGAATTGATAGGGGGCGGGGACAGACATGAAGAGTACACACACTCATATACACACACACACACACACACACACACAGACATATACACATTTTTAGCCTACTTTTCACATTTTGCAAAAATGGGGAAAAGTAAACTTATAAGATCGATCCGGGAAAATGTGTGTCTGTCTGTCTGTCTATCTGACTGTCCTTCTGCCTGTCTGCCTGGCTGTGTGTGTGTGTGTGTGTGTGTGTGTGTGTCCCTATCAACTCCTAAACGGCTGCAGCAATCGAAACCAAATTTAGTATGAGTAAAGATGTATACCGGAAATGATGTCAGTGCTACCAACTGCTGAAAAAACGCACTGGAAATTTGAGCTCCATGTTGGATATCATGGAAGGTATGCATGGGAGCTATTGCAAAATTGGCACACATGTAGATAATACTATTTCGGTTTAATTTCCAGGAGGCCATACATGACAGTGTTGCCAAAAGAATTTTAAGCCTTCTGATAATTCCAATTTTTAAATGCATATAACTTCTACACTATCAATTGGATTACAACCAAATTTTGTATGTAATATGCGTACATAAACAGAGCCACCAGTGCTGACAACTGTTAATAATTGCTCTCTCTATTTTTAGCCTATTTTCAATTTTGAAAAAATAGGCTTATGAGATCACCTTTTGTCCGTGTGAGTGTGTCCCCCCCCCTAATAAAATCTAAACGGCTGGAGCGATTTCAATTAAACTCGGTATGTTCATAGCACTATTCCCGGCGACCTCGACCGTGCCCTTCAAATTTTGTTACGTCTCACCAATCCAACATGGCGGTTGTGTGAAATATTTCACTAGCATTCAATATCTCCGAAACTATTACCGATATCGCCCTGAAATTGTGTACGGTGATAAAGGGCACTACTAGAAGTTCACGTATGAGACTTTTGAAAACCTGGTGACTACAAAACCAACATGTCGGTCAAGCGAAATTGAGACTTTTAAATAGACATTTCTCGCAATTTAACTATCCAAACGTAATGAAACTTGGTACAGCGAATGTTTATACACATTGTAATGCACTGGAGTCTAATTTTGTTCAATTGTTTACATAACCTGAAAATGGCGGCTGTGCGAAATATTTCACTGACATTCTATATCTCCGAAACTGTTACAGATATCATCATGCAATTTTGTACGGTGATAAAGGGTACTGATACAAGTTTACCTATGTATATTTCATAAACCTGTAAGTTACAAAACGAACATGGCGACCAAGCGAATTTGAAATATTTTAATAGACATTTCTCGTGATTTAACTCTCTGAGCGCAGTGAAATATGGTACAGTAAATGATTTTGCAGATTGTAATGCACTGCCATCTAATTTAATTCATTTGTTTACATAACCTCAAGATGGCGGCTGTGCGAAATTTTAATATTAAGTTTTTAGTCTTGTGTCGTAATCATGCGATCGAAGTGAAAGTTTGAATAATGAAGCTAGGCAATAATTGTCCTTGAATGGTACATAACTCTATGTCCTATCCATATAACAATCCTAAATGGCGAGCTTCCGAAATATTTAGACGGTTCTCAATATCTATGAATCTTTTACAGCAACCAAACTGAATTTTTTTATGTTCATAGAGACTATGAACATATGTTCACCTATAGGACTTTCAGTAACCTGGTGAGCACAAGTCCAACATGGCGGCGACGCGAAGTATAAATATTTAAATGGACGTTTCTCGCGAATTAACTATCCGAGTGCCGTGAAACGTTGCACGTTAAATGCTTATACAAATGTTGATCCACTGGCATGTAATTTATTTCAATTGTTTTCATAATCACAAGATGGCTGGTGTGCGTACTTTTAAAATCTCGTTTTTACTTCTTGTGTTCTAATCATGCGATTGAAGTTTGAATACCACACGTACACAATAATCTTAATGTAATAGTACAAAAATAAAAATCCATCCTGGCGACCATATGAAATATTTAGACGGTTCTCAATATCTACGAATCTGTTACAGCAATTAAACTGAAATGTTGTATGTTGATAGAGACAATTAACATGAGCAGGATATATGAAAATAGGCTGTATAGTTCTTCACGGAACTAAATATGTGAACACACCGCCTCGCCGATTCCATGCGAACGTTCACAGTGTGATAGTGAACCACGTTTTGTAGGAACTTTAGAAGGATATGTCGTAACTTTGATGAGTCCAACTTCAACTGGGCGTATTCATAGGTGCCGACTTCCGGGGGCCAAAGAACTTCCTGCTCCCTCAAATTATAGAGTAAATGGCTTTTCAGTCTCAGCATCCCGCAATATTAATAGAATTAATTCTGGGTATGTTTCATATTTGTAAATTATTTTGTTATGAAGCTGTTTTCTTTATTTATTTTTTGATTGTTAATCTTTGGTAGGAATGAGTTGAGGAGAGAATTTTTGCCAGAAAACAATAAGAAACGGGGCACGGTGGCAGAGAGCACTAACGCGCTAACTCCTGCCTCGCTGAGAACGGGAGAGCGTGGGATTGAATCCCACCTCGGTTATCCTGAAAATGATGTTCATGGTATCCCATTTTCACCACCAGGTAAATGCTGGGTTCGGTTCATTTCAATGAGGTCCACGGGCGAGTTCCTTCTCAAATCCCTTCCTTAATTAGACACAAGTTAGTGGCGGTGATTGGCCCGTCACCATCCCCAGTTATATCTAGTCTACTGACAAAGTGTGATCAGGTCCCAGACAACGTCTTTGGTTGGTTGGTTCCTCGGTTTATGAGCTGCGACAACGCGGTCATGTAGCGCCGTGTACTTTGGGTGTGTGTAGAATCTGTCTGATAACCGGTGTTAATTGTGATGACTGTATTAGTGTGGGTTATCTGTTTTCAATTCATGTAAGGACGGCAGACATTGAATTTTTTCAAATAGTTCCTACTTTTGTCGCCAAACGCCACCGTCAACAACTACTAGACCAGAACTTGGTTACCAGATGCCATCGCAGTCGGCTCCTGGTGACGAACGTCGGAACCTAAGAGCATTTGTCAAATGTTTAACCTATAATTAGCTTCACACAGGTGTAATTAGTGGAAGGTTCTTTAACATGCCATAAATGTATGCCATGGGACCGACGGCTTTACTCCCCCTCCCTGAAGGAAGGCATACTGAGGGATTTTTAACGCTCTTAAAAAATCCGACGACTTCGGCCGGGTTTGAACCCGCAATCTTGGGCATAGAAGCTCAGCATGCTACTAACCACCCCACAGAAGCCGCTCGACACCGTCTTTGCCATGGTAGAAGAATGATCGCTCGCAGAGTTCACGGGTGAAGCCGAGCTGAGAGGATGAGTGATAAAAGAAACGTTAAGTCACTATAATTCACTTACTGTGATAACTACTGCGTATTATGACTCCAACCCCAAAGGTCCCGGGTTCAATACCTGACTCAACGAAGAAATTTAAATCTGGGGGTTGGAACGGGGTACACTTAGCCATGTGTGGGTTGTAGGTTAAATGCACCTAAGTTATCATACAAATAGGTTTTCCTATGGATTCTCCAGTCAAATGCTGGGATGGTTCCTTACTTGAAGCTCCTAACGACTGATTACTTCCTAGTTATATCCTGACCACCTCGTGGTTTAGTGGCTAGCATTCTTGACTGATACCCCGGAGGTCCGGATTCGGTTACCGTCTCTGCTAAGAAATTTTAATTCTGGTCTGAGGGCTGGACTGGGGTATACTCAGCCTCGTGAGGCAAAACTGTGGAAAGTTCAATTCCCATCTAAGCCATAATGGAAGTGGTTTTCCGTAGTCTCTCACTTCTACTCCTGGCAAATGCCGGAATGGTTCCTTATTTAGTGTCACGGCCACCTCCTTCCGAATCCTCACCTGAATAACAAATACAAACATGAATAGAGTCATATAATTAACACAGGTTATCAGAAGAAAAAAAACACACACTCAAGCACACGGGCTACATGACCACGATGTTGCTTCGTGGCGCAGAGGCAAGTATCCGTGTCAAGCACCGCGTAGGGCTGGGTTCTTTTCTCGACTCTGAGGGCTGGAAAGGGGAACACCCAGCCCGGTGATGAATAACTGAGAAGTGGTTTCTCACTTCTACTCCAGGTAAATGCCGTGATGGTACCTCTATGAAGGCCACGCACAGTGGGTCAAAATAGAAATCTAGGAGGACAAAATTATTAATTTTCATAATTAAAAATCAAAATTGATTACTTCTACAGCATTCTCATATAATTGGCGCTCACTATTCTGGGATATAAACGCATCTTAGTGTAAATCTGTCACCACTGTTCAAGCACTCTGAATTGGAGGGTGAATATAAGTGGCTGTGAATTGGTTGTTTTTGTGGTTAGTGTGATGCTTTAAGTTGGAACATGCAGCTGAAGGTAAGATCTTTGTAACGTGTTTCAGTTACTAATGGCCGTAATTGTTACGTAATTTTAGCTATATTTGCATTATATAATATTTAACTATTATTTTTAAAATTATATTTTCACTTAGATTTTTAGTATGTCGCGTCACTCTGCGTCACTTTCTACTTAATGTTAAAATGTAGATAAAGTCTTGTAGTTTACGCCTGTTATAGGATTGTTTGCATCTTTTTGCAACTTACTTGGTTATTTTACGTTTTAGAAGATGCCGCGCAACCAGTTCTCACACGTTTACAACTGTTTGAAGCACTGGGATCGACAATTATGTCGAAAGTTGACCTTTGTGACTTTGTTAAAAGTAAATTAGGGGTAGAAAATAGTTCTGAAGAGATAACTGAATGCTCTATCCAACTCCTAGTCATAGACAATTTCTTGCATGTGTAGACGTAGCTTAAAAAGGTCCTCACTGATGTTTATTATGAAGTAAACAAATTATATACGTTGCTTTCACTCTAAATTCATGATTAAAACGTAAAAATAATTTTGTCCCCCTAGATTTCGATTTTGGCTCACTGTGCCACGGTTGCCTCCTACTCAAATTCTAGCCCCCATTACAAATGAACACACACTACTACAGCCGTCACAAAAATACAAGTTCTCAGACCAATTCCATTTGCACCTAAAGTACAGGGATACATGATCATTATCTCCCAAAGTCCCTAATTAAACCAGAAATTTCTACAAATACCGGTGTTTAGCTATGCACTTGACCTAGCGAGCTCAGCGATAGGAGAGACGTGTTGGTCGGTGCAAGGAGGTGACAGGTTCTCATAATCAGATACAGACACGCTCAGCGTAGCAAATGTTTTACGCCACGGTAGTATATCGGAGGAGTGGGATGGGGATGTGCAGAGCTAACTGCCGGTTACTGTCAAACTACTAACAATAATAACCCCTGGCACTACAACCCATGAAGGACCTAGGCCTACCAAGCGACGCTGCACAGCTATTTGGTCAGCAGATATTGGCGTGACGCGTGGTCAGCGAATCGGGTCCCCTTGGCCGTTAATCTTGATTTTCGTGACCGGGGCGCTGCCTCACTGTCAGACAGCTACTCAATTGTTCTCACGAGGCTGAGTGCACCCCGTTTCGTCCCTCACATCAGTTTCTAAAATCCCTGACGGAGCCGAGAATCGAACCCAGGGCCTCCGGGTGAGAGGTAAGCACTACCCCAACACCACGGGGCCGGCGACTACTAACAATACAACACAGCAATTCATATAAATCAATCACACACGCCCAAGTGCACTGGGCTGATGACCACGAAATGTAAAGTTTTAAAGCCATTCCTTCAGTCTTGTCTGCACAAACTATCAGTTGTAACATTTCAGTCAGTGAACACAAATTTACCCAATATGTCTAGGTGGGGGTTGTTGTTTGAGTCTTCAGTCTCTTGACTGGTTTGATGCAGCACTGCATGCCTCCCAGCCCTGAGCTAATCGTCTCATCTCTACATAGCTGCCACATCCGAGGCAATCTGTTGAATATATGCTAACCTTGGTCTACCCCTACAGTTCTTATCCTCAATCCTTCCTTAACTAAGTTCGCTATTCCTGGGTGTCTTAATATGTGTCCTACCGACCTTCTTCTTCTCTTCATTAGCAGAAGCCAGAAAGTTCTCCCCCCTCCCACTCGTATTAGGGACACGCTTACGTGAAAAGTTTGAAAAAATCAATTTATAATTTATTATCCTGTAGAGTCCTCTCTTTCGGATTATATATGATTTGGAACTCATAGGAAGCCTTTTTGGAAACACAGAGTTTTGTGAGCATCTACCTAGTAGATTTTTAGCCTATTTTCATTTATGAAAAATATAGGCTTATGAGATCACTTTTGTCCGTGTGTCTGTCTGTGTGTGCGTGTGTGTGATGGATTTATGTGTGTCCCCCCCCCCCAAATAACTTCTCAACGGCTGGAGCGATTTTAATGAAACTCGGTAAGTTCATAGCACTATTCCTGGCGACCCCGACCGTGTCCTTCAAATCCGAGCGCAGTGAAACTTGATACGGTGTATGCGTATACAAATTTTAATTTTAATCGACTGGCATCTAATTCATTTAATCTAATTTCACAAACACAAGATGGCGGCTGAGCGAAATTTTACAATCCCGCTTTTATTTCTTGTGTCCTAATCATGCGACTAAGTTTGAATTAAAAACCTTCACAATAATCTTCATGTAATAGTACATAGAGCCGGCCCCGTGGTGTTGGGGTAGCGCGCCTGCCTCTCTCCCGGAGGCCCCGGGTTCGATCCCCGGCTCCGTCAGGGATTTTAAAACTGACGTGAGGGTTGGAACGGGGTGCAGTCAGCCTCGTGAGGACAATTGAGTAGCTGTCTGACAGTGAGACAGCGCCCCGATCACGAATACCAAGATTAACGGCCGAGGGGACCCGACGCGCTGATCACGCGTCACCCCAATATCTGCAGGCCAAATGGCTGGGCAGCGGTCGCTTGGTCGGCCTTAGCCCGTCATGGGCTGGATAGTGCCAGGGGTTGACTTTTTTGAATAGTACATAGATCCAAGGCCTATAGCATAAAAATCCAACATGGTGACCATCCGAAATAATTAGACGGTTCTCAATATCTACGAATCAATTACAGCAATCAAACTGACAATTTGTATATTGATAGAGGCAATTAATATTAGTAGGATATATGAAAATAGGCTATTTAGTTCTTCACGGAACTACTTGTTTTTATCCAAATACCAATATATCAGAAAGCATGCAAGCCGACAGCTTTAAACTATGCACACGTATAGTACCAGACATTTTAGATTAATTTGGAGTAACTTATATACGTCAGTTCTACCAACATGATTCTAAGCCTGCTGATAGGACCAATTTTTAAAAACATGCAACGTCTATACTATCAATTGGATTTCAACGAAATTTCGTATGTGCTATGTGTAACATAACAGATATGACTATAAGTATTGTTAAGAGCAATCAGGGCTGTCAACTATTAATAAATGCTGTCTATATTTTTTACCCTAATATCAATATATCAGAAAGTATGCGAGCCAACAGCTCTATACTTTGCACACCTATAGCACCTGACATTCTAGATTAATTTGGAGTAATTAATGTAAGTCAGAGCTGCCAACATGATTCTATGCCTGCTAAAATACATGTAACTTCTATACCAACAAATGGATTTCATTCAAAATTGGCACAACAAGATATCATAATATTTCAGACTATTTCTGACCAGCACACGCGTGGCATTGTTGCCAACATTCTTTTACGCGTGCTGATAGATCCAATGTCTTACTACAGTACATGTAACATCCATGCTATCCATTGGACTTCAACCAAATTTTGTATTCTGTACCTTAAGAGATAGGACGAAGGATATACTCCGGACTGCCAAATGTAGAGATCTATTAGGATACATTATGCCAGGTATTATTCTTGATAAGTCCATATAGATTAATCATTGGCATGAATCTTAAATTTTAAGAAAAGGAGGCTTTTTAGTTCGCCACGGAACTTCTTGTTGGGCCCTGTGTAGATCCCATAGTTTACTTTCATTTTTTGCAAAAATCGAAAGTAGGCTAACAAGTAGTTCCGTTTTTTTATTTTTATTTTTTATCGTGTGGCCTCCTCAGAGGCCGAGTGCAGGTCTTTCTATTCGACGCCCGTGGGCGACCTGCATGTCGGGATGAGAGATGGAATGGATGAAGATGAATGAAACTGGGCGAGGATGTGGAAGGAATCGGCCGTGGCCTATCAGAAGGTACCGTCCCAGCATTTGCCTGGTGTTGAAAATGGGAAACCACGGAAAACCATTTCAAGGACGGCCGACGGTGGGGCTCGAACCCACGCGTCTACCGAGTCAGCAGAGAGCTTGGTCCCATGACCTAACGCTGCGCTTTAGCCAGCTGAGCCACTGCTGTCGGTAAGTAGTTCCGTTAATGGACGTAATAGCCTAATTTCATATAGCCTATTTCTCTTCCATTAAAAACTCAAAATTCCATTTTAAAATCTCATAACATTTTATTACATAGACGCCAATATATTACGCCTTGGATGAAGATTTAGCCCCATAAGTATCACAGCGCTCCGATAATTAATTGCGAGAGACATCCACTTAAATGTTTATTCCGTTTCATCGCCAAGCTGGTTTGGTGCTCATTAGGTTATTGAAAGTCTCGTAAGTAAATTTATGCTAATAGCCTATAACAACAAATAACAAGAAGTTCCGTGACGAACTAAAGAGACTAATTTTCTTAAAATTAAGTTTCATGCCAATGATTAATCTACAGTATATGAACCTATCTAGAATAATGACGAAATTAAGGTGGTAATATTGAAATGTCTAATTAGTTCGAAATATACCTGGTATAATGTAGCCTAATAGAGCATTACAGTTGGCAGCCCTGGTGACTGAATATATTCTTAGTTCCATCTCTTATGGTACAGAATAAAAAAAATGGTTGATGTCCAATGGACGTTACATGCAGTTAGACATTGGATCTATCAGCACGCGTAAAAGCATGTTGGCAACAATGTCATGCGTGTGCTGGTCAGAAATAGCCTAATCTGAAATATTATGATATCTTGTTGTGCCAATTTTGGACGAAATCCATTTGTTAGTATAGAAGTTACATGTATTTTAAAATTGGACCTATCAGCAGGCATAGAATCATGTTGGCAGCACTGACTTATATTAATTATTCCAAATTAATCTAGAATATCAGGTGCTATTCGTGTACTGTTGGCTTGCATACTTCCTGATACATTGATATTGGGTTTAAAAAAATATAGACAGCATTTAATAACAGTTATCAGCCCTGATTGCTCTTAAGAATACTTATAGTCAGATCTGTTATGTTACGCATAGCACATATGAAATTTGGTTGAAATCCAACTAATAGTATAGAAGTTACATGTATTTAAAAATTGGCCCTATCAGCAGGCTTAGAATCATGTTGGTAGAACTGAAGTATATAAGTTACTCCAAAATTAATCTAAACTGCGAAGTGCTATACGTGTGCATAGTTTAAAGCTGTTGACTTGCATACTTTCTGATATATTAGTATTTGGATAAAAGAATAGAGAGAGAGCAATTATTAACAGTTGGCAGCCCTGGTGGCCTTACGAATACGCTCAGTCATATCTGTTTATGTACACATATTACAAACAAAATTTGGTTGAAATCCAATTGATAGTGTAGAAGTTATAGGCATTTAAAAATTGGACCTATCAGAAGGTTTAAATTATTTTGGCAACACTGTCATGTATGGCCGCCTGGAAATTAAACTGAAATAGTGTTATCTACATGTGTGCCAATTTTGGAATAGCTCCCATGCACACCTTCCAAGATATCCAACATGGAGCCCAAATTTCTAGTGCGTTTTTCAGCAGTTGGTAGCACTGACATCATTTTCAAATATGGACGTGAGACATTCCGGTATACATATTTACTCATACTAAATTTGGTTTCGATTTCTGCAGCCGTTTAGGAGTTGATAGTGGGGACACACACACAGCCAGACAGACAGAAGGACCGACAAACAGACACACATTTTGCCGGATCTATCTCATAAGTCTACTTTTTCGTCATTTTGGCAAAATGTGAAGAGTAGGCTAAAAATTAGGTTTATAACTGTGATAGATTCATCGATATTGACAACCGACTAAATATTTCGAATTGTTGGATTGTTCTATTTGTAGGCCATAGAGTTACGTACTACGAGTACATAGGGTGGAGATTATTGCGTAGGTTCATTATTCAGACGTTCACTTCGATCACATAATTAGGACACATAAAATAGAAACTTAAATTTAAGCTTTTGCACCGCCGCCATCTTGCTTAAAATAAGGATAATTGAATAGAATTAAATGCATTAAGTACTGATATTGTGTATAAATTTTGAAATAATTAGGTTGGAGTATCTCACATGAAAATTGTTCCCGACTAAAGTATTACACACAAAAAATAGGAATTCATACTGAAGCAAAACCAGAATAATACCGAGTAAATACACAAAATCAAAGTCTTGTTTCAATATCGACTACAGTGGGCAAGAGCATGAAAGTCATGAAATCTTAGAGCTGCTTTATTGACATTTCCCGTACCATCACATTAGCACTTGTTGACTTGACCTATGCGTAGGGAATGAAAGCGACGGGCGGGCAACGAGGTGCAGGAGAGATCAATTTCCGCATTCCAGACCGGTGAAGAAGCAGTCATAAATATTTCAAGGGTGTACAAACTCCAAACTTAAAGTTTCCAGAAGCAATAAAACACGTTATATTTAAAAAAAATAAAAATAGGGGAATTCGCATTTTTGTAGCATTTGGGTATAATTTTCGCATTTTGAGTCAATTTCGCATATTTCGCTTACTCAAAACACATTAAAAAGTAATTTACAGGTCATGCAAATTGAAAATACAAGATGAGAATTTCACGCTTTTGCGCATTTGCGAAACATCGCCACCCCTAATTACGTTATATTATACTATTGCCTTGGTTTTTAGCCTATTTTCAATTTTGAAATAATAGGCTTATGAGATCACCTTTTGTCCGTGTGTGTGTGCGCGCGCGCGTGTGTGTGTGTGTGTCCCCCTAATAAAATCTAAACGGCTGGAGCGATTTCAATGAAACTTGGGAAGTTCATAGCACTATTCCCGGCGACCTCGACCGTGCCCTTCAAATTTTGTTACGTCTCACCAATCCAACATGGCGGCTGTGCGAAATATTTAACCAGCATTCAATATCTCCGAAACTATTACCGATATTACCCTGACATTTTCTATGGTGATAGAGGGAACTACTATAAGTTCACTTATGTGACTTTTGAAAACCTGGTAACTACAAAACCAACATGGCGGCCAAGCGAATTTGCGACTTTTAAATAGACGTTTCTCGCGATTTGACCAACCAAACGCAATGAAACTTGGTACAGTATATGTTTATATACATTGTAATGCACCGACATCTAACTTCGTTCAATTGTTTACATAATCACAAGATGGCGGATGTGCGAAATATTTCACCGGCATTCTATATCTCTGAAACTATTAGCGGTAAAATCCTGAAATTTTGTACGGAGATAAAGGGCACTACTGGAAGTCCATCTATAAGACTTTCAAAAACCGGTTAACTACAAAACGAACATGGCGGCCAAGCGAATTTGAAAATTTTAAATAGACCTTTCTCGCGATTTAATGTTCCAAGCGCAATGAAACCTGGCACAGGAAATATTTATGTACATTGTAATCCACTGGTATCTAATTTAGTTCAATTGTTTACATAACCTCAAGATGGCGGCAGTGCGAATTTTAAAATTAAGATTTTATTTATTGTGATGTAGTCATGCCATCGAAGTGAAAGTTTGAATAATGAACCTACGCAATAATTTTCCTTTAATGGTACATGACTCTATGGCCTATACATTTAACAATCCAACATGGCGACCATCCGAAATATTTAGACGATACTGAATATCTGCGAATCTATTTTAGCAATCAAACTGCATTTTTTAATGTTCATAGGGGCTATGAACTTAAGTTCACCTATAGGACTTTAAATAACCTGGTGATCACAAATCCAACATGGCGGTGACGCGAATTATAGATATTCACATGGACGTTTCTCGCAATTTAACCATCCGCGTGCAGTGAAACTTGGTACAGTAAATCCTTATACGGATGTTAATCCACTGGCATCTAATTTATTTCAATTGTTTCCATAACCTCAAGATGGCAGCTGTGAAAAATTTTAAAATCTCCTTGTTTTTTCTTGTGTCCTAACTATGCGATTGAAGTTTGAATACTACACGTTCACAATAATCTGCATGTAACAGTACATAACTCTAGGACCTACATATATAAAATCCAACATGGCGACCATCCGAAATATTTAGTCGGTTCTCAATATCTACGAATATATTACAGCAATCAAACTGAAATTGTGTATGTTGATAGTGGCAATTAACATAAGTAGGATATATGAAAATAGGCTGTATAGTTCTTCACGGAACTACTTGTTTGAGGCTTGGATCCTCTGGATGTGGGATCCAACGATCTAACAGATAGTCAAAGGTTAAATGCATCATAAGATTATCTTGTAATAAAATAACAAAACACTTGTTAGTTTTAATTTAATAGACTATTATGAGTAAATTTTCCCGATATGAATTGAAAATTATTTTCGCTAAAACTTAAAAAAAAAATCTTCGCTGCCAGATGAGATCCTAGCATACCACAAGCAAATCCGTTTCATGCAGGCATCCACTAATCCTGACAACCTTCAGTCACTTTGTGTTAGCCACGCTCTGATGTGCAAAATAATTATTTTCCTCTACACAGTGTCATGTCTGAAGATTTTGCTTTACGTAGACTAACAACACTTTATTCTTTCAATTCGAAAGACCCAACCTCATAGTTTTAATACTATTATCCCAATTATGCGAATATTATTAATGCACGTAGTTCTATGTTTTAGGAAGATGTTATACCAGGTAAATCATTTGGCCTAATAATATTGTTTTATGCAGCTCGATGAACGCGCGTTATCAAGAAGGTCGATATTTCTCTGCTGCATCCCCAATGGTACAAATGCACTGCAAGCTTATCCCGCAAGCGATACTGAACCCTATTATGTTTCCCGCGTAATGGCCTGCAGTCAAATCGAGGGAAAACTAATAGTGTTCAGTATCGTTTGCAGGATATACTTGCAACGCATTCGTACCATGCGGGATGCAGCAGAGTTGGGCTAGTTGGGCTGCATAAAACAAAATTATTAGGGGCAGCTGATTCACCTGGTATAGCATCTTCATAAAATATAGAACTACGTCCATTAATAATATTCACATATTTGGGATAATACCGACAGCAGAGGCTACGTTGGCTAAAGCGCAGCATTAGGACAAGGGGCCAAGCTCTCAGCTGACTCGGTAGACGCGTGGGTTCGAGCCCCACCGTCGGCCGTCCTTGAAATGGTTTTCCGTGGTTTCCCATTTTCAACACCAGGCAAATGCTAGGACGGTACCTTCTAATAGGCCACGGCCGCTTCCATCCACAACCTTGCCCAATTTCATTCATCTTCATCCATTCCATCTCTCATCTCGACGCGCAGGTCACCCACGGACGTCGACTAGAAAGACCTGCACTCGTCCTCTCAGGAGACCACACGAAAACATATTGGGATAATAGTATTCAAACTACGAGATATATCTGCTGACAACGCGTGTTCAGCTCCCAGACACCGACCTTGCAGCAGTAGAGGAATGATCCCTAGCAGAGTCCTTGGGTGTAACCTGAGCTGGAAGGACAAGAGATTTAAAGAAACATTATGTCGGAGATGTTTCTGGGTACTGCTAATGAGGAGAAGAGATAGGTTGGTAGGACGCATACTAAGACACCCAGGGATAACAAGCTTAGTTGTGGAAGGAAGAGTCGAGGACAAGAACTGTAGGGGTAGACCAAGGTTAGAGTATGTTAAACAGATTGCCTCGGATGTAGGGTGTGGTAGCTATGTAGAGATGAAACGATTAGCTCAGGACAGGGAGGCTGCATCAAATCAGTCAAAAGACTGAAGACTCAAACAACAACAACAACAACATGTCGGATTATTTTCTGATTACTTTCTTTCATTGAGACACGTTTAAAGAAATTAAAGTGCCAAGCAAGAGAGTAGCATATGTGTGGAAGCTTGGTTCATTCACCTGTGTTTAAGAAGGAAAGATTATCTTCCTTACTTAGCTTGCATTATGGAATGGTGATAAATAATATCCATCCAAACGCTAAGCATTAAATTTACCGCTAATCAATATTAATGTAGCGATTAAGCTATAATGCCCTGGCTAACATTCAACAATCGATAACGACAGCTAAGTTACTACTAAATTTATTGCACATCTGTTTACCTACTAGGCTACTGCTTTAATCGTTGGCAGGTGTTACTCCATGTTATTTTACTTAATACTATTATATACATGGGATAGCAGTGGGTTTAGCCAAGGAAGAACTGCCCTAAAGTCCATGGAAGTAGGGAAAACCGACTCAGCTCATGAAATACATGGGGTCACTAATGCCCTAGCTAAGCGACCCCTAGGAAAGTGAATAACCTCACAGTTCAGCCGTTCTCTATAAGTCCCTCACGACTACTGTACGGAAAGGCAGGAAGTTCAAAATCAAATCGATTGTATTTCAATGTCGGACAGAACTACGCACACGGCTACGAAGCAAGGAGATATTAGGTACCATCCCGTTATTTCTAAGGAAGGTATGTGTAAAAATTACTCTCAGGATGGCCCGAGCCATCACAGGAATTCCCCAAGGACAAAACTCTTTGCAATGTTATAACGCTTCAATATTACTAACATATGTCATTGTGTGCCACAGATACGCAGTTTTATACAAACTGAAGTTTCACATTCGTGCTGAAAACATCTTCTTTTTAGCCTACTTTCGATTTTTGCAAAAAATGAAAGTAGACTTATGAGATCACTACAGGGCGAAAAAAAGTGTGTCTGTCTGTGTGTGTGTATGTGTGTGTGAGTGTATGAACTCTGAATGTCTGTCCCCCCTATCAATTCGAACACGGTGAGCGCAAATTGAACGAAAATTGGTACAAAAGGTAGCACTAGCAAAGGAGACCTCAGTGTCATGTTTTATATCGCCGCCATCTTGACGGAAACGTAATGGCGGCCACACAAATGTTCAAAGCTTAAATCAAATTACGACTAACCTAATCATCCGATCTCTACCAAATTTTGCAACAACATACCTTTATGGAGGGAGCATCCTTTGACAAATCTAATAGGTCATTAGCCTAATAGTTTGCGGATGGCGGCCATCTTTGTGTCAAAATCGATTACCCCTATTAATTCGAACACGGTGAAACCGAATGGAATGAAATTTGGTACAGAGGTAGCACTAGCAAAGGGCACCCCAGTGTCATGTTTTATATCTCCGCCATCTTGACGGAAACGTAATGGCGGCCACACAAATATTCAAAGCTTAAATCAAATTACGATTAACCTAATCATCCGATCTCTACCAAATTTTGCATCAACATACCATTATGAAGGGACCATCCTTTGACCAAACTAATAGGTCATTAGCCTAATATTTTGCGGATGGCGGCCATCTCTGTGTGAAAATCGATTCCGCCTATTAATTCCAACACGGTGAAACCGAATGGAACGAAATTTGGTACAGAGGTAGCACTAGAAAAGGCCACCTCAGTGTCATGTTTTATATTACCGCCATCTTGACGGAAACGTAATCGCGGCCACCCAAATGTTAAAGGTTAAATGTAATTACGACCAACCTAATAATCTAGTCTCTACCAAATTTTGCAACAACAAATCTTTAATTGGGAAGCATATTCTGACCAAACTTCTAGATCATCAGCCCAATAGTTTGCAGATGGTGGCCAAGTATATGTGCAAATCGATTCCCCCTATCAATTCAAACACGGTGAAACCGAATTGAACGAAATTTGGTACAGAGGTAGCACTAGCAAAAGGCACCTCAGTGTCATGTTTTATATCGCCGCCATCTTGACGGAAACGGAATGACGGCCACCCAAATGTTAAAAGCTTAAATCAAATTTCGACCATCCTAATAATTTGATCTCTACCGGATTTTGCAACAACATGCCTTTTTGTGGAAAGCATCTTATGACTGACTACAAGGTCATCAGCCCAATAGTTTGCAAATAGCGGCCATGTATGTGTGCAAATCCATTCCCCAGATCAATTCAAACACGGTGAAACCGAATTGAATGAATTTTTTTACAGAGGTAGCACTAGCAAAGGGCACCTCATATTCATGTTTAATATCCCTATAGCACGTTGTATTTCAACAAGCTACTACAACCAACATTCAATTATACTCCTTGAAAAGGACAACGAGTTATAACAATACCCATGCGTTTAGGAGAAAGTAGGCTATATGTTCTTTACTGAACATCTTGTTTTTAAATAAGCACTGTCTACAGATTACAACGGATATCCTTCCATTCACAGCGTATACAATAACAGAAAGGTACCGGGTCAACGATAAAGGTTGCAGCAATTTAAACAAGTAGTTCCGTGAAGAACTATACAGCCTATTTCCATATATCCTACTCATGTTAATTGCCCCTATCAACACACAACATTTCAGTTTGATTGCTGCAATAGATTCGTAGATATTGAGAACTGACTAAATATTGCGGATGGACGTCATGTTGGATTTTTATATATATAGGTCTTAGAGTTATGTACTGTTACATGAATATTATTGTGTACGTGGAGTTTTCAAACTTCAATCGCATGATTAGGATACAAGAAGTAAAATTTCGCACAGCCGCCATCTTGAGGTTTTGTAAACAATTGAACGAAGTTAGATGTCGATGCATTACGATGTGCATAAACATATACTGTACCAAGTTTCATTGCGTTTGGTTGGTTAAATCGCGAGAAACGTCTATTTAAATGTCGCAAATTCGCTTGGCCGCCATGTTTGTTTTGTAGTTACTAGATTTTCAAAAGTTACATAGGTGAACTTCTAGTAGTTCCCTTTATCACCGCACAAAATTCCAGGGTGATATCGGTAATAGTTTCGGAGATATTGAATGCAGGTGAAATATTTCGCACCGCCGCCATGTTGGATTGGTGAGACGTAACAAAATTTGAAGGGTACAGGCCTGACGGGATTTCTTGGTTACTGACCTTGGCAGGCCGCGCATGAGAACGAGTCTAGCCCTCGAATAACATCAGGGGAGGGTGGTGCGCCGCCCTGCCTCTCACTGCCAGATTGGCACGTTGGATGCAATGGTGAGGAGAACTGCGCTAAAATGCGAGCATGTTTTGCTGAATAAGCGGCTGTCGTAATTCTGTGCATTTAATACATATCACTCTCCTAATCAAACAACGCTGCGTTCCGCGGAAACGTCAAGAAAGCACAGTAAAATACCCACTTCTCCAAATATGAAATCCCAAATAATTAACTTAG
Source organism: Meconema thalassinum (assembly GCA_946902985.2). Lineage (NCBI taxonomy): Eukaryota > Metazoa > Arthropoda > Insecta > Orthoptera > Tettigoniidae > Meconema > Meconema thalassinum. Next base: position 1,806,503,037 of record OX336388.2, on the reverse strand, counting down.
ACTATATCACTACTCCTACATAATTGTACAGGTTATGAAACACCAGTTTAGGGAGGTGAAGCTTAGTGAATTAGTACAATCAATATGTTTTCTTTTTCTTCCAGAGACGATTTATTATAATTTTTCTTAAAATAGGCTATAAAACATTACAAGTTATTAAAACATGAAACTATGTAAAATACCGGTAATATTTAAATTTACGATATGTTGAGAATTATGCATCACATTACTTGCGCCCGCCTCGCTGCGTAGTAACTAGCATTCTTGGCGGTCACCGCGGAGGCCCGGGTTCGATTCCCGGCTCTGCCAAGAAATTTAATTCTAGTCTGAGGGCTGAAACGGGCTACACTCAGCCTCGTGAGGCAAAGGTGAGAAGAGGTGGGTTCGATTCCTACCTCAGCCTTCCTGGAAGTGGTTTTCTGTGGTTTCCCCACCTCTACTCCAGGCAAATGCAGGGATGGTACCTAACTTAAGGCCACGACCGTCTCCTTCCCAATCCTCACCTCAATTCCAAATACACACACGCCAAAGTACACGGGGCTGAATGACCACGTTGTCCAATCCTCTTCCGCTTCCAACCCAAATCCTACCTCGATTGTTAATACACATACTATTACAGACATCACAGTGACATAGGCTATCAGACAGCTTCTATACACACCCAAGTACACGGGGCTACATGACCACGATGTAGCGAAGTAATCAACAACATTACTGGCAAGCAATAAATTAAGGTAATGAACAGGATGCTTACCTCGTCAGACATTCGAATGAAATCACTCCACACTGAGTGTCAGCAGCTGCAAAGAGGTAGGCCGATAAGCGATAGCTCTTCTTGTGTAATCAAAATTGCTAATCAATTATAACCTACAACGTTTAACAAAAATAAAAATAAAATACACAAAAGCACACAGTCACTGTTCCATCTAGTCTACGTGTTATTCAGACAGCGGTTCGATTCCAGACAGCTCACCTTCAGATTCGGCATCAGTATCACTTTCACTAGTGGCATCGTCACTATCTTCTGACACACGTATTATAAATTCATCCAGAGCATCTTCTATGATTCCCTCCTTTTGGAAGTATTCTCTTTCAATTTTTTCGGCGTGATCGCAAACTTTCTCCCATTCTTTAACACCAATCGCACTTACTCTCTCTTCTAACAATCGTTTAACGTCATCTAACTGAAATGTAGTATTGTTCCCAGCTACCCACTGTTTAATGTCTCCCCAGATAAGTTCTATTGGATTTAAATCAGGATGGTATGGAGGAAGGCGCAATACAGTATGACTGTGTGTTGCCATGATATTGTCAATTAAAAAATTCCTTCGGTGTGGTTTATTAATTTTAATTAAATTATAAAGTTGGATTTTGAGCATTTCATCGCGGAAGGGAATGTTATTTTGCACCAGCCACTCTTTCATCACAGTCTTGGTGCTGTTGCTGGTTGGCACTTTATTCAACTGCACATTGTGATATGAGGCATTGTCTATCACCAGGACTGAATTGGGAGGCAGGTTTGGAATGAGTCTGGTAGTTAGCCAGTTTTGGTAATTATTGGCGTTCATCTCTCCGTGGTAGTCTCCTGTTTTAAGTTGGGATTTGAACACTAGCAATGCTCCAGGAACAAAACCAATTCGACCTCCTGCATGAACTATAATTAGTCTCTGTCCCTTCGAAATCGGCGCTGTGAAACCTGCTGGAGAATCATCAACCCAGTTCTTTGGTCTTGTATGAGTGCTGGGAATGTAAGTCTCATCTTCGTAAATTATAGGTCGTCCTTCCTCCCTGTATTTCTTAACTGCAAGCAAATACGCTACACGCTGTGATCTAATATTTCCCCTCTCTATTAAAGTGGCTCTGTTGTTTCGGGTTTTCTTCCATCTAAATCCCATATTCTTCAATATTAATTTAAGACTGGTGCTTCCCCCCTTGAAGTTAATACTTTCCCGAAGTTTCGGCAATAGTTTATGAATTGTAGGCACTGTCTTTTCCTTAATGTAAAAATCATACACAGTCCGCCGAATCACACACCTGTCAAAGTCATCTACGGCTGTCACTGTTTTAGGAACCTGGTGATGTTTACCAGGTGTACTAAAGGAGGTACCTTCCTCCACGCACCGAGAACCTTCTTTGATGATTCTCCTAACAGTCGTTTTGGATATTCCTGTCGCTTTTGCCACTCGTTCTTGTACCTTTTTTAAAGGTATGGACACAGTACCAGCCACTGCCTCACTTTTCATGAAAGTGTTAATGTTATACACCACTTCCCGCGTTTGGCTGTGCAGTGTTTTTGAAGAAAGCTTCGACAGAATAGGCGGCATTGCAGTTGCTCAATGTTTATACCGAGCTTTAGTCAATGCAATTAACTTTTAATTTGTAGCACTAGCGCTACGTAGCCTACTTTCATAAATTTCCCGGTAGAACAAGAACTACACGCAATAGAGTTTTCAGTTATCACACCGAGAACAGCGAAGCTCATAAGGCGACAGACACGTCTCTACTGGCTCTGGAACAGCTATGCGCGTGCGCTGCTTGCATAGGTTCGCGGAACAGCTATACTCTACCGCGCAGGTGACCGCCAGTGTCCAAAAACGAGCGTCCCAGCTGTACGGTCGGGGTCGGCCGGAATACTGCTATGAACCTACCGAGTTTCATTCAAATCGCTTCAGCCATTTAGAAGTTATTTGGGGACACACACACACACGGACAAAAGGTGATCTCATAAGCCTATTTTTTTTTCATAAATGGAAATAGGCTAAAATCATAGCTCAGGAACAATTTCAGATATTAAAACGAGTATCTTTTTGTTAAATTTACCTACTCAAAAAGTTTCGTCATACCTTATAATGTTTCTATGATCGTTCGACTGTTTCTTCACTCGTTCTAGGGCGTCCGGGGGACGTCTTCACGTCAACGCTGCCTGTTTCCAGAAGCTGTTCATAGCCTACCACCGTCTAATGCAATTAGAATGAGGGGGATCCCTACCATAAACACGTCGGAAAGTGCGCTGAACTAGTATAACGGATTTATATTCTGCTATCCACAACACACACTGTGCTTTCTGCTGAACTGTCGCCATTGCAATCACACTCACTACAGTGGCGTGACGGCTTCCTGTCGCGCACAAATTCTCGGCATTGGCTGAAGGTCACGGGCAGAGTACAGTCACATTCAAAACTAAAACTTGATGAGTTCCTAATTAGTTATCAGGTCGAATGGATAATTTATCTTACTTATAACGCGGGATATGATTTTATGAAATTACTGCAACCATTTTCATTGACCCTGCATTATGTAACAGGAACCACGAGTGTGCACCCTAAGTGATCAAATACTTCTCACCGTCGCCCTCCAACGCTGAGGAATGTTGACAAGAGTTTGAAATTGAGTGACCTCCTCGTCTTGTCTGCCAATGGTATTGTAATACACAAACCGAGCCTAAAACAGCTGATTCACACATTCATGGCGAGTGGCTACATGACTAGTGATGGTGGATCTGTTTAGGATTTTGCCAGCCTCATGGCCTATGCATAGAGAATGAAAATTCTTAAGAATTGGTAAATTTATTTAAAGAACTGTTGGTATATCTTTGTGTTAAAACGGTGTTGAGACAACTGTAATAGAAATATTAATAATATAATTATTATAGTTGGTTACTACTACTAATAAAAGTAATAATAATGCTTTTGACACACTAACTTCTTTCATGTTTTATTTTGTCACGTTCGATCGGTTCCATCTCACTGTCAACATCCATTGCCTATGAATTAGCCTCAGACGTTGAGACTTCTGCACGGCTAGTAAGGACGAGTACACGAGAAGACTGTAATTACAGGCTATTTTAATGTATAGTGTATGTTAAATGTGAATTGACAGCGAGTCCGTCAGGAATTGCTAATGGATTCTGAGAAACTCTGAAAGGCATATCTGACATGAATTCTGCTTTGAAACTAACCTAATTGTTGAAGTATCATCTGATTTCAGAACCGATAAACCTAATTTTATAACACAATTTCATTATTGGCTCAATAATGTGAATTTAAATGTAAAATCAAAGGAGTTCTTCTGAATTCTTTAAGTGGCATGCCTAGTCCATTGATATTGTGTGTCGGTATATACTGTAATTTATTTTATTGCATATCGTAAAACGCACTTAACTAACTCAATTACAGTGAACAAAAATGTATCCTTCATAGAAATGATTTAACCTTTTATGTAGCATTAAACATATAGTAAATCAATGCAGAGCCTTTTTTGAAACCTACTTCCAATTTCTAGCTGGCAATATAACAAAATTCATGTATCAGTATGAACAAACACCACCTTATACTCACTTCCATCCAGCGCACATAAATAACCCTTTAACGGAATCAATTTATTATGTTACAATCACCTATATACGGTAGTTACTTCATGTTGTAGGAGGAGTCTTTAAGAATAAGTTATTAATTACGATAAACACATACTACACTTTTAATAATATACACACATTATTTTTCCAGCTTTGAGTCCTATTAGCTGTTATTAGTCCGAGCAGGGGAGTCATACTGTAGAACAGGAGTCTGCAAACTATTGAACTCGAGGGCCATGCATTACATGCATTTTATTTAGAAATTCACCATACGTTTAGCCTGCTTTCATCATATACAATGTAGACCTATGACATGAAATTTTGATTGGGTATGTGTACGTGAGTCTGTTTGTCTGTCCGTCTGTGTGTGGAACAACATCCACCGTATTAATTTTTCTTATTGACTTGAGCAATCTCATCGAAACTTTGCAAGAAGGTAGTATTACTTGGTTCAACCCCGAACGTGTTTTTATTAAATTTCCATAACTGACTTTAATTCAACGTGGAAGGGGAGGTCAATATTTCTTTTTCGTAGCATTCAACATTAGGGGAACAACTACGACAATCAACATAAACTTTTCACGAATATAAATATAAATAGTTATAGTGCAAGTTCACTCATTTGACTTTTAGAATCGTGGCAGTTATAAAGACAACATGTTAACGTTGGCCCCGTGAAATTTAAAATACAAACAGCTCTTCTGCATGACCTAACATTGATGCCTTTAAGAAAATTGGTATAATAAATGCATACATGAGTAAATATCCTTGAGTAACTTATAATAAATTTCAAGTTTTTAAAAATCATGACGATGGCTGTGTGAGTTTCTAAAACAAGTAATTGTTTATCTCATGTTATTTTTGTACAATTTCAAATAATGATGACATACCGGCTTTGACAGTCATACGCTCTAGTAATCCTATTAGGTGTTTGGCGTGTCGATTGTGGGGTTGCACTAAATCAGATTCTTTGGTGGGCTCTTGGTGACCATGATTGGGTCACCACTGAGGTAGAGCATTTTGCGCTATGTACCATATGTATAGCAACCACTGTGCTACTTTACTGTGGGATCCAAGATTTGGAGTATAACCAATGGCCGTGAAATCCAACAAGTTATCGTTTTCAGAAACCTCTGATCTCCTCCTCAGCTGTCCTAGAAGTAGATTTCCATCGTTTTCGAATTATATTCCAAGGCGGCATGGTTCCAAATTGAAAGCACTCTTTCCTTACAAATCATAACTTCAATTACATATCATCGCTGAATCTACAATACCGCTTATATGACAATGGTCTTGTTGTCACCCCTCCCAGCCGTATGTGGATGTGCGGTCCAATAGAACAATTCACACTAGGGCCAGTCTTCCTGTGTACAAACCTCAAGGAAAATGTACTTTATTGTATTTCTTATGCATCCTCGACTTACAAGGCTGCTAATATACAAAGCTTAACTATCATAATAAGGTGAAAAAGAAATAATAATAATAATGTTATCGGTTTTACGTCCCTTTTAACTACACTGGCTTTTAGAGACGCCGGGGTGCCGGAATTTTGCCCCGAAGGGGATCTTTAACGTGCCAGTAAATCTACTGACACGGCTCCCTCGCATTTGCGCACCCTCAAATGCCAGCTGACTGCGCCAGGGTTCGAACCTGCAACCTTGGGATCAGCAAGCGAGAACGTTACCCCTGAGCCACGCAGCCAGACGAAAAAGAAATAAGAGAAGGTTAACAAAATACAAGTAACGAACTATGAAATGTATCTCATACATATGAATGAAAATCCACAGCCTGCTTCCAGTCTCCGACCGGGTCAGGAATGGAATGAATGAAGCCCCCATCTAGCGGCGAGGATATGAAGTGTGCCGGCTGCCGAAGCCTGTCGCACTCCTCTGGGGCAATGATTAAATGAATGACAGATGAAATGAAATGATAGTGGAGAGTGTTGCTGGAATGAAATTGTGACAGGGAAAACCGGAGTACCCGGAGAAAAACCTGTCTGCCTCCGTTTTGTCCAGCACAGATCTCACATGGAGTGACCGGGATTTGAACCACGGACCCAGCGGTGAGAGGCCGGCGTGCTGCCGCCTAAGCCACGGAGGCTCCTATCTCATACATATAAATTAGAAAAAAAGATCAGAAGAGTGGGCAAACCGCAACTAAAAATAAATAATTTAAAAAGCTATTCAGCCTTAAAATACACATAATTTGCGAATATAAGTGGTTTCTCAAAATACTAATAGATCATTTAAGGGCTGTTACTGCTATGGTGTTAATAGTGGCATTTGTGATCTGAAATTTTCTACACGTAGCAGCAAAAAGAGAAGGTTTGTTCCCCGGGCCCCCACTAATAACCCAATAACGTTTTACCTTGTAGAAAGGGATTGTAGGCTCGTAAATAACTAAATATCCTTCTTTTCTTTGTTCACTTCATCTGGCTGCTCGGCATGGGTCTCAAAACGCACGGTTGGATCCAATATAATATACTGTACTGTAGGAGTGCATAACTACACGGAAATATACGTTTCTGCAGTAGGTTATAATAAATTTAAAGCCCACTTTTCTCTATGTAACATAGTAAAATAGTACATAGTAAAATGAATCTAACGTGAATTGTTCTGTTGGACGACACATGCACATACGGCTGGGAGGCGTGACCAATAATAAGGAAAATAATGGAAAGGAAGACCATTGTCAGAAACACGGTTTTGCAAGTTCAGTGACGATATACACACTCTAATACATCCTTCACAATGACACAGGTTATCAGACAAATTCCACCTACACTCAAGTACACGGGCTACATGGCTTCAATGTTGCAAAGCCCCTAACTGAACTTAACTAAAAACATCTATGAATGTTCCAGATAACAAACGCCACCGTTCATTCGACTTGCCAGGCCTCCTGTCATTAAGAAAGGTGTTCAGCATCGTTCTCCGATTGATCCGTTCTGGTGAGCAAGGATATGAATATTCAGCCCCACGAGCAACCTCGTCCACAAACACCCACGGAATACAGTAGTATGCGGTTGCAGGTCATCTCAGCATTAAGAACCATTAGCAGGAATACGTGCCAATTAGGCGTGAACCATGTTCGCATATACTTCCCATCATACGCTAGCGTCGTATGGACGTTGGACCACTCATCCTCTTAGTTGTGGGAAAAATGAATATTTTTGACCCATACACTCACACTGAAATACACGGGACGTATGACCAAAACACTCCAAGCTCCAAAATATAACAATAAGGACAATAACGAATCCATAGCTAAGAGATTGGCTCGATCAGAAATAACACCCAGTAAACCAAAAAGCTATTGTTGTTGTTGCTTTAATGGGTGGAACAGCGAGGTCATCTGCAAAGTAGAGTGATCACTCGTTCGGAAATACCCCGGGCAGAAATTTGTCTGGAGGACTCAAACATAATATGTCTGGGAATTTGTTCTTTACAACCTGACACTTTTGATTACGATGATTATAATTTATTGATGTATTAATATATTTATTTATTTTACCACATCAGTGGGTACAAATCAGCATATCGTCGGATTATTTGTGAGAGAGTATGGCAACTTCTATTAGGGTGACACTTTGAAAACCTATGCGAACTACGGAACAGACCTTCTGCATGATAATAATGTAATCCAGGATGTATACCCAAGTTTTCATTGTTGCGAGCCGATGATTCAGGGACGAAACCAGTACAAGAGATGACTAAGGGCATCACTACACTTTCATGCCTCAACATTTGCCAACAATGAATACTTGGTGATTATTATTATTAGTATTACTGTTAAAATTATCAGTATATTATTATTATTATTATTATTATTATTCCGTTAGGGCCTTCTAATGACCACGTGCCTATTTTAATGCTTTATCCTTTGTTGTTCCTTCATCTTCCTCTAATACTTTCATCTTCTCACTTTGGAATTTTCGCTTTCCTTGGACCATTTTGAGCCGTTTACTTTTTCTTCATGCCTTGGAATCGTTTATATTTTAAACACTTTCTTTCTGGAAAGCTCTCTTCACTGCTTCTTCTTCTCATAAATTGTTTCCTTTTGAATCATTTTTGACTTCTTGTTCCAAAGATATTTGATGATATACTTGGTCAATCTGTTGTCATTCATTCTGAATAACTGGCCAACAAATTAAAATTAGTCGCCTCCTCTGTATTGTTCCGTTATATGTTCTATGTTGCGGTATGTTTCATTATTACTATACTTCTTAATTTCCAGAATTTGGCAGTTAATAGCGGATCGAGTATTTTCCGTACAACCTTTCTTTCTACTACTTGTAAATTAGTAATTTAGTACTAGAGGTTCACTTGCGTATCCCCATTCTAGTTTAATTATTGTATTACATTATTGAAAGGGGTTTATATAAAAAAAAGTAAGTAAGTTTGTAATTTGTAGTTTTATGTGACCGTTAAGCTTGTGATCATGAGCCACGGCACCTCCTTTCTACGTAGGATCCGAACCACAAGACATGGCATTTCACTTTGAAAATCTCACATGCATTGACCGGGAATCGACCCCGGTCCGCTGTGGTGAAAGGCCAACAGCTTGACCACTGCGCCACCACGCCCGCCCGGTTTTAGATAAAGACTCGTTACTGAAATATTCATATTTATAGACGCACTCTCAACCTTGTGTATCCTCCCAACTACGTCATATTTTCTAAACCATTTTCTAGATTGGATTTCCACAAATATTTGAGCTTGTTTACCCCCTCTACTTGACTGATTTCAGTTGGTCGAATTTCTGGAGTATTTTCTATTCTTCTTCTTCAAGTGCCTCGTCCTCCAAGAACAATGGCGATCAGTAGCATGATCTGCTGTTTGTCCATTGATGTTCTAAACAGTGACACTGTATTAAGTCCAAACCACTGGCTTAAGTTTTTAGCCAGGATATTCGTCTGCGTCCTGGACCCCTAATGCCATCAATCTTCCCTTGGATAATTAATTGCAAGAGGTGGTATTTGTTGTTGCGCATACAATGACCAAAGTATTCCAGTTTTCTCCTTATGATGATACTGAGAATTTCCAAGTCTTTGTTCATACGCCGCAGTACTTCCACATTTGTGACTTTGGCTGTCCATGATATCCTTAAAATCCTGCGATACGTCCACATTTCAAATGCTGTCAATTTCTTATTTAAAACCTCGGTAAGTGTCCATGATTCAACTCCATAGAGCAGGACACTAAAAACGTAGCATCGAAGCAGTCGGGTGCGTAATGACAGACTTAAATCGCGGCTGATCAAACCTTTTCTCATTTTCATGAAAGAACTTCTGGCCTGCTCAATTCTACAGCGAATTTCTTGATTTAAGTCCCAGTTATCATTGATTTGACATCCTAAATATTTATATGATGAAACCCTTCCAATTCTTTCATTACCAAGTGTAAGAATGCCCTGAATTTCATCTTTGTTTCTATTAACAACCATCCACTTAGTTTTTTGTACATTTAAATGTAATCCCATGGCATTACTCTCTTCAGAAATATAATCCAGTAGTGTTTGTAGATCATCCATACTTGTTGCAAGGATGACAGTGTCACCAGCATATCGGATGTTATTAATGATAGATCCATTTACTACTACTCCTTGAGACTTTCCGTCAAGAGCATCTTGGAAAATCTTTTCAGAATAGATGTTGAAGAGGAGTGGAGAAAGAATGCAACCTTGGCAAACTCCCTTCATAATAGATACTTCTTCAGACAGCTGACCATCAACACGTACAGCACCACGTTGATTCCAGTACAGATTTCCAATTAATCGGATGTCACGTCCATCTAGTCCCAGGTCACATAAAATGTTCATCATTTTATCGTGTTGAACAGTGTCAAAGGCTTTTTCATAATCGATGAAACACATGTAAACATCGACATGAACATCACGGCATCGTTGAATCAACACCTGAAGACAGAGCAATGCCTCCCGAGTTCCGAAACCACTCCTGAATCCAAACAGTGTGCCACCAATGCTTTCCTCACATTTATTATATAACCTTAAGTGCAGGATTTTAAGGAATAACTTCAGGGCATGACTCATTAAACTGATCATTCTATAGTCATTGAAGCACGCTGCATTGGCCTTTTTGGGAATCGGTATAAAAGTTGATTTGATCCAATCATGTGGTATGTATCCACTTCGATAGATGTTATTGAATAAACCCACCAGCAAGGAAATAGATCGTTCATCCTTGAGAAGCTTTAGTATTTCAATGTGCAATTCATCTGGACCTGGAGCCTTTCCACTCTTCGATATTGTTATGGCATGTTCAATTTCAGCTCTTGTAATGTCCATGCCATTATTATTACTATTAGTCTACTATTTTATTATTGAGATACACACATGGGGCTTTGAATTGTCCACATAGAATTGTGACCGTTTGGAAATGAATAAACACTAATTAATGTTCTCATCCGATTTTAATAATTTAATTTTATTAATGCAGCCAATGGCCACTTATTTCCTTTACAGGACTGGTCAAGGAAGGGATTTTGGAAGGAAATCGGCCGTGAACCTATTGAAAGGAACCGTCCAGTCATTTGCCTGGTGGTGAAAGTGGGAAACCACGGAAACCATTTTCAGGACGGCCTAGTTGGTATTCAAACCCATGCTCTCCCAATGCCCGTTAGCGCTCTCATCCATAGTGGTCAGTTTCTCATCTCCTTTTCAATATTAGAAACACGTGTTCGGAGATACAAATCTAATAGCACGATCGAGAAATGTCTTATCAATGTATAATAAAAATGGAGGTACGTCACATTAATAACTATTATATGTTCAACAGAAGCCTCCGTGGCTTAGGCGGCAGCACGCCGGCCTCTCACCGCTGGGTCCGTGGTTCAAATCCCGGTCACTCCATGTGAGATCTGTGCTGGACAAAACGGAGGCAGACAGGTTTTTCTCCGGGTACTCCGGTTTTCCCTGTCAAAATTTCATTCCAGCAACACTCTCCACTATCATTTCATTTCATCTGTCATTCATTTAATCATTGCCCCAGAGGAGTGCGTCAGGCCTCGGCAGCCGGCACAATTCCTATCCTCGCCGCTAGTTGGGGGCTTCATTCATTCCATTCCTGACCCGGTCGGAGACTGGAAGCAGGCTGTGGATTTTCATTTCATATGTTCAACAAACAAAGTATGAATAACTGTCGGCCAAAGAGTAAAGCATATTGTCTGCCAATTACTAGCACGCCTATCGTCACGAGTTCAAAGAAATTTATGACTTGTATTGTCCCATACATGCGTCCCGTTAGTTATTTCATGTGGCAGCCCTCCAAATGACACACTGCTTTGCATTCAAAGCATAGCTTGCCCGAGCAATAGATTAAACATCAACAGGCAGTGATCGAAATAATATATCGGAGATCGTGCACCTGTTATTTGTTACTAATGGGATGGACAGTTTATAGCCTGAGTCGCAGCTGTTTGATTTCATACACTTAACCCATCTGTTTCAGCTTAGTTTGTATATATTCTCCACTGTTTTTACAATCTGGCACTCCAGTCTTTGATAGTCTTGGTTCATCTCCCGACCTTGTACAAGATATGGACCAGTGCGGGGCTGGGTGAAGCTTGTGAGAGCGATTAAAAATCTGACAGCTTGAGGAACAACTGTAGTTCTACTTGGTCTACAAGCTAAGGTTATGGCAAAAGAAAGCGTAGCGCTATTTGAGGTCATCAACTGTACATCATCCATCCAAGAAGAAAATAGTTTAATAGCCGAGCATTAATAATAGTACATTATGCAACAAGCCTATAAAGGCAATAATTAAGACACGAGTGTCTTACTTACCATTATAGGCGAGTTGCATACGACTGTTTATGTTCAACGATAATTATAACTGTATTATATTATGTTCTAACATAAATATCCGTCGAGATTCTGTCAGCTGACTTAAGTGAAGAGCGCATGCCCTGGATGGCCACTATGGATCAAAGTCCTTCCAAAGCATTGTTCATCTTTTCTTGGGAATTGTGTGGGCTCAGCATTTGCTCTCTACCCAATAAAAATTTCGAAAGCTTTGAAACATTGTTTGTCCTGAACTAGTACCAAAAGTTACCGCACAGGAACTATGTAGGATCATTTTGTTATTTTGGTCGAATAACACAAAATAGGCTGTTAAAACACTTTAAAAATGTATCGTATTATCAACTAGTTATTCTTCAAATTCTATGCGTATGGAATGTCAACGGAAGGCAAATCAATGGAGTCCCAAATAGAAAAGCTTCGCACAAGAAATCCCTTTACTGAAGAGAGAGCTGGATTATTATTTTCGTGGATCTAATGTCATACGCATGCTTCTCCATGACGTTCTGGTGTGTTTACGTCAACAACAGCATTCACTAAAATTGTCGGCAAAATTGTACGAATGCAATGCTCTGTGTAGAACTCGGAGTTGCGGATATTAAGGTGCAGTGCTATCTATTTTGCAATATTCCGCAGTTTGTTTATGCAAACATCACGGACGGTGCACACTTTCCATATCGGTATATAGGCTAGGGTCGAAGGATGGTGTGTTGCAAACTTCTGGGCGTGGATTCCTAAATGTAATGCATATTTCATAGTATTTTCTTGTTACCATAAAGGTTCGTGCTGATTTTGTCTTTGTGTTTGTGATTGTAACTACAATGGTTGATCCAATATACATTGTTAACTTTCAAATCATGTAATTCATATCCGACATATTGGTTTTCGAGCGCATGTGCTAAGCTATCAAGTACCTCATTGGTCAATGAATGAGCTCTGTTTGATTGGAGAAACTGTATCATTTTGAAAAGTAGTACATTATTGACCCCCATTATGATGCAGTTTTCTGACATACAGTATAATATTTACATTTCGACATCGTCGAATATAAAAGTTATTACAAACCTATGACAATATTCCAATAATGGATTATTTAATTCATTGTTCCTTACAGCAGACTATGGACCACGTTAGGACAGAGCATCAGATGTTTTATCCCTTCTTTTTATTCCCACCACAGGTCCTTAAGTCTTCGGCATTATCCTTCTCATTCTTCCCCTGAGAAATTGCTTGTCTTGGCAAGTTTATTCAGGGCATCTGACATTCCAGAATTTTCTTCTTGAAGATCGTCCCTCACCTTATAGGGACTCGGTACCTCTTTCCGTCACAGAGGTCTTGCTGCAGGCTTTTTACTTTGAATGTCAGTTTCCGCATTCATATTCTTAACGAGCACCTATGAAAGGATTATTTATTTATTTATTTATATATTTATTCATTTGTTTTGTCAATTTTACCCTCCAGGTTGGTGGTTCCCACGGACTCAGCGAGGGAACTCGCCCCTACCGCCTCTCCAGGCAGTGTCCTAGAGATAGAGATACTCGGATGTATTGGATACAACTGGGGAGGTGTGATCAGAACTTGGCCCAGGCGGCCTCACCTGCAAAGCGAACAGGGGCCTCATGAGGGATGGGAAGGGAAGGGAAGATTGGGATGGATAGGCAAGGAAGAGGGAAGGAGGCGGCCGTGGCCTTACAGTAGGTACCATCCCGGCATTTGCCCGAAGACGAAGTGGGCAACCACGGAAAACCACTTCGAGGATGGCTGAGGTGGGAATAAAAAAAACTCTACTCATTTGGACCACCCGAGGCTGAGTATACCCCGTTCCAGTCCTCATACCACTTTTCAAATTTCGTGGCAGAGCCGGGAATCTAACCCAGGACCTCCGGTGCGGCAGCTAACCATGCTGACCACTACGCTACGGAGGCGACTGTTTATTTATTTATTTATTTATTTATTTATTCATTTATTTATTGATCAAGCATATTATAGGTATTGCAAACTGCTCAGACAAACAGACTACTGTACGATGAACAGTAAGTTCCAATTTCCAGCCTCGGAGTAATTGGATGTGATGTATCTTGTGTGAAGTCATGGACATTCACCGGTTTGGATTGTTTGGTAACTGGGAATAAATGTGGCAACAGTGAAGAGAGAAGAGGAACAAGAATTGTCAGTGGAGTTGCGTTATTGGTGCTTGAGGCTATCGCGTGATGAAAGGGGTTGGAGGAGAGTGTGTCATGTGCGGTAATGAGCTATAGAGACGCTGTGGTGCCGGAAAATATTTCCTTCAGGGGATTTTTAAAGTGCTAGTAAATCTAATGAAACTGGCGTCTCACATTTACGCATCCTCAAATGCAAACTGTTTGCGCGGGGAATCGATCCCAAAGCCTAGAGTTCAGCAGACGAGAACCCTACAACTGCGCTACGCAGCGAGGCTATTAATAGAGAATAAACCAATTAATGTCCGGCTCCGTGGCTAAATGGTTAGTGGGCTAGGCTTGGGCCCAATGTGCCCTGGATTCGATTCCCGGCCGAGCCATCAGGGATTTTAATCTCCTGGGGTTAATTCCCGTGGCTCGGGGACTGGGTGTATGTGACGTCTACACACTCACTTCATCGTCATTACGACGCGTAGCTCGCCCACGGGTGTCAACTAGAAAGACCTGCAATCGGCCTCTCCGGGGACCACACGATCATTATTATTGTTATTATTATTATTATTATTATTATTATTATTATTATTATTATTATTATCTATGCTGATGACACCACTATATATACCATACATAAAGACTCTAAAACAGCTTTTGATAGACTTCAAGAAGACTTCAATAACATCACAAGATGGTGTCATGACAATAATTTGTATATAATTACAACCAAATCTAAAATAATGCACTTCAGAGTTGATCACTTCACACAAGAAAAATACAAACTAACGCACCACAGCATATCATGCATACACCAAAACATCCTGGCAGGTTGCAAATGTAACACCTTCATAAATAGTACTTCGACACAAAAATACCTAGGAATTACCCTTGATGAACACTTTAAAATGAATACACACACAGTAAACATAATAAAAAATCTAAGAGCAAACCTCTACACCTTCTACAATCTCCGATTTTATGTAGATAGGAAAACTTACAAAACAATGTATAGTGCTCTGATTGAAAGCAAATTAAGATATGCTATAGCAGCTTGGGGAAATCAAAACACAACTTTAATTAATAATCTTCAAGATAGTCAAAACAGGTTCTTTAAATATTTCACTGATATCCCTTATTTTAATATTAAAGAGTTGTTCCAAATTACTGTACTGAATCTCTACTACCATGATCCAAGATTCAGGCATAAGGTCTCTCACAACATACAAACAAGAGCCATAACAAGTACTAAATATGTAAAACCTTTATGTATAAATAGCTATGGTTTCAGGACACTAGATTATATTATACCATCACTACTTAATGAACTACCACCTGGATTGACGTACATTAACAGCAAACAACTAGCTATAAGTCGCATTAAAAAATATTACTTAACCAAACATTAACTCATAACATACATTTATTAATATAACTACCATAGTGTAACCTTTTGTGTCTTTAATTATTTACATTAATACTTTATCATTATCATAACAAAAAAAATTGCATGCACTCTTGTATTGAAATATAATCTATATATATGTTGTAAATAATAATTAATATGTCTCACAGATAATCTGTACTGTCATCAGATTCGTGAGACATATCACAATAATGTAACATAAATAGTATTTAATAAATAAATTAAATTAAATTAAATTGAATTAAAATTACCCTATATTATTTGTATCAGTATTTCACCGTCTTCTGTCGAAAAGTATGCGAACTATAATCTTAAAATGTGGTAAGTAAAATTTGGATTTATTATTTTACATTGTAACATGTCTTCGATATGCCTTTTATTTCTTAAATTACAGGAAATTTGTTGTCAAACTTTAATGTTTTTTAGTCGGTCAACACGACTGTACGAATTGTAATGGGTCTTTCCCTAAACCTGAGAAAACTAGATATGCATTTAATAGCCTAATTGTAATGGATGGTTGGTTGGTTCCTCGGTTTAGGAGCTGCTACAACGCGGTCATGTAGCCCCGTGTACTTTGGTGTGTGTAGAATCTGTCTGATGACCGGTGAAAATTTCGACGACTGTATTAGTGTGTGTATCTGTTTTTTAATTCACGTAAGGACTGCAACTTTGAATTTTTCAAATAGTTCCTACTTTTGCCTCCAAACGCCACCGTCAACGACTACTAGGCCTAGTTCAGAACTTAGCTACTAGACGCCACCGCAGTCGGCTCTTGGCAACGAACGTAGGAACCTAAGAGCGTTGTTAACATTCTTGACCTATACAATTTAGCTTTACACAGGTGTAATTAGTGGAAGATTCTTTCAAGCCATAAATATATGACATGGGACCGACGGCTTTACTTCCCCTCCGAAGGAAGGCATACTGAGGGATTTTTAACGCTCTTAAAAAATCCGACGGCTTCGGCCGGTTTCTACGTTCGTTGGCAAGAGCTGACTGCGGTGACGTCTAGTAGCTAAGTTCTGAACTAGGCATAGTAGTCGTTGACGGTGGCGTTTGGCGGCAAAGTAGGAACTGTTTGAAAAATTCAAAGTTGCAGTCCTTCCTTGAATTAAAAAACAGATACACACACTAATACAGTCATCACAATTTACACCGGTTATCAGACAGATTCTACACACACCCAAAGTACACGGGGTTACATGACCGTGTTGTCGCAGCCCCTAAACTGAGGAACCAACAAACCAACACTGACCTTGACGTTGACCATGGATACACAGAGACAGGAAGCACGAGCTGTGGACATAACTCACGGCGGGACGCTCTGAGAGGTGTGAACGCCCCCATTGTTTGCCCAAAATGAACAATTACGTAGAGAATTGGATCCCTGCGGCGTGGTATGGCGTCCTTCCCCACCATGTGGATTGTTCGCAGCAATGGATCACTTTTTCTACCATGTTTGCTCCTAGATAATCAGTAGTAACACCAAATGTTTTACAAGTGGGGTCTTGGAGAGTGACACTTATGTTTTACAATTGCGGAGTGCATTTGTTACCCTATGCAAAGCAATCCATTGCAAAAGCAAACCATCCCATTTACATAAAACTCTTAACAGTTTAATAAAGTTGAATTTAGGAAAAAACATTTAATGGAATTTGAAACGTATCTAAATCACTATTTAAATAATTTAAGATAAAATATGTACTATTTTGGCACTATTTTATTTACGTCTCAAGGTTTGGCGGCGATAGAATCACGAAATCGGTAACACTTTTTCTGTATGTAAATCGAACCCATTATTGTTCCCGTGTCACAGGTCGTCTTTACGGCCGAGTGCCACTCATGAAGCTAATTTCATCACATGGGTAAATGAGAAATAACAGGAATGTAGGCGAAGGAAACTGGGTTGGGATTTCGAATGAAGCAGTGTATTGGCATTTGGCTGGACTTGAAAATGGAAACTAGAAAGAAGCATTTCAAGGGTCTAAAGTCAATAAATTCTGTCCAAATCGGTTTAGTCTCTTGCGAGGTTCTCTAAAGCAAGTTTCTGTTAGTGGTACTATGTTCATACAACATGCAATAAGTCCATTGAGCAAGTTCAAAAGAAATTCCTCAGATATTTACACCTCAAAATAACGGGCAATTACCCACACATGGTACCCTACGGTGAACTTTTGTTGAATTTCGGCATGACTAGTTTGGAGTCTCGAAGGCAAGTGAATGATATGAAATTCCTTTATAAAGTCATTAACGGTCAAATTGATAACTCATTTTTCCTATCGCTCCTAAATTTCAACATCCCTCGCTTAACTACAAGATCAACCATAACATTCAAAACTGATATAACCAATACCACTTCACATAACAATTCACCTGTATGGAGGCTTTGCAGTATTTACAACGATGCGATTCGTGTAAACTGGAAACTAGATTTCTGTCTCTCAATCAGACCGTTGTTGGAAATTATAACCCAGTCACTCTAATTCATACTTGAAATAAAATTATCACACATAACAGAATCAACGATGTATATATGTGGATAGGCCTGTTCCCTAGTTATTGATGTTACCTTTTAGTTTATTATGTAATAATTTCAAAACCTGTTTTTATATTTGGCATTAGATCATATTTAGATTTAGTTTTTATATTATCTTTTTACTACTATGCATTTTGATCTGTGTGAACTTCTTAGTTTTAAGAATTACATTAATATATTAATACTCAATGCAGACATATCAGGAAATGTATATTACTGTGTAGGTGCACTATTATTGGGGCGCACACTGAGCCCTGTTGTGTACCATCAACAAATAAATAAATAAATAAATAAATAATTAAATAAATCTGTGGTAAAAATAGGGTCATTCGTTAGCGAGTTTTTCAAAGATAATTGTGATGTTAGTACCATTTGCTGTTAACTGTTGGCAGCATTGTAACGTAACTATTTTGGTGGGTACTAAGGTCGTACGATTTTAAGTGTCGTCAAATGGAAACTGTCAGCACCGGGATTCTGTTTGGTTGGTCCCTCAGGTTAGGGGCTGCAACAACGCGGTCATGTAGCCCAGTGTACTTTGGGTGTGTGTAGAATCTGTCTGATAACCGGTGTTAATTGTGATGACTGTATTAGTGTGTGTTATCTGTTTTTTAATTTAAGTACTGCAACTTAGAATTTTTCAAATAGTTCCTACTTTTGCCGCCAAGCGCCACTGTCAACGACTACTAGGCCAAGTTCAGAACTTAGCTACTAGACGCCACCCCAGTCGGCCCTTGGCAACGAACGTAGAAACCTAAGAGCGTTGTTTACATTCTTAACCTATCCAATTTAGCTTCACACAGGTGCAATTAGTGGAAGGTTCTTTAACATGCCATAAATCTATGACATGGGACCGCCGGCTTTACTTCCCCTCCGAAGGAAGGCATACTGAGGGATTTTTAACGCTCTTAAAAAATCTGACGGCTTCAGCCGGGTTTGAACCCGCTATCTTGGGCATAGAAGCTCAGCATGCTACCGACTACGCCACCGATGCCGCTAGACCGGGATTCTGTCCCACTAACTTGGACACATTAGGTGAGAACCGTACTGCTGCGTTACCAAGATATCATATATGTTAGGGTTCATATTTGTGTTATTCCGGTAAGGCTTAAGTACCTAAAGTACTGTATAGATTTGTTTCCTAACATCCTAAGGTAGGTAGGCATACGTGCTTTATAGTATGTCACGTGGTGTAGTCGTAGTCGTTAAATCGTGCACCACGGCCGCAAGGGC
This sequence comes from Meconema thalassinum, assembly GCA_946902985.2. Taxonomy (NCBI): domain Eukaryota; kingdom Metazoa; phylum Arthropoda; class Insecta; order Orthoptera; family Tettigoniidae; genus Meconema; species Meconema thalassinum. The sequence continues at coordinate 1,806,483,523 of OX336388.2, read as the reverse complement.
AGCTGCAGCAAGTTCAGAGATCGTAGGTTTGAATGACGGCACTGATTTATTTTTTTGTGGTTTATCCACGCGTTTTACCATACTCCATACAGGCAAATGCCGTGATAGAACATTACTTCAAGTCTGTGACACCTGTGCCATCCCTGTACCGGATACAGTTACACTACTACAGTCATCATAGCAATAGGCTTGCAGATTATTAGACAATTTCAGCACACACCCAGCTACACGATGCTGATGACCAGGATGCCCCAAGCCTCTCAAAAGGGCGGCTTCGGTGGCGTAGTTGGCAGCATGCTGAGTTTATATGCCCAAGGTCGCGGGTTCAAACCCGGCCGAAGTCGTCGGATTTTTCAGAGCGTTAAAGATCCCTCAGAATGCCTTCCTTCGGAGGGGAAGTGAAGCCGTCGGGCCCATGTCATAGATTTATGGCATGAAAAAGGACCTTCCACTATCTAAACTTGTGTGAGCAAAATTTGTAGGTTAGGTTTGATTAATGCTCTTAAGTTCCAACGTTCGTCACCAGGCGCTGCTTGCGATGGCTTTTAGTAGTAGCCAAGTTCACAGATAGGTGTCGTGGACGGTAGCATTTGGTAGCGAAAGCAGAAACTACTTGATATTATTGTCTGCAGTCCTTACTTGAATTAAAAACAGATCACACATACTAATACAGTCATCACAATTAACACCGGTTGTCAGACAAATTCTACTCACACCCAAAGTACACGGGGCTACATGGCCACGTTGTCGCAGCCCCAAAACTAAGGAACCAACCAACCACCCAACCACTCAAAATAATTAACCAAACAACAACAACAATGCTTATAATCTATTATGTGAATGAAATTACAGGTAAGAGGGACCTTTAGATTAGGGCTGTACATATCATTCCAATAATCGATTAATTCGGCTACTTCGAATATCCACCAGATCGAAATTTTAAATATTATTGGAATGGTCAAAGAATTCAAATATTCGAGCAAAAGCGGATGACCAAATATATATTTTGAAGAGTCAATTATTAAAATAAATCGAAGAGTTCAATTATTTCAATAAAGTAAAGATGATAAGTACCGACAGCGGTAGCTACGCTTGCTAAAGTTCATGGGGCTAAGCTCTCTGCAGAATCGGTAGACTTGGGTTCGAGCTCCACTGTCAACCATCCTCGAAATGGTTTTCCGTGGTTTCCCATTTTAAACTCCAGACAAATACTGGGACGATACCACCTGACAGGCCAAGGCCGCTTCCTTCCATATGCTTGCCCAGTGTCATGCATCTTCATTCATTTCATCTATCATTAACTCCTATTATGAGGTTGGCGAGAGGAAGGGCATCAGAATGTAAAAACCATCGCATCTCCTCCCCGAATCTGTTAGAAACAGGAATAATACAGGGTAGACATGCATATGAAGATGATAAGTACGGTACCCGAAAATTTCACCAGTTTTTACAAAGAATCATGGAAGAACTGCTCGAAGCAGAAGCGAATCCAAAGGAAGATGTAGTCTGATAATTTGGGGCAGATGACCTCGTAGCTCCACCCGTAATATTAATAATAAATAATAATAATATCGTATGGCCACGGGTGATGGGTACAAGCTTTGTTATTTGCGCCCAGACGGCATTTTGCATGTCAAATTTTGTCGTTCCTTGGAACGCTATGAAAGTCAAGGAGGATAGATATCAAGGCTCCTTGACACAATAGCGCTTTCTAGTGGAGAATGGAGGAATTTCCTGTTGGTGGAAAGTCCCGAGATTAATTTTGCCACTATGAACACGGCCTACTGAATTCGAATGGGTTCTTTAACATGGCAATAACGTATGACATAGGGTCGTAATTTTTGTCGCTTTACAAAAAAAATCACTTACTAAGGCCAGGAGCGAACCTGCAAGCTTGGGGGTTGGTAGTCCAACACGATAACCACTCATCCACCCCCTTACCTACAATAACTAACAAAAAACAAATAACCTTCAAAACTACTGTACCTTATCTCTTTCTTTTTTTCTTAATTCCTTCTTTCTTTTCCCTTTATGCCTTCTTTTCACGTTGTTTCTATGTTTATTGTAGTCACTCAAACATTTCAATGATTTGACGCGTTCGCCAAACCATTCTATTATTGACTCAATAGACGGATTATTTCACTAATGAGAATATTTCGAAATTGGATTAGTTTGGAAATTCGAATAATTCGAATATCCCAAGGTGGGAATAATTCGAATAGTTGAATGGGTTCTTTAACATGGTAATAACGTATGACAAGCGTGTCGTAATTTTTGTCGCCTTACAAAAAAATCACTTAACACGGCCAGGAGCGAACATGCAAGTTTGGTGTTAGTAGTCCGACAGGATAACCACTCGCCCAGCCCCTACAATGCATGTTTGAATCAAATATTCGATTTCAAAATTATTCGAACAATTCAAATATTCGATGTTCGAATATGTACAGCACTACTTCAGATGTAGGAGTTGAGTCGCGTACTTGTAAAATCCTGCAACAGACACAAATTTAAGGATTGAAATATTTGGTTAGAATCCTAGGCTTTGGCCCGAATATCGATTCCAGGTCATGTCAAGGGGATTTAAATCTTCCGAATTTAATTCTCCCGGCTCGGAGACTGGGTATTTGTGACTGCTTCTGGAGCGAAATACAGAAAATAAAATACATGTAACCAGAAAAAGTACAACAAATAAGTAAAACGAAATAAATAGAAAGGAATGAAATATCAAAAAATATATAAAAAGATACGAACCTTATAGTAGTTCGGTTGGTTGGTTGGTTCTTAAGTTTAGGGGCTGCGACAACGCGGTCATGTAGCCCCGTGTACTTTGGGTGTGTGTAGAATCTGTCTGATAACCGGTGTTAATTGTGATGGCTGTATTAGTGTGTGTATCTGTTTTTTAATTTAAGTGCAGACTGCAACTTAGAATTTTTCAAATAGTTCCTACTTTTGCCGCCAGACGACACCGTCAACGACTACTAGGCTTAGTTCAGAACTCAGCTACTAGACGCCACCGCAGTCGGCTCTTGGCAACGAACATAGAAACCTAAGAGCGTTGTCGACATTCTTAACCTATAAATTTAGTTTCACACAGGTGTAATTAGTGGAAAGTTCTTTAACATGCCATAAATCTATGACATGGGACCGCCGGCTTTACTTCCCCTCCGAAGGAAGGCATACTGAGGGATTTTTAACGCTCTTAAAAAATCCGACGGCTTCGGCCGGGTTTGAACCCGCTATCTTGGGCATAGAAGCTCAGCATGCTACTGACTACGCCACCGAAGCCGCTATAGTAGTTCCATATGATGTGTAATATCTGATATGTTATCCTACTATGAAATTGAGATGAAGTGTATGTGAAGTCACTTGACATGTTATCCTACGCTTCGGTGGCGTAGTTGGTAGCATGTTGAACTGCCGTGCCCAACATAGCGGGTTCAATCCCGGCCGAAGCCGTCGGATTTTTAAGAGCGGAGGGGAAGAAAAGCCGGTGGTCTCATGTGATAGATTTATGGCATGTAAAAGATCCTTCCTCCGAATAAGCTTGTGTGAAGCTAAATTGCTAGGTTAGATTTCGTTGGAACGTTCTATCAAAGTTCACCACTAGGTATCAGTGACATCTGGTAGCGAAAGATGGAACTACTTGAAATTGAACGGAACTTGTAGCACACCCTATGGGTGTCCGCTTGAAGCAGCTACAGCCACCGGCGGGCCGAACATGTCCTCAGACACTCCCGGCACTAAAAGCCTTAATTTTTTTAGCGTATGGCTTTTAGTGCCGGGAGTGTCCGAGGACATCTTCGGCTCGCCAGTTTTGTAGCTGCTTCGAGACGGACACCCAATGGGTGAGCTACAAGTACCGTTGGGGAGGGAAGTTGGACTGTAAGGACGAGGAGTTGGAAGGTAGCGGCTGTGGCCTATAGTTAGGGACCAACCCCGGAATTTGCCTGGAAGGAAGATGGGAAACCACAGAAGACCATCTTTAAGGTTGCCGGCGGGGGATTCGAACCTCCTCGCCTCCCGGATGTGAGCGACTGCCAGCAGTCATGCCGTAACGACCACGGCTAACTCACCCGGTACTAAAAACCATACGATAAATAAATAAACTACACAGCTTAAAATGTTAATTTACGGTCCGTTTTCATACTGGTACTATGATGTATGTATAGATTGAATTGGAGATATGCTACTGTTGCACTTGTTTGAACAAACATCACGTATTATATTATAAGTTAAGAGGAGGAATGAAACCGTAGTCTTTAGCCTATCTACATGTTATCCTATGCTTCGGTGGCGTAGTTGGTAGCATGTTGAACTGCAGTGCCCAAGATAGCGGGTTCAATCCCGGCCGAAGCCGTCGGATTTTAAGGAGCGGAGGGGAAATAGACTATAGACTACTAGAAATTATGTTCTATAAAATAAAATTTCCCAACTCCTACTTGGTGCAAACTATTGTAATTAAAATTAGATAAATCGTAATTTCATGTAGATTCTGTTAAAATGACGCATAATGTTATGATAGATACAATAAAATTTCCCAACTCCTACTTGGTGCAAACTATTGTAATTAAAATTAGATAAATCGTAATTTCATGTAGATTCTGTTAAAATGACGCATAATGTTATGATAGATATCGATTAAATTGACAATCTGGGGTTCGAACCTGAGACCTCGTGATTCGCAGACCAAGACGCTATTCACGCAGCCTTACAACCACAGAAATTTAGAGTACAAGGCAGTTACTTATTTTCACGTGCCGGTAATAATATGGAAGTAATTTTTTATGCTCCATTAATAGTCTGCTTTTTTTTCGATAATGTTCCTGCGTGTAATTGGGTTTTTAATTAGTTATGAATACGCCTAAATGAAAGTAAAGGGAATTCCTATAGTGGTCCATGAAAGGCTAGCCCAGTTCCCGTATAAAAACATCGACATTTATATTATATTAGCTGAAGTACCCGTGCTTCGCTACGCGTCATAAATAAATTAAAATGTGAAGGTGACAGTAAAACGGGATAGGCGAGGTGCTGCGCAGAGGGAGATTAAGGATGGAACATTTTGTCCAACTACACCGCTCGGCGTTGACCGTGTTTTATAGCACAAATTTAGGTTTTACTCGCTAACCGTTGGAGATACCTTTCGGATAGAAAATGTAATTTTAAAACTCGTATATGCCATCAAAAGTTTGCTATTTCTTAGCATTCTCTCTTTCTTTGAAATGGAAATATGAAAGTTTGAAACCAAAGGGTGTAGTGACGTCACTAAAATGGTCGCCATCTTTAAATAGTGCAAAGTATTGAAATCAAAAGGAGCCTATATGTTAACCAGGTAAATCAGCTACGTCCATGTAAAATTCATGTAAATCGGACAGTGGTACTTGCGTGATTGAGTAATACACAGACACACATCTCATTTTAGTCTCGCTTCGCTCGCGTCATAGTCGTGTCATATTGTTATTCCATGAAATGCAGGTTTAACCCCGTTAACACCCCTTTAGAACCTGAATATCCAAGAATCCCTCTTTAGTAGACGTTTTCGACATACAACAAACATATCCCCAAAATATCATTCTTCTAACTTTAATAGTTTTGGTTGGTCGATGAGAGTGAACATCCAAAAATCCTTCCTTAGTGGACGTTTTTCTTCCAGAATTTCACCCCTCCCCATAGGCCCCTTAAATTGGATTTATGAAAAAAAAAACGGTCGAACACCTATTTATTTTATTTATTTATTTATAAGCTGATTTATTTCCTCCGAGTTTCAAACTCCTCGCCTATGTCATTTAAGAGATACACGCTCCGTTAGGAATCTTTCAACCCCCACTTTTCACCCCTTTCACCTCATAATATACACCATATCGATAAACCCTTAGACATATGTCTGCTTATTCTTAATGATGAGTTTATATGCCGAGTATCCCATCCGCAAGGAAACCAATCGGGAGATATTGTTATTCACTTAAATGCAAGTCTACCCCCTCAATACCCCTTTAGAATCTGAATATCCGAAAATCCTTCCTTAGTGGACGTTTTCGACATACAACGAACATAGCCCCAAAATGTCATGTTTCTTACTTCAATAATTTTGGCTGGGCGATGATGAGTGAGCGAGTCAGACAGGACATTTTCTTTCAATTATTTTTACCAGAATTTCCCCCCTCCCCATTGGCCCCTTAAATTGGATTGATGAAAAAACGCTTGAACACCGATTAACTTATTTTTTAAGCTGTCTTTTCCCCCTAAGTTTGATGAGTGAGTTATTCAGTCAGTTAGGACACTTTCTCTCCTTTTTCCCCCCAGAATTTCTCACACCCCATTTGCCCCTTAAATTAATTTAAGAAAACACGGTTAAACACCGATTTACATATTTTTAAGCTGATTTTTTTTTTCGCTGAGTTTCAAATTTCTCGCCTATGTCGTTTAAGAGATGCTCCGTTTGGAATCCTTCAACCCCCCAATTTTCACCCCTTTCACCTCATAATAATGCACCACATCGAAAAACCCTTAGACACATGTCTGCTTATTTCTAATGATTAGTTTATATGCCGAGTATCACATCCACATATGAAACCACTCGTGAGATATTGTTATTCAATGAAATGCAGATTTAATCCCCTTAAGACCCCTTTAGATCCTGAATATCCAAAAATCCTCCCTTAGTGTACGGTTTTTACATACAACGAGCATATACCCAAAATGCCATGTTTTCAACTTCAATATTTTTGGCTGGGCGATGATGAGTGAGTGAGTCAGGACATATTCTTTCATTTTTTTTTTCCTTCACGTTTTCACCCCTCCCGATGAACTCCTTAAAATTAATTTTTCAAAAAAACTGTCGAACACATATTTACTTATTTTTAAGCAGTTTTTTCCCCTGAGTTTGAAGAGTAAGTGAGTCAATCGGTTAGGACACTTTCTTTCCTGTCCCCCCCCCCCCCCCCAGAATTTCACCCCTCCCCATGGGCCCCTTAAATTGGATTTATGAAATAAAAAACGGTCGAACACCTATTTACTTATTTTAAGCAGATTTTTCCCGCTGAGTTTCACACTCCTCGCCTATGTCGTTAAGGAGATTCATGCTCCGTTAGGAATCCTTAAATCCCCATCTTTCACCCCTTTCACCTCATATTATACACCACATTGAAAAACCCTCAGACACATGTCTAATTATTTTTTGATGAGTTTATATACTGTGTATCGCATCCCCCAATGAAACCAATCGGGAGATATTGTTATTCAATGAAATGCAAGTTTAACCCCCTTAAGACCCCTTTAGAACCTGAATATCCGAAAATCCTCTCTTAGTTGACGTTATTGACATACAGTGAGCATTTCCCCAAACTGTCATGTTTCTAACTTCAATAATTTTGGCTGGGCGATGATGAGTGAATGAGTGAGTCAGTCGAGACATTTTCTTTCAATTTTCTTTTTTCAGAATTTCACCCCTCCCCATGAACCCCTTAAATTTGATTTATAAAAAAACTGTCGAACAGCTATTTACTTACTTTAAAGCAGTTTTTCCCCCTGAGTTTGATGAGTGAGTCAGTCAGTCAAACAGTTAGGACACTATCTTTCCTGTTTTTTCCCCCAGAATTTAACCCCACCCCTTGGGCCCCTTAAATTGGATTTATGAAAAAACGGTCAAACACTTATTTAAATATTTTTATGCTGTTCTTTGGCTGAATTTCAAACTCCTCGCCTATGTCGTTTAAGAGATACACTCTCCGTTAGGAATCTTTCAACCCCCACTTTTCACCCCTTTCACCTCATAATATACACCACATCGAAAACCCCTCAGACAGTGTCTTCTTATTTTTAGCCTACTTTTCACATTTTGCAAAAATGAGGAAAAAGTAGACTTATGAGATAGGGCAAATGTGTGTATGTCTGTCTGTCCTTCTGTCTGTCTGTCTGGCTGTGTGTGTGTGTCCCCCTCCCCCTATCAACTCCTAAACGGCTGCAGAAATCTTAACAAAATTTGGTAGGAGTAAAGATCTATACCTGAATATCTCACGTCCATATTTGAAAATGATGTCAGTGCTACCAACTGCTGAAAAATCGCAATTGAAATTTGAGCTCCATGTTGGATATCTTGGAAGGTATGAATTGGAGCTACTTCAAAATTGGTACACTTATAGATAATTATATTGCAGTTATATTTCCAGGAGGCCATACATATCAGTGTTGCCAAAATGATTATAAGGCTGCTGATAGGTCCAAATTTTAAATGCATATAACTTCTACACTATCAATAGGATTTCAACCAAATTTCGTATGTGCCATGTGGAAATAAACAATCATATATTACCGAGCGTATTCTTAAGAGCCACCAGGGCTGCCAACTGCTAATTAATGCTCTCAATTTTTTAAATCCAAATACCCATATATCAGAAAGTATGCAAGCCGACAGCGCTAAACTATGCACACGTATAGTACCTGACATTCTATATAAATTTGGAGTACGTTATATACGTCAGTGCTACCAACATGATTCTAAGCCTACTGAGAAGTCCAACTTAAATACATGTAACTTCTATACTATCATTTGGATTTCAACCAAATGTTGTGTGTGGTATGTGTACCATAACAGATATGACTATGCCGATTCTTAGGAGTAACCAGGGCTGACAATTGTTAATAAATACTGTCTCTATTTTTGTTACCCTAATATCAATATATCAGAAAGTATGCAAGCCAATAGCTCTAAACTTTGCACACGTATAGTACCTGGCATTCTAGATTAATTTGGAGTAACTTATATAGGCCTACGCCAGTGCTGCCAACATGATTCTAAGCCTGCTGATAGGTCCAATTTTAAAATGCATGTAACTTCTATGCCAACTAATGGATTTCATTCAAAATTGACACAACAATAGATCATATTATTTCAGATTATTTCTGACCAATACATGTATGTCATTGTTGCCAACATGATTTTACGCACGCTGTTAGATCCAATGTTTAACTGCATGTAACCTCCATGCTATCCATTGGACTTCAACCACATTTTGTATTCTGTACCTTAAGAGATGGAACTAAGAATATATTCAGTCACCAGGGCTGCCAACTGTAGTTCTCTATTAGGCAACGTTATGCCAGGTATACAGTATTTCGAACTAATTAGAAATTTAGATATTACCAACTTAATTTTGTCATTATTCTAGATAGATCCATAATATAGATTAATCATTGGCATGATTCTTAAATTAGGTAGATTTCATTACAAAGCTAACTATTGCAATGGGTCCCATGTTTCGACTTCCGGAAAATTTTGACATATCTTCGCGTTTCACATCCCCCAGACCCCAAAACCACCGTCAGTTCAAAAGTTTATATATAATTTATGTATATATATATGTATATCAGTTTCTTGTGGACACGATAACTGCCGTAATTTTGTACCAATCGCTTTGAATTTTTTACCGAATATGTATACCTATAAAATCTCGGTCGAGTTCGTTACTGGGCTAAATCGGTCGAAGGGGATGAAAATGGGGGTCTTTTTTCGAAAAAGTGAAATATTGCTATAATATATTAATGTGAAATATCGAATCCGTTGAACGCTCATACTATGTGTCGGATAAAGCCCAAAAATTTTTGTTTGAAGAGTTTTTTTTTATAGCACCAACCATTGACCAAAGGGGTGGGAAAAAGTGGGTTTTTCGGAAAACATTAATCATATCTCTCTTAATAGGCACAATATCAAAACCGTACAAAATGGACAATATTCCGCTAATAATTAGCTAAAACTTTTGTCTGAAAGAATTTTTGATATGACCCACCATTATGCCAAGGGATGAGAAAAATGATTTCGGAATTAAAAGAAAATGCCAAGAGCTATCAGAGGTTGCCATGGCAACACTACTAAAGTGATGAGGGATGAGCCATCAGACGTTGCCATGACAACGCACTTGCACGAGATCAGATTCAGTATTTCCAACTGACTAAGTGGGAAACGGCTTCGGTGACGTAACTGGTAGCATGCTGAATGTCTATGCCTAAGGTCGCGGTTTCAAAGCCGGCCGAAGTCGTCGGATTGTCTAAGAGCGGTAAAATCCCTCAGCCGGCCTCGTGGTGTTGGGGGTAGCGCGCCTGCCTCTCACGCGGAGGCCCCGGGTTCGATCCCCGGCTCCGTCAGGGATTTTAAAACTGACGTGAGGGTTGGAACGGGGTGCACTCAGCCTCGTGAGGACAATTGAGTAGCTGTCTGACGGTGAGACGGTGCCCCGGTCACGAAAAACCAAGATTAACGGCCGAGGGGACCCGACGCGCTGACCACGCGTCACCCCAAAATCTGCAGGCCAATTGGCTGGGCAGCGGTCGCTTGGTAGTCCTAGGCCCTACAAGGGCTGTAGTGCCACGGGGTTAGGGTTAGGCTAGGTAAAATCCCTCAGTATGCTTTCCTTTGGAGGGGAAGTTCCAACGTTCGTTGCGATTTGCTGGTTGGGGTGGCATCTAGTAGTCAAGTTCACAGCTAGGTGTCGTTGACGGTAGTACCTGGTAGCAACATTAGGAACTACTGCTTGAAATTGACCGTCTGCAGTCCTTACCTGAATTAAGACTAATAAAGGCATTACAATTCACACCGTTTATCAGACAGATTCTACACTCACCCTAAGTACACGGGGTTAGATGACCGCGATGTCGCAGCCCCTAAACTGAGGAACCAACCAGAGGTAGATTTCATTAGTAAGCTAACTATTGCAATGGGTACCATGTTTCGACTTCCGGAAAATTTCGACATATCTTCGCGTATCACATCCCCCAGACCCTAAAACCACCGTCAGTTCAAAAGTTTATATATTTATTTATGTATGTATATGTATGTATATCAGTTTCTTGTGGACACGATAACTGCCGTAATTTTGCACCAATCACTTTGAATTTTTTACCGAATATGTATACCTATAAAATCTCGGTAGAGTTCGTTACTGGGCTAAATCGGTCGAAGGGGGTGAAAATGGGGGGCTTTTTTTTCGAAAAAGTGAAATATTGCTATAACTCTCTTAATATTGGGAATATCGAAGCCGTTAAACGTTCATACTATGTGTCTGATAAAGCCCAAAAATTTATATTTGAAGAGTTTTTTTAAAGCACCAACCATTGACCAAAGGGGTGGGAAAAAGTGGTTTTTTCGGGAAACATTATTCATATCTCTCTTAATAGGCGCAATATCAAAACCGTACAAAATGGACAATATTCCCCTAATAATTACCTAAAACTTTTGTCTGAAAGAATTTTTGATATGACCCACCATTATGCCAAGGGATGAGAAAAATAATTTCGGAATTATAAGAAAATGCCAAGAGCTATCAGAGGTTGCCATGGCAACACTACTAAATTGATGAGGGGTGAGCCATCAGACGTTGCCAAGATAACGCACTTGCACGAGATCAGATTCAGATTTCCATCTGACTAAGTGTGAAGCGGCTTCGGTGACGTAACTGGTAGCATGATGAATGTCTATGCCCAAGGTCGCGAGTTCAAAGCCGGCCGAAGTCGTCGGATTTTCTAAGAGCGCTAAATATCCCTCAGAATGCTTTCCTTTGGAGGGGAAGTTCCAACGTTCGTTGCGAGTTGCTGGTTGCGGTGGCATCTAGTAGTCAAGTTCACAGCTAGGTGTCGTGGACGGTAGTACCTGGTAGCAACATTTGGAACTACTGCTTGAAATTGACCGTCTGCAGTCCTTACCTGAATTACAGACTAATACAGCCATCCCTAAGTACACGGGGTTACATGACCGTAACAGACCGTTACATAGTTACACATCAGTGTCAAAACCTTGCATAAGGACAGTGTGACCACAAGTATAAAAATGGACCCCAAATGACAAGAAGGTTACCGTTCCCATAAGACAATAAAATGTTTAAAATAAGCATAAAATGACGAAAAATAAAGTTAATTAAGCTCCAATTATAAAATACCTTCTCGCAATAAATGAGGTCTGATCCTTCTACGAAAACCTGAATATTCTGCCTATTTTCGCCTATCCCCAAGTGTGTCCGGTGAAATCTACCTCCGCCTTCTGGCGTGCCGAGAGGACTTTTTTTTAAGAAAAGTAGGCTCTTTAGTTCGTCACGGAACTTCTTGTTAATGATGAGTTTATATGCCGAGTATCACATCCCCAGTGAAACCAATCGGGAGATATTGCTATTTAATGAAATGCAGGTCCCCTTAAGTCCCCTTTAGAACCTGAATATCGAAAAATCCTTTCTTAGTGGGCGTTTGCGGCCTTGAGGAAGCTGCATACCATATTTCATTCCAATCCGTTCGATGGTTTCTGAGATTTCGTGATGAATGAATGAATGAGTGAGCGAGTGAAAGGTGTTTGACAAATATAGATAGTGTCACGTCTTTGTTATTCTAAACTCGGTTGACAGTGCTGTGTGAGCAGTTGAGTAACTAACGGGATTTCAAGTAATGATCCTCATTTTCTATACCGGTAGTGCAGAGGGCAACTCGCATCCAGTCGGCCGTGTCTTGACTTGAGCTATGTTGCCATGGAAATGATCTGCCTTGCCATTCCTTCATGAGTATATTTTATGACTTTATGTTAGCCTTTGCTCGAGTACAACAGGACCGAAATCAGAATAATGAGAAAGTCTCTCGAAAATTCATGTAGCCAGCGGTTCCTTCTGGGTCCTAAACTATGTGTATCCAAAATATGGTTGAGATTGGTGGAACGGTGTAGATTTGTATACGGAACCAACCCACATACATACATACAGACTTTCACTTTTATATATTAGATTGATCACTGCATTAGCGCAATGTGGGTTAATATCTGAATAGCCATTGTACAGAAACATAATACCAGCTTTGCTGACTAGTTACAATGTTTCATATTAAATCATATCATCATTGAAATTCTTATACGAAGACTAAGCATTACATGTGGTTTGTGTTCCAATCAGTTGACACCAGAATTCGCATGAGCATTTTCCGTTCTGTATGAAAGTATTGAGCAGGTTACTCGATGAATGGATGCCCATCACTTTTATCCATATGTTGAAAAACAGACTATTAATAAATCATAATTGTTTTCAGCAAATATGATATAATGAATATTGTTACACCAAAGAACGGCAGCTTGAAGATGGTTTATTGAAGGAATATCTATAATGGTGCCTACAAACCTTGAAGTAATCCGTATGTGTTATATATTCCACATGGCTGACAGTGCGTCATGGTACCAATCTCCGACACCGTGCGCTCATTGTTTCCCCTTACCACTGCCAGCTGGATCGCTAAAGCAGCCAGGAGGGATGCAATCTAGCTGCCAGTGCGTCTTACAGACTTCCGTCCGATCCACTTCCGTCTCATTTTTCAAAATCACTCCCACAAAAATATCCAGCAACCGAGTGCAAAGATGTTACACATCAAAAATAAACGTAAAACGATTGGTGAAAGCCTCAGGGTGTAAACCCGCCATAACGCTCTCAAAATGAGCATCGAATACGCTGCCGAAGTCAACGTCACTTCCGCTCCGTTGCTAAGCAACTGGAGCAATACAACATGGCTCCCTTGCAGCTTGCTTCGTCTTTGAGCCGTCATTATTTCCTATTTGTATCGTATAAAACTGTACATGCATGGATGTTCAGAGGCAAGAAAGCATAGAAAAGTATATTTTACACAGTAATTTAACATAGTTGTCCAATAAAGTTGTAAAATATTGCATACGAGATGCACATTACGTCTTAGAGCATAGGTTGTAGAGATGTGGCCTACGATATTTAACTTAAATTAAGTGAAAACACGAAAATATAACATTTCTGGATATTGTGAATCACGTCCCATATGAATGATCAATACTACGGAAAATATAGAACCGTAGGTCCCACCAGTAAGTGACGAATAAAATTAACTTAAGGTCTATCAATGCATAAGGGAACAGTTTAAAATATTTTGCATGAGAGTTTAGGCCAAATCTCATCAACGGCTTTAGAAGAAACAAAGACTGCATTTCAATACAATTTGTGTGTTTACCACAACGCCTCATTTGTTTGAAAACAAATCAAATTATACCTTAGGGTCGAGTTAAGAAATGAATTTAATGAGGTAGGCCTATACTAACAAAAACATCATCTAGAAAATATGTATGCTACCCACCCCTTCATGATTCAAAGTCATTACTTGACCAACAGAACTAAATAAAATCAGCCTACATTCCTGTTAGGGGCTAATGGCCTCAATAACCACCAACACCACCTACCTGCCATTTGGTATCATATTACATAATTCACCACAACCTGTGATAAAATGACCTGTTACAACTACAATTAAACTCAGTTGCTCAATAACAAAAAAGGTCTATTGTGAGGGGAGAAAAACACATGCACACTTCTGCAGGAGCATGTAAGTTGAATCGAAGGGGAGTAGCCTACTTTCCAATAATATACCAGTACTTCCTGATATCTATTAAAGATGTTTGGTATAAACATTGCAGTTTAAGTATTAAGCCTCGATATTTTGAATCGAACTATAGTTTTATTATAACTCATAATAACTTAAAGGTACAATACTGTAGCATTACATAACTTCATTGAACTAGCCTAATTTTACTTTCCAATGTTTGAAAAATTGTCCAGATAAGTAATGCACAAGAAACTGACTAAGTACACACCTAGGTTATTATATTTCCACTTTTTTTGATAACTTTATAGCATCACTGACTTTTTCTCACTAACAATTCATGCTGAAACGATTAAAACATTTTCTAACAATCTTGATATAATGCCATGATAGCCTGGTTCGCCACTATCCTCATCACCTCATTTCTTGACACCACTGACTTTTTCACCGAAACTTCCCTGACAATCACAACATGACTTGCCACTCCATCACTCAGCAATAAGCAGTATTCATTGGCTTGAATAATGTCACTATACGGAACTGTAACTTTGTTGCAGGGTGTAGGCCTAGGCTACTGGTAGGCCAACATGATAATTGTTTTCTGATAGTGCAAAAAATAAAATATTTAGGCAGACATTTTCAGTATGGGATAGGCCTAATTGTTATTTGAAAAAAAATTCACTGCTTAAATAAATTAAGTGAAAAATCACCACTCAGAAACGTTGTAGGATAAAATTTATTGCTGTTAGTGAATCAGCTGTAAGATTATGTAGGTTGTCGTTTATAATACTTATAGTACAAACTATATTTAATTACAACTACACTCCCCACATGAACCAAAAAACCCTTTATCTGGCATATATGTCCTAAATATCTCACTATATTAGATATACTGTATCCACTAAATGATGTTATAAATAAATATTTATAATTTGTAGTACGCGCCATGCAATTCTTACCTCAGGAGTGAGGTCAACTTTATTCATACTATCTCGCAAAATTCTCGTACTTTATCCATAAAATTTTACTTGTATTTAGTAGCTCCAACACTGTAGATGATCTTTACGGGAGGCGTTTGCCTTATTTCACGCATATTACACCTTTTTATCCACAAAATTCAAGACGCTGCGCAGCGTTAATGCAGCTTCCTATGTATAAAAAACCTAGCAACCAGTTGTTTGGGTCCAATGTGGCTGCGCCCATGTGGTTGCTAGGCGCGTCACTTCGGCAGCGTATAAGGCATTTGTTTTCTAAAAGTGATAACTGTTGCTGTGTTCTGTCCATTGTATCGTTTGGTTTGGATAATGTTGACTAAGTGCATTTAAAATCCTATTTCTACTCCTGTAAAATATGACTTTTAGATATCATCGGCATTATTATTAATAATTTAATTTATTATTATATTTGAACCGCAGCCAATGGTCATAAGCTGCGTATTTGTGATTGAACGCCCGAGGGCTCCGAACAAGTTCAATTGTAAGTAGTGGTACTGTCACAATTACCTAGCGGCGATCGTTAGAACTTGATAGAGCGTTTCAAACTAGCCAAATATAACAAACAAATTTTGCTATGCACTACCAATTTCAGTGGTAGGTTCCTATACGTGCCATAAATGTATGACATGGGCCCGCCAGCTTTACTTCCCCTCCGAAGGAAGGCATACTGAAGGTTTTTAACGCTCTTAAAAACCGATGACTTCGGACGGGATTGAACCCACGATCTTGGACGTAGCAGTTCAGCATTCTACCGACTAAGCCACCGAATTTATGTTTGTTCAATATACAACTATTATAATATAAGAACCGTTTTTCCAAATACTTTTAGTCTACACCTATTTGACGTTTCACAGCTCCCAAGTCAGGTTTTCCAAATTCCTTTAAAAGGTTTCATTTCACCGAGTTGCAAAACCTGCGTTTGCAACGTTCGGTTGCAAAATCAGCTAACTTCAAACTTTACGTGTAAAATTTGACTAATGTACAAATTCACGATTTATCACACTGCGGTAATAATAATCCACTATATTTTCTCTGTTCTTTTAAGAATCCTACTTGTATCTATTGAACCGCTTTAAAGCGTTATTTTTTTGTATTTTCCCAATACTAAAAAAAGATCATTATGCTGTTTTTGCAACTAAAGAACTCAGTTAAGGAATAACTCTTATATTATATGGTGTATATGAATGTGGTGATACTTATCCTCGTGTGTCCAAGCCACGCTCTGTAACATAGCATTATGAGGTGGAAACTCGCTATCTCTTGCGATATACTGGTGGAAAACATGAGCACGTCCGAATGCAAAAACAGATTAAAAAGTAAATTTGACTCGATCAAAGGAACGATTCCATATCGATATGAAATTTCTATCTAGATTGATATCCCTAGCAGAGTGCGACAGCTGAGTGATGCCTTACTCCGCTTGGCACCATCTTGATAAGGTATTACCTTCACCTCTGTGAACATGGAGTTAATGTTCCTTGAGTAATACTCAAGGAGTATCTCATATTGCCATCGCGTGCAGTAATCCACTTCGCGTTGAGACCCGTCTTCACTCCTCTAATTCCACTCCAAAGAGTTGCTTGTGTAACTGATACAAGAGCAGTTGTTTTAACTTACTGATCATTAAGGATGTTGGGTTTTGTACAAGGTAATTCATCACCCATTCAACATATCATTAAGACAACATAGCTGATGGCGTTGTTGTTTTAAGGGGAAGAACATTGATGTGTCATGGGGCTCGACCCAGGACCAGACCCCAAGCCTATGGTAATCAAATAGTGAAGTTGGTAATCAAATCATAGTTAAGGAAAATGGTAAAACAGTAATACATAGATAAAATGAATAATTCAATAATGCATGTAATTCATGATTGTAAAGGCTTGATGTATAATATTATAGGGAATTGCATTCCATAGTTAATGCTAACTGCTAAGAAATAGTGTTGCCAGATGGTCAATTCGTCAGAGCTTGATATCTCACGTGTATACATGAATCATGGGCTGGGCTACTCATCACTTGAGACAAGGGTCAACCAACCGTGCCTGAATCACTCGGGGTCACGAGTATGGGCTCTGTACCGGTGAGTGGCAGTCTGTCATGTCTGCGAGTGGTCACTAGAGGGCAGCAATATGCAGGACAGTTCATCTCAGAATAATATGTCACCACCCACTTCTCTGGAGAAGGGGTTTGTCAAAGTTCAATCTAGAGAGTAAGGAATATTCTTATATCAGACCGGAGTTCTAGAGGAACGAGATCTATTTTGGAAGGTCAATCTTGTAGGGTCAATCATCGATCATAGATCAATCTACGTCTGTCTATGGACAAGCTACAGTCAGGGATTGGAGGTTAATCCTCAATTGCGTCTTCGTGAATCAAGTGATTGAAGTCACATCAGACAATGGTCTGGTACTTATAGAATATCGTCAAGTCAGTTCTTAGGGACTCAGTCTACAAGTAGTCATTCTGCAGAAGTTAAGTAGAGCATATACTCAGCGGACGAACTGACCATGCTGAACGAGAGCATATACTCTACCTGTATATTTTTATATAGAACGGCACAGGGTGCCACATTGTAATAAACATATCTACGGGCTACAACACCGGTGTACTTAATTCCCGGCACTCATCATCCATACTTCCCAAGGCCAACATCACCACTCGGCTGACCTTTGGAAAACTATATTGTCACACCCAAATAACCAGGTCACGACAGATGTAATTACCCCAAAGTACCCAAACGGTATAGCTACGATTGCTAAGGCTCAAGGGTATCTCCGAACTCGTATGACATGTGGTTTCCAACCCCACTGTTGATTGTTTATGACATGGTTTTCCATGTATTACCATTTTCAACTCAAGTGGTATTTTTAGCCTATTTTCAATTTTGAAAAAATAGGCTTATGAGATCACCTTTTGTCCGTGTGTGTGTGCGTGTGTGTGTGTGTGTGTGATTCGTGTGTGTCCCCCCCCCCCCTAATAAAATCTAAACGGCAGGAGCGATTTCAATGAAACTCGGAAAGTTCATAGCACTATTCCCGGCGACCTCGACCGTGCCCTTCAAATTTTGTTACGACTCACCAATCCAACATGGCGGCTGTGCGAAATATTTCACCAGCATTCAATATCTCCGAAACTATTACCGATATTACCCTGACATTTCCTATGGTGATAGAGGGAACTACTATAAGTTCACTTATGTGACTTTTGAAAACCTGGTAACTACAAAACGAACATGGCGGACAAGCGAATTTGCGACTTTTAAATAGACGTTTCTCACGATTTGACCAACCAAACGCAATGAAACTTGGTACAGTATATGTTTATATACATTGTAATGCACCGACATCTAACTTCGTTCAATTGTTTACATAATCACAAGATGGCGGATGTGCGAAATATTTCACCGGCATTCTATATCTCTGAAACTATTAGCGGTATCTCCCTAAAATTTTGTACTGAGATAAAGGGCACTACTGGAAGTCCATCTATAAGATTTTCAAAAAACCGGTTAACTACAAAACGAACATGGCGGCCAAGCGAATTTGAACATTTTAAATAGGCCTTTCTCGCGATTTAATGTTCCAAGCGCACTGAAACCTGGTACAGGAAATATTTATACACATTGTAATCCACTGGTATCTAATTTAGTTCAATTGTTTACATAACCTCAAGATGGCGGCAGTGCGAATTTTAAAATTAAGTTTTTATTTCTTGTGATGTAGTCATGCGATCGAAGTGAAAGTTTGAATAATGAACCTACGCAATAATTTTCCTTTAATGGTACATGACTCTATGGCCTATACATTTAGCAATCCAACATGGCGACCATCCGAAATATTTAGACGATACTGAATATCTACGAATCTATTTTAGCAATCAAACTGCATTTTTTAATGTTCATAGGGGTTATGAACTTAAGTTCACCTATAGGACTTTAAATAACCTGGTGATCACAAATCCAACATGGCGGTGACGCGAATTATAAATATTCACATGGACGTTTCTCGCAATTTAAACATCCGCGTGCAGTGAAACTTGGTACAGTAAATCTTTATCCGAATGTTAATCCACTGGCATCTAATTTATTTCAATTGTTTCCATAACCTCAAGATGGCAGCTGTGAAAAATTTTTAAATCTCCTTGTTTTTTCTTGTGTCCTAATTATGCGATTGAAGTTTGAATACTACACGTTCACAATAATCTGCATGTAACAGTACATAACTCTAGGACCTACATACATAAAATCCAACATGGCGACCATCCGAAATATTTAGTCGGTTCTCAATATCTACGAATCTATTACAGCAATCAAACTGAAATTGTGTATGTTAAATGAAAATCCACAGCCTGCTTCCAGTCTCCGACCGGGTCAGGAATGGAATGAATGATGCCCCCATCTAGCGGCGAGGATATGAACTGTGCCGGCTGCCGAGGCCTGACGCACTCCTCTGGGGCAATGATTAAATGAATGACAGATGAAATGAAATGATAGTGGAGAGTGTTGCTGGAATGAAATTTTGGCAGGGAAAACCGGAGTACCCGGAGAAAAACCTGTCTGCCTCCGTTTTGTCCAGCACAGATCTCACATGGAGTGACCGGGACTTGAACCACGGACCCAGCGGTGAGAGGCCGGCGTGCTGCCGCCTAAGCCACGGAGGCCTTTGTATGTTAAATAGTGGCATTAACATAAGTAGGATATATGAAAATAGGCTGTATAGTTCTTCACGGAACTACTTGTTTTATTCTCTTATCAGAAACATACATTTTAAACATATAACACAGTTATTATATTATCTTTGCCCAAAACCTGGCCACTTCCAGTGCACTCTGTGCTCCCCGACGAAGATCTTCTTCCGTGCAGGATGCTGGGCACAGTCGACACTCAGTCATTATGCTGAACAGTCTGGTCTTCTCCACAACCACATTGAATATCATCCTGGTCAATGTAACCCCCTCTTGCCATATTAACCCTTGATATGCCTACTCTAGAGCGCAGTCTATTCAGGGACTTCCAAGTCGTCCATTCCTCGTCATAGCCAGGAGTTAGAGTTTCAGAAACATTTTCCCAACCAGGGGGAAGGTTGGTCGTAGCCCTCCACATTTGCAACCTTGCTTTTTCAGCAGCGGTTATAAGTTCCTTTGATGTTCTAAGGAAACTCTTCCTCGACTTCAGTCGTTGCGGCTGCGGTTCGTGTCCATATAGAGGATGAGTTATTTCATGCTCCACTGTCTTTCGTTCCTTGTTCGCAGCTCAAGTGGTACGTTGACTTCTAATAGGTCAGACTTGCTGCATGGCGTAGTGGTATCGTCCTCGTCTACTGTTCCCAAGGTTGCAGGATCGAATCCTTGCGCAGTCAGTTGGCATTTGAGGGTGTGAAAATGGAGGAATCCGTGTCATTAGGTTTACTGGCACGTTTAAGATCACCTTTGAGCCACACTTCCGGCACCCTTGCGTCTCTAACAGCCGCAGAAGTTTAAACGGAAGTAAAACCAATGTCATTATTATTGTAATTATTATCATTATTGTTATTATTATCATTAACATCCAACTCCGTGCAAAGCTAACTGATGAGGTTTGTATCGGAGAGGGTCTCCGGCAGTCAGTTTCAAGAGTAGGCTACTGGCTGAGCTGCTCAGCTATCGCTCATACTGTACGTGTGGTCTGACCCGATATCATGCGCAAATTTGTGCCTTCTGCGGAATATGTATTCGAACTCACTGCATCATTCAGGCCTACTCTATTCCTGGCGGGACAAAATATCTCAAATTTGGCACAAGGTTTGGAACAGGGCGGGGGGCAGTCAGCGTCATGGAGATAGCTGAGTAGGTAATTGATATGAAAGTTAACACTCAATGGTCTAGGTCGTATGTAATATGGTTGTGGATGGCTTCATGCTGGTCACAGCAATGAGCGTAATAGATATGACCAATCGCAGGGTTAATTATGTTCTCTCTTTCTCTTTTTCTTTCTCTCTTTCTTACTTTCTTTCCTGTTTTCTTTCTTTCTTTCTTTCTTTCTTTCTTTCTTTCTTACTTTTTTCCACTACTTTCTTTCTTTCTTTCTTTCTTTCTTACCGGCGCCGTGGTGTTGGGGTAGTGAGACTGCCTCACAATCTGGGGCCTTGTGTTCGATTTCCGACTCTGTCAGGGATTTTAGAAACTGACCTGAGGGTTGGAGCGGGGTGTACTCAGCCTCGTGAGGGCAATTCAGAAGTTGTCAGATGGTGATGCAGCGTCGCAGTCACAGAGACCAAGATTAACGGCCGAGATGACTCAACGCGCTGACCACGCGGTGCCTCATAATTTGCAGGCTAAATGGTTGGGCAGCGGTAACTTGGTAGGCCTACGCCCTTCATAGGCTGTATTGCCACGGGGTTGGGTTTTGTTTTCTTTCTTTCTTTCTTTCTTTCTTTCTTTCTTTCTTTCTTTCTTTTCTTTCTTTCCTTCTGTCATTCTTTTCCTTCTGTCATTCTTTTCTCCCTTATTTCCTTCTTTTCATTCTTTCTTCATTTCTTTCTTTCTTTCTTTCTTTCTTTCTTTCTTTCTTTCTTTCTTCCCTTCTTTCTTTCCTTCTTTCTTCAATTCTTTCCTTCTTTCCATCCTTCTTCCTTTCATTATTTCCTTCTTCTTTTCTTTCTTTCTTTCTTTCTTTCTTTCCTTCTTCCCTTCCTTCTTCCTTTTCTCCCTTATTTCCTTCTTCTTTTCATTCTTTCATTCTTTCTTTCTTTATTTATTTATTTATTTATTTCTTCCCTTCCTTCTTTCCATTTTTCTTCATTTCTTTCCTTCTTTCTTCATTTCTTTCCTTCTTTCCACCCTTCTTCCTTTTATTCTTTCCTTTTCTTTTCTTTCTTTCTTTCTTTCTTTCTTTCTTTCTTTCTTTCTTTCTTCCCTTCTTTCTTTCCTTCTTTTCATTCTTTCTTTATTTCTTTCTTTCTTTCTTTCTTTCTTTCTTTCTTCCCTTCTTTCTTTCCTTCTTTTCATTCTTTCTTTATTTCTTTCTTTCTTTCTTTCTTTCTTTCTTTCTTCCCTTCTTTCTTTCCTTCTTTCTTCATTTCTTTCCTTCTTTCCAACCTTCTTCCTTTCATTCTTTCCTTTTTCTTTTCTTTCTTTCTTTCTTTCTTTCTTTCTTCCCTTCTTTCTATCTTTCTTTCTTTTTCATTCCTTCTTTCTTTCATTCTTAGTTTCGTTGCGTCTTCCTTCCTTTCTTTCTTTCTTTCTTTCTTTCTTTCTTGCTACCTTTCTTTCTTTTGTAACTGGATTATGGAGATTTGGAAATTCGGCGACGAGCCACTGATTGAAGTCTCTTACAAAGTAAGAATACATCAAAGAAGTTTGGAGATGATGAAATCAACAAGATACTATAGATTTTCGTAGAACCAGCTAAACATGAGAATACTTATTGTCTTATTTCTATTGCATTAGTTTGAGAGAGACAAGTATTCGTGGGAACATTCAACTTAGTAATGTGACTGAGAAAGTTGGCTCTTAGCAGAGCAATTAATCACTTATACTTGACTGTCCATTAAAACAGGAGTGTTTGAATCATTCAATTCGCTCTCGGCACATTAATACGTAACTTGACTGCAGCCGAATAATAAAGTGGCACGTCTTGGCATCATGGGAGCTTCTTTGATGAACCTGTGTCGCAAGACATAATGAATACATTGTAATATATTTTTGAATACCTATTGTTATTGTTGTTCCATTGAGGGGCTTGGACAACGTGGTCATTTTGTCCCGTGTACTTGGGTTAGTGTATAGATTTCCACGTGAATTTGCACTCTAGGGAGGTGCAATGGCGTGGGTAGGATATGACACAGCTTCTCAGTCAATGTTCCTCTCTCTGTGGTGATATGATCTCCTGGTATGTTTAGTTGTACTGAACTTGTTAGGATGCTGTATTCCATCATCGCTGTGTCCCCTCCTCGTTACACAAACTATGATCATCAAACGCAGGCGCAGCAAAGATCGGCGGTACTCGTTTCTCAAACATGTAAGAGACGATTTGCATTTGACCAAAGATTTTACTTGCCAAAAGACAGTAATATTGAAACATAATTTTGTCTTTTTTAGGGATGGAGATAATATACCATCTCAGATATTTACCATGTGACCTGACCTACTTGTAAGCAAAGTTTTACCGAGATCGGGAGATTAAAGCTCCCTCGTAAGTGAGAGATAACATGAAGGATGTTTGAATCATTGAGAGAATGAAATATGATTCTGCACATGGTCTTGTTTCCAGACAAAAATGAGTAGGAATCTTAGTTACTTATACATTATCACTCTGATAAATTTCAGTGCATGTTGCTATGCTTGAGGGCAAGCACGACTTGAGCGCATGTCAGTATCGATCATCATATCAGTTCTTACGTAACATTTGTGCAGTGGATTTTTTCGGATATTCATAAGTTTAATTAAATAACACATGATTATACGTCATTAGATGCTTATCACGTGTCAGATAAGGCTGACGTTTAAGTACGGTAAATAATGATCCAAGTGTCGAGTCCTCTCAGACAGCCCCTCATTCATCAACTCTGATCGCCGTCAACAGTGGTTCTGAAAAGCTAGATGCGAGGTGCAATATTTATACCATGTTAGATCTACTTCGAGACTTACGGGTGAATGTTAGAATTTTAGAATTTTGTTTTTTGTGTTCATTCATTGGTTATCATGTTTTTTTTTCAACACTAGTAGTACATAAAAATAACTTAATATATATCAACCTAAAGGAACTTCCAGTTCAACCAAAAACTTCAAATGATTCTTTCCACAACTTACATTTTCTAGTAGGCCCTATTTATGTTCCTCTTTCTCGGAAATTACTAAGTGCAAATGCATGAAATTTGCAGGGCCCCATCATTACATACTCTTAATGCATTTCCTCTAGAATGTATTTAAACAGAATGCTAGTAACTGATTTATGGTTCATAAAGCACTCCAAATTTTAGTGCAAAAAACTCCAAAATTTAAAAGATAAATATTTTCAAAAATGTGGTACTTACATCAAAGGCTTTAGAGCTAAGCACTTATCAAGAGGCTATAAGATAACAACATGATAACCAAAGTAATTTCTCCATGGCTTACAGAGAAAAAGTAACTTTTTGGTGTTTTTTATTTTTGTTTTTGATAAAATCTTAATACCCTACAATATGTCATATTCTCTATTTTCAATATAGTTTAAAATTATATACTATATAGTTGTTATGTGCCTAAAATGTCATCGGGTTATGGTACAAACTGAATCCACGTGAATTATTTAAATATTTTGTCGCTTTTCGGGGTACATCCCCCGCGTACAGCGTTCTAGTACGCTAGTAATCGTATATTGGTCAGCGGATTTGCTGGATTCTAGCAACAAATCATGGAGTATTTCTGAAGGTAAGCAAGTTTCAGATGGACATGGTACCACATTCTTTTAGCTACAGGAAAGGCAGGAGGAGCAGGAATGAACTGGCCTACTTAATGCAAATAAACCTCAGCTCGGGAAGGTTTCCCCCAACTTTGTTGTTGTTATTTTAGTTGAGGAGCATGGATATCATGGTCATTCATCCCTGGGAACGATAACCTAGATGTTAGGCCCCCTTGAACAACAATTATCATCAACATCATTCATCCCTGAATACAGTACTTGGATGTGTGTTAATTTGTCTGATAACCTGTGTTAATGTGATGACGTATTAGTGTGTGCATTTTTTAATTCAGGTGAGCTGTGGTATTAACATACGAAGAATCCGTGAATTTGTATGGAGTAGAAGGGGGTAACCACGCAAAACCACTTCCAGTATGGCTTAGGTGGGAATCGAACCTACCTCTTTTTATTTTTACCGCACGATGCTGAGTGTACGTTCCAGCCTTCAGACCATAATTAAATTTCTTGACAGCACCATTAATCGAATCTTGACCTCCGGGTATTTGCTAACGTGTGTGAAATAAACTAGCACAGTACATTGGTTTGGAGCGGACATGCACTGGTGACATTGATGTTCAAATTTTCTTTATGTAAATACAGGATCTCCTATTAAATGCTCTAGTTCAAATACAGAATATTTCCGGATTGCTTTATATTCCTCGTTTTCCTATGGGCAAAACTTCAAAGCCGCCTCCCTCATGTATGTTTCTCAGTGCAATATTTGTATCCTGGAATGGTTGATATGCTATCAATTGAGTTTTATCGAACGCCAATGTTTACCATTAGAGCAAATGAAGAGATATTCTGATATGCTTCATTGCATATGTTTCACAAGTGGAATCCATTCAATCGTCAGAAGATGAATATTCCGAGGCGAATCTTACAGAACATTCAGATTTATCCAGCTGAAAATTCCTCACTTGAGTTTTTACAGCAAAGTTTGTGTGAAACTTTTTTTTTTGTTGTTTTAGCACATTTTGTGAGATAGACAGAAATGAAAGAAGGCTTAAGTTAAAAGGACGATATGATTAAACTGCTCTTATCGACATTTCTTCTTCTTCTCGCCGTGCCGTCTTCTATCGGAGGTTGGCGATCATTCTAGTCTTGGAATCTGCCACACGGAAACGGATCGTTGGGTCCATCTCAAACCAGTCCCTCAGCTTCTTCAGTCATGAGATTCTCCTTCAGCCGGGTCTCCGCTGCCCTGAGATCTTCCCCTGAATCACCAACTGTAGGTTCCTGTATTTTTCATTCCGCATCTTGTATCCGAAATATTCGAGTTTCCGTTTCTTGATAGAAAATTAAAGAAACAATACAACACTGCCCATCCACTTTGAACAATAGCATGGAATTTAAGAAATGTTAGAAGTCTCCTGCCAGTGTTTCATGCGCAGTCAATCAACAAAATCTAATTGAAGACACTTGTGATGATACTGTTAATTTTAATTTGAGAGGAATTAGACTTAAACTAATTCCCGTATTCCCTCAAGCACAAATATTTTGGACAAGAAAAGTAGTAGCAGCCGCATTTATTGAAGGGCCTAAGTCTATATTCTGGCCCTCATCACTAATGTATTGTCTTGACGGCTCCAATAATAGGGTCATCTGTTGGCTTCAGTCGATTTATTGCTGAACTTCATATAACCGCATGAAAACGGGCATCGGTGTTTGAAAGGGCACAAGACTCGAACTTGTTCCTTTAAAGAAATCAAACCACATGTTGTTGAGATGACACTCTATAACAGCTGTTGTTGTTTCGAGACTTTTCTAAAAGAGTTGAATATGACATAGTATTTAACAAGCAAAACGAACAGAGCAAATGAAGTTGATTAACATCTCATATAAGAGGTAGCCTGTATTGTATTCCTCCGTTATTTTCAATTTGGAATTAATGTAAAATGCTCTTTTTCTTGCATTTCTATGTCTATCAAACCTAATTTGTTTTGAACTGGCATGAGTCCTTGGATTTTTAGCCCATATTCATTTATGAAAAAAGAGGCTTATGATATCACCTTTTGTCCGTGTGTCTGTGCGTGTGTGTGTGATGGTGTGTGTGTGAGATGGTGTGTGTCCCCCCCCCCCCTAATAACGTCTAAACGGCTGGAGATATTTCAATGAAACTCGGTAAGTTCATAACACTATTCCGGACGACCCCGACCGTGCCCTTCAAATTTTGTTACATCTCACCAATCCAACATGGCGGCTGTGCAAAATATTTCACCAGCATTCAATATCTCCAAAACTATTACCGATATCACCCTGGAATTTTGTACCGTGATAAAGGAAACTACTAAAAGTTCACCTATGTGACATTTGAAAACCTGGTAACTAAAAAACCAACATGGCGGCCAAGCGAATTTGAGACTTTTAAATAGACGTTCCTCGTGATTTAACCAACCAATCGCAATGAAACTTGGTACAGTATATGTTTATACACATTGTAATGCACCGACATCTAACTTCGTTCAATTGTTTACATAAACTCAAGATGGCGGTAGTGCGAAATATTTCACCGCCATTCTATATCTCTGAAACTATAACCGGTATCACCCTGAAATTTTGTACGGAGATAAAGGGTACTGCTGGAAGTTCATCCATGAGACTTTCAAAAACCGGTTAACTACAAATCAAACATCGCGGCCAAGCGAAGTTGAAAGTTTTAAATAGACTTTTCTCGCGATTTAATGATCCAAACGCAATGAAACTTCGTACAGCAAATGTTTATATATATTGTAATGCACTGGTATCTAATTTAGTTCAATTGTTTATACTGTATAACCTCAAGTTAGCGGCTGTGCGAATTTCAAAAATTAAGTTTTTATTTCTTGTGTTCTGATCATGCGACCGAAATCAACATTTGCAGAATGAACGTACACAATAATCATCATCTAATGGTACATAACTCTATGGCCTACATATATTAAAATCCAACATGGCGACCATCCCAAATATTTAGACAGTCCTCAATATCTAGTAATCTACTACAGTAATCAATCTGAAATTGTGTAAGTGTATAGAGGCTATAAGCATGAGTTCACCTAAGGGGACGTTCAATAACCTGGCGAGCACAATCCAACATGGCGGCGACGCAAAATTTAAATATTCAAATGGAAGTTTCATGCGTTTTAACCATCTCAGCGCAGTGAAACTTGATACGGTATATGCTTACACAAATTTTGATCGACTGGCATCTAATTCATTTAAATTATTTTCATAACCACAAGATGGCGGCTGAGCGAAATTTTAAAATCCCGCTGTTATTTCTTGTGTCCTAATCATGCGATTGATGTTTGAATAAAACACCTACACAATAATCTTCATGTAATAGTACATAAATCTAAGGCCTATAATATAAAAATCCAACATGGTGACCATCCAAAATATTTAGACGCTTCTCAATATCTACGAATCTATTACAGCAATCAAACTGAAAATTTGTATGTTAATAGAAGCAATTGATATTAGTAGTATATATGAAAATAGGCTATTTAGTTAATCACGGAACTACTTGTTAAATTCCACATAAGTAGTGGCTTTTTAGGGGTTCTAAATCCTCCTACGGCTTTCCTCCTACAAGATGGCTACGGCGCGAAATCTCTCGAACGCATGGTTGGATTTTGACGAATGAGGTGTCATTGAACTCGGGCTGACACCCCCTTTCCATTGGACAACATATTTCCACCCCAAAATAAAGCCTATCCCTACTAGGGGGGTGAAATTGTAATTTCTTAGAAATTCTCGCTTTCCAAGTGCGACATGTGGGAGTTTGAATGCCAATATGGAATTGAACGTTGTTCTACACAAGAGACATGTGTACGGTGGAAAGCCAATATGAATTAACATGCTTGTTGTTTGCTTTTACGCATGCCCACTCATAGCTTTTGTAAGAGGGTGGGCTTTTTAAAAGATGGCGGCTGTAGTGGAACCTAACCTAACCCAACCCACGAGTGGTGATCAGAAAGTATTTTAAGCGACGCTTGTCGATCGGCAAACCAATAATCAAAGAGGGATATGTCAGGCCTTAAGGTGATAGCCCCTTTTGATTGATCCCCGTTGATTGGTCCCTTTTGATTGATCTCTGATGATTTGTCCCTTTGGACTGGTCCCTGTTGACTAGCCCCCCCCCCCTTGGACGGGCCCTTTTTGACAGGGGGTCATTTTTGATGGATCCATTTTGACAGGTCCTTTTTGACGGGTCCCTGTTGATGGGCCCCTGTTGATGGGTCATTGTCGACGGGTCATTGTTGACGAGTCATTGTTGACGGGTACTTGTTGACGAGTCTCTGTGGACCAGTCCTTGTTGACGGGTCCCTGTTGACGGGTCATTGTTGACGAGTCCTTGTTGGCGGGTCCTTGTGGATGAGTCCTTGTGGACGAGTCCCTTTATACTAATCCCTTTGGACCGGCCCCTTTGGACTGGCCCATGAATGTATCCAAATTATGTCAAAGGGCTTAACTAACGGACTAATAAGGCTAGGAACTTGTATGAGGTATTGTAGGACTTGGGATGAAGCCCACTTTTAGAATGTATTTTTGAAATTTTGACAAAGGGCCAAACCACACTTTTGTTAATATCTCGCGAACCAATCATGCTAGTGACTTGTATGAGGGGTCCTAACAATTGGGGCGATGTTCCTCTTTGGGGGTAAACCTATCCCCCCACTCCCAAATTGAAAAATCGATATCTTGGAAACTAAGAACCCTAAAATTATGTGTGATAGCTTTAAAAATAGGTCATAAGATACGATTTTTCCACGATAGGTCATTTCACCCCTAAAATAGTAAATAGTAATGTTACAGGAAAAAATGTGGTTAAACACTTAAAAATGATAAATGAACCTAAGATCATTTATTTTTGATTTAAAAAAGTAAGAGGGTTAAAACTACCCCCAAAATGTAAATATCGTTATCTTGGAAATTAAGAACCTTAAAATTAAGTGTGATAGCTTTAAAAATAGGTCATGACATACGCTTATACCACGATAGGTCATTTCACCCCTAAAACAGTGAATAGTGATTTTACAGGGAAAAAGGTGTTAAACGCCTAAAAATGATAAATGAACCTAAGATCTTTTGTTTTTGATGAAAAATAGTAAGGGGGTGAAAACTACCCCAAAATTGAAAAATTGATATCTTGGAAACTAAGAAACCTAAAATTAGCTGTGATAGCTCAAAACATTGGTCATTTAATACGCTTTTACCACGATTGGTCATTTTACCACTAAAACAATGCATGTAGATTTTACAGGAAAAAGGGGAACCAATAATCAGATTTGGACACATGAGGTGTTATAAGACTCAGGGCGACAATCTCTTCTTGAATTTATTATTTACTTTTTGAAATTTTGACAAAGGGCCTAACCACACATTTTGAAAATTTAGATTTTTAAATTTTTGAAATATATATATTTTTTTAGTAGAGAGAGACAGTACCGGTTGTGTTTAAACGAGCATGTCGCCGATCACTGTGGCCATGTTCAATGGATGAATCTATATTTTGTGAAGCATTGATTGAAGAGGGTCATGCGACGATTTGTTTTAAGAATATGTTTATGATTTTTCCTATGATGCATGCATTTATTTAAATATCCCAAAACGGCAAGGTTACTGATTTGATTTTTATAAACTAATAATGGGATTTGGACTCATAAGGTGTCCTATAACTTGACATGACGCTTTCTTTTTATGGCTTATGAATTTTCCCAAAAAGATTGAAAACAACAAGGTCATGGACTTTTGTTTCTCTTAATATATTGCAAACTCATAATTTTAGATGTTTATGGTGAGTGATGAAACATAGCTATGTAGAGAAATAATTATTGTAGGCTACACGTATGGTGACTGACAAGTCCCTTTCCATTGGACAACATATTTCCACCCCAAAATAAAGCCTATCCCTACTAGGGATGTTCAATGGATGGATCGATATTTTGTGAAGCATTGATTGAAGAGGGTCATGCGACGATTTGTTTTAAGAATATTTTTATGACTAAGCTTGTTATTGACCATTGAGTAGGGTTTTAGAAAAACTGACCGCAGTACATAGGGAGTATAGGTTTCAGGCATGACATGACAAACGGTGTGTACACAATCCATTTTATCGATTCAAGAATTAAGAGTAGACTATCTTTAATTGATTAGTTAAAGAGGGTAGCTAAGAAAACAAGATGGTGATTACACTGAACCAAACCGAACCAATACAATCCTTTTTGGATGTATAATGTTACATGCTAACCATTTTGTGCTGCAGTGGCAAGCACTTTTGGCTCTTGCACTAGAGGCCTTAACTCGATTTAACTTTAAGGCTTAGAACGAACCAAAATAAGGAAGATGGTTATAGTGGTGCAATGGTTAAGCTGTTATCCTTTGACTAAGGTAGACCAGGATTTGATTTTAGATTAATACGCATGTCAAAAAAATATAAGAAAAGCAGGGATAATGTTTTAAGACTGTTTACACTTGTATATTTTTTCAAATTATTACTTGGATACAAAGGTGGACTGGGTTCAATATACAGTTAATGCAAGTAAGATTTTGTATTTGTTTTTCATTTTAGACTTTAGATTTTAGAATTTACATTTTACATTTTAGATTGTACAAAAAGACCAAACCATAATGTCATGACTTTAAATTTTCGGTAACTAATTATTAAAGAAAAACATATAAGGATTTGTATTGCTTGGAAATATGTTTTCTATACTATATTTTATTTTGGTTTTAGATTTTAGAAATTTGATATTGCATTTTATATTTTAGGTAAAGAGCAAACTAATATTGACTATTCATTAGACACTGGTATGTAGATAGAAATATGATTAGACTATATGTTAAGATGAATTTTTAGGTGTTGACTGGCCTTGCAATAAGAATTGACTGACCAGACATGAGTTAACTACCAACGAAACACTTTGGCGACTATGCTTGTTATTGACCATTGAGTAGGGTTTTAGAAAAACTGTTTGCTATTTTGGGTTATATACAACAAATGCATAGACCTACTGAGCGACTATGTTTGCTAAACAAGACATTATACCAGACATGATTAGGATTCTTATGTAGCTCAGGCAAGGAAAACATTTCTACAGAATTTGTTGACATTGAATATAGATTTAGGTACTAGGATGCCATTTTTGAAGACCTTTGTCTGGAGTGTGACGCTCTATGAAAGGGAAACTTGGACTATTGGTGTAGCAGAAAAGCGGAGAGTTGAAGTGTTTGAAATGTGGTGTTACAGGAGAATGATGAAGATTAGATGGGTAAATAGGGTTACAAACAAAGAGGTATTAAGACAAGTGGGAGAGGAGAGATGTTTTTGGCGACAGCTAATGAAGTAAATTGATAGGTTGGTAGGACACATACACCCAGGAATAGCAAGCATAGTTATGGAAGAACGGGTTGAGGACAAGAACTGTAGGGGTAGACCAAGGTTAGAATATGTTAAACAGATAGCCTTGGATGTAGAGTGTGGTAGCTATATAGAGATGAAACGATCAGCTCAGGACAGGGAGTCATGGAGAGCTGTTTTAAACCAGTCAAAAGGCTGAAGACTCAAACAACATGTAGAGCTTACCAAAATAATGTTGTGTAATGGTAAATACTAGTCAACAAACATTAATGCATTCCTAAAACCCATGACACGATACCTGAGAGCTTTTCTAAAATTATTTTAAGATGCCTTTAACCCTATATTAAACACCCAGTTCTCAAGACTCATAACTACAATGTAATGGAAAAAAAATCAACAACAACAACAAAACATTTAAAAACGAGCGAGTGGTTGAGTCAATGTACACTGGAAAATTTTGTAAACACTCAAGTGCACAAAACAAATTACATTATTAACTGTCAGGTTGACCGAGTGGTTAAGACGTTTGACTTATGTTCACATTTTCAATACAAGAAAGCAAGGATTTGAATCCCTTACCTGACATAACTATTGCTTTAACATGTATTATTATGATACTCGATACACAAACCATTGATAGAGTGTATTGTTTAAGTCCACTCTCTCTTTCTAAACATAGCTAGAGACTGTCAATGGTTAACAATTGCATTAATAGTGGGAGGATGTAGTGATAGTAATTAAGAAAAAGCAGACAATAACCATAAAATATTTTTATTAAATTCATTTTATAATAGATACACACTGAATACAACTCTCTCTATTTACCATTGTTTGATATAGATTTTTTTAAACACAACGCTTGTTGTAGATCCTTTTATAACTTTCTCCAGGTACTCTTGTTCTTAAAAACTGGGGAAGTCGCAGTGGTTTTATAGACATAAAACCCTCATCCTTTTCTTTTTCATCATCATCATCATTATCATCATCTTCATTATGAATATTATCATCAAAATTATGATAGTCATTGTCACCATCATTATCATCATCATCATCATCATCATCCTCAACATCACTAGAACTATCCAATTCCTCTTGTTCCTTTTCCACAGGGACCTCTTTTAAAGTCTGCGTTGCTTTTGATAGTGTTAAGGGTTTCTTAGACGTTGACAACTGTCCTAACATGACTTTTTGAGGACATGATCAGTGATTTTGAACAAACACTGCACTATCTTGAGCAGCAATATTTTTTTCTTGGACTTGCTTTTTTAACTTTTAGAGTATTTTGTCCATTTAAATGTCTATTAATTTGAGATTCACAATGATACTCGTTTGAAGTACGTTGGAGTCTTTTGTTTTAATCATTCCTCGACACTTTTTAGATCGTTGATTTGAACATCGCCAAATAACAGTTCCATTTTTATTGGTTGTTTTTATAATACATGTATTAAACCCTTTGGAAAATAGCATGTAGACAAGATTCAAAATTTCGGGGTCGTAATGGATTCTTGTGAATGTGATTTAGAGGTTTTGCTATCAACATAACTTCCAGGGTTCACAAGGTTAACTTATTATTATTATAAAGCCAAGAAAAACAACAGGATCTACTAACAAATGAAATTTATTAACTGAATCAAACATAAAAAAGGAAAACTATAACCACCCTTTTATTGTTCACTCGCGTGAACAGATCTAACACTGACCAGCCTGACGTACCGTGACGACACGGCATGACAGCTGTCAACAAGCATTGTGACTGAAATGTCACTTAAGTCAAAGTAACAAAAGAAAACGGATCACAAGATCCAAATATAACAAACAAATAAAAATAGTACAAAAATTTAATATTTATGAGCGACACGGGTTTTAAGACTAGTTCAAGTAATGAGCATTTTGACGGGCGCTCGTTTCCGACCAAAACAGTTGGTTCGGGAACGGACTCCGTACTGCGAAGGACGAATTACGGAAATGTGGGAACAACAATTACATAATTATATACACTACTGACATGCTCTAACCTTAGATTACCACAACCAAATACACGTGTGTATTATTTAAACTAAGGGCTGCGGAA
Organism: Meconema thalassinum; assembly: GCA_946902985.2. Classification (NCBI taxonomy): domain Eukaryota; kingdom Metazoa; phylum Arthropoda; class Insecta; order Orthoptera; family Tettigoniidae; genus Meconema; species Meconema thalassinum. Next base: position 1,806,449,342 of record OX336388.2, on the reverse strand, counting down.
TTACCGTCTTATACCTTAAACACTAGGAAGGCATAACATGACATGAACAGGTTTGGCCGGTTGCCAAATTATATTTATATGAATACAATGGCCTTGAAAATAAGAGCCAACAACAACAAAATACAACTTTTAATTTTCACGCCGGAAAGTTTGGCGTTTTAAAACAATGAACAAATAAGTCGTAGTAATGATAAAAGAAACTTGGATCGACAACATGGCAACTTCCCAAATTAAACCAAATAAAATAACCTTAACTCATTAGGCTTTAAAGCAAACATAACGTGTCATAACGAGCTGGAGACAACCGGGCCTGTTATCGCATCACCGAGAGAGTGGCTGATTTCTTCCCCCAAGTAGTAATTAGTGCCACGCTAAATATAGATTCTGGCCCATAGCCAGCGTACAGCACCTTTGCTAATCGCCACCTGTTAAACGTGTACAAATAAATAACACATTATCTCAAAACATCCTCTCAGGGATTTTTAAGAATACATTCCCAGGTCAAACTTATCCCCACGGATAACTAGTTTGCCGGAATGATATCGCAGTCATGGACAGGCTTTACCTCTCCTCATCATCATCACTTACACCCAAAAATACGTGGCACATTTCTCGAAGATCTCGTCGTAGCATTAATCAGCACACCTCTCAGATAATGACACACAACATGTCCAAATGACAATAAAGAATAAATAACAGGATCGGTCCTAGCCCGAGTTATCAAAGCAACAAAATGCAAATTCCCCCCACGTAGTAATTAGTTTAACATATCATTAAATCAGTCCATTTATCATTGTCGTTCCTAGGTTCTCATTCATGGCTACACTTTTTATAGATACGTTAATCGATGCGGCCGTTTCGCTATAAGAATTACGTATACATAAGGAAAACATTTAAATTACAAAATTTACTGTACAACATAACTGTCACGCAATGCCAAAATTTACTACACGCATGTCAGTTAAGAAATCAAACCCTGAAATTTAAATTAAACCACACAAATAAAATCTATACAAAGTTCCACACATCTCTCGCGATTCCCCTCGTCCAAAATCAATAAATCAATTTTTTAATACTCATCACTTAAACTGCTTTCCAGAGGCCTCCCGCCTCGTCAATTCCCATCATTAGGCCGTTAGCCCATAACACTGATGGTAATGGAGGATGAAGCTTGCTGTCTTCTCTCCATGGTCGACATTTTGCTGCTGTTAAAACACAATTAAATCAAAGTTTTTAAACTGTTCTATCTGCGTTCTAAGTATTTTATTTCCTCAGATCGTCCTATGCAGAATCGTCGACTTTCCCTATTCTATGGCTAATTGCCATCTCACAATTTATGAAAATTTCCAACTTCGTTGCCGACACACAACTATAATTTTAAAACCATATCGTCTTAAGGACGTCTTAAAAATGACTGTCGAAGAATAATTAGGAGTGCCCCGGTTCATCTCAGACATTTGTATATATACAGAAAGCCTAAAGTTTCAATGGTGGGAGAAAAACAGCTCCTCAATATTTTAAGTAATGGGCCTATAATTATGTGTGACCTCTCAAAATTCTTGTATTTTCTCACAGGTCGCGAATCTGCCGTCGAACATGCAAACCGATCGCTAGATCTTTTTATATCCGATTGCCGCGCAAAACACACTGACGCTATGTTCTGGCGTCATGTTTTCTTATTGGTCAGATAAGTTGGCTTCGGAGTTCTGACCTTACAAATCCCGCCCTTATTTTCACGTCACGACTATTCTCCTCTCTCTCACTCCTTGCCTTGTACGCAGCATTGTGGCCTTTTATGGTCACGTACGCCACAGCGTCATATCTGATTTTCTCAGAAATCCAAGAATAGCATTGGTTGTGAAACTATTGGTCATTTCCAGCCAGCACGTAGCATGTCTTACCAAGTCCAGATTTCTTGCTACATCAATTTTACTCAAATATCCAGCATATCATGTATTTAGTATTTCCATCGTTTTTATTAATATGAAACATTATTATTGGACACAATGATAAGGGTTCATCCGACCCCTAGTTGATGAAATTCGAACTCAAATGAAGTCGAATTTCACATCCCCTACTTTTCTGGCTCAAATTTGAAGTTGCTGGTCACCCTCAAATATAATGACTGTCCGCCTCTGTCTGTTTCAGTAGCCGTCTCGTTCCAAACTCATTAGGAAATTCCTGTATACTTATGCCCTCCGGCCTCTTTCCTTGCTACTCGTCTCCCCTCTCACTCTTTCAAAACATCAACATATTCATTAACGACTTCCGCCTGAACTTGTAAACACGTCAGAGCTGTCTTGAGCGCTTTCACCACTCGAGTACCCCCGTATCTTTTGTTGTATGTTATCACGCGAATGTTTAATTTGCTGCAGTAACATTATTTCTCGGTTCGTATGGCTCTCTCTGATGATACAATTTTAAATTTGAGATATTATATACTGCCATGTTTCCTGTGCTCACCTCTCGGACTCTGTAGGCGTTGTTACCTAAGTTCGTAACCCCTAGTTGAACTTCCTTAAGCCGCTCCTGTCTCTTCTCCATTTTACCGTGATGTCATCTCCTTCTTCTCCCCCGCGTTGCCATCTTCTTCCTTCTCCCTTCTTCTTCTCCTATTCCCGTACAATAACTTTTTTTTACCATATTTCGAGACCCTTGCCTGACACGGTCTGCGAATCTCTCCTGCTATTCTTCTGTTTCCTATTGTCGGCTGCTCTATTTTCTTCTTCTCCATGCAGCTCCTCCAAATATCTCTGGGTTTCTACATGCATGGCCCCCAACATTTGATGTGTTCCGTTTTCCTCCTCGTGGTTGTCGGGATTCTTCCGCCGATCTATCGCTCTTTCCCATTTATCATTATTTCCTTCCATGTTACGTGGCTCCTCCAGGTACTGTTGCGGGTCAGCGTGTCTCTCGTTCCAATTTCTCTGATCATCCCTTGGATCCGATTGCTCGTTAAACCGCTGGTTATTTTGTGCGTTATATTGTTGATTGTAACGCCTATTGTCTCTGGGCCTATATTGTTGATTATAGTGTCCTCCACGCCATCCCCGATTATAAGGTGCGTTATTATTATTATTCCTATTGTATGACGTTTGGTATCTCCTATTATCTCGCCACTGCTGATTGTTTGTGTTCCGGTAGCGGTTAGTTTCTTCCTGATTGTTATGGTTTCTGTCCCTATTTTCGTATCTCGGTTGAGATCTCGGCTCATATTCTTCGGTGCTCTGCCGTCTTTGGTTATCCCCAGTGTTTGTAGCTTGCGACCTCGTGTTTTTGTTCGGTGTCTTGACTACTTCGACTGCATTAACTAACTCTATCTGTCTCTTCTCTCTCGGGTTGATGTAATTAGTGGTTTCATCTATCTTCCTTAATACCTCTTCTGCCTGGACCACGGTCGTAATATTTGCCGCCACCAAGAATTGCTGAACGCTAATAGGCATCTGTTTTCCTATAGTAGTTATTAGCTCCATTTCGCTCGGGGGATTATCAAGATCCTGCAATTTGACAAGTTGCATGGCGAAAAAATCTGCATATTTCGTCTGATGCGTGGAATGGTATTTGCGCGAGTATAAGTCCATTCGCAAGCTTTGTTGATACGACCCACTCCAGTATTTGCTTAGGAAGGCCTTGTGGAAACCTTCCATTGATTTAAATGTGTTCTTAAATCCAAGATACCAGGTAAGTGCTGAGCCCGCCAAAAATTTTTCAACCATTCTTAATTGTCGCGTTAAGCTAACATTTTGGTCCGAAAAATATTCTGTCAGTTCCCTTAAGAAAGCTTTAGGTGTCCCTCCGCTCTCTGGTAAAAACTTATTCGGTTTAAATTCGTTTCCACGGATGACTTGTATAACTTGCGTGGGAAGTTGTGTGTTTTGAGGTGTCGAGCTACGACCCTCATAATTCTGGAATGCTTGCGTGTCTACCGTTCTTGGACTTTGCCCAAGCTCGTGGCTGTCTATTGTGTGCTCTCTTTCCGCATTCTCCCCTTTCCCTTTTTCCATTAGTGTCGCAAACATCGTATTATGTCCAAGTGACTGCAACTCCGATTTTATCATGCGGTCCTCTTGAATTTGAAACCTTAACTTCATATTTTCTTCTAACGCCTGTATTTTCGCGTTATTTTCCCCTAGCTTCTTGCTTACTGCGAGCCGTTCATCTTTCGAATCAGCGCTCATCTTGGTCCAATCTTTCCTAATAGTATCCTTCAATTTAACAAAGCGTTTTTCGACTTCCTGTTGATTAGCCTCCTGATTATCTTCAAGTTTATCTATCCTTTCTCCCAGAGAAATGTTGTTCTGTTCTAATGTTTGTTTAATTTCTTCCTGGTCAATTTCTAACTTTTTCCATTTCTTAATTGATTGTATTTCTAATTTGTTGAGTTCCGTCACTAAGCCCGTGATATTGTTATCTACTGTAATTATCTGATCTTGCATACCCTGTGTCCCTCGCTCGATATTCTCAAACCTTTTTTCTAAGTTTGTGTGTGCTTCTTTGATTTCAGATGAGCTGGTCAAACACGCTTGCTCGATTTGTGCTAGTTTTGCCATAACAGTCTCATCCATTCCTTTTATTTCCTTTTTAAACGAATCTTCGATACCTTTTATTATTCCTAATTGTTTGGTATTGTTAGTGCTAACGTCCTTTGCTAATTGGATTAGCTGTTCTTTTGTGTGCTCTTTGATTTCTACCGTTAGCGCAGCTAGATTTTGAGTGTTCCTTTCGTCTTGTGCGTTTAACATTTCATTGTTTTTCTCAGACTGCCTATGTAATTGTTCACTAACCAGAATGTTTTGTGTAGCGATTTTCTGATTTATATTCTCGTTAACTTCGGATAGTTTTGTGTTTAACTGTGTCTGTATTTCTTCCGATTGTTTATTTATAGCAGCTAACTGTGTCTGCGTTTCTTCACTATTCGCCGCTAACTGTGTCTGCATTTCTACACTATTTGCCGCTAACTGTGTCTGCGTTTCTGCCGATTGTTTATTTATAGCCGTTAACTGTGTCTGCGTTTGTTCACTATTCGCCGCTAACTGTGTCTGTATTTCATTGGTTATGTCCTTTCTCATCTCACTAAGTTGTTCTCGCGTACGAGCGGATGCTAGTTCAATCACTTCGCGAATTTCTCCCAGAGTTGCCATCACAACAATAATATATTTGAGACATAGGGAAATGACATAAGGGCGGAGCCCTGGATACGCGCGCTCACACATATTAAATATACACACATTAACCCTTTACATACTCAGTTCATTTACTTTAAATTACTCCCACAAACTATAGCATCACTGAGTATAATTTACTTATTATTCCATTTAATTTTAACCCTTTGATTCAGTTATAATCTTCCTGACCTTACTTTACTTACAAATTTTAACCAATTAATAGAGTATTAATTAGTTTTTAAGGTCTAACCTTCCTGTCAAATAATTCTTTGAGTTTGGCTTTTCTACACAAAGCTAATTTAATTTTATTGGGCGCCTGGAACAGTTTGTTCTAATTTTAATCAAAGTTCAAACACTTAACTTGTTCCACATTTACTTTATTGCAAACTCCATGACTTTATATTTTCAAACATTTGGCGGTACTATCTTCGCCTAACTTACGTTAATAAACTTATCACATGCCGGTGATCTATTTTTTTACTCTAAAACACAAATGCCACACGTTCGGAAGCCAAAGTAACTCTTATAAACCCTTTGGAAAATAGCATGTAGACAAGATTCAAAATTTCGGGGTCGTAATGGATTCTTGTGAATGTGATTTAGAGGTTTTGCTATCAACATAACTTCCAGGGTTCACAAGGTTAACTTATTATTATTATAAAGCCAAGAAAAACAACAGGATCTACTAACAAATGAAATTTATTAACTGAATCAAACATAAAAAAGGAAAACTATAACCACCCTTTTATTGTTCACTCGCGTGAACAGATCTAACACTGACCAGCCTGACGTACCGTGACGACACGGCATGACAGCTGTCAACAAGCATTGTGACTGAAATGTCACTTAAGTCAAAGTAACAAAAGAAAACGGATCACAAGATCCAAATATAACAAACAAATAAAAATAGTACAAAAATTTAATATTTATGAGCGACACGGGTTTTAAGACTAGTTCAAGTAATGAGCATTTTGACGGGCGCTCGTTTCCGACCAAAACAGTTGGTTCGGGAACGGACTCCGTACTGCGAAGGACGAATTACGGAAATGTGGGAACAACAATTACATAATTATATACACTACTGACATGCTCTAACCTTAGATTACCACAACCAAATACACGTGTGTATTATTTAAACTAAGGGCTGCGGAATTACCGTCTTATACCTTAAACACTAGGAAGGCATAACATGACATGAACAGGTTTGGCCGGTTGCCAAATTATATTTATATGAATACAATGGCCTTGAAAATAAGAGCCAACAACAACAAAATACAACTTTTAATTTTCACGCCGGAAAGTTTGGCGTTTTAAAACAATGAACAAATAAGTCGTAGTAATGATAAAAGAAACTTGGATCGACAACATGGCAACTTCCCAAATTAAACCAAATAAAATAACCTTAACTCATTAGGCTTTAAAGCAAACATAACGTGTCATAACGAGCTGGAGACAACCGGGCCTGTTATCGCATCACCGAGAGAGTGGCTGATTTCTTCCCCCAAGTAGTAATTAGTGCCACGCTAAATATAGATTCTGGCCCATAGCCAGCGTACAGCACCTTTGCTAATCGCCACCTGTTAAACGTGTACAAATAAATAACACATTATCTCAAAACATCCTCTCAGGGATTTTTAAGAATACATTCCCAGGTCAAACTTATCCCCACGGATAACTAGTTTGCCGGAATGATATCGCAGTCATGGACAGGCTTTACCTCTCCTCATCATCATCACTTACACCCAAAAATACGTGGCACATTTCTCGAAGATCTCGTCGTAGCATTAATCAGCACACCTCTCAGATAATGACACACAACATGTCCAAATGACAATAAAGAATAAATAACAGGATCGGTCCTAGCCCGAGTTATCAAAGCAACAAAATGCAAATTCCCCCCACGTAGTAATTAGTTTAACATATCATTAAATCAGTCCATTTATCATTGTCGTTCCTAGGTTCTCATTCATGGCTACACTTTTTATAGATACGTTAATCGATGCGGCCGTTTCGCTATAAGAATTACGTATACATAAGGAAAACATTTAAATTACAAAATTTACTGTACAACATAACTGTCACGCAATGCCAAAATTTACTACACGCATGTCAGTTAAGAAATCAAACCCTGAAATTTAAATTAAACCACACAAATAAAATCTATACAAAGTTCCACACATCTCTCGCGATTCCCCTCGTCCAAAATCAATAAATCAATTTTTTAATACTCATCACTTAAACTGCTTTCCAGAGGCCTCCCGCCTCGTCAATTCCCATCATTAGGCCGTTAGCCCATAACACTGATGGTAATGGAGGATGAAGCTTGCTGTCTTCTCTCCATGGTCGACATTTTGCTGCTGTTAAAACACAATTAAATCAAAGTTTTTAAACTGTTCTATCTGCGTTCTAAGTATTTTATTTCCTCAGATCGTCCTATGCAGAATCGTCGACTTTCCCTATTCTATGGCTAATTGCCATCTCACAATTTATGAAAATTTCCAACTTCGTTGCCGACACACAACTATAATTTTAAAACCATATCGTCTTAAGGACGTCTTAAAAATGACTGTCGAAGAATAATTAGGAGTGCCCCGGTTCATCTCAGACATTTGTATATATACAGAAAGCCTAAAGTTTCAATGGTGGGAGAAAAACAGCTCCTCAATATTTTAAGTAATGGGCCTATAATTATGTGTGACCTCTCAAAATTCTTGTATTTTCTCACAGGTCGCGAATCTGCCGTCGAACATGCAAACCGATCGCTAGATCTTTTTATATCCGATTGCCGCGCAAAACACACTGACGCTATGTTCTGGCGTCATGTTTTCTTATTGGTCAGATAAGTTGGCTTCGGAGTTCTGACCTTACAAATCCCGCCCTTATTTTCACGTCACGACTATTCTCCTCTCTCTCACTCCTTGCCTTGTACGCAGCATTGTGGCCTTTTATGGTCACGTACGCCACAGCGTCATATCTGATTTTCTCAGAAATCCAAGAATAGCATTGGTTGTGAAACTATTGGTCATTTCCAGCCAGCACGTAGCATGTCTTACCAAGTCCAGATTTCTTGCTACATCAATTTTACTCAAATATCCAGCATATCATGTATTTAGTATTTCCATCGTTTTTATTAATATGAAACATTATTATTGGACACAATGATAAGGGTTCAGTATATCCTTTATAGTAGGCACATGGCTTACCATGGCTGGTTGTTGAGACTTCCATATTAACTAATACACATTAATTTAATTTTAGTAAAGTCACTTTAGTAATAATAACAGTAAAATAAATGAAGTGGATTGATATTTTTTTAAGGTGGTTCAAAGTACTGTCAAGAATAATAATCACATGAACAAATTTTAGACTACAAGCGATTTACACACACTTTGCTCAATGTCAAGATTTATACTGAACACAATTTATAGTGATTATGATTTTTATTGACTGTAATTGATAGTAGCCATGGTTAGTAGAGGCAATGTATACTGGGTGCGTCTTATAGCACGCTCAATTTATAGTAGGTACGATTAGTAGACGCGTTTGATACTGGGCACGTTTTATACTGATTATGATATACTGAGCGCGATTTTTACTAGAAGCGATTTTTACCAGGTGTAATTGATAGCAGTTCGTACTCAACGCACTTGATAGTAGGCCTAATTGATAGTAGGCGCAATTGGTAGTTGGCGCAATTGATAGTAGGCACAATTACTAGTAGGCGCGATTGGTAGTAGGCGCGATTGGTAGTGGGCGTAATTGCTATTAGGCGCTATTGATAGTAGGTGCAATTGACAGTAGGCGCAATTAGTAGTAGGCGTGATTGGTAGTAGGTGTAATTGATAGTAGGTGCAATTAATAGGCGCGATTGATAGTAGGCGCAATTGATAGCAGGCGCTATTAGTAGACGAGATTGATAGTATGCGCGATTGGTAGTGGACGTAATTGATAGTAGCCGCTATTAATAGTAGGTGCAATTGACAGTAGACGCGATTGATAATAGACGCGATTAGTAGAAGGCGCGATTGGTAGTAGGCGCAATTGGTAGTAGACGCAATTACTAGTAGGTGCGATTGGTAGTAGGTGCAATTGATAGTAGGCGCAATTGACAGTAGGCGCGATTGGTAGTGGGCGTAATTGCTAGTAGGCGCTATTGATAGTAGGTGCAATTGACAGTAGGCGCAATTAGTAGTAGGCGTGATTGGTAGTAGGTGCAATTGATAGTAGGTGCAATTAATAGGCGTGATTGATAGTAGGTGCAATTGATAGCAGGCGCTATTAGTAGACGAGATTGATAGTATGCGCGATTTGTAGTGGACGTAATTGATAGTAGACGCTATTGATAGTAGGTGCAATTGACGGTAGGCGCGATTGATAGTAGATGCGATTAGTAGAAGGCGCGATTGGTAGTAGGCGCAATTGGTAGTAGACGCAATTACTAGTAGGTGCGATTGGTAGTAAGTGCAATTGATAGTAGGCGCAATTGACAGTAGGCGCGATTGGTAGTGAGCGTAATTGCTAGTAGGCGCTATTGACAGTAGGTGCAATTGACAGTAGGCGCAATTAGTAGTAGGCGTGATTGGTAGCAGGTGCAATTGATACTAGGTGCAATTAATAGTCGCAATTGATAGTAGGCGCGATTGATAGTAGGCGCAATTGATATCAGGCGCTATTAGTAGACGCGATTGATAGTAGGCGCGATTGGTAGTGGATGTAATTGATAGTAGGCGCTATTGATAGTAGGCGCGATTGATAGTAGGCGCGATTGGTAGTAGGCGCAATTGATAGTAGGCGCGATTGATATTTGGCGCAATAAATAGTAGGGGCGATTAGTAGGCGCGATTGATAGTAGGCGTAATTGATAGTAGACGCGATTGATAGTAGGAGTAATTGGTAGACCTTGAGGTGATAACCACTTTTGATTGATCCCTGTTGATTTGTCCCTTTGGACTGGTCCCTGTTGACAAGCCCCTGTTGACCAGCCCCTTTGGACGGGTCAATTATGAAGGGAGTCATTTTTGACGGGTCCCTGTGGACGGGCCCATGCATTTAACCAAATTATGTCAAAGTCACTTAACCTAACCTTGTCACATGACCTGTTCTAAAAGTTTAGACTTACTTTGAGACTGGCTATGACGTCACAGATGAATGGCAGTGGGAGGCTGGACTTTACTTTTTATTACACAAAAACATTCTCCTTAAAGTGAGAGGAAAAGTGGGTGCAAGAGTGGATGCAAGAATGGGTGCAAAAGTGGGTGCAAAAGTCAGTGTAAAAGTGGGTTCAAAAGTGGGTGCAAGAGTGAGTGCAAAAGTAGGTGCAAAAATGGGTGCAAAAGTGAGTGCAAAAGTGGGTGCAAAAGTGGGTGCAAAGGTGGGTGCAAAATGGGTGCAAAAGTCAGTGTAAAAGTCAGTGTTAAAGGGAGTGCAAAAGAGGGTGTAAAAGTGGGTGCAAAAGTGGGTGCAAAAGTGAGTGTAAAAGTGGGTGCAAAAGTGGGTGCAAAAGTGAGTGCAAAAGTGAATGTAAAAGTGGGTGCAAAAGTGGGTGCAGTTTATAGTAGGCACGATTTTTACTAGATTGTGATTTGAGTAAATGTAATTTCTAAACCCAAGTAGTGAGTAGTCAGTTGGTTTTGATCTATGCAAGCGTAAACATGTCTCATACACTGATGATGGATACTCAAGGCTATAAGGTCAACGAAAATAAGTACAGTATATATTTAAAGAGGTGGCTATTATTGATTGCACAGCACTGAATCTATTTTTGAAATTTTGACAAAGGGCCTAAGTGCACTTTTGTTAATATCTCGCGAACCAATAAGACTAGGGGATTGTATGAGGTATTGTTGGACTTTTCGCCGAAGACTGCTGGTAAACACCTATGTTCCCACGGCCTTTTTAAAGATGGCGGCTGACCCACAAGGGGTGATTAAAAAGTATTCCAAGCGGCGCTTGTCGATCAACAGGGATCAACAGGGATCAATCAAAAGGGGCTATCACCTCAAGGCCTGACATATCCCTCTTTGATTATTGGTTTGCCGATCGACAAGCGTCGCTTAAAATACTTTCTGATCACCACTCGTGGGTTGGGTTAGGTTAGGTTACACTACAGCCGCCATCTTTTAAAAAGCCCGCCCTCTTACAAAAGCTATTAGTGGGCATGCGTAAAAGCAAACAACAAGCATGTTAATTCATATTGGCTTACCACCGTACACATGTCTCTTGTGTAGAACAACGTTCAATTCCATATTGGCATTCAAACTCCCACATGTCGCACTTGGAAAGAGAGATTTTCTAATAAATTACAATTTCACCCTCTAGTAGGGATAGGTTTTATTTTGGGGTGGAAATATGTTGTCCAATGGAAAGGGGGTGTCAGCCCGAGTTCAATGACACCTCATTCGTCAAAATCCAACCATGCATTCGAGAAATCGTGCCGCCGCCATCTTTTAGGAGGAAAGCCGTAGGAGGATTTAGAACCCCTAAAAAAACACTACTCACATACTATTTATCTAATGGCTAGAAATTTAGTCTAAGCTGTCTCAATGCATGAACTTAATTGACCCATTATAACAGTGATCATAAACTAATACAGTACATTTAATGTTTTCCAGGAGTGCTATTTACATATAATATATAAGGTGTGTTCAAAAAGTAACGAGCCGGAGGCTGTAATGCGCAAACCGGTGACGAGATCGGCTAATCGTGGCGTGTGTAACGAGGTGTGGTTCCAACCAGAGCGTGGAAGGTCACAGCCCGTCGCTAGAGGGCACGCGTGCTCGTCACGTGACGATACAAAGCGAGCAGCAACATGCTTCAATCGTCCAACCAAGACCAAGACAGTAGGCCATTAGACATGCTTCCTGGTGTGGTTGAAGACTGTGGGGCACCCATTGGGCACACACTTTCCGCAAGTGCAGTCGTTCCTTCATTATGGTGTGCACACTTCCGACGCTCAATCCGACCACGGCGGCTATGGCGTTCACTGTCACTCGGCGGTCCTGGGTAATGAGTGCATCAACCAGCTGGACGTTGTCATCGGTAATGCAGAGGGTGACCCAGACTGGGCATCATCAGCTAACGACACCCGTCCTTCCCAGAAGCGCTTGTGCCACGCGTTGACCCTTGCAAGGGACATGCAGTGTTCGCCGTACACTTGTGACATTCGGCGATTGGTGTCCGTTCCCCCTACTCCTTCCGCTGTCAGAAACCGAACAACACCTATTTGCTCTTCGTTTGACGCCTCCATGTCACTGTTTGCAATGGGACTGACAGCTTTGGACGATTGATGCATGCTGCTGCTCGCTTTGTATCGTCACGTGACGTGCACGCGTGCTCTCTAGCGACGGGCTGTGACCTTCCACGTTCTGGTCAGAACCACACCTCGTTACACACGCAACGATTAGCCGATACTAACACCGATTTGCGCGTTACAGCCTCCGGCTCGTTACTTTTTGAACGCACCTTATACATTGCACGTAGTTGCTGGTGCAGACGTTGAGCGGGTCCATTATTATCAATATATGGGGTGCTACCTGAATAGCGTTTGGACTATGTGGAGGCATATCATTTAATTCCAAGAAATTCAAGAATTATGTAGGACAGCATAAGAAAAAGAAATCTGGACTGGGACAAGGTCGTGGAAGAGGAATGGCGGAAAGAAAGAGGAAGGTGGAGAGGTGCCATAAATGCCCCGACCCGGCAGGAGCTCGATAAGGGGAAATGATGATGATAATTGGTCATCATCATCATCATCTTCATTTCCCCTTTTCCAGTTGACACTGGGTGGGGGCAAATATGGTTCCTCTCCACTTTGCTCTGTTGTTCCACCATTCCTCCTCCGACACAGTGTTCCAATCCAGGTTCCGTTTTCTAATACTATTCTCAACCGAGTCCATCCAACGCATTCTTGGTCTTCCTCGTCCTCTCTTCCCAGTCATCCGTCGTTCCAGTGCTCGTCTTGGTAGCCTTACTTCATTCATCCGTTTGACATGTCCAAACCATCTCATCTGTTTTCCTCCAGTTTGTCATTTAGTTTCTGTACTCCCAGTTCTTTCCGTATATCTTAATTTCTCACTCTGTCCCGCCTCGTTTTCTGGACCATACTTCTGGACTCCCAGCATAAAAACAGAACTACGGCGTGTATGATGTGAATTCATGGGGTAGGAGGTAAAAGAGTGGAGAGTGGAGGTGTGTAGGGAAACGGGGGGGGGGGGATGACACAGAATTACGTAATATAGCGAAGTCAGAGGAAGCAATACAAAATTAACACATAAAAATAAAGGAAATTAAAATTACATTAAATTACTTGATATTACCGGGACACGAAATGAAAGGGGAAAAACCCAGGGGCTCACATCTAGTGGGACGTGGGTTGGCGACCACGGGCCCCCAGCTGAGTCCGGGATTGCTTCCGCTTACTTGTGCCGGGCTCCTCTCCGTCTTCTTTCCTGTCGACCTCACTTGGTCAACTCTTGTTCTCTTCCGACCCCGACGGTATTAGGGTATCCGAGACCTAGGGAGTCTCTTCCTTTCCCGCCTTCATTGACCCTTGTCTCTTCTTTTCTGATACCCTCCTTCTGCGTGGGGTCAGCCTTCTTGTTCTTTTACTTTTCCGTCCTGCCTTGTGCTCATGGCCCTTAAGGAGGCAGGGTGTATGTAGCCCCACCACATCTTATTTTTATTCTCAATTGCATTTTGTGACTATTTTGAATCGAAATTACATTTTGTAAGTATTTTCTATCTAAATTGCATTTTGTAAATATTGTCAATTCAAATAACAGTACAGTAAGTATGAAGTTAGTTTTAGTTGTAAGTAGGTAGTTAGTTTGTCTATTAGATATATGTCATTGTTCTATTAGACTGTGGTGTGTGAGTGTGTCTGGTAGCAGTTGCATTGTTTATTAGTTATAGTTCATTGTTTCAGTAGACTGTGATGTGTAAGGGTGCATGTGAGTGTGCCTGGTGACAGACTGTTTTAGTGGTGGTATTTGTTGTTGGTGGAACTTTAGTATTTTTTCGTTAGTAGAATTTTGGTATTTAATCGTTAGTACGGTAGATGGTTAGTATTTTTGTTAGTAGAATTGCTCTTTACTTATTCTGAAAGGGAGTAGCAGCCTTTCAGAATAAATCAATTCTTTACTAGTCTTATAGACGGTTAAGATATTGATAATATAAGCCAAATAATGGCTACACTGCGTCCTGCTGCAAGGCTGAAAGCAACGGGAAACTACAGCCGTATGCTATTCCCGAGGATATGCACCCCTCTATGCATAATTACATGTGATGATGGCCTCCTCCCTTGTAAAATTTCAATCCGGAGGTAAACTAGTCCCCCGTTCGGATCTCCGGGTGGGGACTACTCGAGAGGGGGTTAACATCATAGAGGTGACAAAGAGGAAATCTGACATTCTACGGATCGGAGCGTGGAATGTTAGAAGTCTGCTAGGAAGTGGAAGGTTAGAAAACTTAGAAAGGGAAATGGATAGGTTGAGGTTGGATTTGGTTGGGATTAGTGTAATGCGCTGGCAGGAAGAACAGGACTTTTGGTCAGGAGACTATAGGGTCATTAGCAATAAATCAAACAATGGCCAAGCAGGGGTTGACCTCATATTGAGTAGGAAACTTGGACAGCGGATGGAATATTATGAGCAATATAGTGAACGGATTATTGTAGCAAAAATCAATACTAAAACTACCTGCACCACAGTGGTACAAGTCTATATGCCTACCAGTCAAGCTGATGATGAGGATGTTGAAAAGGTCTACGAAGAAATATACGAAATTCTGAGGTATATGAAGGGTGATGAAAATGTTATAGTAATGGGAGATTGGAATGCTGTGGTAGGAAAAGGGAAAGGAGGGAAGATAGTAGGAGATTTCGGATTAGGTGAAAGGAATGATCGAGGAAGCAGGCTGGTAGAATTCTGCACCGAGCATGAGTTGGTCATAGCTAACACCTTATTCAATAACCACAATAGAATAATATACACATGGATGTGACCAGGAGATACAGGGCGTTACCAAATCGACTTCATTATGGTCAAGCAGAGGTTTCGAAACCAGATTTTGGATTGTAAAACATATCCTGGTGCTGACATAAACTCTGACCACAATCTGGTTGTAATGAAATGCAGATTAAAGTTGAAGAAACTGAAGAAAAGTCAAAAGCCAAAAAGGTGGGCAATAGACAGACTGAAAGAGAAGGATGTAAACGAAAGATTCAAGAAGAGTATAAAGGAAGGACTAATGAAAAACCCTAAACAAACTTCAATTGCAGACGAATGGGCACTTTTGAAGAATGAAATAACAAAATCCGCAGAAGAACAGATTGGTAGGAAAGAAAGAATAGGTAAAAAACCGTGGATCAGTCAAGATATACTAGAATTGATGGATGAAAGGCGGAAACACAAGAATGTAAGAAATGAAAAGGGGAAAGCAGAATACAAACGTCTGAGAAATGAGGTTAACAAGAAGTGCAAGGAAGCGAAAGAAGAATGGTTGAAAGAGAAATGTGCAGGTATAGAAAATTGTCTGAAATTCGGAAAAGTAGACACAGCTTATCGAAGGATTAAGAATACTTTTGGGGAAATGAAGACTAAGTGCTGTAATATTAAGGCACAAATGCAAAGCCTCTAACAGATGGGAAGAAAAGGTTGAGAGATGGAAAGCTTACATAGAGAGTTTGTATATGGGAAAGGAGATTGAGAATCATGTAATGGAAAGGGAGGAGGAAATTGATGTGGATGCGAAAGGAGATTTAATATTGAGATCAGAATTTGATAAAGGTTTGGAAGACTTATCAGGAACAAAGCACCAGGCATAGATGATGTACCGATTGAGTTGCTACGCTGCATAGGAGATGAAGGTCTGATCAGGTTATTTCACTTGGTGTGTAGGATTTATGAGACAGGTGAGGTACCCCCTGATTTCAAGACGAATGTAAGCATCCCTATACAAAAGAAAGTGGGAGCTGACAGATGTGAAAATTACCGTACAATCAGCTTGATTACTCATGCTTCCAAGATCCTGTCTAGAATAATTTACAAGAGAATTGAAAGCCAGATAAAAACGGAGTTGGGTGTAAACCAGTTTGGTTTCAGGAGATATGTAGGAACAAGGGAAGCTGTACTAAGTCTTAGGCTGATTTTGGAAGGTAGAATAAGGAAAGATAAGAGAACGTTCATGGCTTTTGTAGACTTAGAAAAGGCTTTTGATAACGTTGATTGGACTAAATTGTTTGACATTTTGAAATCGATTGGAATAAAATACAGGGATAGGAGGGTGATATACAACCTATACAGAAACCAGACATCAGTCATTCGAGTTGAAGGACATGAGAGAGAAGCTGGTATTCAGAAAGGTGTAAGGCAAGGCTGCAACTTATAACCCATAGTTTTCAATCTTTACATTGAACAAGCAATGAAGGAAATTAGAGAAAAATTTAAAGTGGGAGTGAAGATTCTAGGAGAAATAATTTCAACTCTACGATTTGCTGATGACATCGTCATCTTGGCCGACAAGCCTGAGGATTTGAATGAGTTTTTGAATGGTATGGACTCCGTCTTACGGAAAATTAATGAATGTAAAACAAAAATACTGGAATGCAGCCGAAATAAATCAGAAACCTCTATGGAGATCAAATTGGCAGGTGAAAATCTGAAGGAAGTATGAGACTTCTGTTACTTAGGAAGCAGAATAACCAGTGATGGACGAAGCAAAGAGGATATAAAAAGTAGGTTGTTTCAGGCAAAGAAAGCATTTCTACAAAAAAGGAAACTGCTGACATCGAATATAGATTTAGGTATTAGGAAGTCATTTTTGAAAGCCTTTGTCTGGAGCGTGGCGCTCTATGGAAGTGAAACATGGACTATTGGTGCAGCAGAAAAGAGGAGAATTGAAGCATTAGAAATGTGGTGTTAAAGGAGAATGATGAAGATCAGATGGGTAGATAGGGTTACATACAAAGAGGTATTAAGACGAGTGGGAGAGGAGAGATGTTTCTGGCGACTGCTAATGAAGAGAAGAGATGGGTTGGTAGGACACATACTAAGACACCCTGGAATAGCAAGCTTAGTTATGGAGGGAAGGGTCGAGGAGAAGAACTGTAGGGGTAGACCAAGGTTAGAATATGTTAAACAGATTGCCTCGGATGTAGGGTGTGGTAGCTATGTGGAGATGAAACGATTAGCTCAGGACAGGGAGGCATGGAGATCTGCATCAAACCAGTCAAAAGTCTGAAGACTCAAACAACAACAACCTGAATGACAAATGTGAATGTAGCCAGGAAATCAAAGCTCGCATTGATCAAGCCAGGAGTATCTTTATTAGAATGAAGAATCTGCTGTGTCAAACATATGTTAGTCTGAGAACGAGAATCCGAGTCCTAAGGTGCTACGTAATTCCAGTTTTAATGTATGATCATGAGGGATGGACGTTAAGAAAAACCTTAACGAAGAGGTTGGAAGCGATTAACAAGTGGGTGTATCGTCGGTTGCTTCGTGTACCATGGATCGATAAGGTGAGAAACACCGAGATGCTGGATCGGATGGGAAAGAAGATGGAGATACTCTACAATATCAAAGAACAGAAACTAAAATATTTTGGCCATATTACTCATAACTCCAAGTATCGCCTCCTACAGCTCATCATAGAAGGCAAAATAGAAGGACGACGCAGACCATGGAGGAGGAGGATCTCCTGGCTCAAACATTTGCGAGAATGGTTTGACCTAGACTCAGCATCTCTGTTTCAAACAGCAACATCAAAGGAAAATATAGCAGGACTGATTGCCAATCTCCGTCGCGGAGGCGGCACGTAAAGAAGAAGAAGATACATTGTACCCCGCCCAGTATTTGGGCAAATTCGTGTTGACTGACTCAAGATTTACAAGTAATTTATCTGTGTTTGTTAATAATGGTCAGGTTGGTGTTTTTACTGGAATTGATTAAGAACTTAACTAGTTATTTGAGCGATGTGGGTGCCACCGGTCGGTCTCATTCAACTGCTACTACTAACAATGTCTACACTGATCTGGATGAATGTTCCTTACCATGCAGGCTGCTCCCTCGTTATATCTTTCCCATGCTTGGCCTTTCCCCGCACTCCTACCACCCTATGTTCATCTCGCAATGTAACTACCAGACAAGGTGTAAAATGGTTTCCACATGATCAGGTTTCTTAAATTTCAACATTGTACCTTCTGATTGGAACAGCCTAATTTTGTTTTAGAACGAAGATGTTTCCCTATTGGCTCCGTGATTTGGGGTGAGAAATGCACTGCCGCGCTACGAGTGGCCAACCTTATAAGCTCATGTATGTTACCATGGCCAACGGCCTAGCAATGTTGAAACACCGGATCCCATGAGAACTCCGCAGTTAGGCAACATTGGGCGCAGTCGAAACTCGGATGGTATGCCGGTTCTAGGCACTGTGCGCCGTTGGCCAACATAAGGAGGAGCGGAAAGGCCCTGGCCACCCTACCGCATGTAAACTCCGGCTGGGGGTAGCCTCTTCGGAGGCTCGGACCTGCCTTCGGGCAGAATACTAATTAAATTAATTAAATGTTACCATGCCTGAGGTGGAGCAATGTGTGGGTAAACTCTGAAAATAAACATGAATCAATGAGGCAATTCCAGACATCCTAGAAACATGAAACTTATTACCACTGACGCTGATACTCTCAAGATCGCTATACGAGTCTAATATAATATAAAGTTTTCAAGGGGACCGATTTGGAGGCATTTTAAACGGTGGTTTAGGAGAAGAATGGTGTAGGTAAGCCTTTCTTTAACCGTAGATTAACCCTTTTTCCAAAGCGATGACGTGGACTCAAACGTTTTCTGAATGTCGAAACTAACTGTTAACATCAAACCTCAAGGAAGTGTTGAGAAAAATTTCCGAGGTATTAAGGAGGTACTGTAATGTCGTGGTTTAACGATGTATGATAAAGACAAAAATGAAAATAGACATGAGTGAATTCAACACTTTCAGGTATCCTAGAAACTTACAACTAGGTACCAGAGAAGCTGATGTCCCCAAGATTCGTAAAGAAATCTAAATATCTAAAAGTTTTGCTCGAGGGCCGAGCTACTGAGCTTTAAAATTGGGTTTCAGAAGCAGTTCGGCGTATGTTCACCCATAGGCTAACTTGTTTTACAAAGCGTTGACCTATAGATTTCGTGAGCCAAAACGTTTACTGAAAGTCCAAACTAACTTTTAACATAAACAAACTTAGTTAGAGTTACAGGCTAATTAAATCCCAAAAGCACAATTTAAACTTACTGCTTGCGATTCACCGTCAATATCCACCGTGTTTTCAAATCAATTTTGAGAGTTCGTGAAGGGAATCTATGAAGAATATTACATTTGTATGTGTGTTAAAATACTCGTATCTTTGTTGTGGTGTTTGAAGCCATATTTTCAGTGTTGCCTTAGTAAACAAGAGTTTAGTGCTTTTCAGTCGGTCAACACGAATGTACCCAAAAGAGATGGGTTATGCCCTAATCCTGAAATAAATTACATGAGATTAATAAAACACTAGGATGACCAGTTTCGATCGTCAAGCGATCATCATCAGATCCAATACACTTAGGCTATAAAATCTATGTTTGAAATACAGGTGAACATATTTACAATATGTACAATTATTTAGTTGCAGTATTGGTACTGCAACTGTCAGTGTATGCTAAATGCAGTATATATGTTAGGTGAAATGCTAAATGGTGATGGCTATCCGGAGATTGTACTTTAGAGAGATTATATGGTTGTAAACTATGGTTAAGCTATAAAATTTTAGGCTAACTACTTATCTGATTGTCTTCCGTACTACAGCTATTCGCAGTTTCCGTGCTCACTTGAACTCGCTGTGCGGTCGACTGCGGTGGTTATCTTAACGACTGGTTTTTCCCTGCCTTCCCCCCCTGTCCCTACGTGCTGTGGGGAGTGATCGCGATGTGTTTATGTGAGGTGTTGCCAACCTAGATAAGATGTATGTTATTGAATGAGGTGGATCTACAACTATTAAAGACCGTGGATTAGTCCTCGCCACGCGTGGAGCATAACCCATTCGAACTAAGCGTTGACGGTCTTATGAGGACGTCCCGGCACCTTTAATACTGCCTCTAATATGGGCCTTGGTTTATTGCAGAAGAAAAGTACATCGTACACCTGATCCAGATAACATTTACCTATTAAAAACCCCCTAATTTCCCCCCTTTTTTATCTAGCTTGGCTGTGTCGCTAAATTGTGTTTTGTTTCCGACAGGGTGTGTTTTTTAGTAGCGTGAAGAGGGGTGAGCTCTCCTCTTCACGATACACCTAGCCAAACGAAACAATCCCAACAATCTAAATGAACACACGTTCATGGAGAGCTCACCCCTCTTCACGCTACTAAAAAACACACCCTGTCGGAAACAAAACACAATTTAGCGACACAGCGAAGCTAGATAAAAAAGGGGGGAAATTAGGGGTTTTTTAATAGGTAAATGTTATCTGGATCAGGTGTACGATGTACTTTTCTTCTGCAATAAACCAAGGCCCATATTAGAGGCAGTATTAAAGGTGCCGGGACGTCCTCATAAGACCGTCAACGTTTAGTTCGAATGGGTTATGCTCCACGCGTGGCGAGGACTAATCCACGGTCTTTAATAGTTGTAGATCCACCTCATTCAATAACATACATCTTATCTAGGTTGGCAACACCTCACATAAACACATCGCGATCACTCCCCACAGCACGTAGGGACAGGGGGGGAAGGCAGGGAAAAACCAGTCGTTAAGATAACCACCGCAGTCGACCGCACAGCGAGTTCAAGTGAGCACGGAAACTGCGAATAGCTGTAGTACGGAAGACAATCAGATAAGTAGTTAGCCTAAAATTTTATAGCTTAACCATAGTTTACGACCATATAATCTCTCTAAAGTACAATCTCCGGATAGCCATCACCATTTAGCATTTCACCTAACATATATACTGCATTTAGCATACACTGACAGTTGCAGTACCAATACTGCAACTAAATAATTGTACATATTGTAAATATGTTCACCTGTATTTCAAACATAGATTTTATAGCCTAAGTGTATTGGATCTGATGATGATCGCTTGACGATCGAAACTGGTCATCCTAGTGTTTTATTAATCTCATGTAATTTATTTCAGGATTAGGGCATAACCCATCTCTTTTGGGTACATTCGTGTTGACCGACTGAAAAGCACTAAACTCTTGTATACTCGTATCTATTATTGCAACCAACGATACTACACAACGTTTTGACATCGTTACTGTATAAAATAATATAAGTATAATAAATGCTCGCACGTTTTCGATGTACATCTATACTCACAATAAGCTGATCATGGCATGTAACAGCTTCTCGGAACGTCCGCTTACAGCAGCACTTTAGTATACGCACGGAACGTATAGTATTTTTGCACCACTCATTTCCGTGCTG
Source organism: Meconema thalassinum (assembly GCA_946902985.2). Taxonomy (NCBI): domain Eukaryota; kingdom Metazoa; phylum Arthropoda; class Insecta; order Orthoptera; family Tettigoniidae; genus Meconema; species Meconema thalassinum. The sequence continues at coordinate 1,806,427,725 of OX336388.2, read as the reverse complement.
TCGTTGGCCTTGAGGTAAATAGCTTGCAGTCAATTAAGTTTGTGTATCTAGTCAACCGAATGAGACCACCCACAGTTCATTCGTTCCGTGTCAAAGGGCCGATATTTCAGGATGTCCACAGCCTCACTTCGACCATGATGGTGTGCATTGTAGCGTAACTGGTCGCCAGTTGAGGTAACCAGTGTCTTCTGCTTCTGACAGAATGGGAACGCACATTCAGTTCAATCTGGTGTAACTGGGGGCCAGTTGAGGCAGGACCTGAACTCAGCTGATAACAACATGATGGAACGCACAAGACGTCAGTTCACTTGGTCCTATTGCTTCTCCTTTCCGGAAGTGCAATACAGGGTAGTTGATTGGCTGGAAACTGGCCCGGCATCCTGATTAACAGATGAATCGATAGCTGTGATGTATGACCTATTGAGTATCGAGGTTCATGCTATGGGGTGTGGAAGACAGCTTATGGCAGGGTTGTTCAACTGAAGCCATTCGGTCTTTGTGCCAAAGTGAGAGTGCATTTGAAGCCACCTCACAATTACTATTTCCATATGTTAAAATGTGTAATTTCTTTTCATTAATTCTGAGCATCACATAGCCTACATGAAATTTTGTTCCCAACATGATTTTACGTGCACTGATAAATCCAACATCAAAGAGCATGTAACGTCCATACTATAAATTAGACTTGAACCAAATTTTATATGTGCATTCCATACCTTAAGTGATGGAACTAAGAATATATTCAGAGTCACCAGGACTACCAACTGTCGTAAGTTACTGTATTAAGCTACACTATTTCAGTTGTATTTGAAACTTAGAAATGTTAGAATCTCCAACTTGTTTCGTCATTATTCTCGACAGGTCTGTATAGATTAATCATTGGCATGAATCTTTAATTTTAAGAAAAGTACGCTCTTTAGTTCGTCATGTTGTTGAGATTGGATTGAACTAGGAAGTTTTAATTGGAACTACGGCGTGCATTGTCATGTCTGCACTGCAGCTATTCAATGGGTGGATGACGAGCGTCTCCTGTTTGTTACGCCAAATAACGGAACTCGACACCCCTAGGGCTTTAGAAGGTTCAATAACCCAACTTCAATATTTATTTTCTATCAGATTATTCAGCTTTGCTTACTTCTGTCTTGTGTTCATGCCGGAGGCACTTCTAAGTCCGGAGCCCGTCCTTTATAATATAGAATTTCATTTCTCTTTCTTATTGGGCCATAATACCGAAGCCTTCCTCTTTTACCTGGTCCTACGATGGCCAATCCTTTGAAATGGAGTAGTTGTTGTTGGTGTTGTTTTAGTAGTTGTTATTGATAATTGGTATTCGGGACCAGGCTAGTGACTTGGATGTGTATTGAATCTATCTGATAACCTGTGTTTCTGTGGTGACAGTAGAAATGTGTGTAGTGGCCCCATTCCCACTTGTAGCCATCCTGGAAGTGCCTCTCCGTGGCTCCCACTTCTACTCCAGGAGAATGCTGGGATGGTTCGCATCTTTATGCTAATAGCCATCTCCTTCCCAATCCACAGCAAGACAACAAATACACACATTGCTACAGACATCAAAATAACACAATTTGTTGAGACTGCATGCTTTTCAGTCGGTCAATACGATTGTACCCAATTGTAATGGGTGGTTCCGGTTCTCTAATCCTAAAAGAAGTTTACATGAGATTAATTATAAATACTTGTATACATAAGCATTTATTTATCTTATCTTATATATAGGCGGCTTCGGTGGCATAGTCGGTAGCATGCTGAGCTTCTATGCCCAAGATAGCGGGTTGAAACCCGGCCGATGTCGACGGATTTTTTAAGAGCGTTAAAATCCCTTAGTATGCCTTCCTTCGGAGGGGAAGTAAATCCGGTGGTCCCATGTCATAGATTTATGGCATGTTAAAGAATCTTCCACTAATTACACCTGTGTGAAGCTAAATTGGATAGGTTAAGAATGTAAACAACGCTCTTAGGTTTCTACGTTCGTTGCCAAGAGCCGACTGTGGTGGCGTCTAGTAGCTAACTTCTGAACTTGGCCTAGTAGTCGTTGACGGTGGTGCTTGGCGGCAAAAGTATGAACTATTTGAAAAATTCTAAGTTGCAGTACTTAAATTAAAAAAACAGATAACACACATTAATAAAGTCATCACAATTAACACCGGTTATCAGGCAGATTCTACACACACCCAAAGTACACGGGGCTACATGACCGTGTTTTCGCAGCCCCTAAACTTAAGAACCAACCAACCAACAATTGGGTACAATCGTATTGACCGAATGAAAAACATGAAATTTCGATTGCTAAGGCAAAACTGAAAATGGTTTCCAACACGATAATCTACCTTATTTTAGTAAGTTGCTGCTAATGTAGAGGCCAAGGACTGGTACACAAGTATAAGAGAGCGTTTAAGACATTCAATAATCCTTATTTGTATGTAGATCGTCCCTTATAAATTAACACCGCGTATGCTCTTCTTTTCCAATAGTTTTCTCCCATCAGTGTGTGGATGTGACGTCTAACAGAACAATTCACGTTAGGTTTTCTTTTTCCTGTGTACTAGCATAAATTAAAATGAACCTTTAATATACTGTACTTTAGGAGTGCATAACTAGCTTCTGCTTTTCGCCGCATTGAGGTACGAACACGCTCAAAAATACTTGGGGTTTTATGTGTTCTTTGGCAACCCAGCACAATTCATGCATCATGTGTTGTTTCATCATCCTAAGCTGTTGAGTACATCATAGACTTTAAGAGAAGATGGAATGTCCTAGGCTGTCCATAATAATTTTCAACTTTTAATATACTATTTCTCAGAAACTATTAACTGGAACTAATTACATTTTGTACACAAGATTTTTGAAAATAAATGGTATACTTTAAATAGCTTCATTATGAACATTCCCACAAGACAAAATTAAACTAAAGTAAATTTCTAAAAACAGCTGTTTTAAAATGTAACTCATAGGGAGGATTTACTTATATAACTTTCAGTTTTGCATGTTGATAAGTTTCGGAACAAAGGGAATTTTATATTAAGGAATGTATTTTAGCAAGGAACTGGAATCAAAGATCTTCCTGCTAGCTGAGAAAACGGTGACACTTTTGGTTTTGGGACGACGTATGCTACAACACCGCAACACTCGTTTTTGGTTTCTAAAATATAATGTTCTATGTCTAGTGTCTAATAGAGAGAAAACTAAAAATCTAGAGAGAATTATTATATTAAGATATGTATTTTAGCAAGAAACTGGAATCAACGATTTATCCGCTAGCTGAGAAAACGGCGACAGTTTTTGGTTTTTGGACGTGGTTTGCTCAGATACCGCAACACCCATGTTTGGTTTCATAAAGAAGTTTGGTTGATTGGCTCCTCAGTTTAGGGATTGCGACAACGAAGTCATGTAGCCCCGTGTACTTTGGATGTGTGTAGAATCTGTCTGATAACCGGTGTTAATTGTGATGGCTGTATTAGTGTGTGTTATCTATGTTTAATTCAAGTAAGGACTGCAGACATTTAATATTCAAGTAGTTCCTACTTTTGCTTTCAAACGCCACCGTCAACGACAACTAGTTCTGAACTTGGTTACTAGATGCCACCGCAGTCGGCTCCTGGCGACGAACGTTGGGTGCTAAGAGCATTAGTCAAATATAACTTATAATTTACCTTCACACAAGTGTAATTAGTGAAAGGTTCTTTTACATGCCATAAATCTATGACATGGGACTGCCTGCTTTACTTACCCTCCGAAGGAAGGTATACCATTAAAAAGTTTCTTGATATCTATTGTCTAATAGAAAGATAACTAAGGATCTAGAGAGAAACCTATGGAAAAAGAGAAAGAAAACAACCAAATTAGTGAATTTACTAATAGGACGCACTGTTGGGGGAAAGATTGAGGATAGTGCGATATTCCTAACAATGAGCGATGTAGAAAATAAACGTACCGTTAGGCAGCTTATTAATATGACGTAAGAATGAAATTTTGAAAGTTTGAAGATTTTCAGCATTCCGGAGCCCGATAAGTGCCCCCAGTCATAAAATAGAACGGATTTAAATCCGGTGAGTGTGTAAGCCAATAAATAAGTCCCCCTTTACCTACCTGGCGATCAGAATAACCCTAATACATATATACACGGTAAGTTCTATTAAAATGAACATTGGTACCATCTACTTCTCTGTTTTATATCTCAATAAATATTTATTTTAGAACTCATGTTTAGATGTTTGGATTGTATTACAGTAGAGTCTCGCAAACTCGGCCTAATGTGGACCAAAGGGTGGCCGAGTTCGCGAAAATGCCGGGTTATCGGGAAATGTGTTAAAAAGAAGAAATAAGCTGTTTGTTTTGGTTTAGAAGTAATGCAATGCAGTGCATTTATTAGTTTAAACAGAAACACAAGTTTTAAAACAATGAAGCCACTGTAATTACAGTACTTGAACATATAGTTCAGTACTGTACTGCGGTACTGCATAAAAATCAGGGAAAACAATTACTGTAATTTATAAAAGAAAGCTTAGAAAAACTAGTCCTACAAATTATTTTTATAATATGTACACTGTACAGTATATGGACAAAACAATTCCTGTAGGCAAATAGTTTTTTCACTTAACGAAAATTACCATTTACCTTTATGCAAAAAAATAAATAATGTTCTTTTGTTTTTCGCTTTGAAACCTGTTTCTTGAAGCCTCGTTACGAAGACGGCGAAGAAACAGAATTGCGGAGAATGCGCAATCAAATAAATACAACGCTCTGCGCGAGAACCGTTTGTTTACTTCATACTGCCAACAGTTTGTGGATTTACAGTACTGTCCTGTACAACTACCTGTATTTATCAGGTCTTCGTTACTCTTCTTACTATGTACTGTAGGTCCACTTGTTTCGCGTCGTATTTAACTGTCGATAATTCCATTGGCGGAGAAGACGAAAGAAAACATAATAACGCTCTGTGCGAAAACACAAAAACAAACAAAAGTCATGATTTTTCTCTCCTGTCAGGGTGGCCGAGAAATCCGGAGTGCCGGGTTACCGAGTGCCGAGTTTGCGAGACTCTACTGTACTGAAATTTTGCCGTGCATTAATGGAATATCCCGAGTATGCTCATGTTTTTAATGCGAAACGAAGGCTAAAAGAAAAGAAAAGAATGTTTTTGTTCCTTATTGCATTCACCATTCGTTCCCGAATGCTACGAAGTGTCTTCATCAAGCTGTTGATGCATGGCAGGCTCTTTTGTATGTCGCTCTCACGTCGGGACTACCACACTTGAGTGGCTCCAGAAGCGAGCAAGGACCTGTGAATGCTTCACGCAGGTCAGACGCGCGTCGAGGTGCATTGGAAGCAAGGTAATGGAGTCAGATCTTATCGAGGTCAGCGCTACGAATATTGACGTTTTATAACGTGCTGAAGCAAAAGTCAACACAGCAGATTAACTGTGTGTAAGTGACCTCGCGATGGAGCAAGTTTGAACTGCTAACAAGTGCTTAGTGAGCACTTTATTGGGAGTGCTGCGTAGTGAGATGTTCTTTAGCATCATGGAATATCAAAATAAACTAAGCAAGCTTGTAAGTTCACGTCAGTATGAAACTTGCAACAACTGCGGCTTGTACCAATGTACAGGTGTTCAGCGAATATATGATACAGTGAGTCCGGGAATGTTCTCCGCAGCGCCTACATGTGTCTGCGAGAACTAGCTACAGCAGTTACGTTGGTAGCACGGCTGCCGCTTGCATCATAACAAATAAACAGTAAACTTCGTACTCACCTCAGCCAATCAAATCATAACTGATGCTGGAACCATTCACAGTACATCACTTTTTTCCGTAATCAGTTTTTTTTTTCATGAACCACGGTAACTTTATAAGGGAACAACTGAAGCTTGTCTCTTACAGCTTTATGTGCTGTCGACTTAGAGATTTCTGTTTGTTGAGCTAATTTTCGTGTTGATTTACTTGGACTACGCAGCATTCTATCGGAGATTTCATCAAGTTTTTCGTCCGTTAAAAGCGTAGGCCTGCCTGTTCCCGGTACATCATGAACTGAGCCAGTACACGAAATTTACTTGTCAAATCCCGAACGGTATCACGGTTTGGACACGTTGAATTAGGAAACCGCGCTTGAAATCTTAATTTTACATTTTCTTTAAACCGATCGCCTTCGCGAAAAACGTATTCCACCAAAAAAAAAACCTCTCTCTTCCTTAGTTAACATTACCGCCTGTATACTGTTGCCCTCTTTCAATAATCTATCTGAAAGCTCGCTGACTGTAATACACACTGAAGACATGCAGGCTCGCTCGCTTATCGCAATACACATTGACAGCCCACACGGGGGAGTCCCGCTTTCAAGAACACAGTGCAGCCAACTAAACTCATGACTCAACCACTCACAGCTGCACGTACCCACTGCGGAGAACATTCTCGGGCGCTCTGTACTTGGTACATAGAGTAACGTCGGGGTTATATATACGAGGGTGGATCTTAAAATAAGGTTCTCACAGTGCTGGAGCCACACGGGGAGAGTTTAGTGGAAAGCCGGCAACACGGCCTTGAGCACGCATCCTCCCTATCCTTAATTGCACCTTACCCAGCTTTGCTACGTCACCCAATGATGGATCAGCAGCAGTCTGTGTTAGAGGTCTATCTTGCCGCTACCGCGAAATTAGTGCTGTAATTCGGTTTTCAAACACGAAGGGTATTCCACCTTTAGACATTCCTCGCCACTTTACGGAGATTTGTGGTGAAAAGTATGCGGGCGTTCAACACGTCCACAAATGGTGTCGGGAATTTACAGGGGGTTGTACTGATATTCATGATGCAGTACAGAGCGGAAGACCGTCGTTTTCTGACGAGACGATCCAAAAGGCTCAAGGAATATTGCTCCATGTTTGGAGAATCACTATCTATGACCTCGCTCTTGGGGTTCTTGATGTTTCGCCTACCTCAATTCAGAAGATCTTAACGGCCAAGTTGGTGTGCGCGTGGTGATCCCGCGAATGCTCATGAACATTCATAAGCAGCAACGCGCCAAACACTTGGGTTTGGCAACATTTTCGATCCGACGACGACGTTAAAGACGAGGTGAATCGCTATCTCAACGGGTTGATGGTGGACTTCTTTGTTACGGGCATAGAAAACTAGAGCAGCGTCTACAAATATGATTGGATCGTAATGGCGATTTCGTTGAAAAATAGAACGATGTTTAAGCTTTCAAATATATTTTGGGTTTGAAACTAAACGTTTCTGTCTCTATGTAGAAAATTATGGAACCTTATTTTATGATTCGCCTTTGTATCCACCAACATATTATCTTAGTGCTATGCTCTGGCAATGCAAGACCAATATGCCATGCCTGTGGAGTAGGACTACAGTATAATCCATACACTCCAGTCCTATTTGGAGAAACAAGCGGCGTGGCTCAGCGTGTAAGACTCAGCAACTGATCAATGTGCTTGCTATAGGTTCGAGCCTGGCCCAGCTTAAGGGTGATTGTAGTTGTTAAATCGTTGACCTATTGATGGGCTTTGCCTGTTTATGTGACATCGTGTACATTAATGTGTATGATTTTTTTTTTGATAATCCATGTTATTGTAATGGTTGTACTAGTGTGTGCATATGCAATTGGCCTTTAATTTGGATAAGAGGTGGCCATGGTCTTAATTTAGACAACATCCCAGCATTTACCTAGAGTAGAAGTGGGAAACCTTGGAAAACTGCTCATAGCAGGAATGAGTTCGAATTCAAACCCATCTCTTTCTTGGTAGGTCTGAGAATCCAACCTTGACCTCCGGGATGACAGCCAAGAATGCTAGTCACTACGTCGCCAGGTGAACTAAACAATAAGTATTACAGTTTGGGGAAAAATACAATTATGGTATTGTGATTGACCGTGTCTCTCACCCGGAGGCCCCGGGTTCGATCCCCGGCTCCGTCAGAGATTTAAAAAAAACTGACGTGAGGGTTGGAACGGGGTGCACTCAGCCTCGTGAGGACAATTGAGTAGCTGTCTGACAGTGAGACAGCGCCCCGATCACGAACACCAAGATTAACGGCCGAGGGGACCCGACGCGCTGATCACGCGTCACCCCAATATCTGCAGGCCAAATGGCTGGGCAGCGGTCGCTTGGTCGGCCTTAGCCCGTCATGGGCTGTATAGTGCCAGGGGTTGACTTTGATTGACCGTGTAATGTAATTAGTTAGTTATTGCTGTTTAAAGGAGAGGAACTACGAGGTTATCTGCCCCTACAGTGTGACGTAGTCGGTAGAATTCTCGCATTGTTTGTAAAAGGTTGTGGGCACGACTTCAGGGCGCAATCGTTTGATATTCTAGAATAAGGAACATAAACACTTGAATATAAATGTTGCTGTTGATAAAAATACTAAATAATAATAATAATAAATAATATCGAATGACATCAGGTGCCGGGTGGAAGCTTTGTTAATTAACGCCCAGAGGGCAGCTTGCATGTCGAATTTAATGCTCCTTGGAGCGCTATGAAAGTCAAGGAGGTTAGATATCTAAGCTAGCCTAGATGTTAGGCCCCTTAAAACAACAATTATCATCATCATATTATATCTAAGCTCCTTGACACTATAGCGCTTTCTAGTAGAGAAAGGAGGAACTTTTTGTGTGGCGGAAAATCCCGGGATTAATTTTGCCATTATGAACACGGCCTACTGAACTCAAATGGGTTCTTTAACATGCCAACAACGTGTGACATGCGTATTGTGATTTGTGTCGTCTTTCAAAAATCACTTACCACGGCCAGGAGCGAACCTGCAAGCTTGGGGGTTGGTAGTCCGACAGGATAACCACACACCCACTGTGGCAAACAATAATAATAATGAAGAGAAAGAAGGAGAATACACAGATATATTTTGGTGAATGTGTTGATGAACCTCTATTGTTTGCAAATATCGAAGCGTCCTTTCCCTGGTCTCATCACACACCCACAACCACCGGTAGCCAGCGACGAGTCGAATCTTCGAGCCACGTTGTAGATTGACCTGTATTCACGAATAGCCACACACGCTAAGTAAATGAGAATACTGAGGGTTTATTTTCATGATCCCCTAACAGAATGCAGCTCGACCGAGATAAGTCCATTCACTGCTCGGGTGGGTCATTAGACCAAACCAGATTACTAGAGGCTCTCCACTTACGGCAATTTAAAATTACTGTTGCTGCTTACCGCCAAAATTCACATGGCCGCCAACATTACTGTCCAGTTACACCGAGTGGAGAATAGAGTAACATTGAGATATACATGTTTAACTAGCTATTTCATCCACCTGCACAGTCTAGTTGTTGAAGGCACGATCCAAGGAAGGACAGAGTTGTTTCTATTCGGGAATCCTGCCCATGGTAGTGGCCATCCTGCATACGTTTTGCTCCCAGGCTCTTTCATATTAGCTCAAGATAAATGCTAGGTTAGTACTTTATATCTTTGCTGTTGTTTTTCTTGATTAATTTAGGGGCTTTGCGGTATTGTAGTCATGTAGTCCCGTTTGTTTCATGTGTCAGTGGAATCCATCTTAAAGCCTGTGTTATTTTGAAGGCTGTATTGCTGTGTGTACTTTGTAATAGGGATTGGATTGGATAGCAGGATGACATAGCCTTACATTAGGTATCATCCCGGTTTTTCCTGGAGTAGATGTGGGAAACTACGAAAAACCACTGAGGTGGGATTGGAATTCCTTTCTTCTCTGTTCTCCCTCACAAGGTTCAATGAATCCAATCCTCAGACTAAAATAGTCAGAATTCAAATCTGGGACTCTGCGGTGACACCCAAGAGAGAAAAATAACCTCGTCACTCGCAAGTCGTACAATTTAGACTTATAAAACATTCCCTGTATCACAGTCAGCGTCTATCTATAAGTTAAAATTAAATCTCAGTTTTAGGTCGTCCAATAATGTTGCATATGCCAGTGCAAACTCGAATGGGTACATGGATTGTCCACATGACACCAACTCAAGGATTATTATTACTATTAATATTATTATTGTGGGAGCCGGATGAGGATCAAGAAGTCTGAGTATTGGATCTAGGGGGCGCAGGAGTAAGCTCAGCGCCATTGTCCGAGAATAAAAAGAAGAGAAGCAATATTCCGAATTCCGACGAGCCGCGAAACACATCCCCTTAATTCTCTATATTGTATTTAATCAGTTTCTTTGTTTCAATAAATAATTCAGTCCTATATTTGATGCTTGTGAGTGTCATGATCTGGAAACCGTTTCCCAGAGTTACGACGCAATCCACGACACGAAGTACGACGCAAAATACGACGCTATTTTCGACGAAGTGGACGGCTAATAATATTTGTTGCTGTTGCCAACGACGCTGACGACGAAACGACGTGCAGTTTTGTGAGCACACGACGTGCGAATCTACGACGAGGATTCATAGGCTAGCAAAATTTGTTCTTAAGTTTCAGTGACAATTAGTGGTGCCATGGCGACGACGAGTGTCGGAATCTAAACGACGACAGAGGATTGTGGATGTGGTAAGAGGTTAGCGACTCGTCAGAGAGAAACGAGGGGAAGCGGTATTCAACGATATCACCTACAAATATCACCCGTTTGGAGAATTAAGTTAAACAGGTTTGATTGCGAGGTTATGAGGAAGCGATATTGACGGAAAACTACTTGACAGACCTGAGTAAACAAATAAGATGACTACACTCGTTGCAATAGAGAAAATAAATAGGAACATAAGTGATGCTCCGGTCAAAGCAATCAAAGTTTTACATAACCTCACTTTCGAGCATATACCAGACGACAGGAAGAATCGAAAGCGATTGCGAGAGTTTCCTGGATTAGATTTTGACGAAAATTCCATTGAAGGGGAAGCTAAGAAGAAATTTATCGAAGAAACATTTTCCAAGGCTGATCTGTTGCGTGTTTCTGAGATTATTAAGACCGAGATCGGGACAAAGGAGGTAATGATTAACACCATTTTTTATTACCTTAGAAAATTGAACGAACTCGCAACTAATATAGACGATGATGACGAAGAAGACGAATTAGACGAAGAAGACGAAGATAGCGAAGAGGAAGACCAGGACAGAAGGTATAGAGAACAACATAAGTTTTCATTGTCGTTCCGCGACATAGAGGGCGCTATGAAAACATTTAACGGTAAGGTTGGTTACCCAGTGAAGAAATGGATCGCAGATTTTGAGCAGACGTCAATCTTGATGGGATGGAGTGAGCTGTAAACGTTTATTATCGCTAAGAAATCACTCGATTGTTTAGCTAAGCTTTTTATTCAAGGTGAGAAAGGACTGACGTCCTGGACTGCACTGAAGAAGGCCTTGAAGGAAGAGTTTGACGTGGCGGCAAGCAGTGCAGAAATCCGCAAGTTGTTAACCCAGTGACGAAAAAAGTGTGAGGAATCTCTACAGGAGTACTTTCTTGTGATGAAGGACATCGCCAGTAGAGGTGATGTTGAGCAAGTTTCTCTATGTCAGTACGTGATTGGTGGGATCGAAGACGATTCAGGATCAAAACGTCTTCTCTATGGAGCAAAAAATTCCAAGGATTTCAAGGAGAAAATGAGAAGTTATGAGATGGCGGTGAAGTCTTTGCCAAGGAAGTGCCAAGAGTGCCAACGAGAAGGACGGAAAGTGCTGGGGTAGTACAAAGAAGAAAGAGGCGAGTAGTGGAGATAGATGTTATAATTGTGGTGGAACAGGTCATAGTTCAAAGGAATGTGAGCACAAGGATAAAGGCAAGAGATGTTTCAACTGCAACGAGTTTGGCCACATTTCATCCGAGTGCAAAAAAGAGAGGAAGAACGATAAGAGGAATAATCAAGGTATCAATCTTATTGATGTAAAGAAAAGCTGCCTCAAGTTCAAAGAGGTTAGTTTGGGTCAGCAGAAACTTCAGGCACTTATCGACTGTGGCAGTCCTTATAACCTACTGCGACAAAACATCCATATGACCATGGGTTCCACAGGATTGAAGAGCACGGATCTTGTTTTGAAAGGATTCGGTAATGGTTTTGTAGCTCCTCAAGGTTACTTCACAACAGTCGTTGAGGTAGACGAACTGGTGTTCCAAACCAACGTCTATGTTGTTTCTGATGATACTATGGAGTGGGATATGGTGATTGGTAACGATCTATTGGATCAGTGCGGGGTCATCCTGAGCAAGCAAGGAGTTACCATCAAGAAACTAGAGCTCCCAATGATGTTGATCAGGGTAGCCGACGAACAGGAATTGGATATCGAGGACTGCGTTCATGAGGAAAAAAGGGAACAGATCCAGGATTTGGCAGCGAGATATGTACCAAAGAAGACGAAATCTACTGATGTCAAGATGAAGATCACATTGAAAGAAGAAAAACCGATATTTAGCAGGCCCAGACGAATGGCACCGCTTGAGAACGAGTTTGTCGGTGAGCAAGTCGAGGCGTGGCTGGAGGAAGATATCATAGAACCGAGTCAATCAGAATATACATGCCAAGTGGTGGTAGTCAAAAAGGAAAATGGAAAAAAGCGACTTTGTACTGATCTTCGTCCATTGAACTCAATCGTGGTAAGGGATCTATTTCCCATGCCAGTTATAGAGGACAAGTTACAGGATGCTACGGTGTTCTGCATCTTGGATCTCAGGAACGGATTCTTTCACGTGGAAGTTGAAGAAAGAAGTCGACGATATTTGTCATTCGTAACGCGTTCTGGACAGTACCAGTACAAAAAAGTCCCATTTGGATTTACCAACTCACCTGCAGTCTTCCGACGCTTTATTAAAGCTGAGCTCTGGGAGTTAATCCGAGAGAACATAGTGTTTACCTATATGGATGACTTAATCATCCCAGCGAAGGATGACGACGAGGCACTCCTACGATTGAGACGAGTGTTGGAATTAGCTGCAGAGTATGGGCTGGAAATCTACTTCGAGAATTGCCAGTTTCTGAAGAGGAGGGTACAGTTCGTTGGATTCACTATTCAACGTGGACAGATTCAACCCGCCACTGAGAAGGTCCTTGCTGTACAAAACTTCCCGTAGCCAAAGACGATCGCTGCGCTGCAGAGCTTTCTCGGATCGGCTGGCTATTTTAGAAAATTTATCCCAAATTTCTCGATTGTAGCCAAACCACTGAGCGATCTGTTGAGAGGTAAGCCGGAGTTCAAGTTTGGCGAGGAACAACGACGTGCATTTGTTGAGCTCAAACGTCTTCTAGCTTCAGAACCTGTGTTGAAGATATACAACCCGAAATACGAGACGGAGCTGCATACTGACGCCAGCAAGAGTGGGTATGGCGCTGTGTTGTTGCAAAAGTACCCAGAGGACAACAAACTACATCCAGTCTCATACATGAGTAAAAAGACGACGATACAGGAAGAACAATACAGCAGTTACGAGCTCGAGATCTTAGCTGTGGTGAATGCATTAAAAAGTATAGGGTGTACTTGCTTGGAATTCCGTTCAAGATCGTGACTAACTGTATGGCATTCCAAAAGACAATGCACAAAAGGGACCTGCTCCCACGAGTAGCTAGATGGGCTATGGCCTTGGAGGAGTTTGACTATATCATCGAACACCGAACTGCAACCAGGATGAAACATGTCGATGCCCTGGGCCGATGTCCAGCCGTGATGATTGGATTCCTTGATGGCCTTGCAGCGAGGATCAAAATCGCCCAGAGAAAAGACAAAGGATTGACAGCGATAAAAGCGACACTGGAGAAAGGGCCTTACGAAAACTTCATCGTCAGAGATGGACTGCTCTTTAAATTTGTTGACGGGCGAGAGACGTTGGTGGTCCCGCGGGCAATGCACCATGAAATCATCAGAGCTGCGCATGAGAAGGGACGCTACGCTGTTAAAAGGACTGAAGAGGACGTGAAGCAGGAATATTATATTCCAGACTTGGCCAACAAGGTGAAACGAGTCATAGCCAACTGTGTGAAGTGCCTGGTGGTTAACAGGAAGGCAGGCAAGAAAGAAGGTTGGTTACATCCGATGTTCAAGGAGAGTGTGCCTTTGCACACCTACCACATGGATCACATTGGACCACTTAAGTCTACACACAAGGGATATGAACACATCTTCTGTGTGATAGACGCCTTCACAAAGTTCACCTGTCTGTATCCTGTGAAAACTGCCATATCGGCCGAGACGATTGAAAAGATGGAGTTTCAGAGGACGAACTTTGGAAACCCAGTTCAAGTGATCACCGACAGGGGGCCATCGTTCACCTCCCATAAGTTCCAGGACTACTGTAAATCGCAGGGTATCAAGCACGTCTTGATCACAGCTGGACTGCCAATAGCCAATGGTCAAATCGAGAGAGTCAACTCAACAGTGACCAAGATCATCGCTAAACTTAGCATTGACGATCCGAAAAAATGGTACAAGGTTGTACCATCCATCCAACGAGCTATCAACTCTACGTTCCAGAGGAGCATCGGAATATCACCTTTCGAGCTGCTGAGAGGAGTCAGAATGCACAACCCTAATGATCTACGTATAGTGCAACTCATCGAAGAGGAGCTGATTGATTCGTTCAACGAAAAACGTGATCAGATGAGAGAAGATGCAAAAAAGCAGATAGAAAAAGTACAATCTGAAAATCGTGCTGAATTCAACCGACGACGAAAGGAGGCTAAGAAGTATCAGGTCGACGACCTGGTTGCCATCAAACGCACTCAGATCGGTCCACATCTGAAACTAAAAACCAAAAGTCTAGGACCTTATCGAGTGACTTGAGTTAAACTCATCGACCCATATGACGTCATCAGAGGAGACCATGCTGGACCAAGAATCACATCGTCCTGTGCGGAGTTCATGAAGCCCTGGCCGGGCGGATCTTCTTCATCCGGGCCGGATGAGGATCAGGACGGCCGAATGTGGGAGCCGGATGAGGATCAAGAAGGCCGAGTATTGGATCTAGGGGGTGCAGAAGTAAGCTCAGCGCCATTGTCTGAGAATAAAAAGAAGAGAAGCAATATTCCGAGTTCCGATGAGCCGCGAAACACATCCCCTTAATTTTCTATATGGTATTTAATCAGTTTCCTTGTTTCAATAAATAATTCAGTCCTATATTCGATGCTTGTGAGTGTCATGATCTGGAAACCGTTTCCCACATTATTATTATTATTATTATTATTATTATTATTATTATTATTATTATTATTATTATTATTGATTTATTTGAAGCGAATTCTCCCAATACATAGAAGACGTTAAGCAAATGACTCAATCACATTTTCTTTTGGTTTCTCTTGTTGTTCCAATAGACTTTCCTTCTTTCCGAGAAAGCTTGTTTGCGTTGTTCCGACCACTTTGGTCTGTACTGTTTTTGTTGTGGTTGCTCTGATATAACTTCCCATTTTTTTACTTTGTGCCTGAAGGTATCCCTTTCAAAAAGGTCAGGTGAATTTATGTTTGCGTTTTTGAGGCCCTTTCGAAATTCCTGTTGAGTTCTTGAGTGTGGTCAAATAATCTATTATCCTTTTCGTCAATCGATTTTCTGGTAGTCTAGTGAGAAGTCCAAACAATTTCCTTCGTCTTTTCTTAGTGTCAATTTCGATGTTTGAATCCTTTTCTGTTGTTCTTATTGACTGTAGTCTGAACCCATCTTGCGTATATCTCGCTCCTAAAATTTTCCTAATGATCTTCCTCTCTTCCTTTTTGATGTCTTCAAGTTCATGTGTACTGTTAAGTGTCAGAGTTTCGCTTGCGTAAAGGACTGTTGGTTTTATGACTGTGTTGTAGGGCCAAATATTTGTGTATTTTGACAAAGATTTTTTGTTTTAGATGTTTTGGACTACCCCTAATGCTTTTTTGACTTTTTGGAGACGATTTTGTTGCGAGATTTTTTCAAGGGCTGTCGGTTCGATAAATTCTCTGAGGTATTTAAAGTGCGGTACCCTTTCGATTTTACCATATTTTGTTTTCAGGCTCGTGATATCTGTCTTTGAACAGAAGAATTTCGTTTTCTCAAACGAGATCTGTAGTCCCAGCTTTCTGCAGTTTCTTTAAGTATCTCGAGCTGTTTGACAGCAGTCTCCTCATCCTCGGTTAGTATCGCCAGTTCATCCGCAAATGCGAGGTATGGTATGTAGAGGTTGTTTTTGGGAAAGCCCAGTCGGAATGGCTTCCAAAATTCACATATCTTGAGTGCCTTCTCCCATTCTTCCATAACCTTGTCTAGGACGACGTTGAACAGAATGGGAGAGAGTCCATCACCCTGTCGCACACCTGTTTGAATGTAGAATGGTTCTGAGATTATGCCCATAAATTTCAACTTAGACTTTGTGTCAGTTAGTGTTTGTTCTATGAGTTCTCGGGCTGTAGGATCTAGTCCCCTTTCTTCTAGAATTTGGAGTAGTGATACCCTATCTATCGAATCGTGGGCATTTTTGAAGTCTACAATTTACATACTATGGGTTTTTGTCTGAGGGCTCGCATTTTGAGTATGGTTTTGAGATTAAAGATTTGTTCTGGGCATGACCTGTTTGGTATGAATCCTGCTTGATATTCAGCTAATTTGCGTTCCAATTGTTTTTGCGTCCTTTCCAAGAGACAAGCTGATAGAATTTTGTACGTGACCGATACGAGAAATATCCCTCTATAGTTGTTTACATCTGATTTGTTGCCTTTTTATGTAGTCGATGGTTAAGAGCAATCTTCCAGTCATCTGGAATTGTTTTGATTTGCCAAATGTTGAGGATTATTTGTGTAATTTCCTTGAGTGAGTTTGGGCATAAATTTTTCAGAAGTTCAGCTACAATTCCGCTTTATTGTTTTTAAGTTTCTTGATGTGTGAATAAATTTCTTCTTCTGTTGGTGGTGTCATGTTTTCTGGTGCGATTTCCGGTTGTATTTTCGGAAATCTCTCTTTGGCTTCTGGACAATTTAAAAGCCGTGAAAAATATTTAGATAGTTCTTGGCAATTCTCTTCATTTATCAAGGCTAATTTACCATCTTGTTCCCGAAAGTAAAGGTTCTGTGAGGAATAACCTTTGATTTGGTTCGCGAAGAACTTGTAGAAATCGTGTGTGTTGTAATTTCGGAAGTTGTCTTCAATTGACTTCAGTTGGTCGTTGATGCATTTCCTTTAATTTGTCTCAAAATCTTACATGTTTGTTTGCGAACATCGAAAAAGTTCTTCTATGTTTCTTCTGATATGTTGCAATTGTAGTTTTGAAATGCATTTTTTCTCTCTTCTGGCGCATTCTCGCATGCTTGACTCCACCAAGGGTGTTTTGGGTTTTTGTGAAGAGGGATTAGGTCTTTCGCAGTTTTGATGATTTTAGTTTGAAATTCCTCCCAGTTTTCCGCAGGTTGTCTTTCCCATTCTGCTGTTATTTTGGAATCCTCGATTTTGTTTAGAATAAATTTTGGGATCACCGGTGTTTTCCTATTGAATTTTCTTCTCCCTCTTCTTATTCGTATTATTATTGAAGCGAAATGACCACTTAATATCACACTGAAATCTCGTCCTTTCCTCATGCGGAGTTTTCTGTGTGCCCAGTACTCCATCATGCGTTCACTGGCCTGTTGCTGCTGTTCTTCTGTCACTTCCGATCTTCTAAGGTCTTTCTGTGGCTGGAAGACATTCCAAACTTTGAAGCATGTTCCTATATGTGTTTCTGGCTAACAATTAGGCCTCTGAGATGTTCAATCTGCCCACATCCTGCTTTGTTTCCTTAATCAATGTGTAGTGAGTGGTCATTTTTATCCAGAAGTATCCAAAACTCTGTTAGGTTAGTCTACCGTCGTTCATTTTGTACATATGTCGCAGGAATGCTTTTCTCCTCTTTTTCATGGTTTCCAGGATTCTTTATTATTACTATTATAATTATTGTTATTATTATTTACTGGACTGAACATAATAGGCTATATAGCTCTTCTTCATCGAATGAAATATAGGCTTCTGAGATCAACCTCTGTCAGTAGGCTAATATATGTGTGTGTGTATGCAGTTACCTCCATCTACGGACACCTCAATTGTGCCTCTCAAATTCAAATTCAAATTCATATTCTCGAGCTCTGAAGTCTTTATTATTTGAATAAATAGCACAGCTTTCATATTCATCAATTTCCATTTTAATAAACAAATTCACTCATACATGGAATAATATTTTCCAGTTAATTGATAACAACTGCGTATGTCCACGATACCTGGCAGTAACTTCAAAGGATTCAATACATAGAACATTTTACACTACATTTACGCTTGCAGCTTCATATCTTGCAAACCAGGGAACGCCACATAGTGCGCTTCAAAACTATAAACGTATATATACACTATGTTTGATATTCTAAATTCCTTGTTTTTCTACCGACGATTTTTGAGGGGTTTTACTGTGAAACACAATAGTATATTTGTATACAAAATATTGTTATTTGTGTTTGAAAGGATATCCATTTCGATTGATTAATTATTACACATACAAATTTATTAGATAATTTTTCTTACTCAACATTCATATTAGAGCATAGTTTTTGAACAATATTCAGCTAGAGTTTAGTGCTTTTCAGTCGGTCAACACGAATGTACCCAAAAGAGCTGGGTTATGCCCTCATCCTGAAATAAATTACATGAAATTAATAAATACGCTAGGATGACCAGTTTCAATCGTCAAGCGATCATCATCAGAGGCTATAAAATCTATGTTTTAAGATAAAGGTGAAAATATTTACAATATGTACAATTATTTAGTTGCAGTATTGGCACTGCAATTGTCGGTGTATGCTAAATGTAGTATAGGCCTATACGATGTTAGGTGAAATCCTAAATGGTGATATATATCCGGAGTTTGTAATTTGGAGTGATTATATGGTTGTAAAAATCAACCTTGGTTAAACTGCAATATGACAGGCTACTACTTATCTGGTTGTTTCCTTGCTGGAGCTACGCGCAGTTTTCGTGTTCACTGTTACTCCAGGTGAGGTCGACTGAGATGGGCTGTTATCTCAACGACACTGGTTTTTCCCTTTTCTCCCCCCTGTTCATATGTGCTGTGCGGAGTCAGTGCGATGTGTTTATGCGGGGTGTACCAATACTGCAGCTAAATAATTGTACATATTGTAAATATTTTCACCTGTATTTTTAAACATAGATTTTATAGCCTAAGTGTAATGGATCTAATAATGATCGCCTGACGATCGAAACTGGTCATCCTAGTGTATTTATTAATCTCATGTAATTTATTTCAGGATTAGGCCATAACCCAGCTCTTTTGGGTAAATTCGTGTTGACCAACTGAAAAGCACTAATCTCTTGTTTACTAAGGCAACACTGTAAAAATGGCTTCAAACCCCACAACAATATTCTACTTTTATTACTGACTGAAGAAGACCTCAACCTAGGTGGAAACCTGTATCATCATCATTATTATTATTTAATTATACATGTTTCAAAAAGTATTGATAGGCGTATTCTTTAATATCTTACAATTATTGTCACCAATCGAACATGGATACCTCGAGAAATCAATATGAATCTCTTTACACAACCATAATGTAAGCACATATCTGTAACTCTCATAATCCTGATAAAAACTTAAAGAACATGGCGGCCATGCGAAGTTGAAATATTTAAATGTACATTTCTGGCGATCTATTTCGAGCACACTGAAATATGGCACAGAGAATCACCACATAGAACTAATTTTGTTCAATTCCTTTAAAGAATTCTAAATGGCAACTGGGCAAAATGATTCGAATATATCTACGGTATATTCCTCGTATAAAGATCAAGCGATCTCTTTGTAACATCGTTTTGTAGACCACTACTCATAATAACCATAAAAATCTAGCTGGAATAAAGTGCACTAACCATTGTGAGGCAGAACTCTAGGACATGGATTTGATCCCCAACTTGGTCATTCTAGAAATGGTTTTGCGTAGGTTGCCTACTACTACTACTACTACTGGATAATGCTGGGATGGTACACAAATTATGACCACATCCACCTCATACCCAAATTATAGCCCCAATTAAATCACACACCTTATTATAGCCATCACAATGGCACAGGTTTTCAAACAGACATAACCACACATAACCAAGTAGACGGAGCTGTATTGCCACGATGTCAAAATTCCCCTAAATGAATCAACAACAAAAACTATTTTCCTCAAATCATAGAAGAAGGTAAAATGATGTTATATAGCAATAGGAAAGAATTATCAGCCACATCTCCAGATTTCTCTTATCTCTCCATGGAAACAGTGGAGAATATTTTATGGCTCTGTAAGTTTGTAGAGATAAACTGAAAAATGCATGAGGGGTGCGTTGGTTTGATCTCAATGGGGGGGCTGCGTGGCACAGTCGGTAGAGGCGCTGAGCTTCTAACTGAAAGGGAGTGGGTTCGATCCCCACCCAGGTAGTGGATTTTAGAAACATAACTACCACTTTCGGAAACGCAAACCGCCCTGGGGCTTACTCAGCCTACACCAGAAATGAGTACCAGGGTGATTCCTGGGAGCAAAGGCGGCCGGGCGTGGAGCTGACAACTCCATCCCATCTAGTGCCGATGTCACAAAGAGTGGAAGCCTCTACCTTCCACTACTCCCAGGGCCTCCATGGCCTGTATGGACGAAATGCAAACTGACTGCGCCAGGATTCGATCCTGTAACCTTGGGAACAGCAGCAAGAACGATACCGCTGCACAACGCAGCCAGTTAAGGAATAATGAAAACAATAAAATGGTTGCGAATATGACTAAAGTCGTTGTATTGGCGCTCCATTAAACAGGACCATATGTTTTTGTCTCTAGATTTTTTGCGACATCGTGGTCATGCAGCGCCAAGTATTAGGGTGAGGATTAGTCTGATAACCTGCGTTATTTTTATAGCTGTATTTGTGTGTGTATTTGTAATTAAGTTGAGGATTGGTAAGGAGGCGGCAGTGGCCTTAATTTAGGACTAACCAGACATTTTCCTGGAGTATAAGTGGGAAACCACGGAAAACTACATCCAGGATGGCTGAGGTAGGAATCGAACCAACCTTTTCTGAGTTTTGCTTCACGAGGCTGATTATACCCCGTCCCAGCCTTTCTGACTGAGTCAATTCTAATCCATTGGTTTTCACAGGTTTTATTAATATTAATGTGTTTTTTTTATCGCTTATTCTCCCAGCTCAACTTCTCCCACGGACTATGCAAGGCATCATTCTTCTACTATTGCAAGGCCAGTGTATGGGTGATGATCACTCTTTGTCAACAAATACAACTGGGGATGCTGACAGACCGATTGCACAGGTGACTCGTGTCTATTTAAGGAAGAGAGAGGGAAGATATATTTGGAAAGTTTGGCCGTTGGCCTGTAGAACGGAACCGTCCCGGTATTTTCCTGGTGGTGAAAATGAGTGACCATGAAAACATTTTCATTATGGTTGAAGTGGGACTCAAACCCACGCTCTCCCGATGCTAGCAAGCCATGAGGTAGCGCTTGAGTGCTCTCGGCTACCATGGCCGGTAATATCAATGATACTCCACCGAACATCAGTTAAATTTTCAGATCATTTCGGATGCGTTCTGGGTCAGTGAAATGAAAGTGGGACTGGATACTGCAAGTTTGACGCTATTGAAATGACCTAATTCAATAACTTCTTGTGTTCGAGATACGATTAACGACGGCCAAGTGAGATACTAAGCGTAGCATATAGCCAGTACTGTGCATGAATATTGGAGCAGCTTCGCCCCTCCACGTACCCTACTACAGAAGTCAACAAGTGCTACTCCAAACAAACAGCAGCGTAGCCTCCCTTAGCTGTAATTTTCCAATGAAACTCCCCGAATTTTATTTAGAATTGCTTTAGCACCTCCATCCACTGTGCGAAGAAGACTCAAATAGACTCTATTTTCTTGTGTAGCACACCAGAGGAAAGTTTACCAGTCACAGAGTTTAATTTGACAGAAATTTAAATCAACAGCTACTGGCGTGAGTAATCATATACAAATGAAATATTAACTTCTAGAAATTAAGTATTCCTTTGAAGTCATCACCAGTAAATATTTGAAGACTTACGCAAGGCACGCAACATGACAAAGAACAAACTGTCACCTCTCCTTTACCCAAATCAATAATCACATTAGGCTGTGTTCCAGAGCAATACATATCGATTGTTAGAGCCTGCTTGGTCATGTGATGAGACTTGGTCAGTCCACGATCGATCACCGGTAATAAGGGGGGATTTTATTTCTATGTGGTCTGAGCATTGCTTAAAATTTAAGACTAGAACAGTACGCCCAAACTGTCTTGTATGGTGGGTCTAATAGAAGATACAAGGAGGGAACGTAGCCCACCATAGCTATTATTATTATTTTTATTATTATAGTTTTTATATTCTGGCGTTGTAATAATTACTCAAAATGACACTGAAGTAAGAGTGCCTTGGCAATTTTGAAATTATAGAATACTAATAAATAGCTCTCAAAATAATGACGAAATGTTTTAACAATGTAGATCTGTAAATGTGGCTTTGTATGACCAAGGCAAAACAAACACTTGGAATGGCAGTTGGGTGTATTATTAAATCATTGATATCAATATGTATTTTTGTAATTAAAACGAAACTTGTTGAGAGAAAATATGATGTAGGCATTACTTCGCTGGCATTACTGAAGCAAATGACTATCATACTGCACATAGCTCCCAGTCACCTTCTTTGCTGTCAATCTTGTAAAAGTACGGAAAATACGTATATATACCAGGTGAATCAGCTAGCCCTGATAATATTGTTTTATGCAGCCCAAATAGCGTTGTTATCAGGAAGTTCAATATTTCTCTGCTTGCATCCTGTATGGTACTAATGCACAGTAAGCATATCCTGCAAACGATACTGAACCCTATCACTTTTTGCTTGATGTGACTACAGACTGATACGAGGGAAAACAAGTTGTTCAGTAAAGAACATATAGCCTACTTTCTCCTAAATGTATGAGTATAGCTATAACTAGGGCCCGGATGTTGATGCAGTAAAAAAGTTTAAAAAATTCACTTAACATTTTCAAAAATATTTTGAAAAATGGAGAAAATGATCTTATAATAATGAAATCACCAATATTTCAAAAATTCGAAAAATGCAGTATAAAATGGAGAAAATGATCTTATAATAATGAACTCACCAATATTTCAAAAATGACATCTTGCTCAAACTGAAAAGTCAATCAAAATAGATTTCTAGCACTTAACAAAGGTTTATGTTCACTTTAGTCTGAGTTGCACTGCACTACGCATGTCATTCTGATGTTGTCAAATATAAATGATCTGTGATTATCAGCCAACAAGTTTTTATATCTCGAAAAGCTGCATTCAACATCAACTGATGTGATCGGAGTGTACTTGAAGCGAGGAAAGTTGTTTGCTACTAAATCCACCACAATCCCATGCGTGCAGTAGTTTTCACCAGAAAGAATCTCTGAGATTTTGCGTAATGTTTAACCTTTAATTAGTCGCGCACGGAGATTTCCTCCGGGTCCATTTTATTATGCATGGGAGAGTACTTCTTTGTTCACGGATTGCCCTTTCCACCCCTATACCTTCTCCCTGGTTCATTTGGACTCTCTCAGTCTGGAATTCGTCAAGGTTACTCTTCCTGTGTGCGGGGAAAGTATCACTGTAGCGACCGCTGTCCATTACCCGGACGTTTCTTCCGTGCGCGACTAACAAGTGCCGTCGTATTCTTACTTTGTGTGTGAACTCGTTTTGTATGTGAAGTGGTATTATTTGTGATCTACCTTTACTAATCGTTGGTAAGTTATGTTGATACGTAGAATAACAATTTTTAAATTAATTTCCTTGCAAACCAGTATATATTTTCTAAACCTTGATGAGGATCCCCTGTGTGGCTACTAAGGAATATTTTTCGTCACGTTATATTTAGCGGATTTCTTTACTATCGCAAAGGCTTTATGGGATTTTGATCTATTGTCTGCAGAAAAATGGATCTACGTGAGGAGGAGCGTATCAGACGTTTGCTTGAAGAACCCGGTGTTTTTGTCCGGCATTTTCACATTTGATGCAATACCCGCAGCAATTTCGCCACGATTGTTGCTATGACTAGTTTCTAACCGGTTGATTAAGGAAATGAAATCAATATTTCAATATTTCAAATTTTCTTGTATCAGCTACTAACTTCTTCTTAATTCTGAGAGACGTAACTCCTTCATATAAAGCTGTGACATGACTAAATTGGAAAAAAAAAACTCAAAAGGCAAATTTCTCTAAAATAAGACCAAAAACATCTACCAAACTTTAAAAAATGCTCTTAAAATAGAAAAATAGCAAAATATGCAAAAAGTTGCAGAATAAAAATGACATATTTGAAGACGGGGTGGCCCATCCGGAGTTTCTATGTACTTCAGCATTGTTTTAGACAGCTCAGTAAAAAGATGACATGTCATCAACATCCGGGCCCTAGTTATAACTCTTTGTTTTTATCAAAGAGTATGATAGAATCATTTCTTGGTTGAAGACCTTAGAAACTATTTACCTCTACCAAACACCAGAACCTCGAACAAAACTACTACCATCATTGGAGAAAGAAAGAAAGAAAGAAAGAAAGAAAGAAAGAAAGAAAAAAAAGAAAGAAAGAAAGAAAGAAAGATAAGAAATATCTCATGAATGTTATGGATCTCGAGACATAATCGACCGGACTGGCTGTGTGGCTCAGCGGTAACATTCTCGCTTGCTGTGCCCTAGGTTGTAGGTTCGTATCCTGGTGCAGTCAGCTGGCAATTGAGGGTGCGCGAAAGCGAGGGAGCCATGCCAGTACATTTACTGGCACGTTAAAGATCCCCTTTGGCGCAAAATTCCGGCACCTCGGCGTCTCTAAAAGCCACAGTAGTTAAAGGGGACGTAAAACCAATAACATTATTATTTTTACATAATCGAACGGACGTGGGCAACATCCAACTTTGAGTTGAGGCATATGTTTACACGACTGGCTGTCCATGGCTTTCACCACCTTAATTGTATTAACAAATCTTTCCATGACCCTACAGTTACGTGTGTATACCAACTATGTGGATAAGCTTGTGAACGCTACCACTTCGAGTTCTGTAGAAAAAGAAAACAATCAATCAAAGACTCTGCAATTCAAATCCCCAGAGTGCAATTTTAGTGTAGCCTACACGTTCATTCTTTATTTTCGATTGCTATTTGGCTGCAATAAAAGTAGGCTATTAATTTATATCCTAAACTAACTCCAAATGCCAGAGTTCAGGTACTATGAGAGATCGTTTTGTTCCTTAGTTCAAATAACATTTTAAAATAACGTACAATAGGCTGTTACAAACTCTTTAAAATAAAATAAAAAATGTATCTTATTATCAACTTGCCATTCTTCAAATTTGATGCGTATAGAATGCCAATGGTATGCTAATCCATGGAGTCCCACGTATACCAGTCGTGACATCTAGTGGAGAAGTATCGAACAAGATATTCCTAATAGGGCGAGTGCATTCTAGCGGCCATAAAAATAAACTTTTCAAAATACAGTATTAATGCTGTAAGTTAATCTGAGGGCCGGCGTGCAGTTCGCAACCAGTTGGCTTAATAATTCACTTGATTGCTGTTAGATGTATCGTGCACATCCGCTGGCGAATTTTGTTTTAATTAAATATATGTTTTCCATTGTAATATGCACAACATAACGCTTAATTTTAAAACGTCTGAGTAATTACAAAACAATAAATATAAACAATTTCAAGCAAAAACACCCAACTCTGATAGGGTTTGAAACTTCGGCATACGAGGGATAGGCCAACGCTTTACCACGCAGCCAAACGTGTCAACGAGCATTGCCCGATATCAAATGAGTTACATACAACGTGTTAGCAAATAATGATTTAGACTAAATTAATTACATTTTACTGCTCGGGTCTAAGCTACGTGAACCAGGGAGGAATGTGCATCGCGGACTATGAGAAGTGGTGTTGACGAGTGATGAAGTTTCTCGGTCCGTGCATAGTACAGAACCAAATACATTGGTCAGTGACTCACTTAATCATTCCTAACACCACAGTGGTTTGAGCAACGGCCCTATGTTAGCAGTATTGGAATAGAAAAGAATACCAGATATCTCGGCGGGCTGTTGACAGACCCTTCTCTTCTCGCCTGACCCTTCCCTGCTCTTTCCCCTCACCACGCAAGTTCACAGAGCTTGGACCTGAGCAGTATTGAAAGAGGAGTTTTATATGATACATGCAGAGGACATTTTATATTTTACTATGTTTTAGGACTGCAAGGGCTTGTTAAGGGTTGTGTAGGGAAGATAATGTTTGTTGTTATTATTTCATTTAGGAGATTTTCGATATCGTGGTCATTTAGCCCCGTGTAATTAAGTGTGTGTATATACGAGGATCTTTCGATTAGTCATGGCAACTATGTTATATCGTACGATAATGCTACAGCACGGGAAATCCACGATGTGCATTGGACCGTTAAGTCCGTGTGATATCTCAATGCCAACAGAAAATAGGATTCGAATACAGAAGTTGATGGCAAAGGTACAATGAATGAAAACCACACAATGAAACTCTGTGTAAATTTGTTTTGCACTAGTACATATGTAACACAAATCAATCAATTAACATGCAGGACACCGTTTCCAAGCATTGTAACACTGTTCAATAACAGACATGGACATGTCAGTTTGGGCAGACAAGGGGCGCCCACTTGGTTGTGAGTCTGCAGTTGCTGCGCGCCCCTGTCGGAAAGCCTCTACTCAACACCAACAGCTTCACATACGGTAGTGCTGCGTGACACTGCGTAGCATTTCTGCCACCGAGAAAAGCAATTTCCACGAATGATCGCTGTTCCAGTGTGCTTACATCCATCTTGTAGCACGGCCAAGCTCGGAATGAACGTGTATGGCGCTGTTATCTAGCCACCTGCACTTAGAGTCGCCTGCTGTCGAGTGTTGCTGTTTGCCGCGGGGTTTCGAATGTCTACACTGGAATTACCATGAAGCCTTATGTTCGAAAGATATAACATAGTTGCCATGACTTATGGAATGACCCTCATATACATACATATATATATATATAGAGAGAGAGAGAGAGAGAGAGAGAGAAAATTAATTTCTCCTATTACCTGTGATATTGTGGTGTCTGTAGTAGTAGTAGTAGTAGTAGTAGTAGTAGTAGTAGTGTGTGTTTGTAATGCAGGTGAGGATTGGTAAGGAGGCAGACGTGGCCTTAATTTAAGAACCATCACGGCATTTGCCAGGAGTAGACGTGGGAAACTACGGAAAACTACTTCCAGGATCGCTGATATGCTGATTGAAACCACATCCTCTCATTTTTTTCCTCACGAGGCCGAGTGAACTCCGTTCCAACCCTCTGACCAGAATTAAATTTTTTGTCAGGAATCGAATCCGGACTTCCGGGGTGACAGTCAGGAATATGGCTTTGCCAAAGAAATTAATTTTGGTTTCAGGGCTGAAAGGGGGGTACACTCAGCCTCGTAAATGCAGAACTGAGAAAAGGTGGGTTCAATTCCTACCTCAGACTTTCTGGAAGTGGTTTTGCGTGGTTTCCTTGCTTTTACTCCAGGCAAATGCCGGGATGGTTCCTAACTTTAAACCACGACCGGCTCCTTTTGAATCCTCATCTGAATTACAAATCACCATCATATACTGTATATAGGCTACGAGTATAACGCTAAGGTGTATGTTTCACAAAACTCAAGCTCTTGAACCAGAGGCTCGTACCAAAATCTTCCAAATCGGCTTACTAGTAAAGGTAAAATGTTGCATTTTGTAGAGTCAACGGAAATCTATTTACAACGTGTTTTTAAACCAATAAACAAGACGAGAGACCTTGCTAGGACTGTGTCGCCCCAGCCCGCATAACGTAAAGTCATGCGGTTGGTATGTAGGGTACACTTGGAGTGGTGACAAGAAACCTATAACGATGTTATTGTTTTTACGTCCTCATTAACTATAGTTAAATATTGAATTTTAAGGGGTGGAACAACAAGGTCATCTGTCCGTCCCTTTTAACTACTCAGACTCTTCGACACCGGGGTGCAGGAATTCTGCACTGAAAGGCACCTTCAACGTTCCAGTAAATCTACTGACACGGATCTCTCGCGTTTTCGCGCCCTCAAATGCCAACTGATTGCGCCAGGATTCGTTCCTGAAAACTTGGAAACAACAGGCGAGAACGTTACCGCTGCACCACACAGCCAATCTCACAAGTATCCGATCGTAACAAATGACATTCAAGAGAAAACGAATTACCCGCAGCAGTGATTAATTGCAATGTCGTAAATATCGAAAATTTGTTTAAAAGGTGCCTTAAAATAACAAACAAACAAGACGATAGCCCTTGCCAGAACCTTGTCGCTTCGAGCCCGCATACCAATACCAATACCGCATACCAATAAACTTATATACAACTGTGTGGCATGAATTAGAGTGAAATTCATAATATACAACCAAATATGTATTAGCGCTGGTACTTTTAATTTGAGTTCTCGAATAATTGAGTAATCGAAGAAAAATTGTATCATTTGCTGCAAATAACAATTAATCGATTGGTTGTTTAAATGATTAATCAGATGGTCGAATAATATATTAATTGTTTTGTCGATTAACTAATGTATTTCGCTTCTTTCACGACGCTCTCACAGAAACAAGAGACATAATTAATAGTACATTATGCAACGAGCCTATAATGGCAATAATAAAGACACAAGTATGTTTATAAAACGAGCGAAGCGAGTTTGATATTTTCCATACGAGTGTTTTAATTACTATTATAGGTGAGTTGGATACGACTGATTATGTTCGATAATATCCATAATTTTATTATAAGTCCTAACATAAATATTCATAAATATCTGTCGAGATTCTGACAGTTGACTTAAGTGATGAGCGCATGCACTGAATTCCACTAAGGAACAAAGTCCTTACAAAGCTCTGTTCTTCTTTTCCTTGGTAATTGTGTGGGCTCAGCATTTTCTTTCTACCCAATAACAAATTCCAAAGCTTTGAAACATTGTTTATACTGAACTAGCACCAACAGATTGCGCACAGGTACTATGTGGGATCAGTTTGTTATTTTGGTCAAATAACACAAAATAGGCTGTTACAAACGCTTTAATATTAAAATGTATCTTATTATCAACTAGTTATTCTTCAAATTCGATGCGTATGAAATGTCAACGGAAGGCAAATCAGTGGGGTCCCAAATAGAACAGTCCTGACATCTGGCGGAAATATTTCGCATAGGAAATCCCTTTACTGCAAAGAGATGGGTTATTAATTTCCGTGGATCTAATGGCATATGCGTCCTTCCTCCATGGCGTTCTGTTGTGTTTATATCAACAACATTATTCACTAAAATTGTCAGCAAAATCGTACGAACGCAATGCCCTGTGTAGAAATTGGAGTTGCGTATATAACGGTACTGTGCCTAATCTTTTACAATATTTCCCAGATTGTTTGCGCAAACATTAGGGACGGTGCACACTCTCCATGTCGGTAATTTATATAGGCTAGAAGGATGGTATTGCAAACTTTTGGACCTAGATTCCTAAATTTTTTGCATATTTAATAGTATTTTCCTGTTATCGTAAAGGTTCGCGCTGATTTTATCGTTGTGTTTGGCATTGTAACTACATTGGTTGATCAGATATCCTTTACATAGTCAAGTTTCAAAACATGTAATTCATGTCCGACATGTTGAATTTTGAGTGCATGTGTGAAGCTATCAAGTACCAAATTAGTCACCCAACTGTTTCATTATGAAAATCTTGAGCTCTGATTGGTCGGAGAAACTGTATGTTAATGAAACCTAGTACTTTAATGACCCTCATTATGGTACAGTTTTTTGACATATAATATTTACATTTCGACATCGTCGAACATAAAATATATTATATTATATAATTTTAAATAATGTGTCATGTAAAAACTAGGCTAAAACAAAGTAAAACAAAACCGTTCTTGTTCTAAATTGTAAACATTAAACAGGAATTCAAATCATTGCTGAAAACTGTTCGTTTTCTTCTTTTGAAACCTTTACCAATGTGATTGATGTTTGTCCTTTAACTGTCACTGACTGTGTTATTTGATTAGTTGGTTTCTCGGTTTAGGGGAACACGTAGCCCCGTGTACTTTGGGTGTGTGTAGAATCTGTCTGATAACTGGTGTTAATTGTGATGGCAGTATTAGTAATTTGTAATTCATGTAATGACTGCAGATGATCACTTTCAAGTAGTTCCTACTTTTGCTACCAAATGCTGCCGTCAACGACAATTAACTATGAACTTGGCTAATAGATGCCTTCGCAACCGGCACCTGTTGGCAAACGTTGGAACTTAGAGAACGTTAATCAAATCTAACCCACACAAATTTAGCTTCACACAATTGTAGTTAGTGGAAGTATCTTTTATATGCCTTATATCTATGACATGGGCCTGCCGACTTTACTTCCCCTCCGAAGGAAGCCATACGCTCTCAAAAAATCTGACGATTTCGGCCGGTTTTGACCCACGATCTTGGGCATGGAAGCTCAGCATTCTACCGACTACACCACAGAAGCCGCCCTTATTTGGTTATTGTTAATCTCGATAAGGAAGGACACTTAGTATATTTAGGTAAAGTATATCTTTTATAGATTTCTGTACATCATTCCGCAAAAGGGCGTAACTCAATTTATGTGATTACTAGGGCCCGGATGTTGATACCGTAAAAATGTTTAAAAAATGCACTTAACATTTTCAGAAATGACTGTAATAAATGACCTAAAAATCGAAAAACGCAATATAAAATGGAGAAAATGATCTTATAATAATAAACTCACCAATATTTTAAAAAAATCGAAAAATGCACTGTAAAATGGAGAAAATGATCTTATAATAATAAACTCACCAATATTTCAAAAATTCGAAAAATGCACTATAAAATGGAGAAAATGATCTTATAATAATAAACTCACCAATATTTCAAAAATTCGAAAAATGCACTGTAAAATGGAGAAAATGATCTTATAATAATAAACTCACCAATATTTCAAAAATTCGAAAAGTGCACTGTAAAATGGAGAAAATGATCTTATAATAATAAACTCACCAATATTTCAAAAATTCGAAAAATGCACTATAAAATGGAGAAAATGATCTTATAATAATAAACTCACCAATATTTCAAAAATTCGAAAAATGCACTATAAAATGGAGAAAATGATCTTATAATAATAAACTCACCAATATTTCAAAAATTCGAAAAATGCACTGTAAAATGGAGAAAATGATCTTATAATCATAAACTCACCAATATTTCAAAAATTCGAAAAATGCACTATAAAATGGAGAAAATGATCTTATAATAATAAACTCACCAATATTTCAAAAATTCGAAAAATGCACTGTAAAATGGAGAAAATGATCTTATAATAATAAACTCACCAATATTTCAAAAATTCGAAAAGTGCACTGTAAAATGGAGAAAATGATCTTATAATAATAAACTCACCAATATTTCAAAAATTCGAAAAATGCACTATAAAATGGAGAAAATGATCTTATAATAATAAACTCACCAATATTTCAAAAATTCGAAAAGTGCACTGTAAAATGGAGAAAATGATCTTATAATAATAAACTCACCAATATTTCAAAAATTCGAAAAATGCACTATAAAATGGAGAAAATGATCTTATAATAATAAACTCACAAATATTTCAAAAATGACATCTGAAGCTCAAACTGAAAAGTCAATCAAAATAGATTAACAAAAGGTTCATAGCTACTAGCTTCCTCTTAACTCTGAGAGACGTAACTCCCTCATATAAAGCTGTGACATGACTAAATTGGAAAAAAAATGACCTTAAAAGGCCGATTTTCCTAAAATATGACCAAAAAAATCTACCAAACTTAAAAAAAAATGCTCCTAAAATGGAAATATAGTAAAAATGCAAAAAGATGCAAAATAAAAATGACATTTGAATACGGGGTGGTCTGTCCGGAGTTTCTATGCTTGAGCAATGTTTTAGACAGCTCAGTAAAAAGATGACATGTCATCAACATCCGGGCCCTAGTGATTACCATTCATTTAAACTTATTTTATTATCTCATGTCTACTAATCAATTAATCGATTCTTCGGTTAGTCAATTAATATATTATTGATTTAATCGATTAATCGAATGAACAGTCAGTTGAATAATAGTTTTCGATTAATTTCGCTTATTGACAGCTCAAATAAGTATTATGTGTAGCAAGTAATGAGAAGCAACCAGGTATCGGTGTAACTACGCTGCACGAGTTCATTCTTGGCTGCCCGGTATAAAACTCTTGGCTCCCCACTCCCATCGATCAGGGCTGCAGCTGTTTCTCAGCTAACAACCATTTGCTGTTTTTTGTTTCCCCAGCATCACAAGGCTCACCACTCCTAAGTCGTATAATTCCATTAGAGGCCTCTGTGCTCAAGTCGCTCAACAATATCGTATTGTGGGAGGTAGTGAATGACCAACACAGGACGATAATTGAATGGCTCCCTATCAGAGCGTTACAACTACCAGAACCAACATTTTACAGGGAGGTCGGCCCCGTGATGTTAGGGTAGCGCGCCTGCCTTTTACCCGGAGGCCCCGGGTTTGATTCCCGGCTCCGTCAATGATTTTAGAAACTGACGTGGGGTTTAGAACGAAGTGCACTCGCCTCTTGAGGACAATTGAGGAGCTATCTGACAGTGAGGCAGCACACCGGTCACGAAAACCAAGATTAACGACCGAGGAGACCCAACGCACTGATCACATGTCACCCCAATATCTTCAGGCCAAATGACTCTTCAGCGGTCACTTGGTAGGCTTAGGCCCTTCATGGGCTGAAATGCAAGGAATTATTATTATTAGACTATTATTATTATTATTATTTGTGTTCATTATATTTTCAAATTACTAATAATAAATTTTTAGCCTATTTTAATTTATGAAAAAAATAGGCTTATGAGATCACCTTTTGTCCGTGTGTCTGTCTGTGTGTGTGATGGTGTATGTGTGTGTGTGTCCCCTAATAACTTCTAAACAGATGGAGCGATATCAATGAAATTAGGTAAGTTCACAGAACTATTCCGGACGACCCCGACCGTGCCCTTCAAATTTTGTTGCGTCTCACCAATCCAACATGGCGGCAGTGCGAATTATTTCACCAGCATTCAATATCTCCGAAACTATTGCAGATATCACCTTGTAATTCTGTACGGTGATAAAGGGAACTACTAGAAGTACACCTATGTAATTTCTGAAAACCTGGTAACTACAAAACCAACATGGCGGCCAAGCGAAGTTGCGACATTTAAAAAGACGTTTCTCGCGATTTAACCAACCAAACACAATAAAACTTGGTACAGTATCTGCTTATACACATTGTAATGCACCGACATCTAACTTCGTTCAATTGTTTACATAACCTCAAGATGGCGGCTGTGCGAAATATTTCACCGGCATTCTATATCTCTGAAACTATTAGCGGTATCACCCTGAAATTTTGTACGGAGATAAACGGCACTACTGGAAGTTCATCTATAAGACTTTCAAATACCGGTTAACTACAAAACGAATATGGCGGAAAAGCGAAGTTGAAAATTTTAAATAGACCTTTCTCGCGATTTAATGATTCAAACGCAATGAAACTTGGTACAGGAAATGCTTATACACATTGTAATGCACTGGTATCTAATTTACTTCAATTGTTTACATAACCTCAAGATGGCGACTGTGCGAATTTTAAAATTAAGTTTTTATTTCTTGTGTCGTAATCATGCGATCGAAGTGAAATTTTGAATAATGAACCTACGCAATAAATTTAGTTTAATGGTTCATGACTATACATATAACAATCCAACATGGCGACCATCTGGAGTATTTACATGGATCTCAATATATACGGATCTATTACAGCAATCAAACTGAATTTTAGGTAGATTTCTTTAGAAAGCTAACTATTGCAATGGGTCCCATGTTTCGACTTCCGGAAAATTTCGACATATCTTCGCGTTTCACATCCCCCAGACCCCAAAACCACCGTCAGTTCAAAAGTTTATATATAATTTATGTATATATGTATCTATCTATCTATCTATCTATATATATATATATATCAGATTCTTGTGGACACGATAACTGCCGTAATTTTGCACCCAATCACTTTGAATTTTTTTCATAATATGTATCCCTATAAAATCTCGGTCGAGTTCGTTAATGGGCAAAATCGGTCAAAGGGGGTAAAAATGGGGGGCTTTTTTCGAAAAAGTGAAATATCGCTATAACTCTCTTAATACATGAAATATCGAATCCCTTCAAAGTTCATAATATGTGTCGGATAAGTGCCAAAAACTTATGTCAAATAAGATTTTTGATAGCACCAACCATTGACCAAAGGGGTGGGAAAAAGTGGGTTTTTCGGGAAACATTAATCATATCTCTGTTAATAGGCACAATATCAAAACCGTATGAAATGGACAATATTCCTCCAATAGTTACCTAAAACTTTTAACTGAAAGAATTTTTCATATGACCCACCATTACGCCACGGGGTGAACAAAATGATTTAAATTATAAGAAAATGCCAAGTGCCAAGAGAGGTTGCCATGACAACTTTACTTTTAATTGATAAGGGATGACCATCAGCAGTTGCTATGACAACGCCACTGCACGAGATCACATTCAGTTTTCATATGTCAGTGGGAAGCGACTTCGGTATCGGAACTGGTAGCATGCTGAACTTCTATGCCCAAGGTCGCGGGTTCAAACCCGGCTGAAGTCGTCGGATTTACTAAGAGCGCTAAAAAACCTGAGTTTGCTTTCCTTCGGAGGGGAAGTTCCAACGTTCGTTGCGAGTTTCTGATTGAGGTGGCATCTAGTAGCCAAGTTCACAGCTAGGTGTCGTTGACGGCAGTATTTTAGGTAGATTTCATTAGAAAGCTAACTATTGCAATGGGTACCATGTTTCGATTTCCGGAAAATTTCGACATATCTTCGCGTTTCACATCCCCCAGACCCCAAAACCACCGTCAGTTCAAAAGTTTATATATAATTTATGTATATATGTATGTATCTATCTATCTATCTATATATATATATATATATATATATATATCAGATTCTTGTGGACACGATAACTGCCGTAATTTTGCACCAATCACTTTGAATTTTTTTCATAATATGTATCCCTATAAAATCTCGGTCGAGTTCGTTAATGGGCAAAATCGGTCAAAGGGGGTAAAAATGGGGGGCTTTTTTTCGAAAAAGTGAAATATCGCTATAACTCTCTTAATACATGAAATATCGAATCCCTTCAAAGTTCATAATATGTGTCGGATAAGTGCCAAAAACTTATGTCAAATAAGTTTTTTGATAGCACCAACCATTGACCAAAGGGGTGGGAAAAAGTGGGTTTTTCGGGAAACATTAATCATATCTCTGTTAATAGGCACAATATCAAAACCGTACAAAATGGACAATATTCCTCCAATAATTACCTAAAACTTTTAACTGAAAGAATTTTTCATATGACCCACCATTACGCCACGGGGTGAACAAAATGATTTAAATTATAAGAAAATGCCAAGTGCCAAGAGAGGTTGCCATGACAACTTTACTTTTAATTGATAAGGGATGACCATCATCAGTTGCTATGACAACGCCACTGCACGAGATCACATTCAGTTTTCATATGTCAGTGGGAAGCGACTTCGGTATCGGAACTGGTAGCATGCTGAACTTCTATGCCCAAGGTCGCGGGTTCAAACCCGGCTGAAGTCGTCGGATTTACTAAGAGCGCTAAAAAACCTGAGTTTGCTTTCCTTCGGAGGGGAAGTTCCAACGTTCGTTGCGAGTTTCTGATTGAGGTGGCATCTAGTAGCCAAGTTCACAGCTAGGTGTCGTTGACGGCAGTATTTTAGGTAGATTTCATTAGAAAGCTAACTATTGCAATGGGTACCATGTTTCGATTTCCGGAAAATTTCGACATATCTTCGCGTTTCACATCCCCCAGACCCCAAAACCACCGTCAGTTCAAAAGTTTATATATAATTTATGTATATATGTATCTATCTATCTATCTATATATATATATATATCAGATTCTTGTGGACACGATAACTGCCGTAATTTTGCACCAATCACTTTGAATTTTTTTCATAATATGTATCCCTATAAAATCTCGGTCGAGTTCGTTAATGGGCAAAATCGGTCAAAGGGGGTAAAAATGGGGGGCTTTTTTTCGAAAAAGTGAAATATCGCTATAACTCTCTTAATACATGAAATATCGAATCCCTTCAAAGTTCATAATATGTGTCGGATAAGTGCCAAAAACTTATGTCAAATAAGTTTTTTGATAGCACCAACCATTGACCAAAGGGGTGGGAAAAAGTGGGTTTTTCGGGAAACATTAATCATATCTCTGTTAATAGGCACAATATCAAAACCGTACAAAATGGACAATATTCCTCCAATAATTACCTAAAACTTTTAACTGAAAGAATTTTTCATATGACCCACCATTACGCCACGGGGTGAACAAAATGATTTAAATTATAAGAAAATGCCAAGTGCCAAGAGAGGTTGCCATGACAACTTTACTTTTAATTGATAAGGGATGACCATCAGCAGTTGCTATGACAACGCCACTGCACGAGATCACATTCAGTTTTCATATGTCAGTGGGAAGCGACTTCGGTATCGGAACTGGTAGCATGCTGAACTTCTATGCCCAAGGTCGCGGGTTCAAACCCGGCTGAAGTCGTCGGATTTACTAAGAGCGCTAAAAAACCTGAGTTTGCTTTCCTTCGGAGGGGAAGTTCCAACGTTCGTTGCGAGTTTCTGATTGAGGTGGCATCTAGTAGCCAAGTTCACAGCTAGGTGTCGTTGACGGCAGTATTTTAGGTAGATTTCATTAGAAAGCTAACTATTGCAATGGGTACCATGTTTCGATTTCCGGAAAATTTCGACATATCTTCGCGTTTCACATCCCCCAGACCCCAAAACCACCGTCAGTTCAAAAGTTTATATATAATTTATGTAATATATGTATATATGTATATCAGTTTCTTGTGGACACGATAACTGCCGTAATTTTGCACCAATCACTTTGAATTTTTACCGAATATGTATACCCATAAAATCTAGGACGAGTTCGTTACTGGGCTAAATTGGTCGAAGGGGATGAAAATGGGGGACTTTTTTTTTCGAAAAAAATGAAATATTGCTATAACTCTCTTAATATGAGAAATATCGAATCCGTTCAAAGTTCATACTATGTGTCGGATAAAGCTCAGAAATTTATGTTTGAAACGTTTTTTTGATAGCACCAACCATTGACCAAAGGGGTGGGAAAAAGTGGTTTTTTCGGGAAACATTAATCATATCTCTGTTAATAGGCACAATATCAAAACCGTACAAAATGGACAATATTCCCCTAATAATTACCTAAAACGTTTGTCTGAAAGAATTTTTGATATGAGCCACCATTGCGCCAAGGGATGAGAAAAATGATTTCGGAATTATAAGAAAATGCCAAGAGCTATCAGTGGTTGACATGGCAACACTACTAAATTGATGAGGGATGAGCCATCAGACGTTGCCATGACAACGCACTTGCGCGAGATCAGATTCAGATTTCCATCTGACTAAGTGTGAAGCGGCTTCGGTGACGTAACTGGTAGCATGCTGAACTTCTATGCCCAAGGTCGCGGGTTCAAAGCCGGCCAAAGTCGTCGGATTTTCTAAGAGCGCTAAAAATCCCTCAGTAAGCTTTCATTTCAAGGGGAAGTTCCAACGTTCGTTGCGAGTTGCTGATTGAGGTGGCATCTAGTAGCCAAGTTCACAGCTGGGTGGCGTTGACGTTAGTATCTGGTAGCAACATTAGGAACTCCTGCTTGAAATTTAGCGTCTGCATTCCTTACCTGAATTACAGACTAATACAGCCATCACAATTCACACCGTTTATCAGACAGATTCTACACTCACCCAAAGTACACGGGGTTATATGACCGCGTTGTCGCAGCCCCTAAACTGAGGAACCAACCAACATCTCTGCGGGAGATATAATTTTGCGTGAAGAAGTAACAGACCGTTACATAGTTACACATCAGTGTCGAAACCTTGCCTAAGGACAGTGTGACCACAAGTATAACAAGTAGTTCCGTGAAGAACTGTACAGCCTATTTTCATATATCCTGCTCATGTTAATTGCCTCTATCAACATACAAAATTTCAGTTTAATTGCTGTAACAGATTCGTAGATATTGAGAACCGTCTAAATAATTCAGATGGTCGCCAGGTTGGATTTTTATTTTTGTACTATTATATTAAGATTATTGTGTAAGTATGGTATTCAAACTTCAATCGCATGATTAGAACACAAGAAGTAAAAACGAGATTTTAAAATTACGCACAGCAGCCATCTTGTGATTATGCAAACAATTGAAATAAATTAGATGCCAGTGGATCATTATTTGTGTAAGCATTTAAAACGTGCAAAGTTTCACGGCACTCGGATAGTTAATTCGCGAGAAACGTCCATTTAAATATTTATACTTTGCGTCGCCGCCATGTTGGATTCGTGCTCACCAGGTTACTGAAAGTGCTATAGGTGAACATATGTTCATAGTCTCTATGAACATAAAAATTTCAGTTTGGTTGCTGTAAAAGATTCATATATATTGAGAACCGTCTAAATATTACGGAAGCTTGCCATTTAGGATTGTTATATGTATAGGCCATAGAGTTATGTACCATTCAAGGTCACTTATTTCCTAGGTTCATTATTCAAACTTTCACTTCGATCGCATGATTACGACACAAGAAATAAAAACTTAATTTTAAAATTTCGCACAGCCGCCATCTTGAGGTTATGTAAACAATTGAATTAAATTAGATGGCAGTACATTACAATCTGCAAAATCATTTACTGTACCACATTTCACTGCGCTCAGAGAGTTAACTCACGAGAAAAGTCTATTAAAATATTTCAAATTCGCTTGGTCGCCATGTTCGTTTTGTACTTTACAGGTTTATGAATTATGCATAGGTAAACTTGTATCAGTAACCTTTATCACCGTACAAAATTGCAGGGTGATCTGTAATAGTTTCGGGGATATAGAATGTCAGTGAAATATTTCGCACAGCCGCCATTTTGAGGTTATGTAAACAATTGAACTAAATTAGACTCCAGTACATTGCAATGTGTATAAATATTTGCTGTACCAAGTTTCATTACGTTTGGATAGTTAAATCGCGAGAAAAGTCTATTTAAAAGTCTCCATTTCGCTTGGCCGCCATGTTGGTTATGTAGTAACCATGTTTTTGAAAGTTTCATAGGTGAACTTCTAGTAGTACCCTTTATCACCGTACACAATTTCAGGGCGATATCCGTTATAGTTTCGGAGATACTGAATGCTAGTGAAATATTTCGCACAGCCGCCATGTTGGATTGGTGAGACGTAACAAAATTCGATGGGCACGGTCGACGTCGCCGGGAATAGTGCTATGAACTTACCGAGTTTCACTGAAATCGCTCCAGCCGTTTAGATTTTATTAGGGGGGACACACACACACCTCACACACACACACACACGCACACACACACGGACAAAAGGTGATCTCATAAGCCTATTTTTTCAAAATTGAAAATAGGCTAAAAATGGACTCCAAATGACAAGAAGGTCACCGTCCCCGTAAGACAATAAAATGTTTAAAATATGTTTAAAATGAAGAAAAACAAAGTTAATTAATCTCCAATTATAAAATACTTTCACGCGATAAATGAGGTCTGATCCTTCTACGAAAACCTGCATATTCTGCCTATTTTCACCTATCTCCAAGTTTGTCCGTTGAAATCTACCTCCGCCTTCCGGCGTGCCGAGAGGACTTTTTAATGTTCATAGGGGTATGAACATAAGTTCACCTATAGGACTTACAATAACCTGGTGATCACAAATCCAACATGGCGGCGGCGCGAAGTATAAATATTCACATTGTCGTTTCTCGCATTTAACCATTCGATTGCAGTGGCACTTGGTACAGTAAATCCTTATACAAATGTTAATCCACTGGCATAACCACAAGATGGCAGCTGTGCGAAATTTTTTAAATCTCGTTTTAACTTCTTGTGTCCTAATCATGCGATTGAAGTTTGAATACTACACGTTCACAATAATCTTCATGTAGCAGTACATAACTCTAAGACCCAAAAAAAAAACCATTCGCAATATTTAGTCTGTTCTCTATCTACGAATCTATTACAGCAATCAAACTGAAATTATGTATGTTGATCGAGGCAATTAACATAAGTAGGATATATGAAAATAGGATTTATAGTTCTTCACGGAACTACTTGTTTAATGTAAAGTATCCTAAATGAAAGGCTTTATCTAATTCCTTTTAAAAATATGGTATATTGGTTTTCACGGCAATGTTTTGTCAAACTTGACTTTTTCACCATGTATTTAGACACTCAGCAGTAGTTACGCTCCCTAACGCGCAGCGCTAGGACACGAGGCCATGCTATCTGCGGACTCGGTAGACGTGGGTTTGAACCCCAACGTTGGCCGTCCTTGAATTAGTCTTCCGTAGTTCCCCACTTTCAACTCCAGGCAAATGCCGGCTCGGTGCTTTTTAATATACTACGGCCGCTTCTTTCCATCTCCTTGCCCAGTATCATTCATCTCTCATTACCTCCTCTCGTGTGATTGGGGTCAGGAAGGATATCTGGCCGTAAAACCACTCCCTCATAGATTTTCATGGACTATGATCCCCGATCCCGTAGACATATATACTTATTTTCAATGGCCGTTCTTGGCAGAGACCTTCGGGGTGACTGCCTAGAATGCTAGCCACTACACCACGAGGCGGTCTCATTAAATTACTGTTACTATCTCTCCTCTATTACACAGTTACTGATATCGATTTACCACCATATTGCAACTCAAACTTCGATTAAAATTAAGAGGTAGGCAAGTGAGTCAAAGCAGTTCTAAAGTTGTGAGTTGTAAAAAGAAGAGATAGGTTGGTTGGAACTATAGGCTACTAAAGCATCCAGTAAAAGCCATCTAAATGTATCTTTGGAGGATAGAGTGGAGGATAAGAACTG
This sequence comes from Meconema thalassinum, assembly GCA_946902985.2. Taxonomy (NCBI): domain Eukaryota; kingdom Metazoa; phylum Arthropoda; class Insecta; order Orthoptera; family Tettigoniidae; genus Meconema; species Meconema thalassinum. The sequence continues at coordinate 1,806,386,652 of OX336388.2, read as the reverse complement.
TAAAGGAGGACAATGATAGATTTGCCACACGTGTACGATATAGAATTCACGTAGAGATGTAACGAGTATTTCAACATGGAAATTACAGGAATATCATTATTTACTTATTTATCAAAGTACGCAGGCCATAAACCCAATTCAGTTCTCTCTTGACACTCAAATACAAAGTAGCCTAGATAATTGTAAATCAAAGTAATAATTTTAAGAGAAGACAAGAAAAAAAAACAATTAGAACTGCAAAATAATAAAACTTCAAAGCTTAGTCAGTTACCCATTTAGCTAATTTTTGGTTGTAAAAAAATGAAATAACAAGTATTACAAATGAACAGACTGATGCTTCTGGATATTTGGAACAAACCAAAGGGCGACTTGTGGCCTATACAGTACTATATACCTTCGTCTATTCGATTATTAGCCAGATCTCCTGGCATATCATAGAATAATACACAAAAGGGCGTTGCATTCTGATTGCTGTCTAGATAGCCACCATGGACGAAGATTGAGACTATCACGCAACTCGTTAAATGCCATAAGCCGGATACGAACTGTGTAATGAAGTTAGCTGTGGTGGCCTCAATTTCCTCAGTCTCTTGCAGAACGGAGATAAACACTACTTTCCATTTCCTAGTTCTTCCCTTCGGTGAGAGAGTCTCCCGCACTTCTCCCTCCTTATTAACAAGTTATCAGACAAGAAATGTGAGCGCCGTGGGCGCATACTGTCGGAGCAGTGGCCAGGAGCTACAAGGGAAGCAGATGGAACCGTGTCATTTACAGGCAGCTACAATGTGTAGACGACAGTAATAATAATAATAATAATAATAATAATAATAATAATAATAGTAATAATAGCAAACAGGCCAGACATTATTCTTATTGATAAAGTGCAGAAGAAATCTCTTTTAATGGACATCGCTGTCTCTAACTCACTTAATATCCAACACAGTTATGCTGAGAAAGTGACGAAATGCATGCCTCTGGCTGAAGAGATCCGACAGATGTGGCGACAGGAATTTGTCACTGTATTGCCTATCATAATCTCTTGCACAGGGATCATTCCGAAGTCGCAGAAGGCCAACCTCGATAAACTGGGGCTCCAACATAATCTGCATACCAGTATGCAGAAAGTAGTTGTTTTAGAGACCTGTTCCATAGTTCGGTCGTTCCTCAACCTACAGTACCTGTATAGATAGGCTTGCCATACGTCCCGGTTTGACCGGGACAGTCCCGGTATTTTGCTCTTGTCCCGGTGTCCCGCCCGGTTTCATCAATGTCCCGGAAAACGGCTGTAAGATGTAAAAGTAATAGCTAATGCAGCGCGTTGCGAGGGTAGTGTAGTCTGTAAGCAAACGCTGAATGTACATCAGCACCTCTGAAAATGGCGTTTTCTCTAATCAACAATGGCAGGGGGGATGACAGAACATTAATGAGAGAGTCCACTGCAAGAGCATTGATTTTCTGTAAAATCAACTTTGGCCTTTGTTGCTATGATTTTTATGAAAAGGTCAAGATTAAGAAAGACATTTTGAAAAAAGTACATTCAAGTCAAAAATACAGAAGCCTCCGTGGCTTAGGCGGCAGCACGCCGGCCTCTCACCGCTGGGTCCGTGGTTCAAATCCCGGTCACTCCATGTGAGATCTGTGCTGGACAAAACGGAGGCAGACAGGTTTTTCTCCGGGTACTCCAGTTTTCCCTGTCAAAATTTCATTCCAGCAACACTCTCCACTATAATTTAATTTCATCTGTCATTCATTTAATCATTGCCCCAGAGGAGTGCGTCAGGCCTCAGCAGCCGGCACAGTTCATATCCTGGCCGCTAGATAGGGGCTTCATTCATTCCATTCCTGACCCGGTCGGAGACTGGAAGCTGGCTGTGGATTTTCATTCAAGTCAAAAATATGAGGGGTTTGAAAGCTAAGATTAACATTGTTAATTCATTAATATTGTTTTTTTTTAGTTTGACAAAAAAAAAGTTTTTTTGTAATTGTTTTTGAAGTTAGACAAAAAGTTCTAGTTTTCCAAAAAATAATAAGACTAAGTAATTGTTCAATTACACAAGTATTTTTAATAGTATTTTATTAATACTTCTTTCTATATAGTAGACCAGAAAAAATATCATTAAAAAGGAATAATTATAGCCTATATTTTTATGTAACAAAAATCCTCTTTTATTTTTAAAAGGTGTGTAGAACTAACAATATAGGGTACCAGATTCCCCCCCCCCCCCCCCCCCCCCCCCTCCGGTCACTTGCGAGGCTTTTAAAAAGGCTTAAAACTCACCATTTTGCTTCTAATTTATAGAAAATTTCCCGGACCCCCCGGTAAGGCCATCCCATATTAATGTGTCCCGGTTTCACTCACCAAAAATATGGCAAGCCTATGTATAGAGAACTCCACTCCGTCTTGCAACAAATGCCGATGAAATGGAGAATTGTATCCAATAGCATGGTGAACATATGAACAATAATAATAATAATTTCGTACGGCCTTGGAAGCCGGGTGCAAGCCTTGTTATTTGACTCCCAGTGGGCAGCTTGCATGTCGAATTTTGTCGTTCCTTGGAGCACTATGTAAGTCAAGGAGAGGGGCAGACGACCTCGTAGTTACGCCCCTTAAACAACAAAAACTACTACTTCTATGTCAAGGAGATTAAATATCAAAGCTCCTTGATACTATAGCGCTTTCTAGTAGAGAAAGGAGGAACTTTGTGTTGGCGGAAGATCCCGAGATTAATTTTGCCATTATGATCACGGCCTACTGAATTCAAATGGGCCCTTTAACATGCCAACAACGTATGACCTGCATGCCGTGATTTTTGTCGCCTTTCAAAAATCACTTATCATGGCCAGGAGCGATTCTGTTAGCTTGGAGTTGGTAGACAGACACGATAACCACTCACCCACCGTGGCAAGCAATAATAATAATAATAATAATACTGACAAGATGAGGGAGAATTTTCACGGAAAGCAATGCAGTTCTGAAATGTACAAGACCATCTGTGAAACAGATAATCTGACACCTTTGCTCTTGATTGAACATATTGTTGAAATCCACCAATCCAAAGACTTGAAGAAATTCGTAATCTGCAAGGAAGACATCCTCACGAAGAAAGTCAAGCCCATGTCGACACGAATGCGTCGATCGTTAGTCTGACTACGGGGCAAATCTTCCCTAAGACGGAAGGATTTTGTTGGGATTTCAAGACCAAGTCATCCCTACTAGAAACTATCTCAAGGTCAACATTAGAGATCCGTCAATCAGTGACGAAAAATATCGCAATGGCTGTCAAGTCTCTGAAAGTATTCAACATATCACCTCTGGATGTACGCAGCTGTCAGGAACTGAATATAAGCTCAGGCACGATGCTTTATCAAAAATCCTGCACCAAGAGCTAGCTGGGAAACTTCAATTTTTGAAACAGAACAAGATTCTGTGCTACCAGTATGTTCCAGAGAATGTGGCTGAAAATGAGCATTTCAGACTGTATTGGGATTGGACTGTGCTCATCGAAATGATAGTGAAACATAATAGGTCTGACATAGTGATCTACAACAAAAGATTGAAGGAAGACACGCTAGGGGCGTGGTGGCGCAGCGGTGAAGCTGTTGGCCTCTCACCAAGGTAGATCGGGTTCGTTTCCCGGTCAATGCATATGAGATTTTCGAAGTGAAATGCCATGTCCTGTGGTTTGGATTCCACGTAAAAAAGGAGGTCCCGTGGTTCATGATCGCATGATTAACGGTCACGTAAAACTAAAAGCTTCCTTTTCGAAGTCACGCTGATTGATGTTGCTATTCCGAATACGCACAACCTACAGGCTAAATATGCTGAAAAGTGTCCAAATATTTGGAGCTGATGGAGTCTATCAGGAAGCAATTCAGGTCAAGCGAGTTCGAATTGTACCAATAGTCATCTCAAGCACTGGTTAGGTTCCTAAAATTCTTCTGCAAGGGCTAAAATGCCAACTGGACATTAACCTGTATACAGTTGGCAGTGACATTCGCTTCAACTAGGGTAGTTCATAAATTAATTGGCAGTGATCTAAACTAAGATGATGATTACGCTTTGATTTAATGAAATCAGCATATTTGCTTTGTATTTTACCAGACAATTATCTGAAAATAACGGTAATATAATATTAATAATGATAGTAATAAATCTGGCAGGTCAAATTCTTCTGAAAATTAGGGAATTATGCTACTTGGGAAGTAAAATAAGCAGTGATGGGCAAAGCGTAGAGGATATATGAAGTAGATTAGTCCGGGCAAGGTATACTTTTGTGCAAAGAGAACTCTGTTGAAATACTCTAGGTTTAAGTTTTAGAAAGTATTTTATTGGAACTGGGAAGGCTGAGGTGACGATTTAAGCACCCCCAAATGCCAACTGACTAACTGAGCCAGATTTCGGATTCGATCCCGCAACCTTGGCCACAACAGGCGAGAATTTTACTGCTGCGTCTCGCAGCCATCTGGAGTGTAGACATCTCTCTCATGAAGGGGGAAGTGTACGATAGCCGTAAAGGATATCTCGAGGAAAGATTCTGTAGAAAATAATTTATGTAGGATCAAAGGAAGCCAAGCAGTAACGATTTCAGTGAAAAAGTCGAAAACAACCCTGTGTAGCACAAAGGAAGATTTGATCCTAGCGTCTTCTATTTCTGTTGGCATCGCCCGCTACTGGGCAAAGCACATTTAATTATTACACTTTGGCTCTTATTTAAATATAAATTTCTGTAAATTTCCTGTTACCTTGGTTTATATTTATATTAGCGGCTTCGATGATGTAGTCGGTAGGATGCTGAGCTTCTATGCCCAAGATTGTGGGTTCAAACCCGGCTGAAGTCATCGGATTTTTTAAGAGCATTAAAATCCTTCAGTATGCCTTCCTTCGGAGAGGATGTAAAGCCGGTGGTCCCATGTCATAGATTTATGGTATGTAAAAGAACCTTCCACTAATTAAACTTGTGTCAAACTAAATTTGCAGGTTAAATTTCGTTGAATCGCTCCATTAAATTTCCAACGTTCACCACTAGGTGTCAGTGACATCTGGTAGCGAAAGTTGGAACTACTTGAAATTGAACAGAACTTGTAGCTCACCCTATGGATGTCCGCATTGAAGAAGCTATAGCCTCTGGAGAGCCGAACATGTCCTCGGACACTCCCGGCACTAAAAGCCATACGCTAAATAAAAAAAATATTATTATATTTTCATTTATATTCTCAACTCTATATTAAACTATAGGCACCTGTGACATGAATAAAGAAAAGAAACCTAGTGTTAAACAGATTGTCTCCAATGTTGGGTGAAACGATTCAGTAGGCAGGTCCCACGAGAGGGAGGGCAAGCGGGGCCGTAGTCTTGAGCCCGGATTTACTGAGGGTCCCGAGGCGGTAAAATGACTTAGAGTGGACAACTTTATTTAAATTAACGTCTAAACAATTATGACATTTTCTGATATGACTGTTCTATTGAATGTAGCCTAAGTACAGCCTGTGAATGGTACCCAAAACATTACAAAGGGAACATATAGGCCAAACTAATTTTAGAAATAACCATAGTGTTTGACGTTTTATCATTTTAAATGATCCTGTCGACTTCGTCGTTACGCTGGGGTCTGGCGTTACCTTACGGTGACGGACGGACAGATACACTGAGGTGTGTGACGTCATAGTACCGCTCGGTGCATGTGTACCCCGACAATCTCTACTTCGTTAGTATAAGACCAAAATCCCCGATTCTTGGATGTCACGGGTAATCTCTAGAACCACTGGATGGATTTTGATGCGGTTTTCACCATTCTGTAAAGGATATCTCGAGGAAAGATTCTGTAGAAAATAATTTATGTAGGATCAAAGGAAGCCAAGCAGTAACGATTTCAGTGAAAAAGTCGAAAACAAACTTGGCGTCGGTGCGCTTCTTAAGCTTACGTTAAAACATCAATATACTATGAGCGTAAGAATTGGTCAGCATGAAAAGTTCTACAAAAGAGTCCGCGAGAGCATATCTCTATCTTCAATACATCGCCCACTATAAGTGTTTTTAGACTGGATGGAAGGGGCAAGTCCCCGCACGCTCTGGTGAGCTTGCGGCATCCCCGGCGCTGGACCTTGCTTTGCCCTTGGTTTGCACTTGCCCTTCGCGAGTAATTTGAAACAAGGTAAGCAAGATAAGTATTATGCAGATAATTTTCTAACATGTCAAGAGTCTTTGACTTCGAGCGAAGCGAGCATTTTTGAGCATTTGGAGCATTTAAAATGATACAAAGTCTAGTCTTTCAGACTGACTGTCACTTTATTTTCTTCCGGAGTAATGGCAAAGTTGCCAGAGTTGTCCATCTAATTTATAACGTGCAAATGCTCCTGTGGAACATAAAGTTTCTCATTCAATCTCAGAAGAAAATGGTTTCTTTACTTCATACATTTCTGAAAGGAGTATGATTATCCTTGTGGCGCCTGAACTCGTTCAGATACATCAAAAATTGAATTTTAATGCACAGTGATCAAGATCTTGAAGTAAAAGAGCAAGCAATGAGATAAGGAGAGAAAGGAGAGTAGCTGAATGAATAATAATATGCCTAATGTTATAGGTTTTGCTGTACGCCCCTTTTAACTAACGAGGTTTTTAGAGAGACCCGGTTGCAGAAATTTTGCCCTGAAGAAGATAAACTCGAATTTGCCCACTGAAGCCTTGGGAACGGCAGACGAGAACGTTATCGCTGAGCTACGTCAAGGAATAACTAAAAGCAAAGTAAAATTAATATTCAGCTGAATTCTACTGATTTTTTGGGGGGCGCGGGGGTAAGCTACTGTAATTCCAAAATTGTCATAGGTTGAATAAAAATGGAGGGGGCAGAAAAAGTTGTCCTAGAGCCCGTGATCACTCTCTACGGCCCTGTCAGTAGAAAGGGGGAGGGGGATCAAACTACACACACACAATATTTTCAACAACCTCATCTGGTAACTTAAATTCTGTCAGAGGTACTGCTGTAGTTTAGCGTCAGTTACCTCGTTCAGGGTCGCTACGCAACATGCAGCTGTTAGCTGTGTCTGTTTATTCCATGAGAGGCAGGCTACATTTTCCACAATGTGTGGAGTTAATTTAAATTTATGTTCTGTGTAAAAGCGTCATCAAGCCCTAGAACAAATAACAGGCACTAAGTGCTTTAGCAAAGAGAGTGTTGGTTTACCAGCCTACAGGTGTGTTCTAGCCACCAGCGCCAAACACATCCATGAGCTGTAAGCTTTTACTCACGCTCTGGGTTGGATCTCCGCCAGACAACTTTCTTTGTTACTACATTTAGGTTGTTTTTGTTGTTTTTGATTCTTTAGGGACTTTGCGACATTGTGATCCTGTAGCCCCATGTATTTGGGTGTGTGCAGAATTTGTCTGTTAACGTATGTAACTGTGATGTCTGTACTAGTGTGTGTATTTGTAATTGAGGTAGGAGTTTGGTAGGAAGTGGCTGTGGCCTTAAGTTAGGTACCATCTCAGCATTTGCCTGGAGTAGAACTGGTGAAACCACGGAAAACCACTTCCAGGTTGGCAGAGGGAGGAATCGAACCCGCCTTTCCTCTCTTTTGCCTCTTGAGGCTGATTGTACCCCATTCCAGCACTCAGATCGGAATTAAATGTCTAGGCAGAGTAGGGAATCGAACCCAGGCCACCGTGGTGACAGCCAAGAATTCTAGATATAGTGTGGTAAACCAGGAGTTCTTACAGCTCTTACTTTTGTAAACACTACTGTGGAAATGTTTCAATCGTTGCGAAAGGTAATTTTTGTCATTTTCCTTGCAACCTACCTCATTGCACCCCGAGTGTTGATTTCCAATACAATTGGAGAAGAATATGGGCGTGAGGAAACTGTTGAAATATGCTACAAATGAAGATGCTTTAACTTTTTATTCAATTAGAACATATTGCTTGTAATATATGTGCCCAGTAAAGTATTTCCTGAAGTCCTTGGCTGTATTAATATTTTTGAATTTAATGCAGATAATTGCCATTTGTTTTCTTTCCAAAACGGGTCAGAGAGGGGATTTTTGATCATTTGAAAGCAACCATCCCGACCTTTGCCTGGTGGTGAAAATGGGAAACCACGAAAACTATTTCCTGGACGATCGAGGTGGGATTTGATCTCACAATCTTCCAATGCCAGCGAGGCACGAGGAAGAGCGTTAGCGTTCTCAGCCACCGTAGCCAGATGGCTGAATTAAATACAACCTTATAAAACACACGAAGGGAGGTCAGTTCATAATAAACGTTAGAATGTCAGATTAAATGGGCAAAATACTAGCGCTTCTGAGTTTATTTTGTAAGGTGAATCATTTCCATGCAAATGAAAACATTTCAGTAAAATAGTTTGATATTACCATTACTCATATTTTCGGGTTTGAATTGGACCCAAAACCCTAGTACTTACTGCCACACAAAGCATATCAGGCAGATAATAATAATAATAATAATAAAAATAATAATGAAAATGAAAATCCACAACCTGCTTCCAGTCTACGACCGGGTCAGGAATGGGATGAATGAAGCCCCCATCTAGCGGCGAGGATATGAACTGTGCCGGCTGCCGAGGCCTGACGCACTCCTCTGGGGCAATGATTAAATGAATGACAGATGAATTGAAATGATAGTGGAGAGTGTTGCTGGAATGAAATTTTGACAGGGAAAACCGGAGTACCCGGAGAAAAACTTGTCTGCCCCCGTTTTGTCCAGCACAGATCTCACATGGAGTGACCGGGATTTGAACCACGGATCCAGCGGTGAGAGGCCGGCGTGCTGCCGCCTAAGCCACGGAGGCTTATATAATAATAATAATAATAATAATAATATTTTTTTTTTAGCGTATGGCTTTTAGTGCCGGGAGTGTCCGAGGACATGTTCGGCTCGCCAGTGTTGTAGCTGCTTCGAGACGGACACCCAATGGGAGAGCTACGAGTACCGTTGGGGAGGGAAGTTGGAAGGTAAGGACGAGGAGTTGGAAGGTATCGGCTGTGGCCTATAGTTAGGGACCAACCCCGGCATTTGCCTGGAAGGAAGATGGGAAACCACAGAAGACCATCTTCAAGGTTGCCGGCGGGGGGATTCGAACCTCCTCGCCTCCCGGATATGAGCGACTGCCAACAGTCATGCCGTAACGCCCACGGCTAACTCACCCGGTATAATAATAATAATAATAATCATCATCATCATCATCATATCGTAAGCCCTTGGGTGCCGGGTGCAAGCTTTGTATTTGACGCCAAGAGGGCAGCTTGCATGTTGAATTTTGTAATTCCTTAAAACGCTGTGAAAGTCATGGAGATTAGATATCTAAGCTCCTTGACACTATAGCGCTTTCTAGTAGAGAAATGAGGAACTTTGTGCTGGCGGAAAATTCCGAGATTAATTTTTCCACTATGAACACGGCCTACTGAATTTAAATGGGTTCTTTAACATGCCAACAACGTATGACATGCATGCCGTGATTTTTGTCGCCTTTCAAAAAAAATCACTTATCACGACCAGGAGCGAACCTGCAAGCACGATAACCAGTCACCCACTGTGGCAGATTACGTACACACACATAGGGGGATGGGATTAATGACCAAGATATCCCAATGAATGATTACTCGTTTTCATGGAAAGCACTTTACAGTACAGCCCAACAATCACCAGTGTGCAGCTGTAATGGGAGCTGGGCCTGATGGAAGACTGTCTCCAGGGGTTTGTTGATGATGACGTATGGACTGGGCAATACTCTCGTGACATGAATGCCTAAAGGGGACGGACCGTGGCGAAACTCACTGACGTGCACTAGAGCCTGTGGTGGATCATCGCTTGTGAAACACTTTCGCCAGATTGAACACCAAAACTGTCAATATAATAATCACTCAACCCAACAAAAAGTATCGGGAATCTCGAACAGAAATATATATGAAAAGGTCCACATCACATAACAACAAGTCAAACAGAGGAACATGAAAGTGCCAAGTACCTACCGGTCAGGATGTATTGGCATGGTTATACCGAATGGTGCACTGTCAATAATTTTGCTTTGTTTGTTGACATGAAAGCCTAAATCAAGGTAATTAGAACAATAATATTTTTTCACATAAGTCTATCTGAAGTAAACGACAATCATGTTAGATTCCTTAATTACGAGACACAAGCTGAGTCCGACATTGTGTCCATATACTTGTTCCGGGCTCCTCCCTGTTATCTTTCCTATCGACTTCCCTTGGTCAACTGTTGCTCCTTCCGACCTTTACAGTATTAGGCTATCCAAGGACTAGGGTATATTTCGATTTCCCGCTTGATTTGCTCCTTGTTCCGTCTTTCCCGATCCTTCATTCTTCGAGTAGTCGGACCTCTTCTTTTCATGGTATATCCTGCCTTCGGTCGAAAGCCCTAAAAGAGGCAGGGTGTGTGTAGCTGAACCATGGTGCACCTTCGATGATGCTACGCCATCAAGGGCTTAGGGCTGAGTAGGCAACCGCCAATTATTCCTCAGCTGGGTCCGTATTTCCCTTCTCCCATTGCCTTTGGGGCGGACTCTCTCCTCCTAATGGTCACGTCTAACTACAAGCTTCCATCCTTTTCTGTGATGATTGTTGGAGTGTGAGTAGCTTTATTGGGGACAAGGATGGGTTAGGTGCCCTATAGTTCGAAATAAGGTGCATTTGCCTGCAAGGAGTGTGGAAAAATCCGGGGAAAGACTCACTCAGGATAGCCACGATCAGCGCCGGAGTTCGAACCTGAAATCTCTGGATTTGAAGCAGCATCCCATCATGGTTATGGTGCAATGTATTATACTGGAGGAATTTCAGGACTAGGAAATTAGAGAAATTCGTGGAAGTTATTACTGAGAAATTCCTACTCTAATATTCCCGCTGTAATAAATAGTCTTCCCCTAGATATCAAATTATTGAAGATGCTGTGTCAGAGCTGTTTAATCACAGCGCACGTAGGAATGCCCACTTCATCTCACTTATACTCACTAATGGTTTTAATTAGGCCTGGACTTACAAACCATCATCTTGATCGTTGGTCAGAACACAAGGAATTTCAGCGAATTGAAACAGGGTGTTTGGCATAATACTGTATAAGAATTGACAACTAGAAGTAGCAAGGATCTTTCCTTAAATAACGATACGTGAAAATAGTTGGTTGTACAGTTCTCTGCTGAATCCTATGGCAGTATAGCCATTAAACAATTTCTTAGAAGAGATACTAGGAAAATGTTGTACCCTCGTGATAAGTTGCTCGATAATTTATGATATAAGTCATCCTTTACTATAAAAGTGTTAAGGGACATTAGTACTGGGCATAGTGAAGCTTTGGTCTAAAATTAAAATTTTGTTTCTTGGCAAGAAATCATTCACTATTTGCAAGGGTGTACCAGACGATTTTCTATGAATCCCCTCCCCCGTTGACAATAGTCTGGGAAGCATTTTTTAGAAGCGAGTACTCCAAATTTATTTGCCATCCCCATTTAAACATACAGTATATTAAAATGACGATTTCCCCCCGCCCAAAAAGAGGTTGTATTCGTACTTTCAAAATTTTGAAATGTTGTCTGAATTGAATGATATTTTGTATTTTTGTTAAACCAATAGAACAAAGAACAAATTCACAGTGTAAAAATGCAGGTTTCATTGTACTGAGGCAAGAAGAAATGTTTGCCAGAAATAGTTACAAAATAAAATAATTGACCGTTGATTATATTATTAAGAATACAGCTGAATCCCTGATGTTGCTGGATATATCTTCCTGTAAAGTTGTTAGAAATGGTCATATAAAAGTACTGAATTTTAATTGAATTGATAATCTGATGAGAAGGTTTTATTTTTTGTGTCTCTTTGACATAAAGGATTTTTGAAATGTACGTTTATCAATTAATTAAATCATTGCAATAAAATTTGTTGCATATGTTAATTTCTAAGGTTAAAATTAGCTCCTAAAATATCACGAATTTATGTTCTGAAATATGGACGTTGAATACTGCGTAGCAATGTCCTTCAAGAAGTCCATTTACTTGTAATCATAATAAAACGGCTATGTCCGCTCCTACTCCAATATTCCAGCAGTAATAAATAGCCTTCTTGTGGACATTTATCACATTATTGAAGATGATGTGTCAAGACTGTTTAATCACGGACACATATTAAGTTTGCACACGTAGGAATGCCCACTTCTCCTCACTTGTCACTCCAGACACGCACCGTGCGACCCGTCGCTCTACTAAAATATATGGACGCTATCTTCCACCGCGGCGGCAATAGGGACGTCACCAGGACAACTTGAGTAAGGTGTGGCAAGTATTCATATAAACATCCTCGTAAGGTAACGTCACCTAAGAGGAGGTTACGAGGAATATTCACATCCTAATCCTTAATTGCAATAGTAAAATATTTTTAGAAAAATATTTCTTACATTTTGTTCAACCTTGTCAATGACAAACAAATGCATTTATTTCAAACAATATCTGATTGCACATGTTTAGAAACTACCAACGATCTTCTACAGAAATCCTTTTAATTAATAATTGAAGAGCTTTTTCCGAAGTGACGTAAATCCAAAATCGACGGTGTTTCAATTTATTCTTTCATAAGCAAGTTAATAGTTCTTTCAACGTATAGCAAAGGTTTTAAGTCCCAATACGTCGTATATCCCATTTTAACTGAGATTTAAAAGCTAAGTTTATTTGCAAAGTGACGTAACTCCAACGTGTATTTATTTCCAATGTGTCTTATATTCATGTTGAGCAATCCGACGGCTCTCTGGTCATCACGTGGTATTACGTGATAAATCAAAGCCATGGCTAACTTTGACGAATATGTATAGCATCAGTTCATGTTTGCTGATGTTAAACTATTTAAATGTTCACAAATGTCACTCAAAATGTATGTCAATATATGATTTATTTCCAAAACGTCCTAACTGCAACTTACAGGACACGATTATCACCATTTCCATTGATAAGAGATTTTTAAAACACAGTGTAAGGATATGCATACAAGTAATAAACAAAATTTCATTATATTCATAATCATATCTGACTGTAATTATACGAAGAAACAAAAACGCGATTTCTGAAGCTTTGCATATCATGGATTTACGTCACTTTAGAAATAAGCTACTTAATTCCAAAAAAAAACCAATAAATTTCCTTGTCCACTCTGATAGTCTTAGATAATAGAAAGATACTTTCAAATACGATACGAAATTATAAATAATAATTAAGTAAAGGTTCCATTTTAGTCCTTTGACTGGCTTAATGCAGCTCTCCATGCCACCTCTCTTGAGCTAATAGTTTCACCTGTTCATTATAGTTAGCTTACCTTACATCCGAGGCAATCTGTTCAACATATTATAATCTTGGTCTAACCCTACAGTTCTTGTCCTCGACCCTTCCTTCCATAACTAAGTTTACGATTCCTGGGTGTCTTAGTATGTGTCCTACCAACCTATCTCTTCTCTTAATTTTAATCGCCAGAAACATCTCTCCTGTCCAACTCGTCTTTGTACCTCTTCATTGGTTACTCTATCTACCCAACTGAACTTCATCATTCTCCTGCAACACCCCATTTCAAATATCTCTATTCTCCTCTTTTCTTTTGCACCACAGTCCAAGATTCATTTCCATAGAGCACCATCCAATATAATATATAATACTGCATATATTTGCAATCAAAACCCATCTCTTATTACATGATACCCTTTTTAGAGGAGAATATATTGGAAATAAGCTTTTCTAAAAAGAATCTAATATAATGCCATCTGAGAAGATTAAAAAAGCGAAATATTGTACAAAAGCACTTAAAAAGAACATAGATATCATTTTACTCATAAATGTATCTTTAAACCTGTAATACTAACATTCGTAAAATGTACGTTTGTACTTCATTTAACTGCTCGCCATTCCCCTTAATTAAGGGTAGATGATCTCGATATTCTGATCCTTGAAACAAATAGATTCCATTCCATTTCTTGCTCCTCGATGAGGAAGGTAAACTTTTACTGCTTCCTCAAAAACTCTATGTAAATATACACATATATTGTCATTTAGACTTTCACGGCCCGTGTTACTATTCATAATGTTGAATTTTGGGCTTATGCCGTGTTTATTATATTAAAACTCGACGCGTTTCGAAAGAAACCATGCCTTTCTTCGTCAGGAATAATCTGAAATACGACAATGATTGCTAAGAGAAAGCAACAAAGAACATATAGAAGGTGCCCAAAGATGGACGCCATTATAGCCCCATGTTAGGGACAACGGAAAGCAGCAGTGAATTACTTTCTCAGGGTTCTGATAATAGGTAGCCAGGATTCACTGAGATTGTAGCCGGTGTCGCGGTTGAAATTATCTGGGTGTTTACGTATTTCAACCGCCTCCCTGATGATTCTGGGACGATATTGCTTTATACGGGCAAGAACATCCACTCCTTGGAACATGACATCATGGCCAGGTGTTAATGCATAATCGGCAACAGCTGATTTATCAGGTTGAATGAGCCTGATACATCTATTATGTTCCTTAATGCGAGTGCATATTGTTCTCGAAGTCTGCCCGATGTAAACCTTGCCACAAGTACAGGGAACTCTGTAGATACCCGGTTGTTGCAATTTAGGCAAACTGTCCTTAGTTGGTCGCAGGAGTTGCCTAATCTTAACAGAAGTTCCAAATACAGTCCGTATGTTGTACCGACGTAGGATTTTAGCAATACGATCCGTCGTGTTATGTATGTAAGGTAGGTAAGCAGTTCCTCTTACATCTCTTTTCTCAACTGACGTCCTATTATTATTTGTTGGTTTCAGAACCGTAGAGATCAAAGCCTTGCTATAACCGTTGCTCTCAAAGGTGGTTCGCAAGGTATTAATTTCTTCTTGTAAAGAAGACACTTCACAAATCCTCCTAGCCCGGGTAGTTAGAGTTGTAAGGATACCATGTTTCTGGGCAGGGTGATGGTGAGAACTTGCGTGGAGATATCTATTGGTGTGTGTTGGCTTACGAAAAACGCTGTGTCCTAAAGATCCATCCTCTTTCTTGGTGACGAGAACATCTAAAAACGGTATTTTGCCGTCAGATTCCTTTTCCATGGTGAAACAAATAGAAGGGTGCTGGAGATTAAGGTGATCCAGGAAATGGCTAAGATTTTCCTCACCTTCCGTCCAAACAACGAACGTGTCATCCACATAACGCCACCAGATCTTCGGTTTGAAAGGAGCCGACGACAAAGCTTTCTCTTCAAAGTTCTCCATGAAGAAATTAGCCACAACAGGAGAGAGAGGACTACCCATGGCCACACCATCAGTCTGCTCATAAAAATTCCCATTCCATAGAAAGAAGGAGGAGGTCATGCAGTGATAAAAAAAGCCTTGTGATATCTTCAGGAAAAAAGCCATTAATGAGAGACATAACACCATCAATAGGTACTCTCGTAAACAGAGACACCACGTCGAGACTCACTAGGATATCACCCGGCTGAAGTGTTATAGCTTTCAACTTTTCCACGAAGTGTGTGGAATCCTTAATGTACGAAGGCGTGTTACCCAGAAGCGGCTGAAGTAGTCTACCTAAGTATTTGGAAAGGGCATATGTAGGAGAACCAATCGTACTAACAATAGGTCTAAGAGGAACATCTTCTTTATGTATTTTAGGAAGACCATAGAGTCTCGGAGGAATAGCATCCCCTGGAAGGAGAGTCTTCGCTGCATCCGCTGGAATAGATGATTGCTTGATCAATTTGACGGTGACATTTGAGTAGCGAGTAGTAGGATCACGACTATTAATCCTATATACAGGATCTGATAACAAAGACGAGATCTTGGAATCATAATCAACCTTATCCAACACCACTGTCGCGTTACCCTTGTCAGCGGGGAGAACGATAATATCAGAATTGTCCCTTAGATCTTTAAGTGCCCGGCTTTCGCCTTGCTTTAAGTTGGTGTTAGGTGGCTTAGCGTTCTTGAGAACTCTGGAACATTCTTGTCTGGCTTCCTCGGCCTCTTCAGGTGTGAGGTGATGTACCGAGGATTCTACAGATGTAATAAGTTCATCAATAGGAATTCTTCTAGGCGCTACAGCAAAATTGAGACCTTTAGCGAGAACTGCCTGTTGGGTATCATTTAGGGGCATGCTGGACAAATTTACGACAACCTTGTTAGCATCAAGTCTAATGGCTTGAGATTTCTGCATCTGACATAACCTATCATATTTGGAAATATGTCTTGCCCTCACCTCTACGCCTCTCGAACTTCGTAAGTGAGGAATTATGGAAGATCTTTGATCGTATTTCTTCAGTGCAAGCTAACAGCGTTCTTGATCAGGTGAGGGCAAGACATATTTCCAAATATGATAGGTTATGTCAGATGCAGAAATCTCAAGCCATTAGACTTGATGCTAACAAGGTTGTCGTAAATTTGTCCAGCATGCCCCTAAATGATACCCAACAGGCAGTTCTTGCTAAAGGTCTCAATTTTGCTGTAGCGCCTAGAAGAATTCCTATTGATGAACTTATTACATCTGTAGAATCCTCGGTACATCACCTCACACCTGAAGAGGCCGAGGAAGCCAGACAAGAATGTTCCAGAGTTCTCAAGAACGCTAAGCCACCTAACACCAACTTAAAGCAAGGCGAAAGCCGGGCACTTAAAGATCTAAGGGACAATTCTGATATTATCGTTCTCCCCGCTGACAAGGGTAACGCGACAGTGGTGTTGGATAAGGTTGATTATGATTCCAAGATCTCGTCGTTGTTATCAGATCCTGTATATAGGATTAATAGTCGTGATCCTACTACTCGCTACTCAAATGTCACCGTCAAATTGATCAAGCAATCATCTATTCCAGCGGATGCAGCGAAGACTCTCCTTCCAGGGGATGCTATTCCTCCGAGACTCTATGGTCTTCCTAAAATACATAAAGAAGATGTTCCTCTTAGACCTATTGTTAGTACGATTGGTTCTCCTACATATGCCCTTTCCAAATACTTAGGTAGACTACTTCAGCCGCTTCTGGGTAACACGCCTTCGTACATTAAGGATTCCACACACTTCGTGGAAAAGTTGAAAGCTATAACACTTCAGCCGGGTGATATCCTAGTGAGTCTCGACGTGGTGTCTCTGTTTACGAGAGTACCTATTGATGGTGTTATGTCTCTCATTAATGGCTTTTTTCCTGAAGACATCACAAGGCTTTTTTTTTTATCACTGCATGACCTCCTCCTACTTTCTATGGAATGGGAATTTTTATGAGCAGACTGATGGTGTGGCCATGGGTAGTCCTCTCTCTCCTGTTGTGGCTAATTTCTTCATGGAGAACTTTGAAGAGAAAGCTTTGTCGTCGGCTCCTTTCAAACCGAAGATCTGGTGGCGTTATGTGGATGACACGTTCGTTGTTTGGACGGAAGGTGAGGAAAATCTTAGCCATTTCCTGGATCACCTTAATCTCCAGCACCCTTCTATTTGTTTCACCATGGAAAAGGAATCTGACGGCAAAATACCGTTTTTAGATGTTCTCGTCACCAAGAAAGAGGATGGATCTTTAGGACACAGCGTTTTTTCGTAAGCCAACACACACCAATAGATATCTCCACGCAAGTTCTCACCATCACCCTGCCCAGAAACATGGTATCCTTACAACTCTAACTACCCGGGCTAGGAGGATTTGTGAAGTGTCTTCTTTACAAGAAGAAATTAATACCTTGCGAACCACCTTTGAGAGCAACGGTTATAGCAAGGCTTTGATCTCTACGGTTCTGAAACCAACAAATAATAATAGGACGTCAGTTGAGAAAAGAGGTGTAAGAGGAACTGCTTACCTACCTTACATACATAACACGACGGATCGTATTGCTAAAATCCTACGTCGGTACAACATACGGACTGTATTTGGAACTTCTGTTAAGATTAGGCAACTCCTGCGACCAACTAAGGACAGTTTGCCTAAATTGCAACAACCGGGTATCTACAGAGTTCCCTGTACTTGTGGCAAGGTTTACATCGGGCAGACTTCGAGAACAATATGCACTCGCATTAAGGAACATAATAGATGTATCAGGCTCATTCAACCTGATAAATCAGCTGTTGCCGATCATGCAGTAACACCTGGTCATGATGTCATGTTCCAAGGAGTGGATGTTCTTGCCCGTATAAAGCAATATCGTCCCAGAATCATCAGGGAGGCGGTTGAAATACGTAAACACCCAGATAATTTCAACCGCGACACCGGCTACAATCTCAGTGAATCCTGGCTACCTATTATCAGAACCCTGAGAAAGTAATTCACTGCTGCTTTCCGTTGTCCCTAACATGGGGCTATAATGGCGTCCATCTTTGGGCACCTTCTATATGTTCTTTGTTGCTTTCTCTTAGCAATCATTGTCGTATTCCAGATTATTCCTGACGAAGAAAGGCATGGTTTCTTTCGAAACGCGTCGAGTTTTAATATAATAAACACGGCATAAGCCCAAAATTCAACATTATGAATAGTATACACATATAGTCTACTGGTATAAGAAATAGGCCTACACTGTTTCTTTGAACTTAGTTTGCGGAATGTTTGTTTTATAAATCTAAATGCCTTTTTACTCTTGGTGATAGAGACTTGAATCTTTTTCCAATTTTATGATAACTAGCTACATAGGAATATTTAAATTTTATTAATTGTTTAGAAGTTACATATGGGAAAGGAGAAACATTTACAATTGACAGTTATTTATTTAGTTATATATTTAGTTATTCATTATTTATTTATTTATATATTTATGTATTTCGTACTGGCAAAATGAGGATTCACTGCGACAAGGAATTAAAATCAAACAGATGACAAAAACGTAAAGATACATACAACATTTACAAAGTGCATTGTCGGTATCGTACCGTAACCGTTTAGGCATTTACGGCACAATGTCCTGGGTATTCAGCCAGTTGACAGCATCATCGATGGCACTGTATATGTCTTGGATGGTTCCTTCAAATCTCCCCCTTGGACGCTCGAGGGCAACATGCTGAATGGTCTGAGGTACTTGGCACAGTCGCAGAATGGGCTTTGAATTTTCTCCACTTGTGTAGCTAGAAATTGCATCGTCCGTGGTTTGTGCGGGCCCTGTTCAATGATGTCCATACCTTCTCGGTAAATTGAAATCAGGTGGCTCTCTGCAGGGATAAACCCAGATGGTCAGGTTTTTATGCAGCCCAGCCTAATTAGAAACATTGGTGTGGGCCGACTGAAAATCAATTAGGCCTACGCTAAATGAAAAATGTACTTTGAAAGGTTTGTATGACTTACCCTTATTATTTCCGTTTTCATCGAGGTTGGGGATGAAATGCGATGAAAGTGTATGTGGCAGATGGTTTTTACGGCTGAATGCCCTTACTGGCACCAACCTCATGACAGGAGTTAATGAGAGATGGAAAGAATGAAGATGAATGCAATCGAGCAAGGATGTGGAAGGAAGCCACCGTGGCCTGTCAGAAGGTACCGTCCCAGCACATGCTTGGGGTTGACAATGGGTAAACAAAGGAAGAATATTTCAAGACCGGCTGACGGTGGGGCTCAAACCCACGTCTACTGAGTCCACAGAGTGCTTGGCTACATGGCCTAGCACTGCGCGATAGCAAACGTTGCTATCACTGTCGGTCTATTTTGAAAGTTATATTTCTGTAAAATGGTGAAATATTCCAAAACTGCTGTGTTTAAGTCCCCACTGGTATGTACAATACAATTTGTGAAAGAACGAGAGTCTAAGCAATTTTGCTGAATTTACCATGGCTAAGATAAACAGGACCGGCTCACCGAAAACCGTAAATTTGAGACCGACAAATCCTTTAGTTCAATTGCCACACATAAACGAAATTCCCTGCATGTCCGCTGTAGATTATCTGAGTGCAAGATGGCAGCGGGTGTTGTTTCGGCTGCTCTGAATTGGCTTCACTACCGTACCGTTTCTTTTATGGCAGAACTTAACTTGGCTCGTGTAAGGCCCTCAAGGAGGAGTCCGTCTTGAGGGAAATCCTGCAACTCGCGCTACTTCCAAGGTGATCTTTTATTGCTGCCTTGCTCTTGGTAACTCACCCGGGACGTAAGTTTCTACGCAACACTCCTCGAGAAGTGCGGATTGCAAGACATTCATTTCCTCTGTTAAATATATAGCCCTTGGATTTTACTGTTATGCACAATGAAGTTACAAGATCTAAAACTTTTAGATAGATATTCAGAAAATTTATATGGTTAGGTTAGGTGACGCAAAGGAGTGACAATAGATCACCAGAGAGCCTCCACAAGCCTTCCCTATCTGAATTTTCTTCCCCTTGAAACTATTGAGTGCAACTACAATTTGAAAGTTGACATAAGGTATTGCGTGTCGCAGCAATAACGACAGATCTAGCAATCAGATTTAGATGACTGGATCAGTCTATCACATTTCTTTGAAGTTTGATTCAATGTTATTATGTTCAATTGAAGATCCTGGAAACAGTTTCCTTCAATTTTTTCTGTCTCTATATCTGTGGTTAATAGCCGTGAGGCTCAATATTCTTCCCGTCTCTCCGCCTTCCTCTTCAGTTCACAGTATGAGCCACAACTCATATCTTCCAGTATTTGACTCAAGTACTCCAGTCTGGGTCTTCCTCTAAAATTCGTGCCGTCTATTGTTCCCTCGATTATATCCTTAAGCAGTCCATTGTGTCGTAGTATGTGACCCACAAGGTGATTCCATCTTCTTTTTAAATATTTAAGGAAGCATCATCTCCCCCCCACTCTCTCATTTGTGACCATTTCTTTCCAGCTGATTTTCATAATCCTTTTATAGCACCAGGTTTCGAATGCTAGTAGTCTTTTCCTCTTTCTCTCCTATGGTCCAAGATTCGCTGCCATACAGCGCGACGATCCATACATAGGTCTTCAACATTTGTTTCCTCACATCAAGGCTTATGTTATTTGCAGTAAATAGGTTCTTCTTTTTATAGAAAGTGTTCTTGGCTTGGACAATCCTACTTAATATCTCTCTTCTGTTCTATCTGTAAGTCAAATTTTTGCATTAAGGAGGATCAGATCTCATAGTACAAGTGTATTGGCACTGCTAGTGTTTCATAAGAACCTTGCAGTGGCCTTCTCAATAGTACCACAATTGCCACCAGATAAATAACTTCTATTGCTGTAAACAAAGTTAAACTACACTCTATTGGTTTTCCATTTTATTCCGCAACCAATTTCCATGATGGAAAAGTTTTTCAGAAATTTTATTTTATCTTAACACATCCATCGCAATTCAGATGCCCACAACTCGTTCCTGAACGCTCCATGTTACTGTGACTGCATTATTTAATATTATTTATGTTCGACCCTGACTATTATCTGTCAGAAAACTGTACTATAATGAGGCTCATTATAACACTATTTTTCATTATGAAACAGTTTCTCCCACCAATCAGAGCTCAAGAAACAGTTGTTTGACCAATTAGATAATTAGATGCACTGAGTTCCAAGTCCTTCTAATGTAAATCACACTGCCTGGCCTAGTGTCATAGTAGAGTAATCGAGGTGGCCATGGTCAAATACAAGGCATTCCCTGTGTCTCATGCGCTCTGTTCAGTACATAAAACTGGCGAAATCTCGACAGATATTTATGAATATTTTTGTTCGAACATAAAATAGTTATAATAGTTATCGTCGAACATAAACAGTCGTATGCAACTCGCCTATAATGGTAATTAAGACACACGTATGGAAATTATAAAACTCGCATACGCTCGTTTTATAAACATACTTGTGTCTTAATTATTGCCATTATAGGCTCGTTGCATAATGTACTATTATCGTATGGCTACACCATAATCACAAATTATGTTTACAGTTAGCTTTAAATTACAAGCTAATATGCAGGCCACAAATGTAATCTATGAATCTCTCCGTCATCACCAGAAACTCCGTTGGATCACCAGGGAAAGCTCCCAAAGTACACTACTGAAAAATATGACAAACAGTCAGTTTTTCAGCGCCACAATCACAACCTGGAGAAGGTACTGTTGGTTCCTATTCGATTATGCACCGACCAGGTCTTACGAGGCAAGTCAAACCCAGGTGATTTGGATGATACATACGATATCTGGCGTTGTTCCGTCGTAGCATAGGTCTGCCATGTATGTTTCTAGCATTTTGGGAAGGTTAATCCGTTGCCAATTGACATCATGACAGTTTCCAGGGGTGGATAGCGAGAACTAAGTCTTCTTTTAATGATGGTTGGGATATCTGCAAAAACAGGGAAGTGAGGATAGTTCTGTAGTTTTTTAAACTACCGGGCCAGTGCGCTCTTCCGCTACAGCGGATTTAAGAACTTATTATTATCATCCTTCCAGGTAAAATTAAAAAATCGATATCTTTTGAATATGGTTAGAAAATGTTATCTCGGTTAAGATTCGAATCCAAATCTCTTGCTCTCAGGCAGGTGTGTTTAGCCACGTTCAACAATGCAGCCTCACTCCAACCGCGGCAAATTTACAAGTCTTATATGGAGTGGATGAGATGAACGTATTGCTGTACATGATTAGTTCTGTATATGGTCAACGGGTGACAATACTGCAGAAATTACAATTTGACTCTTTTTTCTCTTTAGTAAGGGTAGTTGTTTCCGGCTTTGTGGGATCATTGCTTGATATTCTAATATGACTGTATGTGTGTGACTTGACGCATTTATAACCTTAGACCTCAGTGAGAAGGATCTTTTCTCTCGTCCCTAACCCTGGAAACCTTATTCAGTATGAAGTTCTAATCTCCTTGGATAGTCTCGCATTAGTAACCGTAGATTTTAGTAGCTTCCTCTTTTAAAGAACATGAAATACCCTTCTTCGCCGTCATCAAGTTATGTCTCTGTTATGACTAGTAATGAATCCCAGCTTCACCCGGCTGAACAGCCTCTCCCGGTTGATTTCCTGACCGTGAAAACGTTTCTTCCCTCATCGTACAGTACTTCAAATAGAAATTTAATGTCTTCAGTCGGTCAACACTTCTTCTTCTTCTTCCTAGCGTTGTCCCGCTGGTGCAGGGTCCGCTTTTTTGGTCATTGACCTCCATTTTGTCCGGTTTTGTGCGTCAGCTGAATTTAGGCCGGTAATTTTTAAATCACCATTTATGTGTCTTGCCAACGCTGCTTCGGTAGTCCTCTGGGGCGTAGGCCTTCAACCTCAAAATGAAGGACAGAGTTCGTAACAGTATCAGGCGCTGCACGCAGGGCATGGCCATACCATCGGAGCCGTTTCTCTCTCATTTTGTCCACAATTGGGGCGACACCCATTTGCTCCCGAATTGTGTCGTTTCTGACATGGTCAATAAGGGAGATGCCCATTGTCCAACGGAGCATTCTCATTTCCATGGCGTGCAGGGGACGTTCTGAAATTTTGTCGGATGGTCGACATTCAACTCCATACAGCGCAACTGGCCGTACCACTGTCCGATATATTTACGATTTGAGACGAAGTGGCATTTTCTTGTTGCAAAGCACACCCGTGACCTCCTTCCACCGTAACCAGGTCGCGTTTACCCTGGCTCTTACTTCATCATTGAAGTTGCCATCACTCTGAAGACGAGATCCAAGGTACCTGAAGCATTCTGTCTTGACTAGATTTTGTCCAGCGACTTGAATGGTACCGTCGCTTGGGTTTAAATCCAGATACTCCGTCTTTTTCACATTCAGACATAGGCCGTACTGGGAGAGGCGGTTATTCCAATCTTCAACTTGACATTGGAGTTTTTCTCGGGTGTCATCTGCAACCATTATATCATCTGCATACAGAAGGGTCCAAGGAACATTCCGTTGCAGGTCCCGAGTGATGGTGTCCATCACAAGAACAAAAAGGGACGGTGATAGTGCTGAGCCTTGGTGGACGCCGACATTTACCGGAAAGTTTTCCGAGGAGCCAACAGCACAACGTCGGTCAACACGATTGATCTTAATTATAATGGGTGATTCCTTATTTCTGAAAAATATTTACATGAGTAGTGGTTTTGTGGGAGTTCTGGCCCCTCCACCTCCACACCCTCCACACAAGATGGCGGCAGCCCGATATCTCCCGAACGCATGGTCGGATTTTGACGAATGAGGTGTCATTGAACTCGGGCCGATACCCCCTTTCCAATGGACAACATATTTCAACCCCAAAAGTAAAACCTACCCCTACTAGAGGGTGAAATTGAATTTTTTAGAGAATCTCTGTTACCAATTACAACATGTGAGAGTTTGAATGCCGATCTGGATTTAAACGTTGTTCCACATAAAGTGCATATGTTCGGTGGAAAGCCACTATGAATTAGCATGCCCACTCATGGCTTTTGTAAGAGGGTGGGGGAGCGGATCCCTGTGGATGGGTTATTGTTGACGGGTCATTGTTGGCGGGGTCATTGTTGTCGGGTCATTGTGGTCGAGTCCTTGTGGACAAGTCCTTGTTGACAGGTCCTTGTGGACAAGTCCTTGTGGACAGGTCCTTGTGGACAGGTCCTTGTTGACGAGTCCTTGTGGACAAGTCCTTGTGGACGAGTCCTTGTCCCTTTGGACTGATCCCTTTGGACGGGTCCCTTTGGCCTGGTTCCTACGGACTAACCCATGAATGTATTTAAATTATGTCAAAGGGCCTAACTACATTTGTGTGTGTTGAATTGACGTTGTTCACCACTACTATAATGGAATAACGATATGAAAGGAAAGTGACGAAATACATGTGAACACGTGTGAAATGACCTTATTACCGTCCTCCTTGTGAAACAAGTCACATCCTGTTTTGCTTCATACGTGAGAAAATGTGAGTTCGAACCCGTGGTCGGATTTTGACGAATGAGGTGTCATTGAACTCGGGCTGATACCCCCTTTCCAATGAACAACATATTTCCACCCCAAAATAAAACCTACCCCTACTAGGGGGTGAAATTGTAATTTTTTTAGAGAATCTCTCTTTCCAATTGCAACATGTGAGAGTTTGAATGCCGATATGGAATAAAACGTTGTTCCACACAAGAGACATGTGTTTGGTGGATAGCCACTATGAATTAACATGCTTGTTTTTGTTTTTTGTTTTTTACGCATGCCCACTCATAGCTTTTGTAAGAGGGCAGGCTTTTTAAAAGATGGTGGCTGTAGTGTAACCTAACCTAACCCAAACCACGAGTGGTGATCAAAAAGTATTTTAAGTGACGCTTGTCGATTGGCAAACCAATAATCAAAGAGGGATATGTCAGGCCTTGATGTGATAGCCCCTTTTGATTGATCCCTGTTGATTGATCTCTGTTGATTTGTCCCTTTGGACTGGTCTCTGTTGACTAGCCCCTTTTGGACGGGCCCTTTTTGACAGGGGGTCATTTTTGATGGATCCTTTTTGACAGGTGCTTTTCGACGGGTCCCTGTTGACGAGTCATTGCTGACGGGTCCTTGTTGATGAGTCCCTGTGGACGGGTCATTGTTGACGGGTCCCTATTGACAGGTCATTATTGACAGGTCATTGATGACAGGTCATTGTTGACGGGTCATTGTTGATGGGTCCTTGCTGACAAGTCCCTGTTGATGGGTCCCTGTAGAAGGGTCCCTTTAGACCGGCCCCTTTGGACTGGTCCCTATGGACCGGCCCATGAAATTTATCCAAATTATGTCAAAGGGCCTAACTACATTTGTGTGTAAAGCAGTGTGTTGAACTGACGTTGCTCACCAGTCCTTACTACTACAATTGGATAACGATATGAAAGGAATTGATTAACTAGACATGAGTTAAATACCAACGAAACACTTTGGCGACTCTGCTTGTTATTGACCAATGAGTAGGGTTTTAGAAAAACTGTTTGCTATTTTGGGTTATATACAAAAAATTCTTAGACCTTTTGAGTGACTATGTTTGCTAAACAAGACATTATACCAGACACGATTAGGATTCTTACGTAGCTCAGACAAGGAAAGAATTTCTACAGAATCTGTTGACATTGAATATAGATTTAGGTATTAGGAAGTCATTTTGAAGGCCTTTGTCTGGAGCGTGGCACTCTATGAAAGTAAAACTTAGACAATTGGTGTAGCAGAAAAGTGGAGAATTGAAGTGTTTGAAATGTGGTGTTACAGGAGAATGATGAAGATTAGATGGGTAAATAGGGTTACTAACAAAGAGGTATTAAGACGAGTGGGGGAGAAGAGATGTATCTGGCGACTGTTAATGAAGTAAAGAGATAGGTTGGTAAAACACGTACTAAGACACTCAAGAATAGCAAACTTAGTTAAGGAAGAAAGGTTCGAGGACGAGAACTGTAGGGGTAGACCAAGTTTAGAATATGTTAAACAGATAGCCTTGAATGTAGGGTGTGGTAGCTATATAGAGATGAAACGATTAGCTCGGGACAGATAGGCGCTGAGATCTGCATCAAACCAGTCAAAGGACTAAAGACTCAAACAACAACATGTAAGTTCACTAAAATAATGTTGTGTAACGGTATATGTTAGTCAACGAACAGTAATGCATTACTAAAACCCATGACACGATACCTAAGAGCTTTTCTAAAATGATTTTAAAATGCCTTTAACCCTATATTGAACACCCAGTTCACAAGACTCATAACTGCAATGTTATGGTAAAACAAAACATAATCTATATTTCAAAACAAGCAAGTGGTTTAGTCAATGTATACTGGAAAAAGTTTTGTAAACACTCAAGTCCTCAAGACTAATTAAATTAGTAACTGTCAGGTTGACCGAGTGGTTAAGGTGTTTGACTTAAGATCAAATTTTCTGTATAAGGAAGCAAGGGTTCGAATCCCTTACCTGACATAACTATTGCCTTGACATGGCTTGGCCACACTGCATTATTATGACACTCGGTACACAAACCATAGATATAGTGTATTGTTTAAGGCCACTCTCTTTCTGAACATAGTCAGAGACTGTTGATGGTTAACAATTGTATTAATAGTAATTAAGAAAAACAGACAATACCCATACAATATTTTTATTAAATTCATTTTATAATAGTTACACACTGAATTCAAGTCTATCTCTTTACCATTGTTCTATATAGATTTTTAAACACAACGCTTGTTGTAGATCCTTTTACAACTTTCTCCAGGTACTCTTGCTCTTAAAAACTGGGGAAGCCGCAATGGTTTTATAAACATAAAACCCTCATCCTCTTCTTTTTCATAATTATCATCATCATCATCATTATGAATATTATCATCAAAATTATTATAGTCATTGTCACCATCATTATCATCATCATCATTCTCAACATCACTAGAACTATCCAATTCCTCTTGTTTGTTTTCCACAGGGACCTCTTGTAGAGTCTGCGTTGCTTTTGATAGTGTTAAGGGTTTTTGGAACGATGGTATTTGTCCTAACATGTCTTTTTGAGGTGATGATGAATGCTTTTTAACATACAATGCACTATCTTGAGCAGCAATATATTTTTCTTGGACTTGCTTTTTTACCTGGGTTAGATTATTTTGCGTATTTAAATGTGTATTAATTTGAGATTCACAATGATGTTCTTTTGAAGTAAGTACGTTGGAGTCTTTTGTTTTAATCATTCCTCGACACTTTTTGGATCGTTGTTTTGAACATCGCCAAATAACAGTTCCATCTTTATTTGTTGTTTTTACAATATATGTATATCCTTTATAGAAGACACATGGCTTGCCATGACTGGTTGTTGAGACTTCCATATCAACTAATACATATGAATTAAATTTTAGTAAAGTCACATGAACAATCTTTAGATTACAAGTGATTTACACACACACACACTTTCCTAAATGTCAAGATTTATGGATGTTGTTTTCCGCCAACAGGTGCTTACTGCGTATGACAAGGCTGGAGACTGGTAGGTGAGACGGTCTTTCACGATGTGAACACTGTAACAGGCAGTAGTCAACTGACAATATTCTTATACCCTAGTCAAGGTTAACAGGTACTTACTGCGTATGACAAGACCGTACACTCGTAGGTTAGACCGTATTTTTTTGTTTGTTGCTAAGGATCCCATATATACCCTAGACATGTTAGTTCTGAACACTTAGTGGTTAATTGTATATATTGAATTTAAATACACAGCACATACAAGCACGTTTTGCGGATGGGAGGGGTGAGAGGCTGGCAAAAAAGGAAATGATTTAGTTTAATGAAACGTCATGTCCTAGTAGGCGTGATTTATAGTAGACGCAATTGATAGTAGACGTAATTGATAGTAGGTGTAATCGATACTAGACGTGATTAATAGTAGACGCAATTGATACTAGGCGTGATTGATAGTAGGCGTGATTTGTAGTAAGCGCGATTTATAGTAGACGCAAATGATAGTAGGCGCGATTGATAGTAGGCGTGATTGATAGTAGACGCGATTGATAGTAGGCGCAATTTGACATGGGCGCGACTCAGATCATTTTTGATATCATAAAGTTACAGTGTCAATGTTTATACAAAGTACAAGGTAGAGGGTATTTTAAGACATAACCTCAGCTCACTTAACATAACCTAACTTTACCTAACCTAACTTTGTCACGTGACATGTTCTACAAGTTTAGACTTGCTTTAAGACTGATTATGACGTCATAGATTGATGGGAGGGGTGAGAGGCTGACAAAAAAAGGAAATGTTCTGGTTGAATGAAACGTCATGTCCTAGTAGGCGCGATTTATAGTAGACGCAATTGATAGTAGGCGCGAATAATAGTAGACGCAATTTATAGTAGACGTGATTGATAGTAGGCGTGATTTGACATGAGCGCGATTTATAGTAGACGCGAAAGATAGTAGGCGCGATCGATAGTAGGCGTAATTAGACATGGGCGAGATTTATAGTAGACGCAATTGATAGTAGGCGCGATTGATAGTAGGTGTAATTGGTAGTAGGCGCGATTTGACATGAGCGCGATTTATAGTAGACGCAAATGATACTAGACGTGATTAATAGTAGACGCAATTGATACTAGGCGTGATTGATAGTAGGCGTGATTTGTAGTAAGCGCGATTTATAGTAGACGCAAATGATAGTAGGCGCGATTGATAGTAGGCGCGATTGATAGTAGACGCGATTGATAGTAGGCGCAATTTGACATGGGCGCGACTCAGATCATTTTTGATATCATAAAGTTACAGTGTCAATGTTTATACAAAGTACAAGGTAGAGGGTATTTTAAGACATAACCTCAGCTCACTTAACATAACCTAACTTTACCTAACCTAACTTTGTCACGTGACATGTTCTACAAGTTTAGACTTGCTTTAAGACTGATTATGACGTCATAGATTGATGGGAGGGGTGAGAGGCTGACAAAAAAGGAAATGTTCTGGTTTAATGAAACGTCATGTCCTAGCAGGCGCGATTGGTAGTAGACGCAATTGATAGTAGACGCGATTAATGGTAGGCGCAATTGATAGTAGGTGTGATCAGGTACTTACTGCATATCAAAAGGCTGTACACTCGTGTGTTAGACACTCTATCTTGTTAAGGACCCCTATATATTCCCTATACAAGGCTATACATGTTAGTTCTAAACACTTAGTGGTTATTTGTATTTTAAATTTATATACACAGGTTATACAAGCACGTTTTTTCACACAGTAAAACTTTGTCAAATAGCCACATGCGACACGCAAAGTATGTTTCCGCTATTTAGCGGTGACTATGGAAACTACCTGAACATATCCTAATCTAATCCTAGCTAACTTCACCTGACTTGACCATATCGGTTTGTAAGCAACAACAACAACACACTAAGATTCCATGAATTCCAGAGTACTTTTAGATTAATTATCGACTCTCAACTCTTATAACTATGTCTATCCCACTCTGTCAAAAACACGATTTTTTTAAAATTTTTTGCTTGATGTCAATACTAAAGTGATAATGGGTTTTCCGATCCTATCACTATAAATTCATTACCCCCACTCTTATCTCGGTCTCGACAACAACCATGCCTATTTTTATTATGTCAGATGATGTAATGTTCGAGTGCAAAGTGGGTGTAAAAGTGAGTGCAAAGTGAGTGCAAAAGTGAGTGCAAAGTAAGTGTAAAAGTAGTTGTAAAAGTGAGTGCAAAGTGAGTGCAAAAGTGAGTGCAAAAGTGGGGTGTAAAAGTGGTACCCTATTTGTAATGGCTTATTTGACAAGTTATTTTGTGGTACCCTATTCGTAATGGCTTATTTCACAAGTTGTTTTTGTCAATGTATTTAGAGGATATTTCTCTTGTTCATGGAAAGTATCTCAGCCCTTTTTATGATAGCATAATGCTTACCGTCATGTTTGTAAGCAACAACAACACACTAAAATTCCAAGAATCCAAACTACTCTAAGGTTAATGATGGTCTCTCAACTCCATTCCACGCCTAGTCAAAAACATTATACATTTCAAATTTTTCATAAAAGGTAAATTGAGAAAGTAGGCTATATATTTAAACTAAAAAATCATATGCTAACTCCAACACCTACGTCTATCCCATTCTCAGTCAAAAAAAATATATATATTCTTTAAATTTTTCCAAAAAATATTTGGAAAGTAGGCTATAATTTGAAAACTAATCATCCTAAAAAGTCATATATAGACTCAAACCAATGGCTTTTATGTCCTTAATCGTTAGAACAAAACATGGAATTTGACATTTTTCCAAATATTGTTCATTTTTAAAAACGGGCTATATTTTGTAAACTATGAATTACACAAAAAATGTGTTTGACATGAAAATGACAGGTATTTAGCCCCACTACCCACAAACCAAGTCCCAGGTCTCTGGGACAAAATCCAAAAAGGTTCAATTTTGAAAGTAGACGATATTTTGAAAACTAATCATTCTAAAAAGTCATATATAGACTCAAACAAATGTCCTTTATGTCCCTTAACGTTAGAACAAAACTTAACATTTTTTTCATTTTTTCAAAGAAAGTCCAATTTTCAAAATTGACTATATTTTGGAAACTAAGAATTAGTTCCAAAATTGCGGTCGTAGCTTAACTCAACCTAACCTAACCCTACGAGGTGTGATCAAAAAGTTCCAAAATGGCTGCCGTAGCTTCACTTAACCTTTGATTGATCCCTGTTGATTGACCCCTTTTGATTGATCTCTGTTGATGTATCCCTTTGGACTGGTCCCTGTTGACTAGCCCCTTTGGACGGGTCTTTTTTAAAGGGGGAGTCATTTTTTTACGGGTCCCGGAGGACGGGTCCTTTTTGACGGGTCCCTGTGGGCGGGCCCCTTTGATATAATTTGGATAAAATGCACGGGCCAGTCCATAAGGATCAGTCCAAAGGAACCGCCCACAGGGACCCGTCAACAAGGACCCGTCCTCCGGGACCCGTAAAAAAATGACTCCCCCTTTAAAAAAGACCCGTCCAAAGGGGCTATTCAACAGGGACCAGTCCAAAGGGATACATCAACAGAGATCAATCAAAAGGGGTCAATCAACAGGGATCAATCAAAGGTTAAGTTAAGCTACGGCAGCCATTTTGGAACTTTTTGATCACACCTCGTAGGGTTAGGTTAGGTTGAGTTAAGCTACGACCGCCATTTTGGAACAAATTCTTAGTTTCCAAAATATAGTCAATTTTGAAAATTGGACTTTTTTTTGAAAAAATGAAAAAAATGTTAAGTTTTGTTCTAACGTTAAGGGACTTAAAGGACATTTTTTTGAGTCTATATATGACTTTTTAGAATGATTAGTTTTCAAAATATCGTCTACTTTCAAAATTGAACCTTTTTGGATTTTGTCCCAGAGACCTGGGACTTGGTTTGTGGGTAGAGGGGCTAAATACCTGTCATTTTCATGTCAAACACATTTTTTGTGTAATTCATAGTTTTCAAAATATAGCCCGTTTTTAAAAATGATCAATATTTGGAAAAATGTCAAATTCCATGTTTTGTTCTAACGATTAAGGACATAAAAGCCATTGGTTAGAGTCTATATATGACTTTTTAGGATGATTAGTTTTCAAATTATAGCCTACTTTCCAAATATTTTTTGGAAAAATTTAAAGAATATATATATTTTTTTTGACTGAGAATGGGATAGACGTAGGTGTTGGAGTTAGCATATGATTTTTTAGTTTAAATATATAGCCTACTTTCTCAATTTACCTTTTTTGAAAAATTTGAAATGTATAATGTTTTTGACTAGGCGTGGAATGGAGTTGAGAGACCATCATTAACCTTAGAGTAGTTTGGATTCTTGGAATTTTAGTGTGTTGTTGTTGCTTACAAACATGACGGTAAGCATTATGCTATCATAAAAAAGGGCTGAGATACTTTCCATGAACAAGAGAAATATCCTCTAAATACATTGACAAAAACAACTTGTGAAATAAGCCATTACGAATAGGGTACCACAAAATAACTTGTCAAATAAGCCATTACAAATAGGGTACCACTTTTACACCCCACTTTTGCACTCACTTTTGCACTCACTTTGCACTCACTTTTACAACTACTTTTACACTTACTTTGCACTCACTTTTGCACTCACTTTGCACTCACTTTTACACCCACTTTGCACTCGAACATTACATCATCTGACATAATAAAAATAGGCATGGTTGTTGTCGAGACCGAGATAAGAGTGGGGGTAATGAATTTATAGTGATAGGATCGGAAAACCCATTATCACTTTAGTATTGACATCAAGCAAAAATTTTTAAAAAAATCGTGTTTTTGACAGAGTGGGATAGACATAGTTATAAGAGTTGAGAGTCGATAATTAATCTAAAAGTACTCTGGAATTCATGGAATCTTAGTGTGTTGTTGTTGTTGCTTACAAACCGGTATGGTCACGTCAGGTGAAGTTAGCTAGGATTAGATTAGGATATGTTCAGGTAGTTTCCATAGTCACCGCTAGATAGCGGAAACATACTTTGCGTGTCGCTTGTGGCTATTTGACAAAGTTTTACTGTGTGAAAAAACGTGCTTGTATAACCTGTGTATATAAATTTAAAATACAAATAACCACTAAGTGTTTAGAACTAACATGTATAGCCTTGTATAGGGAATATATAGGGGTCCTTAACAAGATAGAGTGTCTAACACACGAGTGTACAGCCTTTTGATATGCAGTAAGTACCTGATCACACCTACTATCAATTGCGCCTACCATTAATCGCGTCTACTATCAATTGCGTCTACTACCAATCGCGCCTGCTAGGACATGACGTTTCATTAAACCAGAACATTTCCTTTTTTGTCAGCCTCTCACCCCTCCCATCAATCTATGACGTCATAATCAGTCTTAAAGCAAGTCTAAACTTGTAGAACATGTCACGTGACAAAGTTAGGTTAGGTAAAGTTAGGTTATGTTAAGTGAGCTGAGGTTATGTCTTAAAATACCCTCTACCTTGTACTTTGTATAAACATTGACACTGTAACTTTATGATATCAAAAATGATCTGAGTCGCGCCCATGTCAAATTGCGCCTACTATCAATCGCGTCTACTATCAATCGCGCCTACTATCAATCGCGCCTACTATCATTTGCGTCTACTATAAATCGCGCTTACTACAAATCACGCCTACTATCAATCACGCCTAGTATCAATTGCGTCTACTATTAATCACGTCTAGTATCGATTACACCTACTATCAATTACGTCTACTATCAATTGCGTCTACTATAAATCACGCCTACTAGGACATGACGTTTCATTAAACTAAAACATTTCCTTTTTTGCCAGCCTCTCACCCCTCCCATCCGCAAAACGTGCTTGTATGAGCTGTGTATTTAAATTCAATATATACAATTAACCACTAAGTGTTCAGAACTAACATGTCTAGGGTATATATGGGATCCTTAGCAACAAACAAAAAATACGGTCTAACCTACGAGTGTACGGTCTTGTCATACGCAGTAAGTACCTGTTAACCTTGACTAGGGTATAAGAATATTGTCAGTTGACTACTGCCTGTTACAGTGTTCACATCGTGAAAGACCGACTCACCTACCAGTCTCCAGCCTTGTCATACGCAGTAAGCAGCTGTTGGCGGAAAACAACATCCATAAATCTTGATATTTAGAAAAGTGTGTGTGTCTGTGTAAATCACTTGTAATCTAAAGATTGTTCATGTGACTTTACTAAAATTTAATTCATATGTATTAGTTGATATGGAAGTCTCAACAACCAGTCATGGCAAGCCATGTGTCTTCTATAAAGGATATACATATATTGTAAAAACAACCAATAAAGATGGAACTGTTATTTGGCGATGTTCAAAACAACGATCCAAAAAGTGTCGAGGAATGATTAAAACAAAAGACTCCAACGTACTTACTTCAAAAGAACATCATTGTGAATCTCAAATTAATACACATTTAAATACGCAAAATAATCTAACCCAGGTAAAAAAGCAAGTCCAAGAAAAATATATTGCTGCTCAAGATAGTGCATTGTTTGTTAAAAAGCATTCATCATCACCTCAAAAAGACATGTTAGGACAAATACCATCGTTCCAAAAACCCTTAACACTATCAAAAGCAACGCAGACTCTACAAGAGGTCCCTGTGGAAAACAAACAAGAGGAATTGGATAGTTCTAGTGATGTTGAGAATGATGATGATGATAATGATGGTGACAATGACTATAATAATTTTGATGATAATATTCATAATGATGATGATGATGATGATAATTATGAAAAAGAAGAGGATGAGGGTTTTATGTTTATAAAACCATTGCGGTTTCCCCAGTTTTTAAGAGCAAGAGTACCTGGAGAAAGTTGTAAAAGGATCTACAACAAGCGTTGTGTTTAAAAATCTATATAGAACAATGGTAAAGAGATAGACTTGAATTCAGTGTGTAACTATTATAAAATGAATTTAATAAAAATATTGTATGGGTATTGTCTGTTTTTCTTAATTACTATTAATACAATTGTTAACCATCAACAGTCTCTGACTATGTTCAGAAAGAGAGTGGCCTTAAACAATACACTATATCTATGGTTTGTGTACCGAGTGTCATAATAATGCAGTGTGGCCAAGCCATGTCAAGGCAATAGTTATGTCAGGTAAGGGATTCGAACCCTTGCTTCCTTATACAGAAAATTTGATCTTAAGTCAAACACCTTAACCACTCGGTCAACCTGACAGTTACTAATTTAATTAGTCTTGAGGACTTGAGTGTTTACAAAACTTTTTCCAGTATACATTGACTAAACCACTTGCTTGTTTTGAAATATAGATTTTGTTTTGTTTTACCATAACATTGCAGTTATGAGTCTTGTGAACTGGGTGTTCAATATACGGTTAAAGGCATTTAAAATTATTTTAGAAAAGCTCTTAGGTATCGTGTCATGGGTTTTAGTAATGCATTACTGTTCGTTGACTAACATATACCGTTACACAACATTATTTTAGTGAACTTACATGTTGTTGTTTGAGTCTTTAGTCCTTTGACTGGTTTGATGCAGATTTCAGCGCCTATCTGTCCCGAGCTAATCGTTTCATCTCTATATAGCTACCACACCCTACATTCAAGGCTATCTGTTTAACATATTCTAAACTTGGTCTACCCCTACAGTTCTCGTCCTCGAACCTTTCTTCCTTAACTAAGTTTGCTATTCTTGAGTGTCTTAGTACGTGTTTTACCAACCTATCTCTTTACTTCATTAACAGTCGCCAGATACATCTCTTCTCCCCCACTCGTCTTAATACCTCTTTGTTAGTAACCCTATTTACCCATCTAATCTTCATCAATCTCCTGTAACACTACATTTCAAACACTTCAATTCTCCACTTTTCTGCTACACCAATTGTCTAAGTTTTACTTTCATAGAGTGCCACGCTCCAGACAAAGGCCTTCAAAATGACTTCCTAATACCTAAATCTATATTCAATGTCAACAGATTCTGTAGAAATTCTTTCCTTGTCTGAGCTAAAGAATCCTAATCGTGTCTGGTATAATGTCTTGTTTAGCAAACATAGTCACTCAAAAGGTCTAAGCATTTTTTGTATATAACCCAAAATAGCAAACAGTTTTTCTAAAACCCTACTCATTGGTCAATATCAAGCAGAGTCGCCAAAGTGTTTCGTTGGTAGTTAACTCATGTCTAGTTAATCAATTCCTTTCATATCGTTATCCAATTGTAGTAGTAAGGACTAGTGAACAACGTCAGTTCAACACACTGCTTTACACACAAATGTAGTTAGGCCCTTTGACATAATTTGGATAAATTTCATGGGCCGGTCCATAGGGACCAGTCCAAAGGGGCCGGTCTAAAGGGACCCTTCCACAGGGACCCATCAACAGGGACTTGTCAGCAAGGACCCATCAACAATGACCCGTCAACAATGACCTGTCATCAATGACCTGTCAACAATGACCTGTCAATAGGGACCCGTCAACAATGACCCGTCCACAGGGACTCATCAACAAGGACCCGTCAGCAATGACTCGTCATCAGGGACCCGTCGAAAAGCACGTGTCAAAAAGGATCCATCAAAAATGACCCCCTGTCAAAAAGGGTCCGTCCAAAAGGGGCTAGTCAACAGAGACCAGTCCAAAGGGACAAATCAACAGAGATCAATCAACAGGGATCAATCAAAAGGGGCTATCACATCAAGGCCTGACATATCCCTCTTTGATTATTGGTTTGCCAATCGACAAGCGTCACTTAAAATACTTTTTGATCACCACTCGTGGTTTGGGTTAGGTTAGGTTACACTACAGCCGCCATCTTTTAAAAAGCCTGCCCTCTTACAAAAGCTATGAGTGGGCATGCGTAAAAAACAAAAAACAAAAACATGCATGTTAATTCATAGTGGCTATCCACCAAACACATGTCTCTTGTGTGGAACAACGTTTTATTCCATATCGGCATTCAAACTCTCACATGTTGCAATTGGAAAGAGAGATTCTCTAAAAAAATTAAAATTTCACCCCCTAGTAGGGGTAGGTTTTATTTTGGGGTGGAAATATGTTGTTCATTGGAAAGGGGGTATCAGCCCGAGTTCAATGACACCTCATTCGTCAAAATCCGACCACGGGTTCGAACTCACATTTTCTCACGTATGAAGCAAAACAGGATGTGACTTGTTTCACAAGGAGGACGGTAATAAGGTCATTTCACACGTGTTCACATGTATTTCGTCACTTTCCTTTCATATCGTTATTCCATTATAGTAGTGGTGAACAACGTCAATTCAACACACACAAATGTAGTTAGGCCCTTTGACATAATTTAAATACATTCATGGGTTAGTCCGTAGGAACCAGGCCAAAGGGACCCGTCCAAAGGGATCAGTCCAAAGGGACAAGGACTCGTCCACAAGGACTCGTCAACAAGGACCTGTCCACAAGGACCTGTCCACAAGGACCTGTCAACAAGGACTTGTCCACAAGGACTCGACCACAATGACCCGACAACAATGACCCCGCCAACAATGACCCGTCAACAATAACCCATCCACAGGGATCCGCTCCCCCACCCTCTTACAAAAGCCATGAGTGGGCATGCTAATTCATAGTGGCTTTCCACCGAACATATGCACTTTATGTGGAACAACGTTTAAATCCATATCAGCATTCAAACTCTCACATGTTGCAACTGGTAACAGAGATTCTCTAAAAAAATTCAATTTCACCCTCTAGTAGGGGTAGGTTTTACTTTTGGGGTTGAAATATGTTGTCCATTGGACAGGGGGTATCGGCCAGAGTTCAATGACACCTCATTCGTCAAAATCCGACCATGCGTTCGGGAGATATCGGGCTGCCGCCATCTTGTGTGGAGGGTGTGGAGGTGGAGGGGCCAGAACCCCCACAAAACCACTACTTACATGAGATTAATAAATACCAGTTTCGATCGTCAAGCAATCATCATCAGATCCATTACACTTAGGCTACTAAATCTATGTCTACAAGTATGTTATTATGGGGTTTGAAGCCATTTTCAGTGTTACCTTTGTAAACAAAAGTTTAGTGATTTTCAGTCGCTCAACATGAATGTACCCAAACGAGTTGGGTTATAC
The DNA here is from genome assembly GCA_946902985.2 of Meconema thalassinum. Lineage (NCBI taxonomy): Eukaryota > Metazoa > Arthropoda > Insecta > Orthoptera > Tettigoniidae > Meconema > Meconema thalassinum. The sequence goes on along the minus strand of OX336388.2, from coordinate 1,806,348,696 downwards.
CCTAATCCTGAGATAAATAAATTTATTATTCTTATGTAATTTTTTCAGGATTGCGGTATAACCCAACTCGTTTGGATACATTCGTGTTGACCGACTGAAAAGACCCAAACTTTTGTCTACAAGTATGGGTGAGAGTATTTACAATATGTACACTTATTTAGTTGCAGTTAAACAAACATAATTTCAATATTTGTTAGTTATATGTAATTTTTTTGTTAAGATAATATACTGAAAGTGGTGATCTTAACAAAACAAATCTCTTATAATTTACAAATCTTGACTAGTTGCATTACCTTAACTACTAGTGCAACTAAAGAAGTGTAAATATTGTAAATACCATCACCCATAATTCTAGACATAAATTTAATAGCCCAAATGTAATGGATCTGATGATGGTTGCTTGATGATCGATACTGGTCATCAAATCATATTTATTAATCTAATGTAATTTTTATCCGGATTAAGGAACCACCCATTACAATTGTGTACAAACATGTTGACCGATTGAAAAGCATCAAATTTCCATTACAAAAACAGCACCGAAAAATGGCATCCAACACAATAGAGATACTGAACAGGTATAGATTGAAACTCGAAAGTGTTATGCACAATTTCTGGGTTTACATTGGAATCTACTGCTATTTTTTGCGGACGATTGTCTTCAATAGCAACTTTGATGTTGTTCAATAATGACACTCTTGAAATACCTACATGTAGTTGATCATCAAAGGAGAGTGGTCTCGGTAAAAATATTCCTGTATTTTTTCAATGTTTGTCCTTGGGCTATAGTGAACCGAAGATTTGGTACACAAATGATTCCTTTATATAAAGACATGTACCGTTATTTGTAAATAATAAATAATTAGGCTGTAATGAACCACCAAGCATGCAAAATTAAAGAAATAAAAGGCACGTAAGAAACATCTGCTGATGTGGTATTCGAGCAGACCAAAACTGCAAAACCCTGAAAAATGTCAAGCATGCTATCTCCTAGACCTGCATTGAAAGGTATAATAAGGCCTAGGCTATGTAACTTAACCTCATAACGTGTATAAACTGACACTGGGTACTTCCTGGCGGATGAAAGTAGAATTTCGCTAACTGTCATTACTTATATCACTTTTAATAATACTTGCAGACATGCAGTATTGAACCAATAGTTTTTTGGAACGCCCTGTGTAATGACACTTCTAATGAATGCTCGTTTAAGTTATTCCATTATGTAGATTCTTTAATTTGTGCTCCGAACCATCTGCACTCCTTAGGGAAATAATATGTAGGTAATTGTACAAAGCAACAACATGTACTGTTCGCTTTGCGAATGTTTTTTGTTGGCTATGTTTCCCTTACGGTGTGAAACACACGTTCAATTTTTCTGCCCCATTATTTTAATTTCGTGAATTGCAGTCTGAACGCGGTGTTCTGATTTGTTTAATATTGGTGTTTCAATTTAATGGCTTTTCTGTAGTATTCATGTCTACTCACCTGTTTTCTGTAGTGTCTTTCTAGACGTACTATACTGTCACATTGTCTCACGAGCACTGAGCTCTCTCCAGCGGTGACGCTCGCATTGTGCATGGGGCTGCGCTGTGATTGGCTGCTCTCTCGCCACACCTTCATGCTAGAAGGTTCCGCGCGCTGACGTCACTACCGCTATATAGCCTGAGGTCTCCCGGCCTACAGTGCCTACTCTTGTCCACTCTTCTCAACGGATCACATCTGCTCACCAGCATCCCTGCTGGGGTTACTGCCCTCTCGGGGTACCTCTGGCTGCCGGAGTCTCTTCTCCACCGGCATAATCTCCCTGCTGGACTTGGCGGCCTGGCAGGGCAGTCTAAATTCATCAGCCTGCACTTCAACCAAAAATCTTCAACATGGATCTACTCTGCAAATCGTAATTCTGAGAACATCATTTCACCAAGCCGCAGGAGGTATTACCAAGAGCCTCTCTATGCTGGTCGCTATCTTTGGGAGAACCTATCATCATCTACTCTAGTTCCGAACCCGGAACCCTGGAACCTGCCAGAATGACCTCGCACCGCCAGAGCGGGCGCACTATTGCCGCCAGCTACTGAGGACCTCCGACTGCCGGCCTGATACTTCTTGTATCGTACCTTAGAAGAGGTGGTACCCTTTCACGTCCTTTATTCTGCCCGGATTCTTTCCGTCAGAAGAGTATTTCATTTTAATCCACTTTGGAATGAATTTAAATGATTATGCTTCTTTTTTAGTAATTTTATATTTAATACTTTAAAGTTAATCACTGCTCTATTTACGTTTCCTGGAGAAACAAGTACCTTTTAATTGTTATTAATTTTTTATTGTCAGTTTTTAAAGTAATTTCTTTGAAGCTATCATTCCTGGCGACATATTCGCTTTATATTTAATAAATATCATTCAAATCTATATCTTAACTTTTTGGTCTTTTCCCGCTCTGTCCTTCATTATCACCTTTTGTGCCTGAAACTTCATTCTGTCTAAATCCCTTAGGATGTACCACATCCACTTGGTACACCCCTTTCCATGGTGCCGAAACCCGGGATCAAACCCAGAACCTTCATTCTGAGACCGCAAATTCAATTCAAAAAACTGGTTCAATCTAATATTTGTTCTATACATTTCAGTACACTGTGGCTAGCGCGGGAGATCTGCGGGAAGGCGGAAACAATCCCAGCATATTTGTACAACTGGTTTCTTTCCGGAGAGCAGGTCTGTCTGGTGCCACAAGCAGCTTTGGTGAGTGAGTTGTTCCAACTTTTCCAGCCATGCCACCAATAATTGATGATAAACTGTTAAACTCTCGGGCGGCCTACAAAGGTCAACTCACCCGGTTTCAAAAATATTTAGCTACTCTACCGAAAGAGGAACAAAACCTTGACATTATATCCCAGCGTTTAAAAGCTTTTGAACAGGCGTACGAGAAATATGATCTCGTGCAACTTGAAATTGAAATCAAAAATCCAGAACATCAATCAGATAGGGAAGAAGTAGAGAGTAATTACTTTGATACACATGCTCAGGCTGTGGCATTAGTTAGAACTCTGACCCTGGCGTTGAAGGTAGAAGAAACTCAAGGAAGAATTAGCGACCATGGGAACGGTATCAAACCATTGCTACCTAAAATTGAAATTCCGCACTTTTCAGGAAAGGAAGAGATGTGGCAATCATTCTTTGAATTGTTCAGTTCATTAGTACATAATAATGCCACACTTCCGGAAATTCAGAAATTTCATTACTTAAAATCCATTTTGCAGGGGCCACCCCTTCAACTTATAAGAGAACTTCCCCTAACAGGAGAAAACTATAACATTGCTATCGAGCTTCTTAAAGGCCGTTATGGCAATGAAAAATTATGTTTACAAAGGCATATTCAAGCCTTATTTAACCTGCCCACCTTGCGAGCTGAAAGCTTGTCAACACTGCGAGCCTTGAGTGACGCGGTCCAACTACATGTCAGAGCATTGGCACGGTTGAACCAACCGGTCGAGCATTGGGATCTATTCTTGATTCACTTGGTTACTTCTAAATTTGATTCATCAACCTTAAAGGCATGGGAGAGGGAACTAACAAATGACACGTCATATACCTATGATTCATTGCTTACGTTTATGAATAATAGATGTCAGGTTTTGTCAGCTGTAGCCTGTCATATGTCAGGAAGTGCAGATAACAAATCTAATGTTGTGAAACCAGTCGGTGCAAAAATAAACAAATCTGCTGTCTTTACTGTTCAGCATAATTCAATGGATTGTATTCTCTGTAAAGCACCTCGCAGGTTATATTCCTGCGTTGCCTTTAAAGCCCTTTCTACCGATGAAAGACGCAAATTAATAGCTCAAAAAAGATATTGCTACAACTGTTTGTCAACTAGGCATATGGTGCCTGATTGCTTATCTAAAAATACTTGCTCCCATTGCAAGGCTCAACATCATACCTTGCTTCATAGGTTTGAAAAGCCACGTCAGGCTCCTTCCCCTGGATGTTCTAAAGATGCATCCCCAGGAGCTAATGCGCAATCTTATACTCAGAGCTCTAGCTCAATTCGTAGTTCCCAGGTGCTACTATCAACCGTGTTAATAAAAGTTCAAGACTCTTCTGGTAGATGGCTTGAAGCACGTGCCCTATTGGATAATGCCGCCACCCATGACTTCATAAGTGAGCGTCTCATTAAGAAACTTGGTCTTCCCAAGCAACCTACATTAATTCAGGTTACCGGTATTAACAATAGCAATGTTAAATCTTTGCATTTTGTTCGTGTTCACATCAAAGATGCTGTGAATTGTAACACAACATTGCAGTTGAATTGCCTTGCCATTGATACTATTGGCAGTAACACCCCTAGTAATTCTTTTGAAGTTAGAACGTGGCAATTTCCTCATAACATTCAGTTGGCGGATCCAACATTTAATACGAGCGCTCCGGTAGACATACTTCTCAGTGCCCAAGTATTTTGGCAATGTCTCCTTAGCTCTAAGGTTAAAATATCACCAGGAGTGTTTGTTCATCATACCAAGCTAGGTTGGTTAGTAACGGGTCAAGTCCCTCGTAAGTCATTTCAAAATTTCTCTCAATGTCATTTTGTCAATACAAGTCTCGATTATAACTTAGAAAGATTTTGGAAAATCGAAACTATAGATTCAGTTTCACCTTCCTCGGTTGAAAATGAAATGTGTGAAAAACAGTTTCGCGAAACGACCAAACGCAATTCAGAGGGTAGATTTGTCGTAACAATGCCCCGAGTGGATAATCCACCTCTTTTATTTGAAACACACCCTAGGGCTCTTAGAGCACTCTATGCTGTGGAAAACAAATTTAAACGTGACCCTGTTGTTAAAACTCAATACTCCACGTTTATGGAGGAATATGAGGCACTTGATCACATGGAGGTTGTTACCAAGAAAGATGATGCTTCTTATACCCCATCTGAAGTCATTTACCTCAATCATCATCCAGTTTGGAAGAATGAGATTTTAAAGGAAAACATAAGAGTGGTCTTTAATGGCTCTGCATTGGATGCCAATGGTACTTCTCTGAATGACACATTATTATCAGGCCCTCCTATTCAATCTGACATTTCTTCTGTCTTGATGAATTTTCGCTTGTTCCCTATCGCAGTGATATCTGATATCAAGCAAATGTATAGGCAGATTTTGGTCGATCAACAACAGTGCGACCTTCAGAGAATTCTTTGGCGCGACGAGCCTACTAAACCTGTCAAGATTTTTCGGCTAAAAACCTTAACCTATGGACTAAAGCCCTCTGCTTTTTTAGCCATACGTACGTTGAAATTACTTGCTGAACAGGATGGCCCGTTGTATTCTCCTAAGGCTTCTGAAGTGTTAAAATCATCATTTTACGTTGACGATTTTCTTCATTCATTTGAGTCAGTATCTGAAGCACTACAGGTCTCTAAAGATTTGACAGCTTTGCTTTTGGGAGGCGGATTTTCCTTGTGCAAGTGGAACTCTAATTCGGAAGAATTTCTTTCCAAATTTCCATTAACTTCAGTCTATAACGACTCAGTAGAGCTTCTTCAAGAAAGTAATTCTATCAAAACCTTAGGCATCTATTGGAGTCCTCAAAAGGATTTTTTCTTTTTCAAAATTAATCTCAGTGACATCAAACCGCAAACTAAGCGGCAAATTTTGTCTGAGATTGCTAAGATATTTGATCCTCTCCAATTTTTGGCGCCAATTATTGTCACAGCAAAGCTTTTCATGCAGGATCTTTGGTCCTTGAAAACTGGTTGGGATGAACCAGTTCCTTCGGAGTTGCAAAAAAATTGGATTTCTTATAGAAATAGTTTGGAAGATCTCTCCAATGTCATTATCCCGCGAGTGATTATTCCCTTTCCCTCTTGTGGAGGATATGAACTTCACATCTTTGCCGATAGCTCATTGAAAGCTTATGGGTGTTGTGCATATATTGTTTGCCGCAACTTTGACCAGTCATATTTCTTTTCCAATTTAATTTGCGCTAAGTCAAAGGTAGCCCCTCTTAAATCCTTATCCTTGCCGCGACTGGAACTTTGTGCTGCTCTTCTGGCGGTTGAATTATCGGTCAAAATCCGCCAATCTTTGAAAATCCGATTTAGCAAAACTTACTTTTGGAGTGACTCAGCCATCACGTTGGCATGGATTGCCAAACCTTCCTCGCATTGGCAGGTGTTTGTAGCTAATAGAGTGTCCAAAATTCAACAATTGTCTAACTTTGAACAATGGCATCATGTATCTGGCAAGGAGAATCCTGCAGATGTCATTTCTCGGGGATGTTCCCCTCTTATGTTGGCTAACCTGACATTATACTGGCACGGTCCCCCTTGGCTTCTGCAAGAACCTTCCGCTTGGCCAAATTTTCCTCTTCCGGAGTTATCAGACTTGCCGGATGCTGGTAAGATTACTGGATCTTCTTTTCTCGTTTCTGACTCTCGCCTTCTCTTGCAGCGATATTCCTCTTTCCATAAATTGGTGAGGGTTATGGCTTATCTCCTTCGATGGAAATATTTTGTGGTAGAGCAACCCCTTTTTCCTAAGCCATATTTAACCCTTTCTGAATTAGGTTTAGCCACTACAAAAATCTTATGGCTTACTCAACAAGAAATATTCTCAGAAGAATGTCAGGTGTTGTCCCAAGGTCAATCCCTTAAGAAATCGAGTAGGCTTTCATCACTCGCCCCTTTTTTGGACACTGATGGTTTACTAAGAGTTGGAGGACGTTTATCTTTGGCTGATCTTTCCGAGGATAAAAAACACCCAATTATTCTTCCTTCAAAGCATCATGTCACTTCTCTAATCATTCGTCAGTATCATTACCAGCATCTTCATGCTGGTACTCGTACATTACTTTCTGTCATTCGTGAAAGGTATTGGCCCATAAACGGAGTCCATGAAGTTACCTCTGTTATCCGGAAGTGTATTCCATGTTTTAAATCCAACCCTAAAATTACCACTCAGCTCATGGGTGATCTTCCCAACTTTAGATCTGCGCCTGCTAGACCCTTTGCCTTCACGGGCGTGGATTATTCCGGGCCTTTTGTTTACAGAAAAAATTCTCCAGAGGCCAAAAAAATGTATTTTTGGAAAACTCTATATTTCGCTGTTTGTATGTATGGTCACCGGAGCAGTTCACTTAGAACTAGTTACCAACGCCTCTACTGCTTATTTTTTGGCAGCTTTTGCCAGATTTTCTGCTCGCCGAGGACTTCCTTCAGAAGTATTTTCCGACAATGCTAAAAATTTTATCGGAGCTTCTGAGCAAATTAAGAGAGCTCTTACTCAAACTGCAGCGCTGGAAAGGATTACTGATTATGCTCACCAGAGAAATTTCAAGTGGCACTTCATCCCCCCTTATGCACCCCATCAAGGTGGACGGTGGGAGTCTTGTGTGAAACTCACCAAGAAGCACCTTAGACGTGTTTGTGGCCACACCCCCCTTTCTCATGAAGAGTTTAATTCTTTAATTATTTTTATTGAGGGCATAATTAATTCTCGTCCTTTATCACCCTTATCTAATGACCCTTCAGATCTTCTACCATTAACGCCGGGCCATTTTCTTATCGGTGGTCCATTGACTGCCTCCCCACCTTTGTTATATTCTAATTCTCAATCTTCTTTAGCCATTTCTTGGCGCAAAATTGAAAGTTTGCGCAACAATTTTTGGCGTCGCTGGAGGTTGGAATACCTCGGTTTGCTTCAGCAGCGTGGCAAATGGCTTTTTTCCTGCTCTAACCTTCAGGTGGGGGACTTGGTGCTTTTGAAAGACCCTAGTCCTCCTCTTGTTTGGAATTTGGGTAGGGTTGTTGAGTGCTTTCCTGGCAGAGATGGTAGGGTTCGCGTGGTAAAACTGCAGACTTCTGCTGGTCATTTTCTTAGGCCAATCACCATGATTGCTCCTTTACCACGCGAGGCCTAACTTCTGCGCTTTCTTACTGCAATTTTTTCTCGCCCCTCCCAGCATGTTCGCTTTGCGAATGTTTTTTGTTGGCTATGTTTCCCTTACGGTGTGAAACACACGTTCAATTTTTCTGCCCCATTATTTTAATTTCGTGAATTGCAGTCTGAACGCGGTGTTCTGATTTGTTTAATATTGGTGTTTCAATTTAATGGCTTTTCTGTAGTATTCATGTCTACTCACCTGTTTTCTGTAGTGTCTTTCTAGACGTACTATACTGTCACATTGTCTCACGAGCACTGAGCTCTCTCCAGCGGTGACGCTCGCATTGTGCATGGGGCTGCGCTGTGATTGGCTGCTCTCTCGCCACACCTTCATGCTAGAAAGTTCCGCGCGCTGACGTCACTACCGCTATATAGCCTGAGGTCTCCCGGCCTACAGTGCCTACTCTTGTCCACTCTTCTCAACGGATCACATCTGCTCACCAGCATCCCTGCTGGGGTTACTGCCCTCTCGGGGTACCTCTGGCTGCCGGAGTCTCTTCTCCGCCGGCATAATCTCCCTGCTGGACTTGGCGGCCTGGCAGGGCAGTCTAAATTCATCAGCCTGCACTTCAACCAAAAATCTTCAACATGGATCTACTCTGCAAATCGTAATTCTGAGAACATCATTTCACCAAGCCGCAGGAGGTATTACCAAGAGCCTCTCTATGCTGGTCGCTATCTTTGGGAGAACCTATCATCATCTACTCTAGTTCCGAACCCGGAACCCTGGAACCTGCCAGAATGACCTCGCACCGCCAGAGCGGGCGCACTATTGCCGCCAGCTACTGAGGACCTCCGACTGCCGGCCTGATACTTCTTGTATCGTACCTTAGAAGAGGTGGTACCCTTTCACGTCCTTTATTCTGCCCGGATTCTTTCCGTCAGAAGAGTATTTCATTTTAATCCACTTTGGAATTAATTTAAATGATTATGCTTCTTTTTTAGTAATTTTATATTTAATACTTTAAAGTTAATCACTGCTCTATTTACGTTTCCTGGAGAAACAAGTACCTTTTAATTGTTATTAATTTTTTATTGTCAGTTTTTAAAGTAATTTCTTTGAAGCTATCATTCCTGGCGACATATTCGCTTTATATTTAATAAATATCATTCAAATCTATATCTTAACTTTTTGGTCTTTTCCCGCTCTGTCCTTCATTATCACCTTTTGTGCCTGAAACTTCATTCTGTCTAAATCCCTTAGGATGTACCACATCCACTTGGTACACCCCTTTCCATGTACCATCATAGGAGGATGTCGGATATTTACCGTATTGATTTATAATTCTTAGAAACACTACGCTTATAAATACAAATTAAGAGACACCTATTCAATTATTGTACATGTTTCGGTCTATGGTGAGACCATCTTCAGCTAATCTTTGATATTTTAGGTAAAATATAAATAAGTAATTGATACCTTAAGTTGTTAATTAAAAAGTAATAAAATGGATAAATATGAAATTTATATAAAAATATAAAACCACCACCGTCGGACTCCTTGCGAGCCAAAGGCACTGATATCACTGGGTCTCAACATGTTCAGAGCAAGTCATTGAAGAGACTAAACCTACGTCCAATACTTGCAGTATACTATTATTTTTCTTCATCTTCTATCGATTTTGGCCTACTGAGGACCACGTTGAACAATCGGCCGACTTGCCAATCTCTTCTTCTCCTCCCAGAATCTCTTCATGCGTTCGCTGAGTCTCCTCCTCCTTTCTTCAGACCAGATGACCTTGGTTTTTGAGCTAGGTTTTCCCTGAAACCCTTTAAATTTATCAACCTTCCTTTGAAACAGTGATCTGTTGAGAATATCTTCTTGAGTGATGCCAACTCCCTTGTGATCTGCTCGTGTTTCCTCAACCCATTTTGTGTGATTTTTAAATATTATTTTTCTAATCGTTTCGGTCTTCTAAGGACCACGTTATTTCAATTACCTTTTCGCTCGTTCTTTCACATTTGCCCAGTATTCGCGCATTCTTCTTCTGTGAGCTTCTTTTCGTTCTTCGGTCCACTTCTTGCCGTTTTTCAACATAGGTTTTGGCTGAAAACTCTGTATTTCCCCAAGTTTCTTCTTCAAAGAGTCAAGTTTCAAGATGTCCTCATGTGATATCCCCAATTCTTGTAGGTGTATTTCCACCTCTGTAAACCAGATCTCTTTGGTTTCTTTCCCTCAAAGTAGGCACAGGTTCGATTGGACAATCTTCCGGAGCTCATTCGTGTTAAATGGCCATCAAAGGAGAGTCTTATTTTGCGTATGGAGTCCATTATTTTCTCCACATGTATATAAAGTTCATCGTTGTGTCGTCTTTTATACTCTCTTCTTTCCTTGACCGGTCCCAAGATCTTTTTCAAAATCTTCCTCTCTTTGACTTCGAGTTGTTTTGCCAGGCCTTTCTTATTCATCGCCAGGCATTCTGATGTATATAACGCTTCCGGGCGAATAACGGTAACGTATAGGAATTATTATTATGATTATTATTTTTGTTGTTAATTCTATAGGTCTTAAAATATCTATGAATTGCTGAAGATGGTCTCACCGTAGAGCGAAACATGTACAATAATTGAATAGATGTTTACACAATAATGCCAATAGAAAATATAAAGACGACAAAGCTAACTAACTCCAATATCCACCGCATTGCGGTTATACTACATACAGTAGGTCTACTAAGTATAATTCACATGAATAATGGTGCTTGCCTTTCACGAAGGGATATTGTTGACGGGCACACCTTGCATATGTTCCTATTACCCACCCACGCTGTGTTTACGTGCGCCCAGGAATGCAACCTCCCCTTGACTTCTTTACGACATTCCTGTGACGCGCCACCCCATTGCTAGATTTGTGGAGGAGCCAGTGCGGGTTGAAATTGAAGTAATACGTCATGAAGGTAATATTCCTAACGGCCTTTGTGCCGTCACTAAACGGAATATACCACTCAGGAAGGAGAATGCGGTGAGATGAAGTCTCTGATATCCAGTGGGGTTCTAGAGGCAGACAAGCGGGGAATTCTCAATTACTGTTTTATTTTACAGTATAATTAACCTTCCTCGACACTGTCTCACACAGTTTTATCCAGTAAAAATATGATTTTAAGAAAGAAAGATTTTCCAGAAATAATGTTTAAAATAGAGAAAAGTATTTTTTTAAAGAATGTTATATATTAAGATACTAGTATTTCATCAAGACTGAACAGGGCAAACATATGCCGAAACATGTAAGTTAACTATAATGTAAAGTAGTAGAATTGAAATATTGTATTGAGAAGTGGAAAAGTAGAATGAATGATCTTGAATTCAATACGGGAAAAGAAAAAGGATCATGACTATAATCATATCCTGAATATGGATATTCCCCGGGTATTTCCACACTTCCCCCAGGCAGATGTCAAGATAGTACTTTATTTCAAGTCCCGGGACACCTACCCTATCTCTGTCCCTAATACAGCTGCATATACTACTACAGTCATCACAGAAACACTAGTTATCAGAAAGATCCAGCACACACTCAAGCACTTGGATTGCTGACCAAAAACTCCTAAGGCCCTAAAATAAATTAACAACTACAACTAGAACAACACAGCTTAACAAATAACATCGTATACTAAGATTTAAAATATACAATACAAAAAAGAAATACAACAAGAAGTTCCGTGACGAACTAAAGAGCCTACTTTTCTTAAAATTTAAAATTCATGGACCTAGGCTATCTAGAATAATGACGAAATAAAGTTGGTAATATAGAAATTTCTAATTAGTTCGAAATATACCTGGCATTATGCAGCCTGATAGAGCACTACAGTTGGCAGCCCTGGTGACTGAATATATTCTTAGTTCCATCTCTTAAGGTACAGAATACAAAATTTGGTTGAAGTCCAATGGATAGCATGGACTTTACATGCAGTTAAACATTGGACTTAATGCAGCGTGCGTAAAATTATGTTGGCAACAATGTCATGCATGTGTTGTTCAGAAATAATTTAAAATATTATCATCTATTGTTGTGCCAATTTTGGATGAAATCCATTTGTTAGTACAGTAGTTACTGGTATTTTAAAATTGGACCTATCAGCAGGCTTAGAATGATGTTGGTAGCATTGACGTATATTAGTTGCTCCAAATTAATCTAGAATGGCAGGTACTATACGTGCGCAAAGTTTAGAGCTGTTGGCTTGCATACTTTCTGATAGCCTATATTGATATTAGGGTAAAAAATATAAACAGCATTTATTAACAGTTGGCATCCCTGATTGCTCTTAACAATACGCATAGTTATATATGTTATGGTACACATAGCACATACGAAATTTGGTTGAAATCCAATTGATAGTATAGAAGTAACATGTATTTAAAAATGTTCCTATCAGCAGGCTTAGAATCATGTTGGTAGCACTGACATACATTAGTTGCTTCGAATTAATCTATAATGTCAGGCACTATACGTGTGCGAAGGTTAAGGCTGTTGGCTCGCTTACTTTCTGATATATTGATATTTGGATAAAAAAAATAGAGAGAGCATTTATTGACAGTTGGCAGCCCTGGTGGCTCTTAAGAATACGCTCAGTCATATCAGTTTATGTACACATAGTACATACGAAATTTGGTTGAAATCCAATTGATAGTGTAGGAGTTATATGCATTTAAACATTGGACCTATCAGTAGGCTTAGAATCATTTTGGCAACACTGTCATGTATGGCCTGAAAATTAAACTGAAGTATCATTATCTATATATGTGCCAATTTTGGAATAGTTCCCATGTATATATTCCACGATATCCAACATGGAGCTGAAATTTCAATTATGATTTTTCAGCAGTTGGTAGCACTGACATCATTTTCAAGTATGACGTTGAGATGTCCCGGTATCGATATTTACTCATACCAAATTTGGTTTCGATTGCTGCAGCCGCTTAGGAGTTGATAGGGGGACACACACACACAGACAGACAGACAGACAGAAGGACAGATAGACAGACAGACAGACAGACATTTACCCGGATCGATCTTATAAGATTACTTTTTCCTCATTTTTGCAAAATGTGAAAAGTAAGCTAAAAATCAAAGAAGGTATCATTCTGTTCTACTAATCAAAATTCTGATAATAATTTAATTAAAATTGCAACAAAGTAATATTTGAGTCCATTCGCTGGATCTCCGACCCTAAAGATTGGGTGTGGTGGGAGTAGAGACCAATGTAGCCAACATACTGCAGTGAGAAGCTGTTAATACTGTAGGTCCTTGAAAATTTCCATTATTATATAATTTTTCTAACGTCATAATGAACTTGTATATTGTTTTTCAAAAATCCCTATGTGGGGTGGGAGTTGAGACCAATGTAGCCAACATACTGCAGTGAGAAGCTGTTAATACTGTAGGTCCTTGAAACTTTCCATTATTATATATTTTTTCTAACGTCATAATGAACTTGTATATTGTTTTTCAAAAATCCCTATATCCCTATATCCCTATATCCCTATCGCTATATCCCTATATCCCTATATCCCTATATTATACTAATATATAACAAGTAGTTCCGTGAAGAACTATACAGCCTATTTTCATATATCCTGCTCATGTTAATTGTCTCTATCAACATGCAAAATTTCAGTATAATTGCTGTAACAGATTCGTAGATATTGAGAACCGTCTAAATATTTCATATGGTCGCCAGGATGGATTTTTATATTTGTACAATTACATTAAGATTATTGTGTACGCGTGGTATTCAAACTTCAATCGCATGATTGGAACACAAGAAGTAAAAGCGAGATTATCTTGTGATTGTGCAAACAATTGAAATAAATTAGATGCCAGTGGATCAACATTTGTATAAGCATTTAACGTGCAACGTTTCACGGCACTCGGATAGTTAATTCGCGAGAAACGTCCATTTAAATATTTATACTTCGCGTCGACGCCATGTTGGATTTGTGCTCACCAGGTTACTGAAAGTCCTATAGGTGAACATATGTTCATAGTCTCTATGAACATTAAAAAAATCAGTTTGGTTGCTGTAAAAGATTCATAGATATTGAGAACCGTCTAAATATTTCGGAAGCTCGCCATTTAGGATTGTTATATGTATAGGCCATAGAGTTATGTACCATTCAAGGACAATTATTGCCTAGCTTCATTATTCAAACTTTCACTTCGATCGCATGATTACGACACAAGAATAAAAAAATAATTTTAAAATTTCGCACAGCCGCCATCTTGAGGTTATGTAAACAATTGAATTAAATTAGATGGCAGTGCATTACAATCTGCAAAATCATTTACTGTACCACATTTCACTGCGCTCAGAGAGTTAAATCACGAGAAAAGTCTATTAAAATATTTCAAATTCGCTTGGTCGCCATGTTCGTTTTGTACTTTACAGGTTTATGAAATATACATAGGTAAACTTGTATCAGTACCTTTTATCACCGTACAAAATTGCATGATGATATCTGTAATAGTTTCGGAGATATAGAATGTCAGTGAAATATTTCGCACAGCCGCCATTTTGAGGTTATGTAAACAATTGAACTAAATTAGACTCCAGTGCATTACTATGTGTATAAACATTTGCGGTACCAATTTTCATTACGTTTGGACTGTTAAATCGCGAGAAATGTCTATTAAAAGTCTCAATTTCGCTTGACCGCCATGTTGGTTTAGTAGTCACCAGGTTTTTGAAAGTCTCATAGGTGAACTTCTAGTAGTGCCCTTTATCACCGTACACAATTTCAGGGCGATATCGGTAATAGTTTCGGAGATATTGAATGCTAGTGAAATATTTCGCAACGCCGCCATGTTGGATTGGTGAGACGAAACAAAATTTGAAGGGCACGGTCGAGGTCGCCGAAAATAGTGCTATGAACTTACCGAGTTTCATTGAAATCGCTCCAGCCGTTTAGATTTTATTAGGGACACACACACACACACCTCTCTCTCTCTCACACACACACACACACACGCGCACACACACACGGACAAAAGGTGATCTCATAAGCCTATTTTTTCAAAATTGAAAATAGTCTAAAAATGAGATGGTGTGTGTCTGTCTTTCTGTCTGTCTGTCTGTCTGTGTGTTACCTAATAACGCAAGAACCACTGGTCCGATTTAAATGAAATTTTGCATGAATGTAGCTGAAATACCAGGTTTACATACAGTATAGGATACTTTTAGTTTCGATATTTTGCACTATTAAGAAATGGCGACCATTTTAGTGACGTCACTACACCCTATGGTTTCAAAATTTCATATTTCCATATCAAATAAAAAGAGAACGGTAGGAAATAGCAGACTTTTGACGGCACATGCGTGCTTTGAAATTTAATTTTCTATCCGAAAGGTCCGTATCACTTTTCGTGTATCACCAACGGTTAGCGAGTAAAACCTACTTTTGTGACGTCACTACACCCTTTGGTCTCAAAATTTCATATTTCCATTTCAAATAAAAAAGAACGCTAAGAAATAGCAAACTTTCGATTGTATACAGGAGCTTTAGCATTTAATTTTCTATCCAAAAGGTCCTTATCACTTTTCGTGTATCTCCGACGGTTAGCGAGTAAAACCAAAATTTGTGCAATAAAACACGGTCAACGCCGAGCGGTGCAGTATATCTCTACTTATATAAAAAAGAAAATTGTCTGCTTTTTTTTCTGAATTTCTGCGGAAATTTGAGTTATTTACACGTTTCAGACTGTTTTATGATAGATGCGCGCGAAAATAATGTTTAGGTCTGTCTGTCTGTCTGTTTGTTTGATTGTCTGTGGACAAATTTGTTCCCTTATAACTCGAGAACGGCTGGGTGTATCAACGTAAAATTTGGTCCAGATATCCATCAGAGGCACGACACTAATCATTGATGTAACCCTTCTCCGTACCTCTCATAAAAGGGGGCCTACCCCCTTAAAATGCATGCTGAAATAGGAGTAGAAGGACGAGACAAAGATCATTTTCAGCCCCTCGATGTGAGAGACAAAACCCGGGGGCCCTAAGGGGTCCCCGAAATCCACATTTTAAGGCCCTAAAACCAACCGTTTTTGAGATATTCCCAGAAAACTAATTTCATTTAATAAACTAATGAACGAATACAAGCCGGTAACCATGGCAACAGATTCTCAGAGGTCCATCTATTGCTGCAAGACGCAATGCAATTCCATTAATTACATTGGTGTGAAAGTTTGCAAACGGCTAGAAGGTTATCACGGAACCAAATTAAGCTGTAAAATTCATCAATACGTATAATGCGCTTAAGGGGGTCAAGGGTTACACTAGATTTTTTTCACGCGATTTACACCTCCGGGTGTGGTACGGCAGGTCTATTATATTCCTATCCCTATATTATATTATTATTATTATTATTATATTATGGCTTACAACGAGGAGACAAAGCCCCTCGGTGCCAGAAACAAAACATGGGGGCCCTAAAGGGTCCTCGAAAACTACATTATAAGGCCCTAAAACCTAAAGTATCTGAAATATTCCCAGAAAACTAATTTAATTTAATTTAACAAACTAATGAAGGAATGGAAATCGGTAACCATGACAACATTATCTCAAGGGGTGGCATCACACTTTCCATCTATTCTGTAAGAAGTAATGTCACTCCATTTATTACATTTCTGTGAAAGTTTGCAAATGGCTATACGGTTATCACGGTACCAATGTAGACTGTATAATTCATCAATGCAATTAAGGGGTCAAGGGGTAACCTAGATATTTTTCATGCAATTTTCACGAGCGACATATAGTACATAAGGTCTATTATATCTCCAAACTTTTGCAAAGTGAAATGCCATGCCCTGTGGTTCAGATTCCACGTAAAATGGAGGTCCCATGGCTTATGATCTCACGATTAATGGTCACGTAAAACTACAATCTTCCTTTATATCTCCAAACAGCAACATTATTTTCAAAAATTCCTGAATTGAATCAGCATTTTTTGCGGCTTTTAGGAATTTGGGCCATTTGAGACTAAATAACCTGAATTTTCATGCACCAGAAGCCTTTATAATTTATGAAAGAGGTCTTCCTGTGTATAGGGACCTAACACAACGTAGAGGGTCATTTTTTATGTGAGGTGTATTGCGTTTCGTTTACAAGGCTTTCAATTCTATTTCACGTCAAGAAGTACACGTTAGGTGAATTTAGTTTCAGAGCAAATTTTAACTAATCCTTTTTTTTTTGTCGACATACGGGTTCATCGTAAGGATGATTTTGTTTGATACTGTATGGTAGATACACCCATATTTGGATATCTGGATGATATGTTGTAGACAATAGAATTGTCTGTCTGTCTTTCTGTGTATCTTTATGTACGTACGCCTATAAATCGTGTTCGGATGCGTGGTGCATCGTAAAATTAGGTATGGTAAACATGAGTCAATACACCAATCATTTATAAAAATCTTCACCGTACTTTTCATACAGTAGAAGGGTGGATATAGGGAAAAACTTCTCAAAATACATGCTAAAATAGGCGAAATATAAAAATTATCCTAGAAGGACGATCAAAGCATATGTTGCGCTTCTCAATGTGAGACACAAAATACGCGAGTCTATAAGGGGTCTCCGAAAACCACATTTTAAGGCCCTTAAATTAACAGTGTGTGTGATATTCCCAGAAAACTAACTTCGTTCTGATAAACCTATGAAGGAATGAAAAACCGCTAACCATTGCAACAGTAGCTCAATTGATAATGTCTGGTGTTAATATATAACACCGTTCGAAGGACGGGTACTTCTGCTATACTAATATATAACAAGAAGTTCCGTGACTAACTAAAGAGCCTACTTTTCATGCCAATGATTATTCTACAGTATATGAACCTATCTAGAATAATGAAGAAATTAAGTTGCTAATATCGAAATTTCTAATTATTTCGAAATACTGTATACCTTGCATAATGTAGCCTAATAGAGCACTACAGTTGGCAGCCCTGATGACTGAATATATTCTTAGGACCATCTCTTAAGGTACAGAATACAAAATTTGGTTTAAGTCCAATGAATAGCATGGACGTTACATGCAGTTAAACATTGGATCTAACAGCGTGCGTAAAATCATGTTGGCAACAATGTCATGCATGTATTGGTCAGAAATAATCTGAAATAATATGATCTATTGTTGTGCCAATTTTGAATGAAATCCATTAGTTAGTATAGAAGTTACATGCATTTTAAAATTGGACCTATCAGCAGGCTTAGAATCATGTTGGCAGCACTGACGTATATTAGTTAGTCCAAATACATCTAGAATGCCAGGTACTATACGTGTGCAAAGTTTAGAGCTATTGGCTTGCATACTTTCTGATATATTGGTATTTGGATAAAATAAATTAGGAGCATTTATTAACAGTTGGCAGCCCTGGTGGGTCTTAAGAATACGCTCAGTCATATCTGGTTATGTATGCATACAACATACGAAATTTGGTTGAATTCCAATTGATAGTGTAGAAGTTATGTGCATTTAAAAATTGGACCAATCAGCAGGCTTATAATCATTTTGGCAACACAGCGATGTATGGCCTCCTGGAAATTAAACTGCAATATTATTATCTATACGTATGCCAATTTTGAAATAGCTCCCATTAATACCTTCCAAGATATCCAACATGGAGCTCAAATTTCAATTGCGATTTTTTAGCAGTTGGTAGCACTGACATCATTTTCAAATATGGCCGTGAGATATTCGGGTATAGACCTTTACTCCTACCAAATTTTGTTTTGATTGCTCCAGCCGTTTAGGAGTTGATAGGGGGGGGGGGCACACACACACACACAGCCAGACAGACAGAAGGACAGACAGACAGACAGAAGGACAGACAGACAGACACATATTTGCCCGATCTCATAAGACTACTTTTTCCCCATTTTTGCAAAATGTGAAAAGTAGGCTAAAAATGAGATGGTGTGTGTCTGTCTTTCTGTCTGTCTGTCTGTCTGTGTGCTACTCAATAACGCAAGAACCACTGGTCCGATTTAAATGAAATTTTGCATGGATGTAGCTGATTTACCAGGTTTACATATAGGATACATTTTACTTCGATATTTTGCACTATTAACAAATGGTGACCATTTTAGTGACGTCACTACACACTTTAATCAAAACTTCGTATTTCCTTATCAAATAAAAAGAGAACGCTAAGAAATAGCAAACTTTTGACGGTGCATACGAGCTTCACTTTTCGTATATCTCCAACGGTTAGCGAGTAAAACCCACATTTATGACGTCACTACACCCTTTGGTTTCAAAATTTGATATTTCCATTTCAAATAAAAAAGAACGCTAAGAAATAGCAACCTTTTGATGGCATACATGAGCTTTAACATTCAATTTTCTATCCAAAAGGTCCCTATCACTTTTCGTGTATCTCCAACGGTTAGCGAGTAAAACCTAAATTTGTGCAATAAAACACGGTCAACACCGAGCGGTGCAGTATATCTCTACACATATAACTAGAAGTTCCGTGAAGAACTATACAGCCTACTTTTCATGCCAATGATTATTCTACAGAATATGAACCAATCTAGAATAATGACGAAATTAAGTTGGTAATATCGAAATATCTAATTAGTTCAAAATATAACTGGTATAATGCAGCCTAATAGAACACTACAGTTGGCAGCCCTGGTGACTGAATATATTTTTAGTTCCATCTCTTAAGGTACAGAATACAAAATTTGGTTGAAGTCCAATGGACGTTACATGCAGTTAGACACTGGATCTATCAGCACGCGTAAAAGCATGTTGCCAACAATGTCATGCGTGAGCTGGTCAGAAATAATCTGAAATATTATGATATCTTGTTGTGCCAATTTTGGATGAAATCCATTTGTTAGTATAGAAGTTACATGTATTTTAAAATTGGACATATCAGCAGGCATAGAATCATGTTGGCAGCACTGCCTTGTATTAATTACTCCAAATTAATCTAGAATGTCAGGTGCTACACGCGTGCAAAGTATAGAGTTGTTGGCTTGCATACTTTCTGATATATTGATATTAGGTTAAAAACAATATAGACAGCATTTATTAACAGTTGGCAGCCCTGATTGCTCTTAACAATACTTATAGTCATATCTGTTATGGTACACATAGCACATACGAAATTTGGTTGAAATCCAACTGATAGTATAGAAGTTACATGTATTTAAAAATTGGTACTATCACCAGGCTTATAATCATGTTGGTAGAACTGACGAATATAAGTTACTCCAAATTAATCTAAAATGTCAGAATATACGTGTGCATAGTTTAAAGCTGTTGGCTTGCATACTTTCTGATATATTGGTATTTGGATAAAACAAATGTAGAGAGCAATTATTAACAGTTGGCAGCCCTGGTGGCTCTTAGGAATACGCTCAGTCATATCTGTTTATGTATAGATATTACATACAAAATTTGGTTAAAATTCAATCGATAGTGTAGAAGTTATATTCATTTAAACATTGGACCTAACAGAAGGCTTAAAATTATTTTGGCAACACTGTCATGGTTGGCCTCCTGGAAATTAAACTCAAATAGTCTTATCTACATGTGTGCCAATTTTGGAATAGCTCCCATGCACACCTTGCAAGATATCCAACATGGAGCTCAAATTTCTAGTGCGTTTTTTCAGCAGTTGGTAACACTGACATCATTTTCAAATATGGACGTGAGATATTCCGGTGCACATCTTTACTCATACTAAATTTGGTTTTGATTGCTGCAGCCGTTTAGGAGTAGATAGGGGGGGACACACACACAGCCAGACAGACAGAAGGACAGACAGACAGACACACATTTTCCCGGATCGATCTCATAAGTCTACTTTTTCCCCATTTTTGCAAAATGTGAAAAGTAGGCTAAAAATGAAAGTTTGTCTGTTTTTTTCTGAATTTCTACGGAAATTTGAGTTATTTACGCGTTTCATACTGTTTTATGACGGATGCGCGCGAAAATATTTTTTGTCTGTCTGTCTGTTTGTTTGTCTGTGGACAACTTTGTTACCTTATAAATCGAGAACGGCTGGGTGTATCAACGTAAAAATTGGTACAGATATCCATTAGAGGCACGACACTAATCATTGATGTAACTCTTCTCTGTACATATCATAAAAGGGGGCATACCCCCATAAAATACATGCTGAAATAGGAGTAGAAGGACGAGACAAAGCTCATTTTCAGCCCATCAATGTAAGAGACAAATCTCGGGGGCCCTAAAAACACATTTTAAGGTCCTACGTCCAACCGTTTTTGAGATATTCCCAGAAAACTAATTTAATTTAATAAACTAACTAGATGAAACCCGTCAAAACATGATGGACAATGGAAAACAAAATTGCTGAAGAAGCTTCTTATATAAGTTACATTCTTTGTACGATTACTTTTTAGCACTATTGCAACTTTAAGGGCGTCAAAAGATAGCACTCTCAGCATTGCAATATATTGCTGGTCATGACTGAAAACGTGATTAGGTCATCATCATCTTGCACAGTTTCCAGCCACTGGCCGGGTCTGTTTGGAACACAAGTCTCTCCAACGTCTTCTGTCTTCCCACCATCTCTCAGCCTCCACCCTTGTCCAGTCTTCTCCTCTCTTCTTCACGATTTCTTCCTCCCCCTTCAGCCACCTGTCTCTCGGTCTCCCTCTTGGTCTCTTTCCTTCCCACTTCGTCTCGTGTATCCTGCTGGGTATCCTCTTCTCCTCCATTCGTTTTACATGTCCATACCATCTAAGTCTAGATTTCTCTATACCAGTCTGTAATGGTTCATCCTTCATTAATTCTCCGGTCCTCTCATTTCTTATTCTGTCCATCTTTGTAGCTCCAATACTGCTTCTCAAGAACCTCATCTCACTGGCCTGTATTTTGCTCTTCTCCCTTCCTTTCATAACCCAGGTCTCCGAGGCATACGTCAGGATAGGGACATTGTACGTCCGATATATGATCTGTTTGCTGTTCTGAGGGACATTCTTGCTCCATAACATGCTTCTCACACTCCTCCGAAATGCTTCTGCCTGTCTCCCCCGCTCATTTATTTCTCTATCGTTTCTTCCATTCTCTTGTATCAGGCTTCCCAGATACTTGAAACTCTCCAATTCCTTCGGCTGTTCCCCACCAATTGTTATTTCCGTTGTGGTTCTTTCCTTCTTCCTTGTGTGATCACCATCTCACTCTTATTTATGCTAAATTTCATCCCATAACCTTGTATTATTCCTTCCCACACGTCCAACTGTTCCTGTACCTCCTCCTCCTTGTTTCCCCAAATCATCAAATCATCTGCAAGCACCATTGCTTTCATCTTTCCTTCCCCAATTACTTGTGCCACTCGGGTCATTATGTCATCCATCACCACAATGAAAAGTAACGGTGACAGTGCACTTCCTTGTTTCAGGCCGTTTCTCTGTTCCAACCAGTCCGATCTCTCTCCTCCCACTTTCACACAGCTCACGCTTCCCTTGTACATCTCCTTTATCTTCCTTATAGTCCATTTTTATATTCCTCTATCCTCCAGGGACTTCCATACTTTGTTTCTGCATACACTGTCATATGCTTTCTCAATGTCCAGAAAGGTCATCAGTAGATCTGTTCCATACTCATAGTGCTGTTCTTGTAACTGCCTTACAGCAAAAATCAAATCCACTGTGGACCTTCCTGATCTGAAGCCATGTTGTTCTTCCCTCATCCCTCCTTCTATCCTTGTCCTAATTCTCCTTTCCAAAACTTTCTCAAACAACTTTGCACAATGACTCATCAGTGTTATTCCCCGATAGTTTCTGCATTCTGTTCTACTACCTTTCTTGAAGATCGGGACAATTATTCCCTTTTTCCAGTCCTCTGGGGTCTTCCTTTCCTTCCATGCTGTCTTCATCACTCGGTACAACCATTGTATCCCCACCTCTCCTGCTGCTCTCACCATCTCCACACTCAACTCATCCACACCCGGTGCCTTCCCTCTTTTCATCTTCCTCACTGCATCTTCCACTTCTTTCCATGTTAAGTCCTTTTCTATTTGCAGTTCATCTACTGTACCTCTTCCCCGATTTCTTCCTCCTCGCCGTGGTTTCCATTTGGGTTCAGGAGTTCTTCAAAATATTATTTCCACATTTTCTTCAGTTCTTCCCTATTTTCTATCTCTTGTCCCCTTTTGTTCACAATTCTAACATAATCCGTAGGATCCTTCCGCCTCTTATCTTTACCATCCCAAACAGGACCTTTTTTGCACCTTCACTATCCTGCTGGTCATGACTGAAAACGTGATGAGGTAAATAGCCCAATACGTTCAAGAGTTTCTCCTTGAGCTTGATTGATTTTGATAAAGTAGGCCGAGCGAATAGGAAATTGTTGCCTATTAAAAGAAAATGTACTGTAGGCTACCTGTAAGTGTTTTATCGTAAGGTGTTAAATCAAGTCGTAGGATTTGAGCTCTCTGCCTATTATTACTGCACCTATTATATCCGAATCCAAGCGATTTCTTACAATTAATATATTACCATATATGAGTCCATGGGAAACGTTCAGATTTCTAAGAAGCATATCTACGGCTTAAACGTTCGAAGTATGTGGAGGCGAATCTCTTAATTCCAAGGAATTGAAAAATTCAATAATAGGGAAATGAAGTAGCTGGCTTTCATCTTCAGTATCCAATCTGTTAACGCTGATGTATGTGTTTGAACTGCTGGATATAAGTTCAATGACTTTTAAATTAATATCATTACATTGTTGCAGCTTGGCAAATATTTTATATTCCAGTAGATCAATTTTACCCTCACAACAGTAAAGACCAAAGTAACCACGCATAGATTTTACGCAAGAGAAATACAATGTAGAAAAATGTTTACATTTGATCGTCAAGGACCTTACAGTACACTGTATTGCATAATATCTGGAATTGTTTCTGAAATGGCCTATTTATATTGGATTTTAAATGTGGCTTCGTATTATTCGATAACACTATAGTGTCCTGCAATAACGGAGCCGCTAAATATTAAATGGCAAATAATACTTCCATTGCCGAAATCAACTACGTAGTTAGACTCCGTACTCTAAACAAATAATCATTAAACAATTGTCTTATACAATGAAGTTCAACATGACCGTCCAGAGACTTTCTAACTCAAGTTGGTTGGTGAGGAGAATGCGATGAGACTGATCGCTTAAAATAAATTCCTTATAATTGTTCCTGCCAGCGAAATTTTTTGCGATAGCTTGAAAACGCAGCTCAGAATGACGTTCTTCATTTTGTTATAAACAGTACGAAACTGCTCTAAATAAGCAATTTCCATCACCTGTTATAGGTTATGGCAGTATATTTTGCAGGGGAACATAGAATCACTTCACCAACTACTGGAATGACCATAGGCCTATACTCAATACTCACTTCGATAGTCACCCTAATGGAGGCAGTTTTTGAATTCTATGTCCCTGCATGTCAAAAATCGTATTAACACATGGAGGCCCACCTATTCTTGTCTATCGCCCCGGAGACCCGGGTTACATTTCCTGCTCTGCCAAGAAATTTAATTCTGGTCTCAGGGCAAAATCGGGGTACATTCAGTCTCTTGAGGTATAACTAAGAAGAGGAAGGTTTAATTCCCACCTCGACAATCTTGGATGTGGTTTTCCGTGGTTTCCCACTTCCACTTAAGGCAAATACCGGGATGGTT
The DNA here is from genome assembly GCA_946902985.2 of Meconema thalassinum. Taxonomy (NCBI): domain Eukaryota; kingdom Metazoa; phylum Arthropoda; class Insecta; order Orthoptera; family Tettigoniidae; genus Meconema; species Meconema thalassinum. The sequence continues at coordinate 1,806,324,116 of OX336388.2, read as the reverse complement.
CCTAACTTAAGGCCTTGGCCGTCTCCTTGCCATTTACCACCTTAATTACAAATACACACAGTAATGCAGCCATCACAATAACACAGGTTATCAGAAGAAAGTTTCACACATACACACCCAAGTACACGGGGCTGAGTGACCAAGATGTCGGAGTCCTTCAAACGAATTATATTTGCCAAGTGTCTCTCATGGCGAAAGCAATTGTGGAGACGCGCGTGTGCCTGGAAAACTACTTTTTTCTTTAATATCGACGATGCATAATTATAACTTAAAGTCTAGGACGCTAATAACTTGACCACCGAAGCATTGGGAAGAAATTGCAATATTAAGGTACATAAACAACCTAGCCTACACATTCAACTGTCAGTTAATGTTCCTCAACATTTCCCTTCTTAAATATTCCCCTCCTTTATAATTTTCCATCACGTGAAAACATGCCATGTCTTGTGTTTTAAATATATCGATGCAATGGTGTTGCCATCTGCTGTCAGTTAATGGAACTATATGGGCGAATTACTGCCATCTGTTGTCAGTTATAGGAACTGATTGCAGATATTTAAACGGCGTACTGCGGACAACAGTTTGCTCTTTTGATTACATGCTGCAATGCAATGGTAAAACGAAAATAAAACGTATTTAGAGGGAATGTAGAAATAAGTATCTTTAACAGACATAAAACCTTACTGTTACTCCTTGATTAAACAATATTTCAGTGGTAAAAAAAAAAAAAAATGGCGAGGGCTAGGATCGAACCGGCGCTTCATGGAACCACAGTCAGTCGCCTTAACCACATGGCTACTCACGCACTCATGTATAGTAGCAGACGCAGCCATTCATTATATTCAAAAGCCGCTGTTTGAAGGAAATAATCAATTTCATTATCCAAATAAATCAATGTTGCACATTCGTATACGTTCATACTGTTATTATACTTTATTGTCAGAACTTGGTTAATGTATGTTTTCAATTACATGGAAGCTTATTAAATAACTTACATTTTAATGGGATTCTCACCGCCATTTTGTCATGACCTCAGGCGGATTGTGCGCATGCGTGAGGGCCAAGAATTCTGCTATTTTCTATATTAATTCAAAAATATACCGAGAGGGAATGTAGAAATATGTATCTTTAACAGACATAAAACCTTACTAATACTCCTTGATTAAACAATATTTCAGTGGTAAAAAAAAATATATATATCGGCGAGGGCTGGGATCGAACCGGTGAACCTTGGAACCACAGTCTGTCGCCTTAACCACATAGCTACACGCGCACTCTTGGTCACCTGCAGACGCAGCCGTTCTTTATCATTAAAAGCCGCTGTCTGAAGAAAATAATCCATTTCATTATCCAAATAAATCAATGTTGCACATTCGTATACGTTCATACTGTTATTATATTTTACTGTCAGAACTTGGTTAATGTATGTTTTCAATTACATGCAAGCTTATTAAATAACTTACATTTTAATGGACTTCTCACCGCCATTTTGTCATGACCCCCAGGCGGATTGTGCGCATGCGTGAGGGCCTAGAATTCTGCTATTTTCTATATTAATTTAAAAATATACCGTAATATATTTGTTTATTTTAGAGACACTCTGCAAATCTGCATGCCAAGAGCTTTCGTTAGAATGTCTTACGAAGCCAATCGGTTAAGTCGTTTTCACAATCTCGTGTGTACAAAAAACAGCTTAGTGTTTTAAATATATAGATAGATGAACGAATGCAAGCCGATAACCATGGCAACAGATTCTCAGAGGTCCATCTATTGCTGTAAGACGCAATGCGATTCCATTAATTACATTACGGTAGTGTGAAAGTTTGCAAACGGCTAGATGGTTATTATGGAACCAAATTAAGCTGTAAATTTCATCAATACGTAAAATGCGCAGAATTTTTTCACGCGATTTACACCTGCGGGTGTGGTACGGCAGGTCTATTGTATTCCCATCCCTATTTTATATTATTATTATTAGTATTATATTATGGCGTACAACGACGAGACAAAGCCCCTCTGTGCCAGAAATAAAACTCGAGGGTCCTCGAAAACTACATTATAAGGCTGTAAAACCAACAGTTTCTGAAACATTCCCAGAAAACTAATTAAATTTAATTTAACCAACTAATGAAGGAATGCAAATCGGTAACCATGACAACATTATGTCAAGGGGTGGCATCCAACTTTCCATCTATTTCAGTAAGAAGCAATTTATTACATTTATTACATTTCTGTGAAAGTTTGAAAATTTAAGGTTATCACGGAACCAACGTAGACTGTATAATTCATCAATGCAATTAAGGGGGTCAAGGGGTAACCTAGGATTTTTTCATGCAATTTTCACGTACGACATATAGTACAGAAGGTCTATTATATCTCCAAACAACAACATTATTTTCAAAAAATCCTGAATTGAATCAGCATTTTTTGCGGCTTTTAGGAATTTGGGCCATTTGAGACTAAAGAACCTGAATTTTCATGCACCAGAAGCTTTTATAATTTATGATAGAGGTCTTCCTCTGTATGGGGACCCAACACAACGTACAGCAGAGGGTCAGTTTTTATGTGACGTGTATTGCGTTTCATCTACAAGGCTTTCAATTCTACTTCATGTTTGTTAGGCCCCTTAAAACAACAATTATCATCATCATCATCATCATCATCATCTATTTCATGTCAGGAAGTACACGTTAGGTGAATTTAGTTGGAGAGCACATTTTTACTAATCTTTTTTCTTTTCTTTTTTTTTTGTCGACATACGGGTTCATCGTAAGGATGATTTTCTTTGATACTGTGTGGTAGATATACCCATATTTGGATTTCTGGGTGATATGTTGTAGACAATGGAATTGTCTGTCTGTCTGTCTTTCTGTGTATCCTGATGTACGCCTGTAACTCATGTTCGGATGTTTGGTGCATCGTAAAATTAGGTATGGTAAACATGAGTCAATACACCAATCATTTATAAAACTCTTCACCGTACTTTTCATACAGTAGAAGGGTGGATATAGGGGAAAACTTCTCAAAATACATGCTAAAATAGGCGAAATATAAAAATTATCCTAGAAGGACGACGAAAGCATATGTTGCACTTCTCAATGTGAGACAAAAAAATTCGCGAGTCTATAAAGGGTCTCCGAAAACCACATTATAAGGCCCTTAAATTAACAGTGTGTGTGATATTCCCAGAAAACTAACTTCGTTCTGATAAACTTATAAAGGAATGACAAGCCGCTAACCATTGCAACAGTAGCTCAATTGGTGATGTCCGGTGCGTCTCTAAAAGCAACAGTACTTAAAAGGGACGTAACACCAATAACATTATTATTATTATAATGTCTGGTGTTAACACCGAACACCGTTCGAAGAACGGGTACTTCTGCTAGTATATTATAATTGTGAAAATCTGCGTGTCTGTGAGTGTGTGTGTGTTAGTTTGTAACCTCGTGACACTAAAACGGCTGGACGGATTTGGATGAAATTTGAAATGGAGACAGCTTATAGCCTGGGATAACATATAGACTGCCTTTCATCCGGAAATAAATCATTGTTCCCGTGGAACGGGCAACATAACTGAAAAGTCACCAAAAATATTCAACCGGGACAAAATATCGAAGTTGTCGCCTAAAGACCGGACAAGGCTCATTTCACGCCCCTCGATGTAAGAAACAATACTCGGTACGTCCCTACGGGACACCGAAAACCACATTTTAAGGCCTTAAAACCAACAGTTTCAAAGATATTCGCAGAAAACTATCTTCACTCTGATAAACTGATGAACTAATGGCAAGTCCATGGCAACTGAACTTCAAGGTATGACATCCGATTTTCTATATATCCCTGTAGGAGGCAATGCCAATCCATTTATTATCTTTTTCAAGAGATATATAAACACAAGAACATGGTAGCGTGCCTGCCTCCCATCCGGAGGCCCCGGGTTCGATTCTCAATTCGATTTTAGACACTGACGTGAGGGCTGCAACGGAGTGCACTCAGATTCGTGTGGACATGTGAGTAGCTGCCTGATAGAGAGGCAGCGCCACGGTCACGAAAAACAAGATAAACGGCCGAGGGAACACGATGCACTGACCACGCGTCACCACAATACCTGCAGGCCAAATGGCTCGGAAGCGGTCGCATGATAGGCCTAGGCCCTTCATGCTCTGTAGTGCCAGAGGTTAAAAAATTAGGGATAACGCCTTCTAATACCACTTTTAATTTTTAAACACTACAGTAGCTGCTACTAAATAAAGGTAGCGATATAACTACGTTCAATTTCATAAACACTGGCCTTAGAAATCCCGTATAGTTAAGTACATCAGTCTGGTCGTTATTTCAGTAGCAACGAAGCTCTGTGGCGGCTATTGCCGTTTCCGTAACACTTAAGGCATCCCGCCGTCACATATCTCAATGTGCACTTACAAAATTGTGAACCAGTCTATTTTACTGAAAAGAATTTCTACGAGCGAGTATCCACTCTGGCAAAAACCACACTCACCACCTTTTCCAAAATGTACACAAGACATGATTTTTAAAGCACTCTTCTGTATGTTGAGGTACAGAGACATACCACATGGAAAGATACAATAAAATGTTGGCAAATCTGAGTTCAAGGAACTGCTGTCCAGAATAGGCTTTCGGTACAGGTTATGCGGCCCATGTTCGTAACATGGAATGTTATCCTTTGACAATGCATCTACACCATGTGCGAGGGCAACGCATTTCAAAGATCTCTAAAAACACAATAATCAGGAAATTGGAGAAAAATTTTAAGTGGGAGCGAAGATTCAAGGAGAAATAATTTAATCTTTGAGATTTGCTGATGACATCGTCATCTTGGCCGATACGCCAGAGGATTTGAACGAGTTTTTGAATGGTATGGACTCCGTCTTGAGGAAAGAATTCATGATGAAAATCAATAAATGTAAAACAAAATTATTGGAATGCAGCCGAAATAAATCAGAAACCTCTATGGACCTCAAATTGACTGGTGAAACGCTACGGGAAGTAGGAGACTTCTTTTACTTAGGAAGCAAAATATCCAGTGATGGAAGAAGCAAAGAGGATATAAAAAGCAGGTTGGCTCAGGCAAGGAAAGCATTTCTACAGAAAAGGAATCTGTTGACATCGAATATACATTTAGGTAATAGGAAGTCATTTTTGAAAGCTTTTGTCTGGAGCGTGACACTATAATGAAGTCAAACTTGGACTAATGGTGCAGCAGAATAGAGGAGAATTGAAGCTTTTGAAATGTGGTGATACAGGAGAATGATGATCATATGGGTAGATAGGGTAAGAAATGAAGGGGTATTTTAAGACGAGTGGGAGAGGAGAGATGTTTCTGGCGACTGCTAATGAAGAGAAGAGATAGGAGGGTAAGACACATATTAAGACACCCAGGAATAGCAAGCTTAGTTATGGATGGGAGGGTCGAGGACAAGAACTGTAGGGGTAAACCAGGGTTAAACAGATTGCCTTGGATGAAGGGTGTGGTAGCTATGTAGAGATGAACCGATTAGCTCAGGAAAGGGAGACATGGAGGGCTGCATCAAACCAGTTAAAAACTGAAGACTCAAACAACAACAATCAGGAATTTTAATTACTTAGAGAGGCATGTGAGGCAAAAGGGTTGTTGGAGAATTTCAATCCCTGGGATGTAACACTGGAAGAGACTGCATAATGTACATCAGGGGCCAAGGTGAGAGATATTTTACTATAGGTCTATTAATAGCGATATGTTGACGTTCCAATCATCAATACGTATGGAAAAATTACACCAAGATTAGCTTAAGGAAGAATACTTTTAATTCCCCATATTCCGATAGATTTGCCATTCCAGTGCGCGAGAGTGCAGTTCCCTCTTCAAACAATATTCGCAATTTCTTTAACAAAGCGCAATGACACACACTTAACAGTAGCACGTGTACATTTAGACAAAACCATTTTCTCCCATGGGCAACTGTATGTGGCGTGTTCACGACTATCCGGACAACAAAATCGTTATGTCTCAGTAGAAGATGGCAAAACCAAAAACGTAATTTTAAAATGTGTTCATATAATGTAACATCGTACCCTGCAGACTTTGACAACTCTAAAAAATTCTCACTTTGCTGCTCATATCAATATACTATATGTATCAGAATTTTCAGAATTAGAATTGACCCACCTGTAGCCGTGATTGCTGTAATAGAATAGACCAATTAATGCATCGTCCCCATTGTCTTGATCGCGAGTGAAGCCGCGGGTACCTGCTAGTTGTTTCATATTTCCCTGTCCCATATTCTGTGGTTAAGTGTAAGAGAGAGCCATGAGCCGTAACTTCGCCACTACTGAAAGTATAAAATAAATAAATAAATAAATAAATAAATAAATAAATAAATGTGCAAAGTGCAATTATACTGATTTTATTGCGTACTGTAAGACACGAATGGAATGTTTCACATCTCGTTGCCTAGATTGTAAGCAATTCCATTACATAGGCTAAATGAACAGTGACCTAGGGCTTCTCGTGAATGCTGCAACCAGGAATACACAGAATCTCTATTGTGAAGGGAAGCTGTGCGGGGTTTATGCTGTATTATACATGGACACAATAGTACATGGACCACGCAAGTGGCATGCTGAGCCATTCTCTGCTCTTCCTAGAAGTGGATCATGAGGATTATCCCCACCTCGAATGACATGTTTCTCAACACGGACCAACAAGCCTCTATTACAGATGACCACGCAAACGTAACAGTTTCTCGGTCCTCTTGAATTGTTGGTGTTATTTTAGCCTACATTTGACAATTTGGAAAAATAGATGGAAATTAAACTAAATGAGATCAATCTTTCCAGTTTTCTGTATGAGTGTGCCTAATTTCCTTCCAAGTCCTATACAGCAGCAGCAATCTAAGCCAAATCTGGTATGGTGTTGTATGTTAGAACACCTCAACACCCTTTATTTTCACAACGACGTCATTGCAGCCAAAACATTTTTTTTAAAACCATGTTGTTGCTGATTTTGTTGATTATTTATGGGCTTTGCGACATCACGGTCATGCAGCCCTGTGTCCTTGTGTGTGTGTAGAATTTGCTGACAACCTGAGTCTCTATTTGTAATACAAGTAGGATTTGAATAGGAAGTGGCCGTGGCATTAAGTCAGGCACCATCCCGGCAATTGACTGAAATAGAAGTGAGGAAACCACTGAAAAACACTTTCAGTATGGCTGAGGTATGAATCGAACCCGAGGCTAAGTGTACCCGTTCCAGCCCTCAGACCAAATAACATTTGTTGGAAGTGACGGGAATCGAACCTGGGCCTCCGCGCTGACAGCCAAGAATGCTAGCAACGAGGTGGACAAGGTTGAGTATCAAAGAAAGTATTCATGATAAACTGATCTATACTTAGCAATCCATACATAACTGAGTAGCTACTGCAGTGAGTTCCTCTCATAACTCGTCCGGCCAGCGCATCGAGCTTATCTGCCTCGCGTTGACTGATCACTTCCTGTTACACAGCGCGCACTTCCCAGTTCTGGTCCGTGCTTATAACGTGTATTAAGTTAGTGTTGATCTGTCGCTCCAACTGTTCTCGAGTTGTGAAGTGTTACTTGGGGTATAATTCTCATAATGCCTCCACGTGTGTACACGGTAGAGGAAAGGGTATTTATGTACGATAATTATGTGAAAACAGAGTATTGCAGGGAAGTCGTTAGACGTTTCATAACACATTTTCCAGGTGTACGCTCTCCACATAGAGATACCGTGCGGAATCTGGTAAACAAATTGAGAGGAACTGGTTCTTTACTCGATAAGAAGCGAAATGTTAATAAACGTGTACTTAATGATGAAAAAGTAAATGAAATCTCAGAAAGATTAGAACATACGCCTACAAAATCCCTAAGACGACGTGGACAAGAAGCCGGGGTTTCGAAGACCTCAGCATGGCGGGCTACGAAAATGTTGAAACTGAAGCCATACATGATTACTGTAGTACACGAACTGCATCCACGTGATCATGATAAGCCGGCACGATTTTGTAATTGGATGTTACGAAACGTTCATTATGAAACAATTGATCCACGCTTAATATTTTTCTCGGACGAAGCGTGATTCCATTTACACGGTTATGTTTCGTTGGACGAACTGAAAGAACATATCCGGAGAGAAATAGCCTCAATTACCGAAGACGAACTTATGCGTGTGAACCTAAGACGATGCCGGAAATGTGTGGATGTAGGAGGAGAACATTTCCAACATCTCCTGTCATAAGGTACGACCTTAGTTTATTAATTCTTCCTTTCTTCATTTTAATTGTCATCTCATGGCATGCACGGATAAAGTGAGCCAAGTGCTGTTTTGTTCTTATTGCTATGCATGCCTAGCGGGGAGTGCTGAGTCAACGGGAGATAAGCTCGGTGCGCTGGCCGGACGAGTCATGAGAGGAACTCACTGTACATTGTAATTCTACGCGTGCTGATATGATCAGTCTTTAACTGCATGTAACTTCCATTCCAACAAATAAGTTTCAGTGAGGTATTAGAAGCCATTTTTCAGTCTGGTCTTGTAATCTATCCTTTATTGTTTTTCAATGGTCAACATGATTATAGTCAAATTATATTACGCGGCGGGGGGTACAAATATTAAAATACAAATACACATTTGAACTCAATGCCTGCAGAAAACTGTACGCCTCGTTACATCTGTCAATGAATGTCAAACTCAGACACTATAATGCACGAGTCAGACCATCAATCCTCTACGCAGCTGAGTGCCTGTTTGTAACTAAGAAGACCCCTCTAAGGGCCCTCGAGGTACAGGAAAGGAATGTCTTGCAAACATTAGTGGATCTAAGGATCTTACCGGATAGAAGACGATGGTACAAACCAAATTGTGAACTCTACAAACACCAGTAAATCCTCACAGGTGCCATCAGAATAAGGTGGCGGGCTTTTATCGGCCACCACTACACAATGGACCACCACAGACTGTCTTATTGGATCTTCCAGCTAGCCAAGGAGGGTAAAGCCACTGGATCCCTGTGGAACAAAAAACGTGAGAAGGACCCTGTTGAACTTAATATTCAGCAAGACACAATAAATGACAGGAGTCGCTACCATCTGACAGTTCAAACAAGACCTCACATCTTTTACAGAAGTTCACCACAACGCGTCCTGGAAATGGTCCGTGGAACGTAAGATAGAGTTGAGCATGAAAATGAAGTAATACTGGTCCATCAGAAATGCTCAAGATTTCAGCACGAAAGCAGCCGCCAGACAATCCACCAAGAACACCAGAAGAGGCAGACAACAGCTAAAACTCAAGCACCGTAGTCTATAGGTGGCTCAAACGACCAAAGAATAATAAACTCAATATCGTAGAATCTGTCCATAAAACAATTTTAAAATTATAGGATGACCAGTTAGAAAAGGATGTTGCGGGCGGGACTCACCGTAAGTTGTTGCTGTAGAGTTTCCCCCACTTGACACTACGACTCCACCTTGCACAAGCACAAGGTCCAACAACAAAGAAACCAGTAGGAGCGAGAAAGAGAGAGAGACACTTCCCCTACCTGACGCACCTGCGCAGAAGAAAGACTAGCAGTGGAGAGACTAGGGAGCTGGAAACACTCTCCCCTACTTTGGTGCGCTTGCGCATTGAAACATTCTTTTCTACCTGGTCATCCAATAGCACGGTATTACGACAAAATATTCCAGATACATTTTGAGTAACACATATGTCAGTGCTACCAACATAATTCCACACACATTTATAAGTTCAAGTTTAACTGACTTCCATACTAGTTTATGAGTTCTACCTAATTTGGTGCATACAGTGTATGCTATAAGATATCATATATAATTCTTCACATTTTCTTTTGAGACAACAGTTCTACCAACTATCTAATAACGCTCTCTGGGCATAGACTCACAATATATCAGAATCTATGAAAGGAAGCAATAATAACGTAATGTAGTTTTGCATTAGGCCGCATCATTTTGGGTATAATTTGACCAAATCTTTAATGGAACACTACCAGTGTAATTCCGTAGAAAATAGTAATTTTCTAAAAAAGAAGAATTTCAATTTTAAGAAAAGCATGCTAATAGTTTTTTTTTAGAGAACTCAGTTTTGAAATGTAAGACATATTCAAGATAAGTTACGACATAATATTCTCGTCTCTGTATGTACTTTATTCATTTGTTACTTCCCAATTGATGGGTTGCGTAGTATGACAAAATAAACCATGTAACATAGCTAACATGAACCTTACTAGAAGTGTTATTTTGTGGTCCCCACTTCTACTCCACGTAAAACCGGGATGTTAATGAAATTAAAGCCTCTGCTGCCTATTTCGCACTGTTCATCTGAATTACAAATATACACACTAATGCAGACACCACAATATCACAGGTTATTAGACAAATCCTTCACACATGTAAGTACACGGTGTTGAAAAACGACGATGTCCAAGCCCCTAAATGAAATTTCAACGACAAAAACAATAACAAAAATTTGATAAACCTCGCCTTTGTGGTGTCTGCAGTAGTTTGTGTATTTGGAGATGAGATTAGGATTGGGGAAGAATGAGGGTGTTGTCTGAACTTAGGTACCATCTCAGCATTTGCCAGGAGTAGAACTGGGGAAACCACAGTAAACCACTTCTAGGATGGCTAAGGTGGAAATCAATCCCCACTCTTCTCAGTTCTGCCTCACGAGGCTGAGAGTACCCCGTCGGAGCCCTCAGACTAGAATTAAATTGTTGGTATGGCCGGGAATCAATCATTTCTTTCAGTTTATTTTTTCGCATGTCCCAGTAATTGGGATTATATTGCGTTGACCGACTAAAACGTTGTAATACCAATTCGAACTTCATAGTATCAGAACTAATCAGATATTTTCCCACTCAAATTCTACCAAGAAAGGGGAATCCAAAATTTTGGAAGCACCCTGTGTTATAAATACTATATTATTTCATATTCCCAATAGAATAGCATGAGAAAGTTTGGGCTATCAAACCGTTATCGCCCTATATAAGTTGGTAAGTACAAAAGAGTGTATTGTTATGGCGGGCTGGGGTGTGAACTTGAAGTCCATTTAGCCAGCTTGTTATGTTCTAAGTCCATCTGGCTTACAGAGCTATCACACGAGTTCCTTCTCTCCATCTTTATCTCTCCCCGTATTCTCTCTCTCTCAGGATAAGACTTCCAAAGTTTATAAACATGCAATCATTTTAAAAGCATCCCTTGAATCCTCTTGAGAAGTTCTGTGGCACATAAGTCTCCCAATATGAATCGATTGCCGCCACGTGTTTTCCTTTCCAAACTCTCAGAGTGCAGGGAACATCTCGGTCGGGTCGTGCTATAAGCTGACCTCATTATGCGTTTCCTAACCTCAGGAAGCTTTTTTTTTGTGGGGCAATAAAATTGAAATGACCCCGAATTGCGGCGGCGAGGTTAAGAGCATCGCTGCAATTTTACAAATCAATGGAATTCATCCCCTCGCAGTTGTTTTACGAAACGACCGCGGAGAAAAAAGACGAGATTCCAACAGGCGTGCCGAGGCTAATCAAGTCAATGCTCGCGGATTATTAAATCCGGAAATAGAACGTGACATTTAGCAGCCAATGGCATGGCAATGTTGGGACATGAACCACATATAAGACACAGGCAGAGTTAATAATGGTCCTAATTCAGCAAATAGATATATACAACATATTAATTTTGAAGATATTTTTATTATAACTGTTGTCGCTTGGTTAGCATGGTCATCAGCCCCGTGAAAACGAGTGTGCATTGAATCTTTATGATATCCTGTGTTAATGTGGAGTCTGTAGAGATTAGAATTGCTTTCTTATCGTTGTTATCTCACTTTACGGGCTTTCGATATCCTGGTCATAAGTCCCGTGTACTTGGTTGTGTGACCAGTTTTGTTGGTTACATGTGTTTCTCTGATGACTGAAATGTGTGTAGAGTAGGTGCCCTGAACTTGAAACAAGTGTGGTATCCCGACATTTGTCTGGAAGGAGTGCGGAAAAACCCGGGGAAACTACACATAGAACAGATGGTGTAAAAGCTCTGATATCCGGACTTCCTGCAGCTGCTTATCGCTGTCGTAGTGAGCGATTTAAATATTGCTGCTGTTAATTCATTCCAGCGACTTGGGATATCTTGGTCATCAGTCCCGTGTAGATGGGTGTATGTTGTTCTTGTCTGATAACCTGTATTTCTGAGATGACTGTAGTAGTGTGTGTAACTGCGGTTGGGGACATGGATACGGTTGGTGCTACGTGACTTGTAGTAAGGCACAGTAGGCCTACAATCCTGGATTGATTGATTTATTTTATTTCCGCGGCTACACTTAGAGCTTAGGAGCTCCTTTACAGTAGTGCCCTACATACAATAAAATTAGGGCTTATGAAAATAAAACCTTTCACTTACATTCACAATATAAATAATAATCTAACAATGACAGTAATAGAAAACCAAACTCAAGATAACTGCTATGAGCACTTGGATTCAAACTTCCGATCTCCAGAACCCAGAGAACTTATGGTGAATGGAGGACAAATAACACAGGTAGAGAAATTCAAATACCTGGGTGAATGGATTGAGCCCAACATTCGTGAAAAGGAAGCCTTTGGTTTATTCTTTGGAATACACGGTAAGATAGAGCAAGCTTTTGCTTCTCTTTGCCATAATTCATTTCTTCCTGTTTCTCAAACACTAACAGTGATCTTCTGATTTCTCCTTGTTGGTCATGTCTCTTATGTTACCTGTGAGTCTGTTCTAGATATATATCTTCCATGACCCACCTAGCGTCATCTAGCAGCGAATCTCTGAAGTTCCTCAATTCTTCCCTGTACAAGGGGACTTCCTTATCAATCTAGCCACCAGATCTCGTCGCTATCGCAGCTAACATCTCCGTGATCAAGAGAACTTCGTCTACTTTTTCACCCACCAGGCTGCGCTAGTGTCACCTACTATCAATTCTTTGAAGACCATTTCATCAAGATAAAATTTATTTCTGTTATGTTGTCTATTTTTATATGTATTCCTTTGTCTCCTACCCCCACTCTTTTCCCTTCCCTGGTCCCTCCGTGCTTCGCTGAGCGTGTCTCACTTGTACGTCGGAAGTCGACTCAGTCAGTTCGAGCTTAACTAGAGCTCGCCTCCTCAACTCGAGAGGCAAACTTTTAAATTCTACGCCATGTTAGAATTTTAGTATCAACCGTCAAGAGGATCATCGCCTTCTACATGAAGAAAAGATATGTACCGACTTCAGGTTTTAACCTCATTCTCATCGTCTTTTAATGGCTCAATGCTTTTATTTGGATTTTATAGACAGTGAAAGTTGCTAGGTGAAAATAACTGCTTTCAAGAGATCTTCTTGATCTTACTTAAACTATCAGGCCTAACTTTCAACATGAAAGATTTTCTGAGATGCTATCTCACATCGAGGGATATTTCCAAAATACCCACTGTCTATATAATCTAGCTTTCCGCCGAGGGATTCTCTACCCAATTTAAACAAGTCATCATTGCTCTGGAACCTTCATGAACTTGCACTCTATCTACCAGTTATACTGTCATGTATTTTCCACTCACATGTGGGAATACTTTTTCAAACTAAGGAATCTTCCTTTTGAACTATTAATCAATAACTAAATTTTCTTCCTCCGTTGGGATTTCTTTTCTGTGCATTCAACTATAACCTACAAGTTTCTCAAGCAATAGACTCTCGCACATCTAGTGTAACTAGTTATTTTCCATCATTGCAATAACTTTCTTTGTCATAAACTTTTTGTGCTCCCACAGTGAACTTTTCATCGATTTAACAGACTATAGTGAAAACAGTGTTTGTTCAACATTTCATCCGCGTCGCGTTCGTCCGAATACTATAAATACGGCCATGAACACTTATCCTCAATCCCATTTGATCTTTTCCAACCCCTTTACTAACCAACCAAAATAATAAAATTGTTAATTTAGGTCTTTTTCAATGGGGTGTCACTCTCAATAAGTGCCCTCCCTCTCTTGCTTTATTTATCACAAATTAATGTCTGTAAAATTTCGTGTCTAGTACACGCTTTAACTTATATTGTTTCTCCCTTCTAATTGGGGAATACATTTCTTTCAACTCATAAGTGAGTTATCTCTAGGTTTCACGAAAGGGAAACTTGCCCCATTTGTATCGTGATCCCTACTTAAACATAGGAGTTCTAGAAACTTCCTTTCGATTTTTTTCTTCAGGTTTCACAATAAGTGACCTGCCTTATTTGTATAATCCCTAAAAGTAATTCAGCATAAATATAAGAAGTTATAGAAACTTCTATTTTATTCTTCTGCTTTTTATTGTTGTTACTTTCGAAGTTGTTACTTTTTCTAAGATATTTACCTAGAAATTCTTAAAATTACGCACCTTGTACTTGATTTATTGTCTAACTTTAATTACATTAGTTATCTTTAAATTTTTCATTTTATCTTCGCCATTCCAAAATCTTACGAAGATTTTAAAGTACATAAAAGGTTTGAAACCAAAAGAATTGTTAATTGCCTGGCGCAAGCTTTATATGTTTTCGGAGGTCTGTGACCCCATTTGTTACAAAATCAAAATTATATTTGTTACAAAAACTACTTCCTTTTGCATTGTTAAATAAATCAAATATTTGTTTTCCGTTTCCTCATTTCTCTAACATAACGGTTAAGCAAGATCCTGTCTTCCTTCACTCTTCCCACTTAATGCAAATAAATCTATTGATAGGGCTTTCACCACTTGTTGCATTTGAACAAAAACTCTTAGTTGGAAACTTGGTAAAGTCTCTCTTAGCTTTAATAGCTAATTCTAACTGGCCAGTAAGGCAAGCATAGCTCGCTACGCCAGCTTCCTGCTTGTGGAGATTCTCTCCAACACTTATGGTAGGTTTTTCAAAATATAAGTGTTTCTCATTGCCTAAACTTTTAGTCGGCTCCTTGCTGGGTAAAATCTTAGCCATTTCCAAATGCAACTATTGGTACACATACCAAAAATTATTCCCAAAGGTATACTTGCTTTATCCCTATCCTTCTTGGAAGCATTTGGTCGCTCTTTAGAAATTCTACAATTTCAAAAACTAAAAATATCGAAACCGATTCAAATTATTGGCATTCTTCAAATTACTTGTTTAAAAACAAACTCCTTTGAACAGATACACAATAAATCTGTTACTCTTTGTCTTGCCAGACCATCACCCGTCCCCATAGTAGGCATATGTATGCTTGAGAGGGAATACACTAAAGCAGCTTTCAAGAGAACAGCCCAAGTTCCGGCTGCGTTTCCCGTTAGCTTTGCCCAGGTCCCTAACCACTTTAGGTATCGAAGAGCGGATTTGCAGTGGCAGCCGCCTTTGAGTACATTTAAAGTTAAAATTATAACTTCTTTTGGACTCTCGTCCTATTTCTCCATCCTTTTTCTCCAGTCCGAAACCCACTTCCTTTTCTTTATCATCTTCCCTTGGGGGTTAGGTTATTCCCAAGCTAATAATCTACCCAGCCTTCGTGGCACGGATTAACAAATTGGAAATGGCTTACCATTTAACCAAAGACATTTACAAAACACGATCAATGTCCTTAAAGGCCAAACTGAGGCACTTCGTTACCGTTATTCGCCCGGAGGCTTTATATGCATCAGAAAGCCTGGCGATGAATAAGAAAGGCCTGGCAGAACAACTCGAAGCCAAAGAGAGGAAGATTCTGAGAAAGATCTTGGGCCCGGTCAAGGAACGAGGAGAGTATAGAAGACGACACAACGATGAACTCTATCTACATGTGGAGAAAATAACGGACACCATTCGCAAAAGAAGACTTTCCTTTTATGGCCATTTAACACGAATGAACTCCGGAAGATTGCCCAATCGAATCTGTGCCTACTTTGTGGGAAAGAAAACCAAAGGGATCTGGTTTACAGAGGTGGGAAAAGACCTACAAGAACTGGAGATATCACATGAGGACATCTTGGAACGTGACTCTTTGAAGAAGAAACTTGGGGAGATACAGAGTTTTCAGCCAAAACCTACATTGAAAACCGGCAAGAAGTGGACCGAAGAACGAAGGTAAGCTAACCGAAGAAGATTGCGTGAATACTGGGCCAATGTGAAAGAACGAGGGAAAAGGCAGTTGAAATAACGTGGTCCATAGACGACCGAAACGATTTAAAAAATAATAATAATGGAAAAATGATGTACAAAAGAGTGCATAAAGACACAGTATCAGCCCGAAAAACAAACACCATATACACGAAAGGCTATTAAAGTAGGTAGGTTGTCAGCTATTGTCCTGATGTTATAATTAAACTAATAATAGTATTTTAACATAATGCAGTATTCAGATGTGAGAGGTACAGTATACTGGAGAGATTGAAGGAAAACCCGAGAGAAAACCAAACTCAGGATAACTGCTATCAGCACTTGGATTCAAACTTCCGATCTCCAGACTTGCCGCAGTTGCCCTCACGAACGTGGTGCACGATTTAGCGAGCTCGGCTACGCCACCGAATGAGCTACATAAAGCGCACGGTTACGTCACGGGTGACTATAAATGCGAGGGAGGCTGGAGTACATATAATCCATACATTTACTGGCACGGAAATTCACATGTACAGTACAATAGTTAAGATGGAAATTGAATCCACATTACTCCATTAGGCTATATTTACTTGACTGGGTGAACCCCATCCAGCTTTGAGACCACAAATATATATTTTGTAGGGAGATGAATCAAATTTGTCTGATAACCAATGTTATGTAGTGACAACTATAGTGTGTATAACTGGAATTATTACGATCTGGGATTGGAATGTGTCCATGTCCTTAAAATAAGGGATTTGTCACAAAGTAGTGTGGGAAGTCGCTCTCAGGATGGTCTTCGTCAGTGCTCCCTTGCAGTCGTGATGCACGCTTTAACGCGCACGACTACGCTATGGGGTTTAGTGAAGCGACCGCCAGAATAAATTGTACCAGCTGACCGAAATGAACGCTGCAGGGCTGAGTGACATTGACGGTGTGATTAATGTGCTCCGTAAATGCGGTCATTCCGATGTTTCACGTTGTAAATATGAGGCCAAGCGGCCTAATGTTTCCGGTTCATGTCACTGGTGCGCAGTTCAATATGAAACATTGGGTCCGTGTAGCCTCTACAGTGTGCTAGCCCATTTCATTGCTTTCAAGAAAAATAGAACTCCTTCCGGATACAAAATTGTCTACTGATAAATCAATCATAGGAGTAAAACTAGATGTTCAGTAAAGAACATTATAGTCTACTTTCTCCTGGGTATTGTTATAACTCATTGTCCTTTTCAAGGAGTATAGTTGAATGTTGGTTGTATAAGCTTGTTGAAATATAGTATGCTATATTATAAGTTGATTGATTGAATCCTCACCTGAATTATAAATACACACACTAATACATATATCACAATAACACAGTTTATCCGACAAAATTCAACACTCACCCAAGTACACGAGGGTAAATGACCATGATGTACAAGCCTCTCAAATGAAACAAAAACAGCTTCCTTCCTCGTAATAAAGTATACTTACTAGTACAGACATCACAGTGACACAGGTTATAAGACAACTTCTACACACACCCAAGTACATGGGGCTACATAACCATGATGCCGCAAAGCCTCTAAAGAATCAACAATAACAACAGCCTGTACCGCGGATCAAGGACAACGAATTGTTAATGCTGTAGTTGAGTGATGAAATATGTGGTGTTGTAAGTACAGTATATATAATATTTTCGATTGCAAATACACACTATATGCTTAACATTATAACGTGTGAGTAGTGTACATCAACAAATACAAAAAAAAGTATAAAGAATTGAACCCGTTTGGTTTTGAACCACGAACCTCTAGGTTAAGAGTTAAAAAATGCTAGAACGCTGCTACACATGGCCAATGCTAGTACTATGTTAACAACTGGTTTAGTATAACTGTATGACATATTTTGTCTTGGAAAGAACGATTTCATTAGCAATTTCTGCCGTTTGATTATTTGTATTATTTTGTTCAGTACTGAACCCGAGGGGGTCATGCTGACTGATATCGAACGTGGATCTCAGAGACTGTGATCTCAGAATGAAGGTTCCACCAGGGAACGAACCCGAGATCTGTTGAGGGTGTTTCGTTGTAAGAACCCCTAGAAGAAATTATATATTTAATCACTGGTGTGATATCAGTTGTTACTGACATTATTTAGTGAAATAATGCAGGAAAATAGTGGAAGATAGCATTATTTGGACTACATGAAGTAGGCTATGCTGGACTTGAAACACAGGAGTTTCAGAGTTTGACGCTTTGCAAATAGCCCCAGAATTGTGGGAGGAGACCCTTGGCGCCACGTCAATCTTGCTGACCCAGTTAAGTCGTCTGCAAGGGGTCGGGAGGTTGAATAATGACCAGGTTTTTCCCCGTTTGAGAATAGATTTGAGAGTGGAATGGGAAGATCCCAAGGAAAATCATTGATTACTCATGATTGGAGCAATGCAATGACATGAGAGTTGCACACAAGTGAATCCTTAGCCAAGAGGCTAATTTTAGAGCCATAAAACGGCGAAATCAAGGCATGTTTAATGCAGTGCGTAATGATACAGGACTATGGATGTTCGCGGCTGCATTTGAGGATGTTGCCAGGGATTCCCAAAGAAACAGCGTCCCCACGCCATGGGTAAGATAATTAATATAAATTAAGTGGCCGATCGATCCTCGAACACACATACATTTTTGTGACCAGCGAAGAGAAAGGAACAATATGGATATTATTCTAAGTCCAGAATCATCCTAAAAGAGGAGCTGATTTATCGCGGGAATTCTTGCCCTAATTTTTGTGTGAAACAGATATAAGAGGGTGGACCCAGTCGAAGCGCACAGTTCGTGACAGTTTTGGACCCAGTCAGAGGGAGAGTTGTTTTGAAGCAGTCGCAGTTTGACACAGTTGGAAAGGACACGGAGCGCTCAGGCGCGCACACAAAGACTTCAACATTTCACTGGTAATCAGCATGTTAGCTGTGCAATGTAACACACCTGTGAGAATATATTCATGCATGGTCATGAACTAAGAATGAAGTCGGTAATCAACAAACTTGATTATGCGAAATGCATATTACCGAAGTTAGGAGAGGAGGCTCGGACTTCAATTTGGGAAGCCGTGCAGTAAGACTGTTATATAATGTTTATTAAGTGCCGTGTGATATAATAGGCAGGACTGTCAAAAGTAATAATTCATGTAAATACAATGTACAATGTTGAGCGCAGTAAAGTATAGTGATTGGTTATACATATCTGGAGTATACCAGTAAGTAGCGTTCATGACGATATGTAAGCATATCGCTGCAATAATAGGAAGGTTATCAAGGGATGATCGAGAGACTGTTGGTGAATCCGTGAGCAGATGTTCGAGAGGTTCAATCAGGAAGGGGTAGGACCGAAGAAAGGGCCGTCCGCACCTGCACTTTCGATACATGCTAGGGAATGTCAACCAATCAGGAATATAAAGTGTAACGTGTGTTTGTGCAGCGATGTTATGTAAAATATCTCTTAAATTAATAATATAACCAGTGTTATATAGTGTTATGTGTTTTGGAAGCATTAGCTTCATTATAAAAATGGAAAAGTGTCGTGTGTTTATGAATCAGATGGCATATAATATGTGTATTAGCAAGATGGCAATGTGTCACTAAGTAAGCCGATGGCAGGTGACACTGGAATATGGTGGTTGGAGCCACCTGGATAAGCCGACGTAAGTACCCCACAAATCATGTTATTATAGAAGGATAGTCACTGCATGTAATGTGATTTCGGAAGTATAAAATATGCCAGTAAGAATCAATATTAAGAGGCATAGGCTACCCTCATATGTTTATTGTTTGATTTCAGTAAAGTTAAGATGTTGAATACATCAGAGAGTGGATTAATCGTTACCACTATTAATGCTACTAATAAAATTGCAATTCAGTTATGTGAAACTTAACGTGACGAACGCGAATGTTCGATCATTGAAGCAGTTACGTTGTGTCGGAAGAATAATGTATGTCAGTAATAATAATAATAATAATAATTATAATAATGATAAACGGTATAATTGAATACATCAGGATGAAAGGTTTTAAGCAAGAAATATTTACGCTAATTGGATTATTTATCTAGCCAAGCAGTAGATTACATTAAGGGAAGAGGAAAGAGTTAATATTAAATATATTGTATTAATGGAAATATAATTATGCAAGGGAATGTAGGAGCTTGACAGTGAATTGAATTTGTGGCTTGTGTAAGCTTGTAGAGTAACAGTTAGAGTTCTCTTTATTATAGGACGAGATCGTAGACAGGTAAGGGGCCAGGTAATCTAATCGACGTGTGAAATCTCGTACAGCATGGGCGTACAGAGATAATAATTTATGCCGGAGCGTATTTAGTGTGTACCCTATCTCCGATGTTGGATATGAAATGTTCCGGGTTCGAATCCTGTGGTAAGTGCAGGGAGAACATTGGACACCTCGACACTATACCTGATTGCCCGAGAACTTGTTATGGAATGATTCGGCTCTTGAAGCGAATTCATTGGCGGCAGCTGTTGACTGACCGTAATATTTTATTTAAGATACCGGCTAACCACTAGACCTGTGTTCTATGAATCTCGTGCCTTCATAGTTTGATACGGACCTGTTGAGGCCGTTAGTAATGTCCTAAGGTTAGGATTAAATATTCAAGCTCACCCAGAACCATTGCATAATATTCAGTTCAGATCATATGGGATCACGTGGATCATTGTGACCACAATTTTGTATTCAAAGTCGTAATACTGCTGGGGAGGTAAAGTCCAGGAAAGGGGAGACAAGGGACGATTTACAGCCGTGAACGACCCTACTCTGTTCCATTGTATGCAGGCAGCTCCAAGGGGCTGGGGTTGCTAAACAAACTGTGAACGTTCGCGTTGTGAGCGGACAGATTTAAGATCTTGCTTGTATTGAAAGGAAGAATTGTTATAGTGTGTAATGAATGTGTGTGGTTTAAAAACACATTACTAATCATAGATTACCCTGATGATATAAAAATTTAGCAATCTAACGAATGGTTGGATGTTGTATTTGTTACTGTCACTGACACCTAGTTGATGAAGTTGGTTACTCGATGCCACAGGCTACGCTCGCTAGGGTAGCGTAATAGTATACTATCCGACACAACGGTAACAGAAGTTATTTAGTGAAATCACAACGACATGCAGTGTAGCTATAAAAAGAGGGGAGTGGAGGGGTAGACTTACGTAATTGTGGTGTTGCAAGTAGATTTTAGTGCAAACCATGAGTTGGCTAATGCATGAAAGCATTTGGTGGGAGAGAGATGTAACACAGAGAGTACACATGATGTAAATTAAGATGTATTGTAGGATACAAGTAACTTTGTGAATATAAAGAAGTCACATTAGGTGACATGAATGTAATAGTTCAGTTTTTGTGAAACATTATATGTGCATCAGTGCACTTGAGTAAAGTTTAAAGTCCACATAATGGTAAAAGATTGAATAGTGATATGGATTTAATTTGTTCAATTATGTGAATAATTAATGGATTGTGGGAGTAATTTTATTTGTTTGTGTATTGTTTATGGGATTTGTTTTCTCATTATTTGTTTGAAGCCATGAGTTTTACTGAATTGAAGTCTTTAGAGTAGAGTTGTGCCTTAGCATTGTAGAGTTGATACCTTTTAGCCTCAAATCCAAAATATGCAACTGCTCAATGGGGGAACGGTGCACGCCTGAGTCCTGACGCTAGCTGGAGGCAGAAGCATATTTTCCATCGAGATTACTCACATGGGTACAGTACATACCTAAAAGGATATCAATCTAGTGAAATATGGACTAGCGAGCAAACAATAGCCTCCATTTTGACCCAATCTGGCGGCACGACTCAGCACGATACTGCACGGTCATCCTGAATTGTTAGTCACTAATACGGAATAATATTCTATTATAAAATGCTAATATTCTACAGGTCACCTCCTTGAGGACAGTTTAAAGCACCCTCTGTACGATAAGCGGATTTAGTGAGGCCGGGCCTTGTTGAATCGTAATTTACGCTTAGGATATAATACTTGATTCATACAACCACCATCTTGAAAATATTTGGCTGATGACCTTGTAGGTGGGGCAAAATACTCTTCACTCATTAGGGTATATTGTTGCAAATTTTAGTAGAGATCGCATAATTAGGTTCGTCGTAATTTGATTTAAGCCCACAACATTTGGGTAGGCACCATTTCTTTTTCGTTATGATGGTGGCGATATACGTACAACATGATACTGAGTTGTCCTTTGCTAATGCTACATCTGTACCAATGTTGGTTCAATTTTGTTTCGTCGTGTTTGAGTTGATAGGGTAGAGGAGGGGAAGCGCAGATATATACAATCACACATACACACACACACACACACAAAGACTGATAACTTTTGGCCCGTGTAGAACTCATAAGTCTTTCATTTTTTGCAAAAATTGAAAGTAGGCTAATACCATATAAATAATTCATTTTTTTGGACTAATGCCGTGTGTATTTAAATTAGAACCATACGTTTCGGAGAAACCTTGCCTCCTTTTTCAATGGAATCAAACAATGTGGCCAAAGAAAGTATATCAATGAGATTACAAAAAATTACAAAAAATATAGATACATTCCTCTGTTCGTCACCAGAGAGCAGCTGCCAGAAATTACTGTATGGACCATGGTAGAACGGCGGACAGAGTAGTAAGTAAGAAGAAGGTAAAGGGGGAGGGTGAAAACATAGAGACTCCTCGAAGAATGAGGATGTTCAAAAGAAAAAGGGGGGGGGGAGGGGGGGGGGTTAGATGGATATAAGGAAACATAAACAAAAGGAAAGTGTATCTGAACGATACCTAACGTCATACAGGCAACGGCGAGAAAACAGATGGAAACTCCTCCAGTGACGAACAAAGGAGATCAAATCCAGGCTCTGTAGCCATAGAGGAAAAAAGTACAATTTGAAATAGGTGGAGAACAGAGAGACTGAGAGGAACTATCTTCCTAGATCCTTAATAACTGGTAGCCAAGTGTCACTTAGCTGATATCCAGTGTCTCTGTTAAAATTATTGGGATTTTTACGAATTTCAACTGCCTCCCTGCTTAACAAGGGCAAGCGCATGAGCATCCTTGAATCATACATCGTGCCCTGAAGACAGGGCATGTTCAGCTATAGCTGATTTGTCAGGTTGGTTTAGACGGATGTTCCTTTGGTGCGCTTTGATGCGAGTTGCAATGGACCGTTTTGTTTGTCCAATGTAGACTTTTACGCAAGTACAAGGGACTTCATACACCCCAGGTTGTAGTATTGGGCACAATTAATCTCTGTTTAATGCTAAACGTTGACCAATTTTCGTCATAGTGCCGAAAACTGTTTTTATCTTGTGCTTGCGGAGAATCTTAGCAACGCGGTCAGTGGTGTTGTGAATATAAGGGAGGTAAGCAGTTCCCCTCACGTCGCAGCTCTGGGAACGTCGTCTATCCCTCCTTCTGGGATGTAGAGACCTATATATATAGTGGATTCATTATAGCCATTATCCTTAAACATGGTTTGTAACGCATGTAACTCTTCCTGAAGAGTTGTTGCCTCACAAATACGTTCCGCTCTTTTGGCTCGAGTTGTTATAATTCCTTGTTTTTGTGCTGGGTGGTGGTGGGAGTCTGCATGTAAATAACGGTTAGTGTGAGTTGGCTTACGGTAGACGCGGTGCCCCATGGAGCCATCCGCCTTCCTCCTCACAAGAACATCCAAAAAAGGTAAGCATCCACCCGACTCTAGCTCAATTGTGAAGTGGATTGAAGGATGCAGCTGATTTAGGTGGTTCAGAAAGTGGTTCAGTTTCTCAGAACCCTCCTCCCACACCACGAACGTATCATCCACATACCTCCACCAAATCACAGGTTTGAAAGACGCCGAAGATATAGCCTCCCCCTCAAAATATTCCATGAAAAAATTGCCACGACAGGCGAGAGTGGACTTCCCAAGGCCACACCATCAGTCTTCTCGTAAAATTTACCATCCCACAAGAAATAACTGGAACAGAATCAGTGGTGGAATAATCGGGCAATGTCCTCAGGAAACAAATCCTTGATGAGGGACATGATCGAGTCCACCGGCACTCTGGTGAACAAGGACTCTACATCAAAACTCACCAAAATAGCATTTGGTTGAACGGCGATGGTTGACAATTTTTCGACGAAATGGGTTGAATCCCTAATGTAAGACTGTGTGCGCCCCAAGTGCGTCTGAAGCAACTTACTGAGATATTGCGCAAGAGCGTAAGTTGGAGAACCTATTGTGCTATTGTCTTGCTTATGGATTTTTGGAAGACCATACAATCTCGGAGGAACAGCATCTCTCGGAATAAGACATCTTCCCTCTTCTTTTGGAATTGATGACAGTTTAACAAGCTTAGCAGTGGCATTGGATACACGAGTGGTTGGATCACGAGTGCACAGTCTGTAGACAGGATCAGATAGCAGAATCGAGATTTTACTTTTATATTCAACGGTATCCATCACCACTGTCGCATTTCCCTTGTCAGCATGAAGAATAGAAACGGTGTCATTATTTCTCAGTTCCTTCAATGCCTTTCTTTCACCCCGAGTTAAATTGGGTGCGGGTACTTTAGTGGATCTTAATATCCTCACACTTTCTTGTTTAATTTCTTCAGCTTCATCTGGAGGCATCATCGCGTAATTTGTCTAGAGAAATGTGAAGTCACGGAAAATCACATCCAGGATGTCTGATGGTGGGAATCGAACCCACTTCTTCTCAGTTTTGCTTCATGAGGCTGAGGGTATCATATACCAGCCCTCAGGCCTGAATTAAATTTCTTGACACAGCTGGGAATCGAGGCCGGACCTCCGGAGCGACATCCAAAAATGCTGGTCATGCCTCTAAAGAAATAGGAGTGATGCGCACCTAGTACAATCGTTCACGTCTGCCAGAATGCGACCCGAAAGCCTGTACCTGATCGTTAATGACCGTGGAAGCTTACCGACATTAAACCCGTCAAACTCAGCGTGTAATTACCTCGTCATTTGCCATTCTCTGTGGACGTTGGGATCAGCTGGCTTATAGAATTCTTTGAATTCGTAATTTCAGTATTGCTTACCTGGATGTTTCAGTATTCGTATAATGTAGTGTATTAGAACACAGCTTATATACAGCTCTCCCAGTTGCTTAGCCCTTTTAACCCTTACCCACATGATAGTGAGATTTAAATTTGTCCATGGTAAAACAGCTAATTTCCCCCCAAGCATTATAACTTGACCAATGGAGAAGGGCAAACAACTGATCATAAGTCCGCCTCTATGCGTATTGTCTACCATTCTTGGCAGTCACCAAGGAGGCCTGGCTCGATTCCCGACTCTGCCAAAAATTGAATTCTGGTCTGAAGTCTGGAATGGTGTATACTCAGCCTCGTGAGGCAAACGTGAGAGGAGGTGGGTTCGATACCTATCTCAGCCATCTTGGAAATGGTTTTCCGCGGCTTCCTCATTTCTATTTCAGGCAAATGTTGCGATGGTAACTATATTATGGCCACGGCCGCTCCCTACCAAAAATTCAACCTAAATTACAAATATACACACTAATTCAAACTTCACTGTGACATGGGTTATCAGACACATTCTGCACACACCCACGTGCACGGAGTTACACGACCAGATTATCTCAAAGCTCTTAAAGGAATCAACAACAAAAAAGCAACAATAACAGATCATTATAATCTCTTCTACGATGATCCAACAAATCTCAACTAGAATAATTGCGCGGGAGAATTTTCATGAAAATCAATCCAAGAATCCCTGTTCCTTTCCTATACTCTCTTCACTGCCAGAATGGGATTTGCATTTAGCCGGAAATTTCACGTCAGTCATCACCCCTCTGCCTCTTGACCAATCCATGTTCGCATAGTTGATGTCATAATACTCT
Organism: Meconema thalassinum; assembly: GCA_946902985.2. NCBI lineage: Eukaryota > Metazoa > Arthropoda > Insecta > Orthoptera > Tettigoniidae > Meconema > Meconema thalassinum. The sequence goes on along the minus strand of OX336388.2, from coordinate 1,806,298,125 downwards.
GCGTTGCAATATCACAGCCCACGTGCTTCAGTGCCTCTTTTCAGCGAGAACTGTCAATCCCATTCTGGCAGTGTATGCAGTATATAAACCAGGTAGCAATCAATACGCAGTAATATGAAAATAACGTGAAATCTCGAAGAAAATATCTGCTTGGCTTAAAGTTTTCGCCTAGTCTGAGTAGCTGGCATTTAGTTATCTGAGGTTTAATCCCGGCACTGAGAGAAAGTATTCTGGATGCGTTAGGATTTTCTACAATCACTCCTAGAAAATGACGGGCCAGTAACGTACTTATCAAATAGTGTAGTGGTGCGCGTAAGATACTCACAGCCAGGGCAGTGAGGGGAAGGGGGCAGAAAGGCCGCCCCCACCCCCAAAATAAATCCAGAAATTGGGGTGGGCATAAACCTTCATATTTTCTTACGACTCAAACTAATTCAGGACCTACAACGAAATGTTAAATACAGTAAATACATTGACAAAGAATGTACCAACAATCTCTGCTCGGGCACACATCATTTCCGTGTCTGCACTGCTTGAAGGAGCTGAAATAACAGGGTGTCAATTAGGATTGTGACGTCAGGGGATTTCTCAAGAAATGGGGATACAACCAGGTGATGATGACAAATGTCTACCATGAAATTAGGAGATAGTCAATTATCAAGAGAGCACTCTGGAGGGGGGCAGTTATAGCTAGTCAGCTTACAGTCTCTTATCAGCTTTCAATTTCTATTTCCTGGAAATAGCAGTGTTAAAATGTCCAAGGCTACAATACTGGCGCAGCATGGTTGATTGTCGCCACTGTCGGGATTTATGATGGTTGTGTGCGGGTGGGTGAAAGTGTATAGGGAGTTTTGAAGCCAACTCTAGCTTGCCTTCTAGTAGTTCCAACATACAATGTTCAGAGGCACTAGAGGTCATTTCAGGTCACCAATTAGTTCTGTTTGTAACCAATAGATAGCGGGATAATCTTCGATTTTAATGAAACCTGTAGTTTTGCCATCTAATTCAACATGTATTCCTATTTTGTAAGTAATATGACCCTTTATGATCATGGGAATGACAGGAAAGCGTCTTGTTTTCTTTCTAATACATGAAAAATGCTGGATGCGTAATGATCGATACTCTTTGATTCAGGTCTATCAATACGAGCGAATTCTATCGATTCTGTACCTATTGAATTTTAAATGTGTGGCCGTTTATTTACATTCGTTCGGAAAGTTTATTTTTTTTATTTCTAGTGTTAATGTACTGGCACTCGTCCATAAAATTTGTTAAAACGTAACTATCAGGTTGATGTTCATGACTGGTAGATGCTGTAGAGTGTTTTCATGACAATCGGAGGTAAAATGCGTTGCATACTTTGAAAATATCTGCATTTTTACCCAGCGACGTTATTATGCTTTCGTACCGTGAATAGTGACGATTTCTGATTCAAATTATGATTCAAGCCAGTGACAACAATTTGGAGTGTTATTTGGCAATGTTAAACTAATGGGTTTTGTGACCTGTGACAAGCGAAGCAACGTATCTAGGTTCAGTGGTAGGTTTACAATTCGGTGTTTTGTGATAAATAAATTTGTGTTTTCACTTCACAAAATAACTATCCTTGATATGGAACATCAAAGACTAGTTTTGTGGAGATATTCGGCATTTTATTTCTTTATGTTTGTCTGCCAAATTGTGGATTAGTAAAGCTGAACATAACCTTATGACTTGTTGGTGAGTACTGATTTTTTAGATATTAAATAAAGCTCCTCCACAGGAATCTTTTATTTATTTATTCAATTATACTATGTTTCCCAAGACTGTACCTTTCTAATCCAAGAATAATTCTACATTTTGAGCTGTATGCTAGCATAAATTGGGTGCTTGTGACTAGTGATGTTTTACTATTCCTGCCCATATATTCATGTAAGTTTTCCATGTGGATTGTGGTAGCTTGATACATGGATCTTGTCTTGTGCATTTCTAATACGGGTGATGTTTTGTGGTGTATACTACCAAAATCATGAGAAACACTCATTATTAAATGATCTGGGAGGCCTCATGTCGGTATTTACCTGTCTGTACTTATACTATTTGGCCCCCTAAGGGATTATTGACTGTTTCTGAAAAGTGATAGATCGATGTTAATACAGCTAGATGAAGTTGGCAGTGTTTGATGGACATTGAAACAATAGGCCTAACGGTACCTATGTAGAAATATGTATGCTTACCTTCCAGATTAGGCTACAGTTTCTATAATAACAAGGGTATCTGCATAGCTTATAATCAAGCACTTCAACAGTACGCATGTGACTTTCCTGAAATAACCTACTCATCATTCACGTATCTTCATCTAAAAGCTAATTTCACTTTGTGATGTTTTGTTTTGAAACCATATTTCGTTGTTTGAGCATTATACTCATACTCGTATTAGTGATAACGATGATTATATAAATAATTATTATTATCATAATACGGTATTTCAATGATATTGAATATTGCAGCATGAAGGATAGCTTATGTCAACCATCAAGTGCTATTTTTTAAGAAGCCATGTGATGTGTCTCTAAATTACTATCAGTTAACTTAGTTGTTATTACATAGGCAACTTAGAAACCATTTCTGCAGTACGAAGTAGGGAGAAAACAATACAAATTAAAAAGGGATAAAGTCTCTGCCCTAATTAAGTTCTCATGCATTATGAAGCTGACACAATAACAGAGGCAGATTACCTAGCTGTTCCACCCCTTAAGACTCCAATAACTAACCAACACCACTAGTACATTTTTCCAATAGTACTTGGAGCTTGTTACACATATTAATCCATGTGTTTTCAACTTAACGTTTTACATTACATTAGCCTAATGATATATTGTGACAGCTTTGAATTAATAATGCCATAACAGCAAATGTTACCCCCCCCCCCCAAGCAGCAGATAGCCTATGGAATGTTGTGAGTGTAGGCTACTTTTCTCAACCTTGACTGTTGCTAATGGTGTAAAAATGATGTTGGTACCTGATAGGAATTATTGGATGCAATTTACAATGTTGCTATTTCATTTGAAGTAGGTCTATGTGGTTATCAATATCCTGACGACTTCATTCAATTTTTACAATAGCCTGATGAGGTATGCCATTAAATGCAACATCCTATCAAATGATATCACAGGGGAAAAATCATCTATTATTAATATACTGGTACTGGAAGAGATTCATTAATAATTAATAATACTTGACCGTAATAAGGCAGGGGGAAAAAATTCAAATCCCGGTCACTCAATGTGAGATCTGTGCTGGACAAAACGGAGGCAGACAGTTTTTTCTCCGGGTACTCCGGTTTTCCCTGTCACAATTTCATTCCAGCAACACTCTCCACTATCATTTCATTTCATTTGTCATTCATTTAATCATTGCCGCAGAGGAGTGCGTCAGGCCTCGGCAGTCGGCATAGTTCACATCCTCGCCGCTGGATGGGGGCCTCATTCATTCCATTCCTGACCCGGTCGGAGACTGGAAGCAGGCTGTGGATTTTTTTCAGAGCTGGGGATCGAATAGGGGCAAGGGAGGGGATGGCAAGGGTCGAGAGGGGAGGGGGTCCAGTATGGCAGGTCATGAATGCATCGCGCTCGAAAGTGCATCGCTGCGCCATCCTACGCTGTCTCGCAACTACTTGCGCCGAGCAAAGGTTTGCGTTAAAAGTTTACATTAAGATGCATCTCTCTATATTATATCCTCTTAGGTTGTGTGTCTGTGCGAGAGGAGAGTAAGTGGTAGTATTAGGGAAGAGTCGCAAGTTGCTTATAGTTGCTCTCTTCTTTCTTCTTTTTGTCACATTGGTGAGTGTTTAGAAGTGTAATTAGTAGAAGGTTCTTTTACATGCCATAAATGTATGACATGGGACCGCTGGCTTTACTTACCCTCCAAAGGAAGGCATAATGAGGGATGTTTAACTCTCTTAAAAAATCCAACGACTTCAGCCGGGTTTGAACCCACGACCTTGGGCATAGAAGCTCAGCATCAGACATATTTACTTGGATGTTTGTTGGTTTAGTATCGTAATCTGTGCATATTAATGCTTTTCAGTCGGTCAACGCGAATACACCCAATCATAATGCGTGTTTCCCTAAACCGGAAAAAAATGTACTTGAGATTAATAAATTCACTTGGATGACCAGTTTCGATCGTCAAGCGATCATCATCAGGTCCTTTACACCTAGGTCGTTAAATATATGCCTACAAATTATAATGGTGATGGCATTCACAGTGTATACATTATCTTGTTATAGCGTAGTCAGTGGAAGAGGTAGCAGCGGCACAAGAACGGATCCCACATCACTCAAACAGCAAGCAAAGTTCATATTCAATTCCAACCTGACCATTCACTAACAATCACAACTATCACACTAAACCAATCAAACATCAAGGTCAATCACCACTAACAATATCTTAACAAAGACTCATATAACTAACAATTCTTGACATGTTGCGGTAGTTTATTATAGCTGCTGTTGATAGGTTGATAGGCAAAATATTCTATGACAGCCAAACTGCTTCCCATCCACAAGGACAACAACTGAGTTTCTAAGATACCATGAATATTTAATGATATCAGAAATACGTAGTTTTATGACATCGTCCTACCACACCCAGTAATCATTATTACTATTTTTTATTTAATCGAATAGCCCTTAATAGAGCACGTTAAATCAATACATCAAGTTTTGCTATATGATTTCTTCTTGGTCACCCAAAATTGCTTCATTCTTTCAGATTGTTGTTGCCGGAGCTCCTCAATGTTGTGTGGCTGTTACCTGCTTCCCTCTAGTTCCTCCTTGAAGGTGACTGTTTTAATTTTGTTCCGAAAGAGTTGTCTATTAGGTATGTCTTCAATTTGTATATTGGCCTCTTTAAGGTCATTCAAGGTCTGTTGAAACCAAGCTGGCTGTATCTTATGTTTCATAATTTTATTGAAAATTTTCTTTGTCAATCTATGATCGTTCATTCTTTGTAAATGTCCAAAAAAGGATAATCTTCTTCTTCGCATGGTATGTAGCATGTTTTCAACATGCTTATACATTTCAACATTTGGTCTAGATCTGTTGTAATTTGCTCCTACTTTTCTAGGGCCAAGTATACTTCTAATTATTTTCCTTTCCATGACCATGATGTTGTTAATTTCGCCTTTATTCATTAATAAGAGCGTTTCAGATCCATATAAGGTCTCAGGCTTCACAAGAGTATTATTATTATTATTATTATTATTATTATTATTATTTACCATTATTTTTCCTCGCGTTTGGTATCACCAACGATTTTCACAAGAAATCAGTGCAGAATAAGGACGTTACATAACGCTGAAATGTCTATTTCATAAAATGCACAGCTACCTTTGGTGCTAGGATGTTGGAGTTTCTTTTGTAATCACATCTGCATAGCAATATATAATTCATAAGGACACACTGTGAACTTGTATAGCTACTATTCAGAGCTATCCGGGCGTGCGGTGCGTATACAATTGAACGCATGTTTACGAACTGAAATGGCTTGGCGTGTTCTTGTAATCTTGTTGGAGCTCAACCCGCTTCATAATGTATACAAAGAAACCAGTGCTATATCCCACTGAGAATCACACTGAAAGAAGGTTCATGTTTGCCGAATATCAAGTATGCAAGTAGATTGGATTATGAAAATAACCAGCGTAGCGGAAAGTGATGTTCACTATAGCTAGCAGTACAACAGTACACTACATAAATATTGATATCCAAAATAGATTGATGATATCTTAGAGACGTTTTTGTTGGTCTACATAATAATAATAATAATATCGTATGGCCTCGGGTGCCTGGTGCAAGCTTTGTTAATTGACACCCAGAGGGTAGCTTGCATGTCGAATTTCGTCGTTCCTTTGAACGCTATGAAAGTCAAGGAGGTTAGATATCTAAACTCCTTGACACTACAGCGCTTTCAATTAGAGAATGGAGGAACTTTGTGTTGGCGGAAAATCCCGAGATTAATTTTGCCATTGAACACGGCCTACTGAATTCAAATGGGTCCTTTAACATGCCAACAACGTATGACATGAGTGTCGTGATTTTTGTCACCTTACAAAAAAAATCACTTACCATGGCCAGGAGCGAACCTGCAATCTTGGGTTTATTATTATTATTTTTTAGCGTATGGCTTTTAGTGCCGGGAGTGTCCGAGGACATGTTCGGCTCGCCAGTTTTGTAGCTGCTTCGAGACGGACACCCAATGGGTGAGCTACAAGTACCGTTGGGGAGGAAAGTTGGAAGGGAGGGTCGAGGAGTTGGAAGGTAGCGGCTGTGGCCTATAGTTAAGGACCAACCCCGGAATTTGCCTGGAAGGAAGATGGGAAACCACAGAAGACCATCTTCAAGGTTGCCGGCGGGGGGATTCGAACCTCCTCGCCTCCCGGATGTGAGCGACTGCCAACAGTCATGCCGCAACGACCTCGGCTAACTCACCCGGTATCTTGGGTTTGGTAGTCCGACACTATAACCACTCACCCACCGTGGCAAGTATGTCTACATAATGCCTAGGGCATACGGGTCATCGACTCCATGTAATTGGGTGTCTATAGAAAATTGGGAAGGATGTACAATGTGGCCTACTAAATTTACAATAAACCAAGACCTAAGCAATAAAATACAAAAATCAAGTTCACAAGCTAAGCGCAACACAACGTTATACATAACTAAGGAGCGCGATTGAACCTATTTAAGATAAGAATATGAATGTTCTTCCTTCTCTTTCCAAAATCTGTTACTTCTCTCACTATGATTTTTCTTCCCTTCTGCTGTCAGTGCAGTGGTGGCTCTCATCCGGAGGTGTGAAGCAAAGTGATGTTTGTTCCCCGACGAAGCTGTCCCATAACATTTCATCTGTTACGTTGATTCCTTAAAGGCCATCTATTCAGTTATTCGTGGCTTTTAGTGAGGAATCATAACATATTAAATATCATTTTATTAAGTCTATCAATGCCCATTTCTTGAATATTTCCATAAAATTTAAATCGTCTTTTTCTAATAGTGTCTGATATTTTCTCGGAATGTTGGATTAACTCGTGAGACCTCTTTTACATCCACACTCCCTCCATGCACTCTGTGCTAAAGATTTTCCCAAGGATTTTCATATCTTGATTTTATAAATTTTTAGTCAGTGGTCTGCCTCCAATGATCAGGGCCTTTGATGCGTATACTGCTTCATGTTGAATTACCGTTCTAGAGTATTTTAATTTTGCCTTCCTAGTTATTACTATGATTCTTCTTCTTTCTTCAATTTCGGCCTACTTTGGACCACGGGAAACAATTATTGACTTGCTGGTTAGTCATTTTTTCTTTCCCCAGAACTTCTTCATTATTTCGCTGTGGTTCCTCTTCCTTTCTTCCGACCAAATGTACTTGGCCTTTCTACTTTTCCTCGAACCCCTTGAATTTTTCAATCGTAGCTTGAAAGAGAAGAGGAGAAGAGTTGGGAAATATTCACTCAGAAACTCGAATAAGACAGCGAAGGGAACCAAAACATGTTATATGCGTTGTTGAAAAGTAAAATATCTGGCAGAGAGGATATAAAAGCGATTGAAACAGAAGAAGGGGATATTATCAAGGATATGGAATGCATCAGAGAAGAGATGAAAAACTATTTCGAAATCTTGCTGAATGGGGGAGGAGGCAAGTACGTGATACTGATGTCGCAGACACAGAAGCAGAAGAGGAATATCATTATCCAATTTCTTGGACAGAAACAGAAAATGCACTAAAACAGATGAATGGGATAAAGACAGCAGGAGTAGATGAGTTCACAGTGGATATGATTAAGAGGACTGGGATCCATGGAATACAATGGTTACATCGGATGCTGGGAGTGATATGGAAAGAGAACAAAGTGCCAGAAGACTGGAAAAAAGGAATAATAATTCCACTGTTCAAGAAAGGAAGCAAAAAGAAGTGCACCAACTACAGAGAAATCACACTGCTATCCCATTGCCTTTAGATAACGGAAAAGATCATAGAAAGGAGGTTTTAACAAATTCTTGAGCATCAATTTGAGGAACAACAGCATGGATTCAGAAGTAACAGATGTACGATAGACCTCATATTTTCCCTCCGTCAATTAATGGAGAAGCATTGGGAAAAGGGGAAGGACTTAGTAGTAGTGTTCCTGGATTTGGAAAAAGCATATGATAGTGTACCAGGGAATAAATTATGCGAATGCTTGAGGAAGCATAATGTTTCCAAGTCATTAATTTCAAAAGTTCATATACTGTATGACGGTTGTGATAGCAGTGTACGCGTAGGTGGTGGAGGATCATTATGGTTTACAACACAAAGAGGTGTTCAACAAGGTAGTTCACTTTCCCCGTTACTCTTCCTTACACTCATGGACACAATCATTAAGGGAATCAAAGAAGTAGAAAATGAAGATCTCAATGCTTTAGTGTTTGCTGATGGCATCGCCATTTGGGGAGAGACAGAAATGGGGCATATGAAATGAAGTTCCATAGATCAGCCCTACAAAACACCAGAAGAGACAGGGTCAGGAAGGAATATGTAAGGAGAGACATGCAGGTTAAATTGACCATGGGGAAAAGAATGAGTGTGGCGAGATTAAAGTGGTTAGGTCATGTGAAGCGGATGCATCAGGCCCGAACTCCGAGCCAGTATTTGTAGATGGAGGTGCCAGAAAGAAGACCAATAGGACGTCCTAGGAAGAAATGGACAGACCCGGTTAAGGAAGTTCTCATGAGGAGAGGAGTAACATGCGATGTAGTGGAAAGGGAAATGCTACACCAGGACAGGACTTAATGGAGGCATATCGTTCACAATATTCCTACCCAGCTGACTGGAAGGATATCCTGATGATGATGATGATGAGCTCGAAAGACCTCTCTATTCCAGATCTCTTTTAGACTGACCCCAACTTTCTCCATGTCCTTTCTTCTTAAATCTGCCCATTTTGTAGTCACTGTTATCTTGGTGATGTAGTTGAAGATTTTCTTCGTTTTTCGGCTCCCGGCCATTCTTGTGAGGTGTACATAAAACTTTATTTTTCTCTTTCGTATGGTATCTGATGATTTTCTCTGCCTGTCTGTGTAAATCTTCGTTTCTCCTCTTCCGCCATGTACATAGTTTATTTTTTAGGGTACTAAGTTCTTCCTCAAGATATTTCTTTCTTTATTCTTTCTCTACCGTCCGACCCCGTGGCTGAATGGTTGGCGCGCTTGGCTTCGGCCCAAAGTGTCCCGGGTTCGGGCCGGGCCGTCAGGAATTTTAATCTCCTGGTATTAATTCCAATTGATCGGGGACTGGGTGTATGTGACGTCTTCATCATCACTTCATCTTCATTACAACGCACAGGTCAACTAGAAATACCTGCACTCGGTCTCTCAGAAGACCACACGATCATTCATTCTTCTCTATCTCCTCCAATCTCCCTCTCTTGTTCAGTATCAGACATTCAGAACTATAGAGTCCATCTGGCTTGACAACTATAGTATATTGTCTCATTTTTGCCTTGTAGGATATTTCTCTCTCATTGTATCTATTCTGCACTATTATAGTAATAACTATTATTATTATCATTGTTAGTAGGACAACAGTAATATGTGTCATCTGAAGCAAGTACACGGAATTGCCCTAAATTGCTGCAAAAACATCAACAACCATAACAAAGAGCCGTAATAAGTTGCATCATCAATGTTTCATTAATAAATAACCAAACCATCCCACTCATCAAATTGTATGGAACTGGTCAATTTTAATAGCATGCCGACATAATTCAGTTAAAATGAAAATTAGATTAATGATACCTGATGGAGATTTCATTCAGAAAATATTTTATCGTCAATATACTTATATCTGCCAGCTTAATAACTGAAATCAATAGCAATTATCGGTAAAACCGACGAGGCCTCTGCGCTGGCGAGCATCCTGTTAGCCGCTCCACTGCACAGCTGGATGACATACATTCAATATGGCAATATAACGTACCTTTTTGCACACGGATAGGAGCACATTGAACCCTTGGCTCGGGACAAAGCTGTGACGATTCTCTTTGTTTCACAAGTAGACTACTCAATCAGGTAATCTGAGAATTTTAGTACAGATTAATATATTAATAATAATAATTATTATTATAATAATCAATTTTAGACCACTCAAACATTACATACAACAGAACCTGGATAGAAGAGCGCAGAAAGAATCATAGCAAGAAGGAGAGATTTTGGGAGAACAAGAAGGCAAGATCAGCTACATAGATTCAATCGCACCCCTTTGACAGCATAACGATGTAAAATAATAATTATAATCATACTAATAATAATAATAATTGTACGATCTTAGCTACCGTGATCTAGAGCTATTAAGTTGGAGTCATTTTCGCAATCTACCTTCCAATTTAGGCGTTCCAATTTGCACTACTCTGTAGTAACGGAACGGGAATTCAATTGAGCAACCTGTAGTTGAGACTTAATTAGTTATGAATGGCAAATATTACATGGTAACATTCGGTTGGGAAACACAAATTAAGATAATTGTGATTCCACCTGAAAAAAGTTTACACGTGATTAAATAAAATGCGTGTACTTTCACATTTCACCAGAATCAATCGCAACTCCATTTTAGTAACATCTTTCTAGAATTTAAAAATTCAATTTTTGTGTTGAATTTTTCATTTTATTTTAATTCAAATTTATAAGGATATCCATTTCATTTTATATAATTAATGTTAAATTATTAACGCTGATAATAATAATAATATCGTATGGCCTCGGGTGCCTGGTGCAAGCTTTGTAATTTGACACCCAGAGGGTAGCTTGCATGTCGAATTTCGTTGTTCCTTGAATCACTATGAAAGTCAAGGAGGTTAGATATCTAAGCTCCTTAAACACTATAGCGCTTTCTAGTAGAGAAATGAGGAACTTTGTGCTGGCGGAAACTCCCGAGATTAATTTTGTCATTATGAACTCGGCCTACTGAATTCAAAAAGGTTCTTTAACATGCCAACATCGTATGACATGCGTATCGTATTTTTGCCGCCTTTCAAAAAATCACTTACCACGGCCAGGAGCGAACCTGCAATCTTGGGGTTAGTGCACTGACACGCTATCCACTCACCCACCGTGGCAAGCTATTAACGCTGATGAAGATATTATAGTTATATCGAAACATGTACCGGTACGTTAAAAATATGAATAAACATCATTTCATAGTATTGACAAGCCTCCGTGGCTTGGGCGGCAGCACGCTGGCCTCTTACCGCTGGGTCCGTGGTTCAAATCCCGGTCACACCATGTGAGTTTTGTGCTGGACAAAGCGGAGCCAGACAGGTTTTTCTCCGGGTACTCCGGTTTTCCCTGTCCCAATTTCATTCCAGCAGCACTCTCCACTATCATTTCATTTCGTATGTCATTCATTTCATCATTGCCCCAGGGGAGTGTGACAGGCTTCGGCAGCCGGCACAGTTCATATCCTCGCCTCTAGATAGGGGCTTCATTCATTCCATTTCCTGACCTGGTCGATCGACTGGAAGCAGGCTGTGGATTTTCATTTTTTTATAGTATTGGCAAGGCGGATTACATAATACTGTACATATATTTTATGAAATTAAATATTATTTGATGATTTATTTATTTATTCGTGTCAGCAGTACGAAGTATGTGTTGAACAGACGACATCAAACAGTTTCTGCCCAGAACTTAGCCACTTCGATAGCCCTTGAATTAGCTTCAGTCAAGTCATTCATTGTACAGCTGTACGGGCACAATGGACAGGTGAAGAGGTGTTGTGTTGTCTGCGTTGCGCCACAATCACACAGGACTCTCTTCGCCGGAAAATGCCACTTATATACGAGGCACGTCCAGAAAGTAAGTTAAGTTTGGTAATAAAATTAAATTGTGTACAGATATAGAAAAATTATTTATTGCACAGCATTCTACACCTCTTAAACTACCTTTCCACATAACTGCCGAACTTTTTCAGGCATTTGTCAAGCATGGCACAAGTTTTTGGATACCTTCTTCATAGAAGTTTGCCGCCTGTGTCTTCAACCAGTTGGAAACATCTTCTTTCAGCTCATCGTCATTGTAGACGTGTTGACCGCCAAGGAAAGACTTGAGATGTGTGAACAGATGAAAGCCACTAGGAGCGAGGTCAGGGCTGTACGGAGCGTGGTCAAACACGTCCCAACCAAATCCCTGTAGGAGGTTTTTCGTCACATTTGCAGTGTGTGGTCGTGCGTTGTCTTGAAGAAAAACAACACCTGTTGACAGCAACCCACGGCGCTTATTCTGTATTGCGAGGCGCAATTTCCTAAGTGTCTCGCAGTAAGCATCTTCATTGATTGCTTGACCACGCGGTAAGAAATCAATGAGTAAGATGCATTTCCAGTCCCAGAACACTGTGCACATCATTTTCCGAGGTGTCAAGATTTGTTTCGGCTTAACCTTTGCTGGGGATGAAGTGTGCCTCCATTCCATTGATTGCCGCTTACTTTCAGGAGTGTCGTAAGAAACCCAAGTTTCATCTCCTGTGACTATCTGTGTCAGAAATTCTTCGCCGCCTTCATTGTAACGGGTCAAAAACTGAAGTGCACTACCCATCCGTTTTGTTTTGTGTTGCTCCGTAAGAATCTTTGGTACCCAACGTCGGCAAAGTTTACGAAAGTTCAGTTTTTCGGTAACAATTTCATGAATTAGTGATCGTGAGATTTGGGGAAATTCCATAGCGAGAGCCCTAATTGTAAACCTGCGGTTTTCCCGGATCTTGTCATCAATCGCGTGAACCAGTTCTTCTGTAACCAAAGATGGACGCCCACTTCATTCTTCATCGTGCACTTCACTACGTCCTTCATTGAACTGTCGGACCCATCTTCTCACCATTGAATCACTCATCGCATTTTGGCCATACACTTCGCAAATTTGCCGATAAATTTCAATTGGTTTCACATTCAGAAAACGAATCACAGATCTGATTTCACAAGCGGCGGGATTTTCAATCAAACCGACATTGTACGAGTAAACATGCACAACATACGTGGCTGACAGCGCTCTCCAAATGGCGCACGTTTCTTCTCCTTGATACAGAGCGTCTACCGCGCATATGCGGAACTGCGCTGCAGCGGAACGTACAACTAGTTGAAGACACAGGTGGCACACGTCTATGAAGAAGGTATACAAAAACTCGTGCCACGCTACGACAAATGCCTGCAACATTTCGGCAGTTATGTGGAAAAGTAGTTTAAGGGTTGCAGAATTTTGTGCAATAAATAATTTTTCTGTATCTGTACACAATTTAATGTTATTACCAAACGGAAATTACTTTCTGGACGTACTTCGTAAGTTGTCCCTGGATCTTGCAACTTCCACCCACAGTCTGTTCAGGGACTTCCAGATTAGCCAGTTCTCTGTGTGACCAGGAGGTAGAGATTCCTTTGGTTCCATCCATTCAGAGAGAATACTGGTCCTCTCCTTCCACACGGCAATTCGAGCTGTTGCTGCTGTTCCTTGTAAAGGTTGAGTAGTTGTTAGGAAGCTCTTTCTCGATTTTAATCTCATCTCAGCAGGTCGATATCCGAAGATTGGGTGTGAGGTCATAGCAGATGATTTACTTCTTTCGTTGTTTGCATCCACTTCTCTTCTGATGTCAGGCGGAGCAATTCCTGCAAGATAGTGCACATTACTGATGAGAGTTGGCCTCAAGCAACCTGTAATAATTCTGCAGCTCTCATTTAAGGCTACATCCACCTGCTTTGCATGGGTTGACTTGTACCAAACAGGACTGGCATATTCTATTTGAAAATTACAATGTCCATGCCCGACTGCTATGATGAAGATGTCAGGGAATTTTATGAGAAAATTGAAGAACTACTGCTGAAGACAATATCTTGTGACAGAAAGATAGAAAATATGTTTGGTCTTGACACATGAAATGCGCGGGGACATCACCTGAAGTTGTTTAAAGGACATCGTTCTTTTACAGCGAACACTTGATTTATTGCACCACTATGATGCAGGTGTGCTTATAAAATGCTAGTATACACATTTAAATACGAAATAGACTGTATTTTAGTAAAAAGTACACACATTAGGGAAAAACGTCTCCATAATGTCCTGGATCAAATCTAGCGTCAGATCACTCACCGGTGAAGTTATTTGAAACGAAATTGTAAAGTAAACTGAAGGAATGTCAACAAAGAAATTGAACCTAGAAGCATTTCGATATAAACTGATCAGAAAACCATATGCACCAATAACTAACAAAGAAATGGGGGCAAAAGATATCAGCCTAATTGAGATTAAACAATATGGACACTTGCCAACACTGCCATATTTAAGGCTACAAGTGAATTAGTTGAAAAAGGAAAGAGATGACTAAACGTTATGGATAACTAAAGAGGCTTAAAAGAAAATGAAGGAAAGAAGTAGGATCATGAATGATCCATAAAACCAAGGACGATACAAATATCGGTCATTGAAAAATAAAATCGATGTAACACGAAGGAGATTAAGGTGGACCTCCGATTGTCAGATAATGGTACAATATGAGTAGGATCTGGCTTACAAAATAATTAAAGAAACAAATGTGAATCGGCGCAAGATCAATGAAGGACTAAAATGGTATAGTATTACTAGACAAAAACAAAAGAAATAAGTAGTTCCTTGAAGAACTATATAGTCAATTTTCATATATCCTACTTCTGTTAATTGCATCTATCAACATACAAAATATCTGTTTGATTGCTGTCATAGATTAGTAGATATTCAGAACCGTCTAAGTATTGTGGATGGCCACCATGTTGGATTTTAATATATGTAGGCCTTAGAAATATGTACTATTATAGAAGATGATTTTTACGTAGGTTCATTATTCAAACATTGACATCGATTGAATTATTACGACACAAGAAATAGAAATTTGATTGTAACATTTCGCACAGCTACCATCTTGAGGCTATGTAAACATCTGTACTAAAGTAGATGTCAGTGCATTACAATGCGTATGAACATTTGCTGCACCATGTTTAACTGCGCTCGGATGGTTAAATCGCGAGAAAAGTATATTTAAATGTTTCAACTTCGCTTGGCTGCCATGTTCGTTTTGTTCCTAACGGGTTCTTGAAAGCCATATAGGTGACCTTTTAGTAGTCTCCTAAAACTTATCACCATACAAAAGTTTAGGGTGATATCGGTACTAGTTTCGGAGATATAGAATGCCGGTGAAATATTTCGCACAGCCACCATGTTAGGGGCACAGTCGGGGACGGAAAAAGTAGTACTATGACCATACCGAGTTTCATTGAAGTCGCTCCAGCCGTTTAGATTGTATTAGGGACAAACACATACATACGCACACACACACACACATACACGCTCACACTGACCAAAGGTGATCTCAAAAGCCTTTTTTTTTTCATCAATGAAAATAGGCTAAAACTTCAGGTATAATGTACATGTATATTTGTGTTTTCCTGGACACATCAGAACAAGAAGATTGAACTACTGAGGATGTTGGGATCAAAAGGTAAGCCATTTTTCTAGCTCTCCTTAAACACCGATGTGTCGATAATATTCCTACTGAGTCACCTACACATTTATCTTCAAGCTGAATGTATAAAGTCAGGAACAAAGTACATGTCCGAAGGAGTTATTCAATTTCAGTCATGGTAATGATCCAAAAGAAAATGGACCCACTTAGTAGTTAAGACTGCAGGACAGGAGTACTAATTCCTCACAGTTATGCTACACATTCTTAGTAACAGATAGATAATGCACAGGTCAGTTTCCATACAAATGCGTTTTTACGTGAAGAAAGCCTGACAGCTCTCCACAGGGCATTTCAATGAATTTCCTAAACGAATTGCAAATTAATTTCTAAAACCTACCAAGCTTTGGGTTAACGTGCAAGGTAAAACACAAGTAGTTCCGTGAAGAGCTACAGCCTATTTTCCTATATCCGATTTATGTTAATTGCCTAGATCAACATACAAAAATTTCTGTTTGATTGCTATAATAGATTCGTAGATATTGAGAACTGTCTAAACGTTTTGGATGGTCGCCATGCTGGATTTTTATATATGTAGGCCATAGAGTTATGTACTATTGGATGAAGATCATTTTGTAGGTGTATTATTCAAACTTCAATCGCATGATTAGGACACAAGAAATAAATAAAACGAAATTAAAAAATTTCGCACAGCTGCCATTTTGTGGTTATAAAAGCAATTTAAATAAATTAGATGTCAGTAGATTAAAGTTTGTATAAGCATTTATCGTACCAAGTTTCAATGCGCTCAGATGATGAAATCGCGAGAAACGTCAAATTAAATATTTGAATTTCGCGTCGCCGCCATCTTGGATTTGTTTTCACCAGGTTATTAAAAGTCCCATAGGTGAACTTATGTTCATAGCCTTTATCAACATACAAAATTTAAGTTTGATTGCTGTCATACATTCGTAGATATTGAGAACCGTCCAAATATTTCGGATTGTCGCCATGTTTGATTATTATATAAGTAGGTCATAAAGTTATGTAATATTAGATCCGATTATTGCGTGGATTCATTTTTAAAACGTTGATTTTGATCACATAATTAGGACACAAGAACATAAAGTTTAATTTTAAAATTTCGCACAGCCACCAACTTGAGGCTAGGTAAACAAATGATCAAAATTAGGTACCAGTGCATTAAAATATGTATAAACATTTGCTGTACCATGTTTCACTGCGCTCAGATAGTTAAATCACGAGGAAAGTCTAACTAAATATTTTAATTTCGCTTGGCCACCAAGTTTGTTTTCTACTTAACAGGATTTTGAAAGTCACACGTGTGAACTTTTTGTGGTTCCCTTTATATTCGTAGAAAAGTTCTGGGTGATATCAGTAATAGCCTTGGAGATAGAGAATGCCGGTGATATACAGAGAGTTTAGTTTGTATGTAATGGAGACCCTCGCTTGCCCGCTCGCCCGTGGTGCGAGCCTGTCTCCCGCCACGCACTTTGCCGTTATGCGGGGCCCGCGTGGCACTGAGTCATCAAGTATAGGAATTTGTACTTACCTAGTTCACAGCTGGTGCTGAAAATGTTCGCCATTCACTGCTACACATCGCTGGCACCTTTTTATAAAACTGGCATTTACTCTCTGAAGTTCCTCAGCACCGATTGACTGTATTTCAGCTGTAATATAGTTTTTAAGCTCATTTATAGTGTGAGGGTTTCTCGCATACACTCTATTTTTAAGCGTCCCCCACAAATAAAAGTCAAATGGTGATAAACCTGGGTTTCGCGGGGCCTACACGTTCCGACTTATAATCCTCGTACCGAAAATGCGACGCAATTCTGTCATGGATGCTTCGGCGGTGTGAGCAGTGGCAGAATCTTATTGAAAGTAATTTGACAATAGCTCTCCGTAAGTCAGTTCGTCAAAAAATTGGTCAAGGATCACATTGAAGTACAAATTCCTATACTTAATGACTCAGTGCCGCGCAGGCTCCGCATAACGGCAAAGTGCCTGGCGGGAGACAAGCGTGCAGGCGAGCGGGCAAGCGAGGGTCTCCGTTTCATACAAACTAAACTCTCTGTATTTCACACAGCCGCCATATGGATTTGGTGAGACGTTATAAAATTTGAAGGGCACGGTTGGGGTCGGACAATATAATACTATGACCTCGCCGAGCGCCATTGAAATCGCTCCAGCCGTTTAGATTTTATCAGGGACACACACACATTTATGCAATACACATGGACAAGAAGTGATCTCATAACCCTATGTTTTCATAAATGAAAATAAGCTAGAAATTCGGATAACAAAAAAATAATCGCACTAAGCCCAAACAACCTCTACATAAATGCTGCTGAAGTTTAACAAGACGGTAATGGAATACGGAATGAAGGTGATCATCACCAAAACAAAAGCAATGATGATTATCAAGTACCCAGATCCACTGAAGGTGAGGATAGTTTAATAGATAAGGACAGAAGGTGTAGGCCCACGTGGAGAGTACTGGGCTCGTTTTGTGAAGCTTTCGACCACCAGCAGTTGGAATTAGTTTGACGCAAGCTATTTTAGACCGACTGTGAGATTGTGATATATTCCACTGATCATGTTTCCCTTGAACCTGCCTACGTTTGTAGTTAAGACTCCCCGCAGCTCCCAGCATGAGCTGAACATTCTACTGTGCAGCCGCAAAGCAATTCCCAATGTATGCAATGTAATGGTCATTCATTATCTGCCAGCTTTAGCATTGCAATAAAACAAGCCTAAGTTCTATACTACCCAAACCTCAGCTTCTACACCCAAAACGTAGCCTAATAGCTTACTAACAATAACCATGGCAATGGAGAAAATGAAAATCCACAGCCTGCTTCCAGTCTCCGACCGGGCCAGGAATGGAATGAATGAAGCCCCCAACTAGCGGCGAGGATATGAACTGTGCCGGCTGCCGAGGCCTGACGCACTCCTCTGGGGCAATGATTAAATGAATGACAGATGAAATGAAATGATAGTGGAGAGTGTTGCTGGAATGAAATATTGACAGGGAAAACCGGAGTACCCGGAGAAAAACCTGTCTGCCTACGTTTTGTCCAGCACAGATCTCACATGGAGTGACCGGGATTTGAACCACGGACCCAGCGGTGAGAGGCCGGCGTGCTGCCGCCTAAGCCATGGAGGCTTGATACCATGGCAATGCTAACTTAACTAAATAAATAAACAAATAAAGAATGAAACCAACAATTAAATAAATAATAATGTTGTTTTTTGAGTCTTCAGTCTTTCGACTGGTTTGATGCAGTTCCCCATGTATCCCTGCCCTGAGATAATCATTTCATCTCTACATAGCTACCACAACCTACATCCGAGGTAATCTGTTTAACTTATTCTAACCTCTACATAAATGCTGCTGAAGTTTAACAAGAAGGTAATGGAATACGGAATGAAGGTGATCATCAATAACCTCAAGATTGCAGGTTCGCTCCTGGCCGTGGTAAGTGATTTTTGAAAGGCGGCAAAAATACGGCACGCATGTCATACGATGTTGGCATGTCAAAGAACCCATTTGAATTCAGTAGGCCGTGTTCATAATGGCAAAATTAATCTCGGGAGTTTCCGCCAACACAATGTTCCTCATTTCTCTACTAGATAGCGCTATGGCGTTCAAGGAGCTTAGATATCTAACCTGCTTGACTTTCATATTGATTCAAGGAACAACGAAATTCGACATGCAAGCTACCCTCTGAGTGTCAAATTACAAAGCTTGCACCCGGCACCCGAGGCCATACGATATTATTATTATTCTAACCTTGGTTTACTCCTGCCATAATGAAAAAAATAAAAAAGTAATTAATTAATTCCTTCGTTCATCCATTCATTCATTCATTCATTCAATAAATAAATAACGTGATATAAGGGCGTAGGATATTGGAATTAGGAGCCCCACGTATTTGTTTAGGGGGCTGCGTGGCGCAGTCGGCAAAGGCGCCGAGCTTCTAACTGGAAGGGAGTGGGTTCGATCCCCACCCAGGTAGTGGATTTTAGAAAGAAAACTATCACTTTCTGAAACGCAAATGGCCCTGGGGTTCACCCAGCCTACACCGGAAATGAGTACCAGGGTAACTCCTGGGAGCAAAGGCGGCCGGGCATGGAGTTGACAACTCCATCCCATCTAGTGCTGATGTCTCAAAGGGTGGACGCCTCTACCTTCCACCACTCCCAGGACCTTCATGGCCTGTACGGAGTTGGCATTGCTTTGCTTTACGTATTTGTTTGTGTGGACTTGATTGTTTATTTGTTTGTTGGAATTACCCAAGTAGGAACTTCTTATGTATGGAGTGTCCCAGAAAAAGGCATTTCCCAATGTATGCATTGTAATGGTCATTGATTTATCTGCCAGCCTTAGCACTGCAATCAAACGAGGCTGAGCGCTAGACAAACTTTTTGTTACGGTACTTATTTTCTCTTCTATGTAATCAAGCAACATGGGAAGGAAATAGACCTACATTTTGATGGCTTTGCTACTGCATAGAACGCGAGCATAATGATTCTAAATAACACAAAAGTGTTGCCTTTGCTATTTTGAAGGCCTTGAAATAGAAGGGACAAGATTACATGGTCTAATTTCAATGCAGTAGAGGTCACATCCCTGAAGGAACAAAGTATCTTCTGGAGACGTTATTATAATTTTGGTGCCAAGATCAGGAATATCCACGGCCTTTTTCGTGGTTGGTTGGTTGGTTGGTTCTTAAGTTTAGGGGCTGCGACAACGCGGTCATGTAGCCCCGTGTACTTTGGGCGTGTGTAGAGTCTGTCTGATAACCGGTGTTAATTGTGATGACTGCATTAGTGTGTGTTATCTGTTTTTTTAATTCAAGTAAAGACTGCAGACTTTCGAATTTTTCAAAAAGTTCCTACTTTTGCCGCCAAACGCCACCGTCAACGACTACTAGTTCAGAACTTAGCCACCAGACGCCATGGCAGTAAGCTCTTGGCAACGAACGTAGCAACCTAAGAGCGTTGTTTACATTCTTAACCTATACAATTTAGCTTCACACAGGTGTAATTAGTGGAAGGTTCTTTAACATGCCAAAAATCTATGACATGGGACCGCCGGCTTTACTTCCCCTCCGAAGGAAGGCATACTGAGGGATTTTTAACGCTCTTAAAAAATCCGACGGCTTCGGCCGGATTTGAACCCGCGTTCTTGGGCATAGAAGCTCAGCATGCAACCGACTATGACACCGAAGCCACCTTGCCTTTTTCGTGTAATACTACCGTAAATAACATCTTACATCAAACATCATCGTAGTCAATTATATTTCAGTGAAATTTGTTGTTGCTGTTGGTTCTTTAGGGGCTTTGTTACATCATGTTCATGTAGCCGCGTGTACTTGTGTGTGTGTAAAAGTTGCCTGATAACCTGTGTCACTCTGTTGTCTGTACTAGTATTTGTATTTGTAATTCAGATAGGATTTCGGCAGGAAGCGGTCATGGTCTTAAGTTAGGTAGGGGAAATCCGTGTAATTTGTGCCGTCATGTAATTTGGACTGATGATACTTTTGGTATTTGCAAGTTTGGCAACCCCTTGTCTCGGGCAAGGTCAGCAAGACAGTTAAGTGTCCCTTTCGCCCTGGGAGTTCTTCTATTTTCGGACTGAAGGTTGAGGAGTAATGAGGAAAATAAGTTTGTGACCACATTCCTTGTAAGATTATACAGCCGGGAGGTAGGGTGCTGTCAAGTAATTATTTCAGCGAAGAGTGTGTGTTGCATTCACAAGTACTACTGAAACATCGTGGTAAGTTCTAACATTCCTTCATTCATCAATTTTAAATAATGTTCAAATTATTTGAACTTTTAAGAAATATATGCATGGCGTGTAATTTGGACTGCCCGAGAGTGTGCAATTTGGTCCGTTGAAACAAATTTAATCGCTACGTTTCTTCATAGTGACCATCTCGTGGTGTGGCGGCTAGTATTATTGGCTGTCACCCTGTCGATTCCTGGCTCTGCCAAGATATTTTAATTCTTGTGGGAGGGATGGAACGGGGTTTGATTCCCACCTTAGCTATCCTGGAAGTGGTTTTCCGGGGTCTCCCAGTTTTATACAAGGTAAATGCTGGGACGGGTCGTAACTTAGAGCCGCGGCTGCCTCCTTCCAAATCCTATCCCCAATTTACAAATACATCCACTAGTACAGGCATCATAATAACACAGGTTTTCACACAAACTCCACACTCACACAAGTACACGGGGCCACATGAACACAATGTCGCAATTCCCCCTGAAATAAGCAACAACAACTTTCTTCATAGTTTTATTTCTGATTCTGAAAGAAGTTGGTTTATAATCAGAAAGGGTTTTGTTGTTGTTATTGCTTATATTGGTGGCTGCAACATCATGGTCATACAGCCCTGTGCATTTGGGTGTGTGTGTGTGTGGAATTTGTGTGACAACCTGTGTAATTGTGATGACTGTACAGGTGTGTGTGTGTATTTGTAAATTGCGAATAGGATTGGTAAGGAGGTGGCCGAGGCCTTAAGTTTGCATCCATCCCAGAATTTTCCTCGAGTAGAAGTGGGCAAACCACGGAAAACCTCCTCCAGGATGGCTGAAGTGGCAATCGAACCTTGACCTCCGGGGCGACAGCGAAGAACGCTAATCACTACATTACGAGGTGGTGTTATGAGGATAATTGGATTCAGTGCGAAGGTTGCAAAAGGTGGGCTCATGAAATTTGTGCCGAAATTAACGATGAACTGTTTTACTATTGTGCTACATGCCAAAAGTGACAATCAGAATTCGCAATATTGCATTGTATTGGTTAGAATTGCCTAATAAATGGCTTAAATAAATTACAAGTGCTTATATTTAGCAGTCCAAATTACACATCACCCTGGTTCAAGTTACACGCCATCCGGTCCGAATTACACGATATTACATTTTGTTATAAACATAAATTTTACGTTATACGCTGAGATAATATTAACATTTATTAGCACCAAATCATTTGATACATTGTATTAATTATCGTCCATAAAATTTGAGAAAGTTTAATTACGGTCAAAGAAGTTATTGACGTTTAAAGTTAAGTGGTCCAAATTACACGGACTTCCCCTACCATCCCAGATTGAGTATCTGAGTGCACCCCGTTCCAATCCTCACACTAGAATCAATTATCTCAACAGAGTCGAGAATAGAGCCAAGAGAGCTAGTGGACTTCAGTGAAATTTATAAATGCCTTATGTATAAGGTGCGTTCAAAAAGTAACGAGCCGGAGGCTGTAATGCGCAAACCGGTGACGACATCGGCTAATCGTGGCGTGTGCAACGAGGTGTGGTTCCAACCAGAGTGTGGAAGGTCACAGCCCGTCGCTAGAGGGCACGCGTGCACGTCACGTGACGATACAAAGCGAGCAGCAGCATGCATCAATCGTCCAACCAAGACCAAGACAGTGGGCCATTCGACATGCTTCCTGGTGTGGTTGAAGACTGTGGGGCACCCATCGGGCACACACCTTCCGCATGTGCAGTCGTTCCTTCATGGTGGAGTGCACACTTCCGACGCTCAATCTGACCACGGCGGCTATGGCGTTCACTGTCACTCGGCGGTCCTGGGTAATGAGTGCATCAACCAGCTGGACGTTGTCATCGGTAATACAGGGGGGTACCCCAGACCGGGCTTCATCGGCTAACGACACCCGTCCTTCCCTGAAGCGCTTGTGCCACGCCTTGACCCTTGCAAGGGACATGCAGTTTTCGCCGTACACTTGTGACATTCGGCGACGAATATCCGTTCCCCCTACTCCTTTCGCTGTCAGAAACCGAACAACACCTCTTTGCTCTTCGTTTGACGCCTCCATGTCACTGTTTGCAATGCGACTGGCAGCGTTGGACGATTGATGCATGCTGCTGCTCGCGTTGTATCGTCACGTGACGTGCACGCGTGCCCTCTAGCGATGGGCTGTGACCTTCCACGCTCTCGTTGGAACCACACCTCGTTACACACGCCACGATTAGCCGATTTCGTCATCGGTTTGTGCATTACAGCCTCTGGCTCGTTACTTTTTGAACGCACCTTATATAAGTAAAACACGTTACTGTATATGACTTTATTCTGTGTTGTCGTAGTTTATTTCCTTCATAGCCGGCAGTTGTTTCTGTTCCAACAATATGATGAGATGTACTTCTGTGGTGTATCACATAGCTTCATAATGCTCATTCCACAAAAAGTTAATTGACGTGTCTGGTGTTCAAAGCATCAAAAATTTGCCGATGCTCACCACAAACTGTATTGATTTTCAGCGTGGTTTGATATTTTCTCTGTTAGATTATTTCTTTTCGTCTAACTTTTAATGACCGTCGCTGACTTATAATCATAAACCAAGTGAGAGGTAGCGAGGAGTTGAGGTGGGAATGATTTCCACGAGGCCTCACTGAGGTACACACGCCATTATTAATAGATAATGTGGTTATTTTCTGAACATAATTGTCTCATAATGTTACATAAAGAGGATATTGCAGGCCGTTATTGCCCGCATTTTCTTCCAAATCAATAAAATATTATGAGAATTAGTGAATACGTTCATAAATAATATTTGTAACTCTGTGGGCTCAACTCCTTCATTTCAAGACAAAAAAAGTTTACACATAATGTACATTTAATTGATTGAAATTCTTTAGTACTTTCGATATATGCACAAACAAAATTGTCAATAATGGGCTATAGGGCTTCCTTTCTCGACTTCCCCCGAGGGTAATTTCAACAAAGCTTAGCCTTTTATCCGCAATTATTGCACGTTACTTTACATGCATCTAGAAAATGTATGACTAAGAGTCAAACATTGAAACATATATCTGAATACAGTCAGTCAAAGTGTGAGAGCATATTGCGACACTCTGTATATCTACAGTGTTCTATAATGTAGCTGGCGAGACCCAACTCTTGTTATGAGCACTCGTTCTGAGTACAATCTCTTAATAGTACATTATGCAACGAGCCTATAATGGCTATAATTAAGACACGAGTATTTTTTATAAAACGAGCGTATGCGAGTTTTATAATTTCCATACGAGTGTCTTAATTACCATTATAGGCGAGTTGCATACGACTGTTTATGTTCGACGATAATTATAATTTTATTACATGTTTTAACATAAATATTCATAAATATCTGTTGAGAGTCAGCCACAAGAATTTTGTTATCGGAGAGCGAGCGCGAGACATCTCTCTGTCTTTCAAGATCTTTGACGCATGCGCTCTGTGTCCTTGCAATGACATATGCAAGCCATATGTTTACATCTGCCGTCCCTCAGTAATATTGTCACCGGAGTCGTTTGAATGCGCTGTGTAGAAATTAGTGTGTGTGATTTTAAGGTACAGTGCTATTTCTTGTTTCATATTTGCCAGTTTATTTACGCGAACATATGGACGGTGCGTATTCCATGTCGATAATTTATTATAGTTCGATGTTGTGTTTATGTCCGACATGTTGGATTTTGAGCGCATGCGCGAAGGTATCGTTACCTAATTGGTCAATGAACGAGCTCTGATTGGCTGGAGAAACTGTATCATAATGAAAATAAGTGTTATAATGACCATCATTATGACACCGTTTCCTGACACATAATAGTAAGGGTCGAACATAAACCATATTATTGTTGTTACCTCTACAGTACTAGTTACTGAGTATATGTCAGTTTGTTTTCGCATGACTAGTGGAACCGTTGGTGACACTAACCAGCATACAGAGCTGGTAGCACTGGGTTTCCGTTGATATCACAGCGAGAAGTTGGGAAATAAATCCATATAGCCTAATGTAGACAATTTTGCGGGAACCTGGCGTGTCCTCATAAGGATGAAATGAACGATGAAAGTTAGAATCATTCAGTTCCGGGTTAAAACCCCCTTCGGTTGAAAGGAAATCAACCTAGCCACTTAACCACGATCCCTGACAAGTACAATAGTACATTATGCAACGAGCCTATAATGGCTATAATTAAGACACGAGTATTTTTTATAAAACGAGCGTATGCGAGTTTTATAATTTCCATACGAGTGTCTTAATTACCATTATAGGCGAGTTGCATACGACTGTTTATGTTCGACGATAATTATAACTTTATTATATGTTTTAACATAAATATTCATCTGTTGAGAGTCAGCTACTGGAATTTTGTGATCGCAGAGCGAGCGTTGGGTGTTATAGCTTCGTCTTTCAAGAGCTTTGAACGGCTGACGCATGCGCTCTGCCATATGCAGCCATATGTTTACATCAGCCGTCCCTCAGTAATATTGTCACCGCAGTCATTTGAAGACAATGCGCTGTGTAGAAATTAGTGTTAGTGATTTTAAGGTACTGTGCTATTTCTTGTCTCATATTCGCCAGTTTATTTACGCGAACTTATGGACGGTGGGTATTCCATGTCGGTAATTTATTATAGTTCGATGTTGTGTTTATGTCCGACATGTTGGATTTTGAGCGCATGCGCGAAATTATCGTTACCTAATTGGTCAATGAACGAGCTCTGATTGGCTGGAGAAACTGTATCGTAATGAAAAACGGTGTTATAATGACCATCATTATGATACAGTTTTCAAACACATAATAGTGAGGGTCGAACATAAATTAATTTAAGGATAACTCGGAAAGTAATGCACGTTATATATTAGACAACCGATACAATTTCACACAACATGCTGAAGCAAAAATATTAGGATTTTTGAACTTATGGTTATCGGGACCCAAATAACGTAAGAAATGAAAGCTACTTAGAGTAAAAACGTAACAATATTGAAGAAAGAACAATGTATGTTCGCATGCGTCTCTGAGACCTGGGTACACATTTCAACGCTTGCCAGTAAGTTTCTAATACCTATATCTATTTCCGAAGTATGAATCACATTTTCTGATTAATCTATGAGAATAAAGCTTAGATTGTCTTGCACTGAAGTCTATGGTGGCAAGCAAAAGCTATTTGTGAGTAAAGGTAGGTTAATGTAATGTATAATGCATCATTAATTCTGTTTTCCTGGGTAATTGTTGAGGGAGGAACTACTGAACCATGTAACACAGGTGTTATGATAGATGATATTCATTGGAGGACATTTATATTGGAGACTTGTGACCTCCAGCCTTCTAATTCATTATCGACCAGAATCCCACCATGCTGAGGTGCCATTCTAAGAGAAGCAATATCTCAAGCTCCCTGACAGAATATAGATTAAAAACCTGTCTCTCACTCGTCTGTCATTACTTTCTATGTTAAACTCAATCTCCGATGCAGTGCATTACATAACTCCCTCCCTCGCGAGGTATATCAGATAGTAATAAGGAAAATGTTGAAGGCACGGTAGGAATTCCATGTTGGCTGGCGTGCTCAGACATCCCTGGTACGACCGAGTCTCGGCTCCCTGACAATACAACTACAAGCACGGGCATTTTAGAAACTTTTCACTCTAGCCTGGCTTCGTCCTACAAGTAAATAGCGATATAGTTCAAGGGATTTGCACTAGCTGCATGCTATTATACTGGGTTTATTATAGTCGTACCATTGCCACCGTAGAAAAAAATTACGAGCCTTACAGTAGGCGCATATGATGTGTAACATCTGACATGTTATTCGAATAATTCCATATTACTTACTCGCATGTTTTAAAGAATGAACTCATAGTGCTACCTTGTGCCAGCAAACATGAAAGGATTCTCCAATGCATCTGCAGTAGTGACATATACCAGCAACTGTATGCGGGAGCAATCCACTGCCTACTTGGTGCTAGCTGCGCTTTATACCGGCCAGCGGTTTTATTGAAAATGGCCTCTTATTGCCGATATAGCGCACTGCCAACTATAGGCGCGATTAAAAATTAGGTGTGTAGTAGGTATATTAAATGCGTTTCTCCCAGTGATACGTTTAGACCAACGAAGTTTCAATTATTGTTAGTAGTCGGTTTTAATATACTGAATTCCTACGTTGTTTGGAGTGTTGGTTGATGCGATATAGCACTCGAGGTATCGAGTGCTTACATTAAATGAGAATAGAGCAAAAGTATGAAGATTTAATACATCGTATTTGTTTTCAGCAAATATGATATAATGAATATTTTCACACCAAAGAACAACAACTTGAAGATTATTTATTGTAGTAATTTCTTTAATGGGGCCTCCAAACCTTGAGGTAAACCGTATGCGATTTACATTCCACAAAGTCACATGGCTTACAGTACGTCGTTGTACCGATCTCCGCCACCGCGCGCGCTCATTGTTTCCGTCCCATCCACTTCCATCTCTTTTCCAAAATCACTCCCACAAAAATGTCCTGCTACCGAGTGGAAAGATGTTACACATCAAAAAAAATGTACCTCAAGAAATGTACAGTTACAAAGGTGCAGGGTCGTTTTATTTGTCAGTAACATAGTAGCGCTGCAATATATGTCTCGGCAATGAGTCACCCGGCAACCGCTCCGCTGCTATGTTGCTGGACCAATAAAATGTTGTTGTTAATTCTTTTAAGGGCTGTGCGACGTCGTGATCATGTAGCCTCGTGTACCTAGGTATGTGTAGAATTTTTCTGATAACCTGTGTCACTGTGACGTCTGTACTAGTGTGTGTATTTGTACGTAATTAAGGTATGAGTTGCGTAGGAAGCGGTCGTGGCCTTAATTTAGTTACCATTCCGGTATTTGCGTGGATTAGAATTGGAAAACCACAAAAAACACTTCCAGTATGACTGAGGTAAGAATCGAACCCAACTCAGTTTTGCCACACGAGGCTAAGTGTACCCCGTTCCAGTCCTCAGACCAAAATTAAATTTCTTGCCATAGCCTGCAATCGAACCCAGGCCTCTGCGGTGACAGCCAAGAATGCTAGCCATTACGCTCCTATTATACAGGAGGTCCCGTGTTTAATACCCGGCTCCACCAGAATTCAACATATGACGTGAGAGCTATGACAAGTAAACCGTGACCAAACCCAAGGTATTGTGGCTGAGGGTTGCCGTCACACTGATCACGCATGCCCCAAAACCCGCTGACTATAATCCGGATGGCAGTTGTCATTGTGTTCGTGCAGTCTTCTGCGCCGAATTGCAGGTCTAGTTCTTTTTTGTTTACCAAAGTAGTCATTTAGGATGAAAAAACAACATGCTAGTAAGTAGGTGCAATTGAATATTCTGTAGTTGATGTTCATAAGTTTCACTAACTTGTAGAGTAAGTGTCTTTGTCGAGTTGTAACTTCCTCTCTGCGAGAAGATCACTACAATGTGCTGATTAAAAACAAGCTTTGGAAGTACTCTGTCCGCAGAATGTCTTAGTTCCCAAAGACAATGTTTGCATCTCTTTATGCTTTATTTAAGAAGTTATTGTGCTTTATCTTCACACACTACTTCGTAAATATACAAATAAGAAAATATTTACATAACAATTCTATTAACAACCAAGTTAATTACTATTTGCCGCAGAATGCATGCTGTATTATAATCATTAGTCAAGATAACGGTAGAGAAAGTATTCCTAACACGTGGAGGGGATGGCTGTCGTTAGCTTAATGACAGGGCCATTACATTTTACCTCAGCAGCTGGGACCATGTAGAAGATAGCACTGCTCAATTCTAGCTGAGTCCACTGAAGCAGTGACTTATTCACTTGTGACTACTGTTTTGTTTACTATATGTAATTGTTATTGTGTTTTTTCAATTCTGAGAATGGCACTTCATTGATCATCAGCTCCATGTACTTATATTTATGTAATCGCTCATACGTTTGTGGTGAATGCAGTAGTGTGAGAAATTGTAATTATTAAGATCAAAGACAGAGGGAAGTGCGTCATGACTGAAAGTAAGGTACCATTACCGGATTTGCATTTATACTGTGTGCGAAGAAGAAATAAAACTTGATGATATTACATTCATAAAGACTTTAAATTCTGGCACTGACAGTATACTTAGTACGGTATACTGTCAGTGCCAGAATTTAAACCTCGAAACTTCCATCTTTAGCAACACCTTGCCGTGTCGTGCTTAGGCACTAATCTGTGATACCATCTTCAGAAGATGAAAATACTTTAATTTAATTAATAATATTAAAATTAATACCTGAAGTGAAACTTGAATATTCTTAGCTAGTATTTATGCAATTTAGTATCGTCGTCAAGGTCATCACTTGCGATCCTCCATTAAACATGTATTTAGTGAAGTCAGGTGTCAGTTCGAAAAATGACGGAAACAATTAAATTCAAGTCAATTACTTGTCATACTCTATAATTGAGACGTGAGGAAACCCAGATCTCTGCTAAGAAAGTGTTATTTGATTAAAAAAACACTTGTTGTACAGATCTCCTGTATATTATTTCAATTAAGTTTGCGGTCGGTTTGGGAAAACAAATTAAGGAATTTACAGAAAAGAATGGTATAAATTAGCATTCTTCCAAAGCGTCAGGACACAGAGTGTGTGATAAAATGTATTAAATGAACATTTCATGACTCCAAATAATATCCACCACGGGAGCCACTTCACTAACTCAAAGTAAATTAATGAACCTCTGGGCTATGCAATTCATTCTCAAGTTTTATTGATATTACCAGAATGCATGAAGATTTCAAACAAATCCACTTTTTTAAATTGGATGCTAAATGGATTTCCTGTAAATTACCTATCTCTCTCAGTGCTAAAATTTTTAGAAGTTTCTGACACCTCAGCAGTTACTGCCATACTCTACACGTATCATCAAAGAAAATACGGTCATTTTTAGTACGGTACCTCTATAGGGAAGAGATAATCATGCAGACGTCGTTGTTCCCCCAGGAAAGAAGTGCTACGACGTTTCTCATACAGAGGTGTGCAAATTATTAGAATCGATGCCACTTTTCAAAATTTGTATTTGTACTTTTCATGACTTAATGCACTAAATAGCCTGTATTTTACAAGCCACTGAATTTATTTCGAACGTTTTGCCAATAGTTTTAGTTGTATTTTCTTTTAAGAAACAAACAGTAAAATATTATTTTAGAATTTCCACTAAAAAGGAGCCATGCTAATGCAAAATGTCACACGTTTTGGATACTTTATTCACTTTTTCGAGTGAATATAGAGGAGATGGGTCTGAAGCAGCGTCGGTTCTAGTGGTAGTGTCTACGTGCCATGGCGCTATCTTCTAAGAGAAAAGGAAATTATTCATAATCCTGAATGAATATTGTCGAACGCCTACAGTCAAAATCCAAAATTAGTTTTTCATTCCTGCGACCACGCGGAAGCAGGTGGGCCATCGGCTGGACTGTCAGCCCTTAGGCCATAAGGTTGGAAAAGTGAATTTTGAGAATGGAAAATGAAGAAGAAAAGTATGTAGTGATATACGTAGAGAGGAGTAAAGTTTGCTATGTTGGCGCAGAGGTCACCCCGACCAAAAAGGACGACCGTGCCTTTCAATGTTAATAAATTTCACCAATCTAATATGGCGGCCACGCGAAATATTTTAGCGCCTTCAGTATCTCTGAAACTATTATTTATATCAACGTAAAATTCTATAACGGTGTTAAAGGGCAATGAGCTAAGTTAACTTGAGTGTCTTTCAAAAACCTGATAACTACTAAATCAACATGGCAGTCAAGTTCTAATATTTAAATTGACTTTGCTCTCTATTTATTCAACTGAACGCAGTGCAACTTGGTACGGTGAATATTTTTACAAGGTTTATGATAATAACATGTAATTCATTTCAATTGTGTTGATAAACTTAAAATGGATAATCTGTGAAAAAAAATCATGTGCCGTGACTAAGCGATCGTAGAAAATTTTGTATAATGAACCAGCGCAATAATCTTCATATTTATTGGTAAACAACTCAATAGCTGACATATAAAACAATCCAGCTCAGGCGCCATGCGAAATATTTCACCCGTTCCCTTTATCTACGAATCTATTCAAGCAATCAAATTGATATTTTGCATGTTGATAGAGGGCTATAAGTATATGTACATATATGTGTGACTTTCAAAAACCTGATCAATATAAGAACATGGCAGCCTCGCGAATAACAAATAATTAATGTGACCATAATGACAATCTAATCATCCAATAGCAGTTGAACTTGGCACAGTGGAAGTTTATACAGAACTTAGTGTAAATATATCTAATTTTCTTTAAATGGTTTCAGAAATGCAAGATGGTGTCATTTTGAAATTTTAAAATTATATTTTTATTTTTCGCATCCTATTCAAGCGATCGAAGAGAATCTTTGTACAATTAATTATTATCATTACCTAATGGAAACCTCCGTGGCTTAGGCGGCAGCACGCCGGCCTCTCACCGCTGGGTCCGTGGTTCAAATCCCGGTCACTCCATGTGAGATCTGTGCTGGACAAAACGGAGGCAGACAGGCTTTTCTCCGGGTACTCCGGTTTTCCCTGTCATAATTTCATTCCAGCAACACTCCCCACTATCATTTCATTTCATCTGTCATTCATTTCATCATTGCCCAGAGGAGTGCGTCAGGCCTCGGCAGCCGGCACAGTTCATATCCTCGCCGCTAGATGGGGGCTTCATTCATTCCATTCCTGACCCGGTCGGAGACTGGAAGCAGGCTGTGGATTTTCATTTTTCATTACCTAATGACACTGAATGAATCAGTTGCCCCCAATAATATTGTTTTATGCAGCCCAACCAGCGTTGTTAACACGAAGGTCGTCAATTCTCCGCTTGTATTCCATGTGGTACTAATGCACTGCAAGCATATCCTGCAATCGATACTGAACACTATTATTTTTCTGTCGATATGACCTCAGACTATTACGATGGAGTATAGTTTGTGGGATATGCTTGCTGTGCATTAGTACGATACGGGGTGCAAGCATAGAAATATCAAACTTCCTGACAACACGCGTTAGTTGGGTAGCATAAAACAACATTATTCGGGGCAGTTAATTCACCCGGTACAAACTATACATACGTTTTTGAAAATTAAACTCATGTTACTCGTTACAGAAAGATGGCATGGAGTTACGCATTATAGCACGTACCTTTTCATTGTTACTGGCGGTGATGGTGGTGGTGTTCTTGATTATATTTAGTAGTGGAACACCGACATCATCTACCCCAATTGTCTGTTGTAGGTCCCAATCACTTTGGATATACGCGAGTATCCTGTATTGTGGTTTAATTTTAGAGAAATCCTTTGCAATAATTCCCGTAAATGGACATTAATATTGACAGTCTGAATGCTGTCAGTTTTGAAAATAGTTAAATTTATATTAATTGTATAAAAATGTACAGTGACACACCAAGTTGTTATGAAGATAGCAATTAAGTACAGATAGCATTGTTAGTTTGTCATCCAATCCATACCTTACCTTCACTTCATTCTCATGACGATTATTTAGTTTCAGATTCTTATTGATACTTGCATTGCACTATGAATGGTGGTAGAAGAGTCTTATTAGGTCGGCCCGGAGGTATTTGCACTGGACGTTAACCAAGAATATCTCACCACCGAACGCGAACAGGTTGTTGAAGACGGAATGGCTACTGATCACTGTGGTATGTCTTACCCGGCCAACCGCGTTTGACGTCAACCGCATCCCACGCACCAACTAAGGGATCGAACTGCGCGACATGAACCCATAATATAGCACATCAATCTTGAAATAGAGAACACACCAATTCCTCTAGTGAGTTTTGTCGGCAACGAAACAATTTTGCTTTAAAATAAGTCATATTTTTAAAGATAGATTTCAAGTTGTTCATCACAGGTATTGGACCATAATTATTATAATGAATCACTCTATTTTAAATCAACCCAAGTTAAATATAGCAAAACGTAACTTGCTGTATCTCTCACCAAACTTATATAGGATTCTCCCAAATAAATTAAAAAATTGAAAGAAATTTGTGCACACCTAAAGTTGCATGTTAAAAACATTTCCTTAGGGAAAGCAAAATGAAAATTTAAAATATAACCAGTTAAGCCTATAGGTTTATACACACGCAAATTTTCTTTTTTCTTTAATATTCATAATTTTTAGTGCATAAAGCATGTAAATGGAAATTGTTATTTGACTAAACCATTATACATTTTTAAAGACATATAGTTAATTATATGCATGCCACACACATGGTTGTGGTTGTATCATTCAGTGGCATATGTGATAGCTCTTCTTGCTCTCTATGAATTTGGTAACCTATTTCCACCTGTTTTTATCATATTGTAACAATATACAGTAATTCAATGACTTTTAATTTACATTTAAAACCAATGAGTAGGAATTGAAAAGAAATTCATAATACGTGTAGGCTACAGTCTTTCTGAATTTTGTAAATTGTGTATTTTGTAATTAATTTTTTATAAAATTATTAATTGTAGTCGACATAGAAGATAGGGAGAAATTTAGACGACTTATCAAGGAGTAAATAGGTTTCCAGGAGACGGGGGAGGAGCCAGTGGCAAAGAAAAGATCCTACACAGAAGAACAGAAGAGGGAAGTAGGAGAATGGACGAGAAGATGCTAGCGGAGAGTCAAGATTGAGAAGGCAAAACATAATGTAAAGACTGTCAAGTGTGGACCATAGAAGGCCAAGACGAAAATACATAATAATAATAGTATTAGTAATAATAACAACACTTGAAATTGTTGATACACCGGTATTTTATACTATTATTGGCACAAATATTAATATATTCTTAAAGGGAGTGTTTTACAGACATTGTAGTTTATAATACGGAACTCATTTTATTAGATGATTTGTAGCTTCCACCAGCACTAGCCTAAATAAAGAATACGATATGGATCAACTAGATTAATAGACGCGACACCACTCATAACCTTAAATTCCTTACTAACAGGTCCTCTTGATTCACAGACCAACACGTAATTTCATATGGATTCTGTTAAAATGAGTCATATTGATAAGATAAATATCGTTTAAAATGATAATCTGGTAGCAAAAATACCTACCCCGTCCGGGATTTGAACCCAACATCTCTAGATTCATAGTCATAAGCACTAACCCCACGGCTATTCGACTACGCACATTTTGTGCACAAGATGGTGACTTATTTCCACGTTCCAATAATACTGCATTACGGAATAAGTTTCATTTATATTTTGCTTGTTTCGATAATGTTCCTGCGTGAAATTGAGTTTAAAATGCCTTGTGAATAGGCCCTCGTGTGAGTAAAGAGAATGTATTCAGTAATAGTTCATGAAGACTTGCTCAATTCTCGTATAACCACAACGAATATATTATATTGATGACTGCATTACGGTTATGTGGGTTAATATTTGAATAGCCATTGCGCAGAAACGTAATACTGGCAATGCCGACTACTTACAATGTTTGATATTAAGGCATTTTACCATTTAAATACTGATACGAAGACTTCGAACACGTACCATGTCATTTGTTTCAATCACTTGACACCAGAGTTCGCATGAGCGTTTTCCGTTCAGTATGTCATATACATTCCACATGGCCGAGATTGCGTCATGGTATCAATTTCCGACACCGCGCGTTCATTGTTTCTCGTACCACTGCCAGCTGGGTCTTACCACTGCCCGTTGGATCGTTCGATCGAGCGGGCAGTGCATACTTCCGTTTTCCACCACTGCCAGCTAGTAAACTTCCGTTCGATCGATCGAGCGGGCAGTGCATACTTCCGTTTTCCACCACTGCCAGCCAGTACACTTCCGTTCGATCGATCGAGCAGGCAGTGCATACTTCCGATCGATCCACCACTGTCAGCTCGATCGTTCCGATCCACTTCCGTCCCCAATTTTTAAAATCACTCCCACAAAACGATCTAGCAACCGAGCGAAATGATGTTACACATCAATAATAATAATAGTATTGTCCTGTGCTCTGTCGTTGTTTGTAGTTGTTCTTCTGTTTGAGAAGCTAGTAGATCGTTATCCCCCCCCGCACGTGTACTTGGGAGTCCGTATAATGTATTTCCATAAATGAAATAAAGTTCTTTCTGATAACCTGCGTTATTGTGAGGGCTGTATTAGTGTGTGTATTTGTAATTCATGAGTGGATTGAGAAGGAGGCGACCGTTGTTTCACGTTTCAAACCTTCCTGTCATTTGTCTGAAGTAGAAGTGGGAAACCAAGGAAAACCACTTCCAGGAAGGCAAAGGTGGGAATTGAACCCACCTGTTCTCAGTTGAGTACTGAGTGTATCCTGTTTCTCAGACCAGAATTAAATTTTTTAGCAGAGCAATGAATCGAACCAATATCTCAGGTTTGACAGCCAAAATTTCTGGTGCAAATATTCTTTGTTTTTGTGTTAATAAATGTATGCGATAAAATGGCATTTTTCTATTTTGAAATGTGTCGTAGTAGCTTAATCAGTGTTTTCCTCAGAAAGCATTACGTTTGTGGTGGTATTGGCAGGGATTAAATACGCGGCCACCTTGGTTTACAGAGCTGGCGTGGCCGAACAAAGCGCTTTGTTACCTGTGCTGCTATAAAGTGACCAATCCATTCAACAGAAACGACACCTTTATATTTCTTTCTTTGGGGATTTGTGAGAGAGGCAGAATGTAACAAAACGCTTGCAACAATGGGGAGTATTCGAGACCGTATTGCTCGCGCAGTGAAGTGCCTTGGGGAAAACAAGATCTTTCAAACATTCTCTTGCCTTAGAATACACTAATGAGGTAGGTGAATCTTTTATCTTAATCACATAGAAGTGAATTGTAAGTAATTTCAATTATATACTGATTGTACATTCATAATTTACCTTTCTTCCCATCATAAAGCGCTCATAGATCTACAGCAAAAAAAAGGTTACAAGATTTCCATTGAAGTCTCACGGTGGGAATAAACTCGTATTTAATTACAGATACGTCCTTCATTCGCAAGGTCAAAATGAATTACACAAATTTGTTTTGATTTTCGCTTGTTATCATGTTAAAAATTTCTCACACACCAATGTTCATATTTGAAATACAATATAACAATTTTTATATTTCATGGATGAACTTTCCATACCGCGTATCTGACAATGCTTTTCCATTATTTTCCTTTAAATTGGTAGGTTAGCTCAGGCAAGGAAAGCATTTCTACAGAAAAGGAATCTGTTGACATCGAATATAGATTTAGGTATTAAGAAGTCATTTTTGAAGGCCTTTGTCTGGAGCGTGGCACTAACTTATATGGAAGTGAAACTTGGACTATTGGTGCAGCAGAAAATAAGAGAATTTAAGCGTTTGAAATGTGGTATTACAGGAGAATGATGAAGATCAGATGGGTAGATAGGGTTACAAACGAAGAGGTATTAAGACTAGTGGGAGAGGAGAGATGTTTCTGGCGACTGCTAATCAAGAGAAGAGATAGGTTGGTAGGACACGTACTAAGACACCCAGGAATAGCAAGCTTAGTTATGGAAGAAAGGGTCGAAGACAAGAACTGTAGGGGTAGACCAAGGTTAGTATATGTTAAACAGATTGCCTCGGATGTAGGGTGTGGTAGCTATGTAGAGATGAAACGATTACCTTAGGGCAGCAAGACGTGTAGAGCTGCATCAAAATAGTCAAAAGACTGAAGACTCAAACAACAACAACAAATTGGTCACGCCTCCCAGCCGTGTGTGGATGTATCGTCCAACAGAACAATTCACACTAGGGTCAGTCTTCCTATTCACAAAACTAAAGCAAACTGAACCTTAAATATATTGGACTGTAGGAGTGCATAACTACACATAAATATACATTTCTACATTATCATGAATTTGAAGCCCATTTTTAGCCTATTTTCATTTACGAAAAAATTAGCTTATGAGATCAATGTTTGTCGGTGTGTATGTGTGTGTGAGGTGTTTGAGTCCACCCCACTAATACAATCTAAACGGCTGGAGCGATTTCAATGAAACTCGGAAAGGTCATAGTACTATTTTGTTCAACTCGGAACGTGCCCTTCACATTTTATTACATCTCACCAATCCAACTTGGTGGCTGTGCGAATTATTTCACCGGCATTCAATATATCCCAAAACTATTACTGATATCACCCTGACATTTTGGTTGCAGATAAAGGCCACTACCAGACGTTCATCTAAGTGACTTTCAAATTCCTGTTAAGTACGAAACGAACATGGCGGCCAAGCGAATTGGAAACATTTAAATAGACTTTTCTAGTGATTTAACCATCCAGGCGCAGGGAATCATGGCACAGAAAATGTTTATACATATTGTAATCCATTTACACCTGATTTTGTTCAATTGTTTACATAAACTCAAGATGGCGGCTGTGCAAAATTTTAATATTAAGTTTCAATTTATTGTGTTCTAATCATGGGATCGAAGGCAATGTTTGAATAAACTAAGCAATAATCGTCATCTAATAGTACATAATTCTATGTCCTACATATATAAGACCCCAACGTGGTGACCATCCGAAATATTTAGACAGTTCTCAATATTTATTAATCTATGACAGCAACCAAACTGAAATTTTGGATGTTGATAATGGGTATGAACATAAGTTCACAAGCGGTTGTGCCCTAATCATGCGATGGAAGTTTGAATAATACACTGACGCAATAATCTTCATGTAATAGTACATAACGCTATGGCTTACATACATAAAAATCCAACACGCCGACCATCAAAATATTTAGACGGTTCTCAATATACATGAATCTATTGCAACATTCAAACTGAAAATTTTGTATGTTGATAGAGGTAATTAAATAAGTAGGATATATGAAAATAGGCTATTTAGTTCTTCATGGAACTATTTGTTCTTTACGCCCCCCACACAGGAAAATGAACCTAACGTGAAGTGTTCTATTGGACGGCGCATCCACATACGGCTGTGAAGCGTGACCAATCATAAGGAAAATATTCGATTGTCGGATACGCGGTATTGCGACTTCAGTGACGATTTGTGCTATTATTTGCATACTTTTCTTGCCTGGTGCCATATAGGTGATTTCTCAGCCTGGCATTAGTACCTTAAAGAGTGGCTATGGCCATATCTCGAAGATGATGTTTTGGAAAGTTTATGGAATACTACAAATTTTAATAGAAACTCTGGCAGTGCTCCTCCTGCAACCACCGTTTGGTTCACACAAGGATGTTTACTATCAGTATCAACCACATCGGGTTGGCCACTAGGACACTCAAATTGAATGGTTCGGTCCTAGATCACTCCGGTTTCCGACTTTGATTTGAACGCAATCATATCGAAGCGTTTAGTGGCCTACTTTATTCACCAGTCAAGCTAGGGTCTTCCTTGTAGACGGTAAATCCATCATCATCATCATCATCAGATGCCATCGGGGGCTCCTGGTGACTGCACGGGTGAAGTGCCTACATATGCTTCTATTTTCCATGTAGACTCTTACATCTTCCAGTGATATATTCAATGCAACTTTGAAAGAGTTGATCCACCTCAGTGCCGGACGCCCACGTCTCCGATTCCCTAACACCTTTCTAAACACAAAATAATGTTTTCTGGGGAATCAGATTGTCTCATGATATACCCAGACAACTGTAACCTGGTAATGTATGCCTCAAGAGACAGATGTGGATTGTATTTGTGGATCACCCACTTGCTTTTCTTCTTGGCCTTATACTGTACTGCTAGGGCCAGCAATCAAAATTATCAAGCGTTTCTTGACACAAATAACTTGTTCGTTTATTACTTCAATGTCAAAATGTTATTTCCGTATATGTTTTGCTTATTATTATATTTATTACTTGCATTAATGTTTTTGTTTTATTTATATAGTTAATTTTATACGCATTTAGGCATTCACCTCTACAGTATATGTTAACTATACTACAATTGTATAATTTTATCTGTATTAAGAGGGGCGGATGACCACGCTGTTCCATCCCACAAAACAACAATATCTAACTAAACACATACTCTACCATCACAATAATGACAATCATCTCAAGATACATGCCTCTTTCAAGGTTTGAACATTGACTGACTAAATTAATATGAGCCATATCGTAGTTTAAGGTGGCTCTTAATTTTGCCATCATGAGCCACGCGTTTTTTTTACACGGAATCCGGATCACCGGACGTGACATATCACTTCAAAATTCATACATGCCTCAATGGATTGCTTTAAGTAATGCATATATGGGATACCTGTATATTGGCAATGGCGCCATCGTGCCCCCTACATATACCAGGTGAATTAGCTGCCCCTAATTACATTGTTGTATGCAGCCCAACTAACGTGCGTTGTCAGGAAGTTCAATATTTCCCTTCCTGCATCCCGTATGGTACTAACGCACTGCAAGCATATCCCGCAAACGATACTGAACACTATTTTTTAGCCTACTTTCGATTTTTGCAAAAAATGAAAAGAGACTTACGAGATCTACACAGGGCCAAAAATTGTGTGTCTGTGTGTGAGTGTGTGTACTCTGAATGGTGAAACCGAATTGAACGAAATTTGGTACAGAGGTAGCACCAGCAAAGAGCACAAACGTAAAATAAAATAACGACTAAACAAATCATCCGATCACTACCAAATTTCGTAACGACATACCGTTATATAGGACGCGTCTTACGTCCAAACTACAAGGTCATCCGACGTAACATTTCAGGATGGCGGCCGTGTGAATTATGCAAACTTTATAATTCATATAATCGGACCCACCAGTTTCGATTATCGATCCGAGAATCGTTTTAGCTGTTCTTAAGGAAGTGGCACGTTCGAAATTAAAAGTTTATATTGTAATACTACAGTGCAGAACAGATTTTAAAAAGCTGAGCCGTCTCAGTTACAAGGCAAGATGGCAGCTGATATCTTGTGCCTGACCTATATTTCCTTAGTTTGAGTATGGCAAGCAATATAGCCTACTGATACAAAATATATAAACTTTGTATGAAATGCTTTATATATAAATAATATACTCCGTGTGGCATGTAGCTATAAACTCACTGTTTAAGGCCACGACCTTTCGTACCCAAATCCTACCTGAATTGAAAAGCACATTAGTAAATTATACACACTGACGTACACAGGGTTACATGACCACGATGACCATAGGGAATCAACAACATCATAAATTTGCTTTGTTTCTTTTTCGATTTCCTATCCCGCATTCCCCTGATAACAGTGAATAGTTTCGCAGTTGAACTGATATGAACTACATTAACGGAACATCTTCAACTCTAATAGCAATCTGTTAAGAATTTAACATCATTAATATTGATTACTGCGACCAGCGCTTCCTAATACGAAGCTCATTAGTGAACTGGCAGTCAGGGTTGCCAACAGTTTCGATTTATTCCGAATTCTATATGACATCATTTTACTATCATTATTGTTTCTACGGGTCGGTGGTGAGATGCGATGAGTTTCTATGTGGTGGGAGATTTCTACTAGAGCGGGTACATATAATCGACTAATTTCAACTATCGAATAATCGCTTAATCGAAGCAGTAAATTCTATTAATTGCTACAAATAACATTAATCAATTGTGCGCCTAATCGATTAATCTATTGATCGAATAACTGATAATAATAATAATAATAATAATATCGTATGACCTCGGACGCCAGGTGCAAGCTTTCTAATTTGACACCCTGAGGGTAGCTTGCTTGTCGAATTTCATTGTTCCTTGAATCACTATGAAAGTCAAGGAGGTTAGATATCTAAGCTCATTGAAAACTAGTGCGCTTTCTAGTAGAGAAATGAGGAACTTTGTGTTGGCGGAAACTCCCGAGATTAATTTTGCCATTATGAACACGGCCTACTGAATTCAAATAGGTTCTTTGACATGACAACATTGTATGACATGCGTGTCGTATTTTTGCCGCCTTTCAAAACACACTTACCACGGCCAGGAGCGAACCTGCAATCTTGGGGTTGGTAAACCGACACGCTATCCACTCACCCACCGTGGTAAGCTACTGATTAATTCTTTTGTCGATTAGTCGATGCGCTTGAGGAACATGGCTGCCGCCGTTCAACGAGGAAGAAATATATTTACATATTTACGTAATTTAACATATATTTCGTTGGTAGCATGCTGAGCTTCTATGCCCAAGGTCACGGGTTCAAACCCGGCCATAGTCGTCGGATTTTTTAAGAGCGATATCAATCGCTCAGTATGCCTTCCTTCGGAGAGGAAGTAAAGCTGGCTGTTCCATATCATAGATTTATGGCATATACAAGAACCTTCCACTAACTAAACTTGTGTGAAATCAAATTTGTAGGTTAGAATTCATCACGCTATATTAGTTCCAACGTTCGCCACCAGGTGCTGACTGCGATGGCATCTAGTAGTCAA
This sequence comes from Meconema thalassinum, assembly GCA_946902985.2. Classification (NCBI taxonomy): domain Eukaryota; kingdom Metazoa; phylum Arthropoda; class Insecta; order Orthoptera; family Tettigoniidae; genus Meconema; species Meconema thalassinum. The sequence goes on along the minus strand of OX336388.2, from coordinate 1,806,256,382 downwards.
GTCCGCAAACTAGGTGCCGTGGTCAGTAGTATTTGGTAGCAAAAGTAGAAACTACTTAAAATGATCGTCTGCAGTCCTTACTTGAATTAAAACAGTTAACACATTAATACAGTCATCAGAATTAACAACGGTTATCAGACAGATTCTACACACACCCAAAGTACACGGGCCTACATGACCGCGTTATCGCAGCCCTTAATCTACGGAACCAACCAACATATATTTCCAGTGTCCTAGTGATAATGGACGCAATTTCAATTGGTATTGTCCCTTAGATTATGAAAATAATAAGGTATGGAAATCATTCATTATCCGAATTAACGAAGTTGAGAGTGTCAATGGCAGATTATCTTCTCCTACACTAATAATATAAAACCACCCTTTCTGAGTTTTATCTCGTGAGGCTGAGTGTCTCTCTGTCCAACCCTCAGTCCAGAATTTAATTCCTTGGCAGAACCAGGGATCGAACTTAATTCTCTGGGGGTGGCAGCGAAAAATTCTGACCAGTACATAACGAAGTTTTCAGTGTATTTAAACGATATACTGTGCATATAAACGAATATAATCTCCGAGATAACTCGTCAAAAAATTACATACCTGTACCCAATAACATAGCACACCAGTACTGCACAGTTGGTACCCCACAAATCCAGAGGGCCTGGCAAGAAGCTACCAAGATAGGAGAGAAGCATGACGTGAAAGAGGATTGTAATAAATCTTCTCTAGCGCTTACAGCTGAACACATTTATATGAAAGTTTTGCTACACAACAAAAACAGGGCCTGATTAATTAATGCATTATCATGTCTGTGACTGCAGGCGCTGGATCGATAGATTGTGACATTGTCTCGTTGCCCCTCGAGAACCTTCCTCGCCCCTCCGTCACTCACAGGTCGAACAACGAAGGAGTGCGTGGCCATGACCTCGATTAACTATTTAAAGGGACTACGCTAATGATTACGGAAGTCTCATTTAGACGACTGCTGCCATAATAAAGATAGGGATTTGCGTGAGGTGTTTCACTCCACGAAATGTGTAGACCTATAATAATAATGTTTTGGTTTTACGTCCCTTTAAACTGCTGAGGCTTTAGAGACGCAGGGGTGCCGGAATTTTTCCCTGAAAGGGATTTTTAACGTGCCAGTAAATCTACTGACATGGCTCCCTCGCATTTGCGCACCCTTAAATACCAGCTGACTGTACCAGGATACGAGCCTGCAACCTTGGCACCAGAAAGCGAGAACGACGAAATGTGTGTGATTAAGCGTGCAAAGGTACATTTATTGGAGTTCTATATTTCTTCTTAATCTGTTTTCTATATTGACATATGTCTATAGGTACGTTTATATGACCATGTATATGTACACTACGTGTGCATGTTTGTTGTATGTACATTTGTATGTGAGTACTTGTATATGCAGTATTTGTTCGCACGTATATACAGGTTGATTCTAAACTCCCATTACAGACTTTGGGGATCAAGCATAGCATAGGAACTTGTGTCCGGAAACGCCACAACACAGGTCCAAGTCACCCGCATTTTCGGCGCCTCTGACTAGAACGATCACCTCTACATGAAAACCTTGATTTACGAGACCACTGTGGAAGATCTACTGGCGTGGGTTATGGTGGATGTTGGACCAGGCATTGGTGATCGTCTGTACTAGAACATGGTACGGTTTACCGTGTCTGTGTTGACGTCGGTTGTCATCACATCAAGCCCCACCTGTAATTTGATCCAGACAACAAGTAGCAGGTGTCGGACAGAGAGCCGAAAATACGGGACATTTGAACGTGTGCTGTGGTGGTTTTCTCCGGGTAGCGGGAAGACGTTACGTTTCCGGACACAAGATCCAAAGTCTGTAATGGAAATTTAGAAACAACCTGTATATGTAATGATATCTTTGTATGCATAAACGTATCTAAGTATTAATGTTTTTGCTTTTGTGTCCATTTTAACAACTGCGATTTTCAGAGACGCCGGGATGCCGGAATTTTGCAATTAAATCGATATCTCATGTGACAGTAAATCTACTGACACGGCTCCTTCACATTTAAGCACGCGAAATGCCAGTTGGCTGAGCAAGGATTCAATCCTGCAACCTAGTGCACATCAGACGAAAACGTTACAGCTGCGCCACGCAGCCAGCCGTATGTACGGGCCTAAACACGTGTAAGTGGGACGTTACTTCTTGACCGGTACATATTACGTTCGCAGTGCTGTCTCCACGCACAGTGAGCCTTCATACCTTTGTGATCAATGCAAATAAAGTGCGCAATGTGTCCTCGGCAGCGCATGAGCATATTCAGTGGTCTCAGTATTCTACTCGGGCTTTATGAAGAATTCACACTGCGCTTACGACCGGCTACAAATGACCGGCCCATCTATACGTAGCCTATGCATGTGTATTTGGGCTCGGAATATTCGCGTATTCGCATATTCGAATAGCATTCGAATATTCGAATTGTGTATTCGGTATTCGAATTATTCGAGTCGTATTAAATACCAGAATAACAACGGCATTCGAATAATATTCGATTATTTGAATATTATTCGGGTATTCGTGAATTATTCGTGTCTCTCGAATATTCGAATATTCGGATATTCCAATAGTGCCAAATTATTCGAATCACAGTCCGAGCCCTAATGTGTATGTGTACCAGATTCTCCAGAATATGGAATGTTATGAGTTGTTTTGTTGTTGAATCATTTAGGGATTTGCTGCAAAATGATCATGTATCTCCGTGTATCTGGTTATGTGAAATCTGTCCGACAGCCTGTGTCATTATGGTAGCTGTGTTAGCGTGAAAACCACCGTAGAATATGCCTGGACTAGATGTCGGAAAAACACTTACAAGAAAACTGAGGCGGGGATAGAATCCATCTCTTGGCAGGTTTTCCTCTCGAGGCTGACTAAACCCTGTTTCAACACTTCAGACCAGAATTTAAATTTCCTAGAAACTTCCGGGAATGGAACCCAAGACCTTTGGATCGGAGTACCAATACGTAACCCCAGACCACAGATGGTGGCGGATTAGGTTGGATATATTTCTTTTTGGGCGATGGTTTTTACGACCAGATACCATTTCTAAATCCACCTTCATGTGAGGGGTTAATGAGAAATGAAATGAAAGGAAAGCATCTATCTGTCTGTCAACATGTTGTGCTTGGCTCTTGGCTGCCATAATCTTGCCGCATGTGAACTCGGTAAGCAGAATATTTATCAGGCACATGCGAGTAAAAACTTGAGACGGCGACCATTTTAACGAGCACATTGCGTGAATAGCTCCCTGCGTCATTAACATACTCCAAGTACATTTGTTTGAGGATCAAGATACACTTCCAGTGTTTATTCACTTACCTAAAACAGCTCCTTAACTATAAGCACACATGAATGTGCACTTACTAGGGGAATCAATATATCACTCACGATGGCTGCAAAAAGTTTCCACTGGATAATGTTAACTTCATATCCATATTTGCCATTACTAGCTACAGCGATTGGTTCACTATCAGCAGAGTTCTTTGCACAGTACGAGTGACCTTACTCGCTTCATTTCACAATCTATCTGCCGTTGTCAATTCATTTATGTGCTGTGTTAATTTACCCCCATGTACTTGGGTGTGTGCGTATATTGATAATATGAACCTATATACCACCTACAGGAAACACATAATCTGCCTGGAGAAATATCATCAACTTTGTTTGAGAAGAATCTTGATAATTACATGGCAAGACCGGCGTACCAACATCAGCATCCGCGAAGAAGCCAATGCTACAAGCATCGAGGCCACAATTATCAAACAACAACTTCGGTTAACTGGTAATGTTGTCTGTATGGCCGATTCTCGTATCCCTAAGCAAATCTTGTGCGCTCATCTTACGAATGGACACCGTACGCAGGGAAACCAGCACAAAAGATACAAAGAACCCCGAAATCCAACATGCAGAAATGTACGATCAACACAAAAAAAACTTGGAGAATAGAGCTTCTAATCGACGAACATGGCGTCGGCTTCTTTACTGAGGTCCAAAACACGCCGAACACGAACGTCGAAGACACGCAGTGGATATGCGACAGGCGAGGAAAGGACGAATGTTCGATCAAAGGAACAATCCTCAGCGAGTTGTGGGTGAATTTTGGTTGGTTGGTTCCTCAGTTTAGGGGCTGCGACAACGCGGTCATGTAGCCCCGTGTACTTTGGGTGTGTGTAGAATCTGTCTGATAACCAGTGTTAATTGTGATGACTGTATTAGTGTGTGTTGTCTGTTTTTCTTAAATTCAAGTAAGGACTGCAGACGATAATTTCAAGTAGTTCCTACTTTCGTTACCAAATGCTACCATCAACGAAACCTAGCAGTGAACTTGGCTACTACTCGATGCCATCGCAACCAGCGCCTGGTGACGAACGTTGGAACTTAAGAGCATTAATCAAGCCTAACCTACAAATTTTGCTTCACAAAAGTTTAGTTAGTGGAAGGTTCCTTTGCATGCCATAAATCTATGATATGGGCCCGTCGGCTTTACTTCCCCTCCGAATGATGGCATACTGAGGGATATTTAATGCTCTTAAAACATCCGACGACAACGGCCGGCTTTGAATCCGTGGCCTTGGGCACAGACGTTCAACATACTACCAACTACGCCACCGAAGCCACCGTGGGTGAATTCATATGTTTGAGAACATTGTGGAAGAGTTTGCGGCTCCAGAATTGGTCTACACAATCATCAGGGGTCCCACAAAGAGTGAGGTATTATGGTCCCAAAGAAGACATCATAGCCTACACGTTTCCGAGAAATAGCGTATCATAATAATCATCATATAGATAATTTATCTGATAACCTGTGTTATTGTGATGTCTGTAGTAGTGTGAGTATTTTAATGCTGGTGAGAGGATTGGGAAGGAAGCCTTAGGGTATGAGCCACCGTGGCAGTTTCCTGGATTAGAAGTGGGAAACCACGGAAAACCCTTTCCAGGATGGCTGACATGGGATTCGAGCCCACCTCTTCTCAGGTTTGCCTCACGAGGCTGAGTGGACCCCGTTCCAACCCTCAGTCCATAATTAAATTTCATGGCTGAGCCGGGAATTGAACCCAGACGTCCGGCGCAAAAGCCAAGAATGCTAGCCACTACACCTGCAAGTGGACACACAAGGTACCTGAATGAGTAGTGTAGTGAGAAATCATAATATAGAAACAGATCTTTGGCCGTGATGATCCTGAACAGGAAGTCATTGCCCTTGCAATCGTACTGCCACAAATGTTCGATGCTCATTGAGTCCGACTCCGTGGCTAATTGTTTAGCGTTCTAGGCGTTGGCGGGTAGGGTTCGTTTCCCAGTCGGGTCATGGGGATTTTTATCTCATTTAGTTAATTCCCCTAGCTCCGGGACTGGGTGTTCGTGACGTCTTCATGAAAATAACGGAACAATAGTATAAAGAGAAGAAAGTAAAATAGAAAAACCTAAACAGCAACAACAACAAGAAAAGAAAGTAAATTCATTCAAATGAATGCCATTCTTGCAGCCTTGTGATCAAGGGAGAGCAGTCTAGGCAGCCATCTTACCAACACCTCTCGATATCCCAATACTTAGTGAATCATGTGATGGGCTTGAGCACGTCCGACACGGGTGCGATATCAGACACAAGTACGCTCCTGTAGGCTATCTCAATTTCATTTACTCTTTAAATGTTTACTAGATGAAACCCGTCAAAACATGACGGACAATGGAAAACAAAATTACTGAAGAAGCTTCTTATATAAGTTACATTCTTTGTACGATTACTTTTTAGCACTATTGCAACTTTAAGGGCGTCAAAAGATAGCACTCTCAGCATTGCAATATATTGCTGGTCATGACTGAAAACGTGATTAGGTCATCATCATCTTGCACAGTTTCCAGCCACTGGCCGGGTCTGTTTGGAACACAAGTCTCTCCAACGTCTTCTGTCTTCCCACCATCTCTCAGCCTCCACCCTTGTCCAGTCTTCTCCTCTCTTCTTCACGATTTCTTCCTCCCCCTTCAGCCACCTGTCTCTCGGTCTCCCTCTTGGTCTCTTTCCTTCCCACTTCGTCTCGTGTATCCTGCTGGGTATCCTCTTCTCCTCCATTCGTTTTACATGTCCATACCATCTAAGTCTAGATTTCTCTATACCAGTCTGTAATGGTTCATCCTTCATTAATTCTCCGGTCCTCTCATTTCTTATTCTGTCCATCTTTGTAGCTCCAATACTGCTTCTCAAGAACCTCATCTCACTGGCCTGTATTTTGCTCTTCTCCCTTCCTTTCATAACCCAGGTCTCCGAGGCATACGTCAGGATAGGGACATTGTACGTCCGATATATGATCTGTTTGCTGTTCTGAGGGACATTCTTGCTCCATAACATGCTTCTCACACTCCTCCGAAATGCTTCTGCCTGTCTCCCCCGCTCATTTATTTCTCTATCGTTTCTTCCATTCTCTTGTATCAGGCTTCCCAGATACTTGAAACTCTCCAATTCCTTCGGCTGTTCCCCACCAATTGTTATTTCCGTTGTGGTTCTTTCCTTCTTCCTTGTGTGATCACCATCTCACTCTTATTTATGCTAAATTTCATCCCATAACCTTGTATTATTCCTTCCCACACGTCCAACTGTTCCTGTACCTCCTCCTCCTTGTTTCCCCAAATCATCAAATCATCTGCAAGCACCATTGCTTTCATCTTTCCTTCCCCAATTACTTGTGCCACTCGGGTCATTATGTCATCCATCACCACAATGAAAAGTAACGGTGACAGTGCACTTCCTTGTTTCAGGCCGTTTCTCTGTTCCAACCAGTCCGATCTCTCTCCTCCCACTTTCACACAGCTCACGCTTCCCTTGTACATCTCCTTTATCTTCCTTATAGTCCATTTTTATATTCCTCTATCCTCCAGGGACTTCCATACTTTGTTTCTGCATACACTGTCATATGCTTTCTCAATGTCCAGAAAGGTCATCAGTAGATCTGTTCCATACTCATAGTGCTGTTCTTGTAACTGCCTTACAGCAAAAATCAAATCCACTGTGGACCTTCCTGATCTGAAGCCATGTTGTTCTTCCCTCATCCCTCCTTCTATCCTTGTCCTAATTCTCCTTTCCAAAACTTTCTCAAACAACTTTGCACAATGACTCATCAGTGTTATTCCCCGATAGTTTCTGCATTCTGTTCTACTACCTTTCTTGAAGATCGGGACAATTATTCCCTTTTTCCAGTCCTCTGGGGTCTTCCTTTCCTTCCATGCTGTCTTCATCACTCGGTACAACCATTGTATCCCCACCTCTCCTGCTGCTCTCACCATCTCCACACTCAACTCATCCACACCCGGTGCCTTCCCTCTTTTCATCTTCCTCACTGCATCTTCCACTTCTTTCCATGTTAAGTCCTTTTCTATTTGCAGTTCATCTACTGTACCTCTTCCCCGATTTCTTCCTCCTCGCCGTGGTTTCCATTTGGGTTCAGGAGTTCTTCAAAATATTATTTCCACATTTTCTTCAGTTCTTCCCTATTTTCTATCTCTTGTCCCCTTTTGTTCACAATTCTAACATAATCCGTAGGATCCTTCCGCCTCTTATCTTTACCATCCCAAACAGGACCTTTTTTGCACCTTCACTATCCTGCTGGTCATGACTGAAAACGTGATGAGGTAAATAGCCCAATACGTTCAAGAGTTTCTCCTTGAGCTTGATTGATTTTGATAAAGTAGGCCGAGCGAATAGGAAATTGTTGCCTATTAAAAGAAAATGTACTGTAGGCTACCTGTAAGTGTTTTATCGTAAGGTGTTAAATCAAGTCGTAGGATTTGAGCTCTCTGCCTATTATTACTGCACCTATTATATCCGAATCCAAGCGATTTCTTACAATTAATATATTACCATATATGAGTCCATGGGAAACGTTCAGATTTCTAAGAAGCATATCTACGGCTTAAACGTTCGAAGTATGTGGAGGCGAATCTCTTAATTCCAAGGAATTGAAAAATTCAATAATAGGGAAATGAAGTAGCTGGCTTTCATCTTCAGTATCCAATCTGTTAACGCTGATGTATGTGTTTGAACTGCTGGATATAAGTTCAATGACTTTTAAATTAATATCATTACATTGTTGCAGCTTGGCAAATATTTTATATTCCAGTAGATCAATTTTACCCTCACAACAGTAAAGACCAAAGTAACCACGCATAGATTTTACGCAAGAGAAATACAATGTAGAAAAATGTTTACATTTGATCGTCAAGGACCTTACAGTACACTGTATTGCATAATATCTGGAATTGTTTCTGAAATGGCCTATTTATATTGGATTTTAAATGTGGCTTCGTATTATTCGATAACACTATAGTGTCCTGCAATAACGGAGCCGCTAAATATTAAATGGCAAATAATACTTCCATTGCCGAAATCAACTACGTAGTTAGACTCCGTACTCTAAACAAATAATCATTAAACAATTGTCTTATACAATGAAGTTCAACATGACCGTCCAGAGACTTTCTAACTCAAGTTGGTTGGTGAGGAGAATGCGATGAGACTGATCGCTTAAAATAAATTCCTTATAATTGTTCCTGCCAGCGAAATTTTTTGCGATAGCTTGAAAACGCAGCTCAGAATGACGTTCTTCATTTTGTTATAAACAGTACGAAACTGCTCTAAATAAGCAATTTCCATCACCTGTTATAGGTTATGGCAGTATATTTTGCAGGGGAACATAGAATCACTTCACCAACTACTGGAATGACCATAGGCCTATACTCAATACTCACTTCGATAGTCACCCTAATGGAGGCAGTTTTTGAATTCTATGTCCCTGCATGTCAAAAATCGTATTAACACATGGAGGCCCACCTATTCTTGTCTATCGCCCCGGAGACCCGGGTTACATTTCCTGCTCTGCCAAGAAATTTAATTCTGGTCTCAGGGCAAAATCGGGGTACATTCAGTCTCTTGAGGTATAACTAAGAAGAGGAAGGTTTAATTCCCACCTCGACAATCTTGGATGTGGTTTTCCGTGGTTTCCCACTTCCACTTAAGGCAAATACCGGGATGGTTCCTAACTTAAGGCCTTGGCCGTCTCCTTGCCATTTACCACCTTAATTACAAATACACACAGTAATGCAGCCATCACAATAACACAGGTTATCAGAAGAAAGTTTCACACATACACACCCAAGTACACGGGGCTGAGTGACCAAGATGTCGGAGTCCTTCAAACGAATTATATTTGCCAAGTGTCTCTCATGGCGAAAGCAATTGTGGAGACGCGCGTGTGCCTGGAAAACTACTTTTTTCTTTAATATCGACGATGCATAATTATAACTTTTAGTCTAGGACGCTAATAACTTGACCACCGAAGCATTGGGAAGAAATTGCAATATTAAGGTACATAAACAACCTAGCCTACACATTCAACTGTCAGTTAATGTTCCTCAACATTTCCCTTCTTAAATATTCCCCTCCTTTATAATTTTCCATCACGTGAAAACATGCCATGTCTTGTGTTTTAAATATATCGATGCAATGGTGTTGCCATCTGCTGTCAGTTAATGGAACTATATGGGCGAATTACTGCCATCTGTTGTCAGTTATAGGAACTGATTGCAGATATTTAAACGGCGTACTGCGGACAACAGTTTGCTCTTTTGATTACATGCTGCAATGCAATGGTAAAACGAAAATAAAACGTATTTAGAGGGAATGTAGAAATAAGTATCTTTAACAGACATAAAACCTTACTGTTACTCCTTGATTAAACAATATTTCAGTGGTAAAAAAAAAAAAAAACTGGCGAGGGCTAGGATCGAACCGGCGCTTCATGGAACCACAGTCAGTCGCCTTAACCACATGGCTACTCACGCACTCATGTATAGTAGCAGACGCAGCCATTCATTATATTCAAAAGCCGCTGTTTGAAGGAAATAATCAATTTCATTATCCAAATAAATCAATGTTGCACATTCGTATACGTTCATACTGTTATTATACTTTATTGTCAGAACTTGGTTAATGTATGTTTTCAATTACATGGAAGCTTATTAAATAACTTACATTTTAATGGGATTCTCACCGCCATTTTGTCATGACCTCAGGCGGATTGTGCGCATGCGTGAGGGCCAAGAATTCTGCTATTTTCTATATTAATTCAAAAATATACCGAGAGGGAATGTAGAAATATGTATCTTTAACAGACATAAAACCTTACTAATACTCCTTGATTAAACAATATTTCAGTGGTAAAAAAAAAATATATATCGGCGAGGGCTGGGATCGAACCGGTGAACCTCGGAATCACAGTCTGTCGCCTTAACCACATAGCTACACGCGCACTCTTGGTCACCTGCAGACGCAGCCGTTCTTTATCATTAAAAGCCGCTGTCTGAAGAAAATAATCCATTTCATTATCCAAATAAATCAATGTTGCACATTCGTATACGTTCATACTGTTATTATATTTTACTGTCAGAACTTGGTTAATGTATGTTTTCAATTACATGCAAGCTTATTAAATAACTTACATTTTAATGGACTTCTCACCGCCATTTTGTCATGACCCCCAGGCGGATTGTGCGCATGCGTGAGGGCCTAGAATTCTGCTATTTTCTATATTAATTTAAAAATATACCGTAATATATTTGTTTATTTTAGAGACACTCTGCAAATCTGCATGCCAAGAGCTTTCGTTAGAATGTCTTACGAAGCCAATCGGTTAAGTCGTTTTCACAATCTCGTGTGTACAAAAAACAGCTTAGTGTTTTAAATATATAGATTGCAGTCGTGGACGTGAAAGTGTGCCCAGGCCAATCTTCATTTTCCACACTCTGCCTTCCTTCATTTAGCATTATACATCAGTGCCAAATCATTTGATGTGCTCCACTAACTCATTTCCCGCCATTCCCAGATTATCAAAGAGTTGCAAAGAAATTTCCATTTGAAATACCATGGCAACAAGGGCACCTAAATAGATGTATTAACAAGTAGTTCCGTGAAGAATTATACAGCCTATTTCCATATATCCTACTTATGTTAATTGCCTCTATCTACATACAAAATTTCAATTTGATTGCTGTAATAGATTCGTATATATTGAGAACCGACTTAATATTTCGGATGGTCGCCATGTTGGATTTAATATATGTAGGTCCTAGAGTTATGTACTGCTACATGAAGATTATTGTGTACGTGTAGCATTCAAACTTCAATCGCATGATTAGGACACAAGAAGTAACAAGGATATTTTAAAATTTCGCACAGCTGCCATCTTGTGGTTATGGAAACAATTGAAATAAATTAGATGCCAGTGGATTAACATTCGTTTAAGGATTTACTGTACCAAGTTTCACTGCACTAGGATGCTTAAATAGCGAGAAACGTCCATGTGAATATGTATGCTTCGCGTCGCCGCCATGTTGGATTTGTGATCACCAGGTTATTGAAGGTCCTATAAGTGAACTTAAGTTCATAGCCCATATGAACATAAAAGAATTCAGTTTGATTGCTATAATAGATTCGTAGATATTCAGAGCCGTCTAAATATGTCGGATGGTCGCCATGTTGGATTGTTAAATGTTTAGGCCATAGAGTCATGTACCATTCAAGGGAAATTATTCCGTAGGTTCATTATTCAAACTTTCACTTCGATCGCATGATTACAACACAAGAAATAAAAACTTAATTTTATAATTCGCAAAGTTGAGGTTATGTAAACAATTGAACTAAATGAGATACCAGTGCATTACATGGTGTATAAACATTTCCTGCACCAGATATCGTTGCGTTTGGAACATTAAATCGCGAGAAAGGTCTATTTAAAATTTTCAAATTCGCTTGGCCCGCCATGTTCGTTTTGTAGTTAACCGCTTTTTGAAAGTCTTATAGATGAACTTCAGTAGTGCCCTTTATCTCCGTGCAAAATGTCAGGGTGATACCGCTAATAGTTTCAGAGATAGCCTATAGAATGGCGGTGAAATATTTCACACATCCGCCATCTTGTGGTTATGTAAACAATTGAACCAAGTTATATGTTGGTGCATTACCATGTGTATAAACACTGTACCACGTTTATTGCGTTTGGTTGGTTATCGCGAGAAACGTCTATTTAAAAGTCGCAAATTCGCGTGGCTGCCATGTTGGTTTTGTAGTTACCAGTTTTTCAAAAGTCACATAGGTAAACTTCTAGTAGTTCCCTTTATCACCGTAAAAAATTCCAGGGTGATATCGGGAATAGTTTCGGAGATATTGAATGCTGGTGAAATATTTCGCACAGCTGCCATGTTGAATTGGTGAGACGTAACAAAATTTTAAGGGCACTGAACTTACCGAGTTTCATTGAAATCGCTCCAGCCGTTTAGAAGTTATTAGGGGGGGCGGCACACAGACACCTCTCTCACACACACACAAACACACGCGCACACACACACGGACAAAAGGTGATCTCATAAGCCTATTTTTTTTTTTCAAAATTGAAAATAGGTTAAAAATGTAGGGACAAATAAAATAGATTGATAATTAAATTACCCTGAATCAGCATGAACCGTACCGTAATAATTATGCGAGTAATAATCCCTGCTAGGTGATGCCTTCATTTTATTTTGAATTTCATTCAACCAGGAATTTGCGCTGAGCGCCTAAGAATGGACCCTGCGAGCGCATCTAAACAAGTTTTGGACTGTCACTAAGAGAATGCACACACGTATTCTCTACAACCCACTGAAGGGCAATGATCAAACTGCAAATGGTAATCCTGATTAATGTTACACGATCAATGTGGCAAATCACACTATCAATAAAGTAAACATAAATGTTCTTTTGGTTCATCAATTGTCCTCACAAGGATGAGTAACCCCTCTTTAGCTCGCCATAGCAAGAAATATCGTATTTAAAGCAGTGAAGTCACGAACATTTTCGGCAGTCATCCCTGAAGTCCGAGTTCAATTCACGGCCCTGCCAAGAAATGTTGGTTGTGTTGGTTCCTTAGTTTAGGGGCTGCGACATCGTGGTCATGTAGCCCCGTGTACTTTGGGTGTGTGTAGAATCTGTCTGATAACCGCTGTTAATTGTGATGGCTGTATTAGTGTCTGTTATCTGTTTTATTTCAAGTAAGGACAGCAGACAATAATTTTCAAGTAGTTCCTACTTTTGCTACCAAATGCTACCGTCCACGACAACTAGCTCGTGAACTTGGCTACTAGATTACATTGCAGTCAGCACCCGGCGGCGAACTAATAGAGCATTATCAATTCTAACCTAAAAATGTTAGCTTCACACAAGTGTAATTTGAGGAAGGTTATTTTACATGCCATAAATCTATGACATGGGACCGCCTGCTTTACTTCCCCTCCGAAGGAAGGCATACTGAGGGATTTTTAACGCTCTTAAAAAATCCGACAACTTTGGCCAGGTTTGAACCTGTGACCTTGGGCATATAAACTTCAAGAAATACAATTCTCGTTTTATGATTGGAACAGTCAGCCTCATGAGGCAAAACTCAGAAGAGTTGGATACAACAGCTACCTCAGAAACCTTATAAGTGGTTTATCGTGCCGGGATGATTCCTAACTTAAGGACACGGCCACTTCTTTTCCAATCCAAACCTGAATTACACATTCACACACACTACTGTAATACGTCCACAACTCCCTTGGAATCGTCCCTATCCGAGCCAAAATGAGGGAGGCGCATTTGCGTTGGAAACGACACATGGCCCGATCAAATACAGATTTATTTATTTATTTAGCGTATGGCTACATCACAAAATGCACAGTTAAATAATATTACAATAATAAAGATAATTATAACAGACTACAAACTAATATCAAGTCCATGAATATAGTCCAGTGATCCCTCCGTCATCACCAGGAACTCTGATTGGTCGCCAGCGAAAGCTCTCAAGGGACATTCGTGCACAACATGGAAGACCGTCTGCTTTTCAGCACCACAGTCACAGCTTGGAGACTCTCTTTTCTTCCACTTGTACAGAAGGTCTGCACATCTTCCAGTGTTGGTTCTTATTCTATTAAGTACTGACCAGTCCTTGCGTGGTAATTCAAAACCGGGTGGCTTCGTTGATATGCACGGTATCTTCAATTGCTCTGCTGTTGCGTTAGTCTGCCATGATTGCCTCCAGCAGTCATCAGTATTAAAGTTGTTGGCATCTAAAGTTCTCGCGGTTTCAAGGGGTGGATGACGATAGCGAAGCCTTCCTCCTCCGATGTTTGGTATGTCTACATGCACAGCAAGGTGTGGATTTTTGTACAGCTTTTTGTAAGCAAATGCAGAGTCAGTAGTTAATGAGGCATTTCTCCTCAAGCCTCTTGGACAAAGAACTTAAGGACCACCAGACAACAGAACGATGAATACCCTACGTAAAGATATGAGCATCGTAGGTCTTCACCCTATAGATGAAGCAAATCACAATAAATAGTGAGGTGCAGAGTGGCGGACCTCAAAACAAAACGGGAGCAACGTTAAGAAGAGAAAGTAGGAAAAACTACTGAGATAACACAGGTTATAAGACAAATTTTAATCACTCATCAATTATACTGAGCTAACGACTGATTACCACGATGTCCCCGCCCCAAAATGATAACAATAACATCTAACATTCAGGCAGTGCTGGGAATTGAACCCCTGACAACTCTAAAAACGCCAGCAAGTTACGCAAACTAAAGTAGTCATTCGATCAGGGAGATGGCCTCAAACACTCAGGTATATTACACTATTATTGTCAGTAGCAGTGTCTCATCTTAACAAAAGCACTCCACACTAATTTTCATCCTACACAAGAGTAATTAAAACTTCAGGACAACTATTTATTTAAAAACACACAGCTTTTTATTTACTAATGCTTCTTTCACTTGACATTACTACTCCTAATTTGAAATGAAAGCTACAGCGACTTCTGGAGCTTTAATGAAGTTTTCTTCTCTTCACAAAAACATCTTAAAGTTATCACCTCCACTGTCTAAGACAGAGGCCGTGTTTTCTTTCTTATTTCTTGCATCCCAAGAAAATTAAATTAAATATGCCACGTACATCGTACATAGCCGGATGTATTAATACAACTCTCTTACTTGGACAGGTAGGACCACATACCACGTCCTTAACAGTTGGTATTCAAACAGCTGTCTTTCTTGGACGGGTAGGACCATATGCCACGTCCTACCTGTTGGTATTGAAACAGCTCTCGTTTTCAAGCCCAAAGATCTTCAGAAGCTTAACCCTACAGTAGTCGCGTACCTAATAGTGACGCAGGTGGTCACATGGTCTACATAGGTATGCCATTTTAAATGTTAATAAAATAATATATTTAATTTTACAATTGCGTTTATTTGTATATAAGTCTTATAAACTATGCAATTATCATTAATGATAATCAACAGAACCTAAAAATATATTTATTTTTGTATCAAAAGGAACTAAAACAAATAGTCACCCATATCTTACGAAAAAAATCACAAGGTTTACAGAAATTGAGATGTTAAAAAATAGTGCACAGTATTATTAAAATCTAATCAGTGTTTTCTGAGCAGGACAGACATACAGGTTTAGAATGCTCAGGACTAATGCATTTATTGCACGAATTCTACACTTTTCAAGTGCT
Organism: Meconema thalassinum; assembly: GCA_946902985.2. Lineage (NCBI taxonomy): Eukaryota > Metazoa > Arthropoda > Insecta > Orthoptera > Tettigoniidae > Meconema > Meconema thalassinum. The sequence continues at coordinate 1,806,240,767 of OX336388.2, read as the reverse complement.
TCTATTAGGCGCTGTACCGCAATAGTGGCATCGACCGACATAATTCCTTCGCATGGGTCCTGGTGCCGATGACTGAGTTTCTACTTGCTGAAGGCCTAGAAAATCTTTTATTGTGAGCGTTAGACTTCTTTGCAACGTGTTTTTCTGCAACCTGCTATGAGCCAATGGTTTCATCATAGCCAGAGACAGGCTGATAAGAAAGTCACGACGGCAAACTGATTCATAGCTTTTGTTTGCTGTATGTATGCAACGAGCGTTGAGAGCAGTGAGGTTGATTAGATCATAGAAGACAGTTACAGGCAATCTTCTTGAGTTCCTGGACACGTCAAAGAGAGAAGACATCTTATCCATTAGATCAACTCCCATTTTTAGTGCGATTATAGTACGTAATGATTTCACATTTTCTTTGTTGTCCTGTTTCGTTATCAATCACTGCGTCGTCACCTGAGATTTCCTGCTCTTGCCCGGATTCACAATCGGTGAGCATTTCCTCAAGATAGTTTTGATCCTTATCTGAACTTGAGTGTTCGTCATAATTATCGGTCTGACTATCAGCTTCTTCCAACCACGCTGCGATTAGAGCCGCTTATCCTCCACGAATTCCTGAATAAGGAAAAAATAATAATTTTCCCCGCCAAAATAGTGTCAGAAATACTTGTTGTTGTTTGAGTCTTCAGCCTTTTGACTGGTTTGATGCAGCTCTCCATGCCTCCCTGTCCTGAGCTAATCGTTTCATCTCTACATAACTACCACACCCTACATCTGAGGCAATCTGTTTAACATATTCTAACCTTGGTCTACCCCTACAGTTCTTGTCCTCGACCCTTCCTTCCATAACTAAGCTTGCTATTCCTGGGTGTCTTAGTATGTGTCCTACCAACCTATCTCTTCTCTTCATTAGCAGTCGCCAGAAACATCTCTCCTCTTCCACTCGTCTTAATACCTCTTTGTTTGTAACCCTATCTACCCATCTGATCTTCATCATTCTCCTGTAACACCACATTTCAAATGCTTCTATTCTCCTCTTTTCTGCTGCAGCAATAGTCCAAGTTTCACTTCCATAGAGCGCCACGCTCCAGACAAAGGCTTTCAAAAGTGACTTCCTAATACCTAAATCTATATTCGATGTCAGCAGATTCCTTTTTTGTAGAAAAGCTTTCTTTGCCTGAGCCAACCTACTTTTTATATCCTCTTTGCTTCGTCCATCACTGGTTATTCTACTTCCTAAGTAACAGAAGTCTTCTACTTCCTTCAGCTTTTCACCTGTCAATTTGATCTCCATAGAGGTTTCTGATTTATTTCGGCTGCATTCCAGTATTTTTGTTTTACATTTATTAATTTTCATCATGAATTCTTTCTGTAAGACGGAGTCCATATCATTCAGAAACTCATTCAAATCCTCAGGCTTGTCGGCCAAGATGACGATGTCATCAGCAAATCTCAGAGTTGAAATTATTTCTCCTTGAATCTTCACTCCCACTTTAAATTTTTCTCTAATTTCCTTCATTGCTTGTTCAATGTAAAGATTGAAAAGTATGGGTGATAAGTTGCAGCCTTGCCTTACACCTTTCTGAATACCAGCTTCTCTCTCATGTCCTTCAACTTGAATGACTGCTGTCTGGTTTCTGTATAGATTGTATATCACCCTCCTATCTCTGTACTTTATTCCAATCGATTTCAAAATGTCAAACAATTTAGTCCAATCAACGTTATCAAAAGCCTTTTCTAAGTCTACAAAAGCCATGAACGTTCTCTTATCTTTCCTTATTCTACCTTCCAAAATCAGCCTAAGACTTAGTACAGCTTCCCTTGTTCCTACATTTCTCCTGAAACCAAACTGGTCTTCACCCAACTCCGTTTCTATCTGGCTTTCAATCCTCTTGTAAATTATCCTAGACAGGATCTTTGAAGCATGAGTAATCCAGCTGATTGTACGGTAATCTTTACATCTGACAGCTCCCACTTTCTTTGGTATAGGGATGATTACATTCTTCTTGAAATCAGGGGGTACCTCACCTGTCTCATAAATCCTACACACCAAGTGAAATAACCTGATCAGACCTTCATCTCCCATGCAGCGTAGCAACTCAATCGGTATATCATCTATGCCTGGTGCTTTGTTCCTGCTTAAGTCTTCCAAAGCTCTATCAAATTCTGATCTCAATATTAAATCTCCTTTCGCATCCCCATCAATTTCCTCCTCCCTTTCCATTACATGATTCTCAATCTCCTTTCCCTTATACAAACTCTCTATGTAAGCTTTCCATCTCTCAACCTTTTCTTCCCTATCTGTTAGAGGCTTTCCATTTGTGTCCTTAATATTACAGCACTTAGTCTTAATTTCCCCAAAAGTATTCTTAATCCTTCGATAAGCTGTGTCTACTTTACCTAATTTCAGACAATTTTCTATACCTGCACATTTCTCTTTCAACCATTCTTCTTTCGCTTCCTTGCACTTCTTGTTAACCTCATTTCTCAGACGTCTGTATTCTGCTTTCCCCTTCTCATCTCTTACATTCTTGTGTTTCCGCCTTTCATCCATCAATTCTAGTATATCCTGAGTGATCCACGGTTTTCTACCTATTCTTTCTTTTCTACCAATGTTTTCTTCTGCGGATTTTGTTATTTCATTCTTCAAAAGTGCCCATTCGTCTGCAATTGAAGTTTGTTTAGGGTTTTTCTTTAGTCCTTCCTTTATACTCTTCTTGAATCTTTCGTTTACATCCTTCTCTTTCAGTCTCTCTATTGCCCACCTTTTTGGCTTTTGACTTTTCTTCAGTTTCTTCAACTTTAATCTGCATCTCATTACGACCAGATTGTGGTCAGAGTTTATGTCAGCACCAGGATATGCTTTACAATCCAAAATCTGGTTTCGAAACCTCTGCTTGACCATAATGAAGTCGATTTGGTAACGCCCTGTATCTCCTGGTCTCATCCATGTGTATATTCTTCTATTGTGGTTATTGAATAAGGTGTTAGCTATGACCAACTCATGCTCGGTGCAGAATTCTACCAGCCTGCTTCCTCGATCATTCCTTTCACCTAATCCTAAATCTCCTACTATTTTCCCTTCTCTCCCTTTTCCTACCACAGCATTCCAATCTCCCATTACTATAACATTTTCATCACCCTTGATATACCTCAGAATTTCGTCTATTTCTTCGTAGACCCTTTCAACATCCTCACCATCAGCTTGACTGGTAGGCATATAGACTTGTACCACTGTGGTGCAGGTAGGTTTAGTATTGATTTTTGCTACAATAATCCGTTCACTATATTGTTCATAATATTCCACCCGCTGTCCAAGTTTCCTACTCAATATGAGGCCAACCCCTGCTTGGCCATTGTTTGATTTAGTGCTAATGACCCTATAGTCTCCTGACCAAAAGTCCTGTTCTTCCTGCCAGCGCATTTCACTAATCCCAACCAAATCCAACCTCAACCTATCCATTTCCCTTTCTAAGTTTTCTAACCTTCCACTTCCTAGCAGACTTCTAACATTCCACGCTCCGATCCGTAGAATGTCAGATTTCCTCTTTGTCACTTCTGTGATGTTAACCCCCTCTCGAGTAGTCCCCACCCGGAGATCCGAACGGGGGACTAGTTTACCTCCGGATTGAAATTTTACAAGGGAGGAGGCCATCATCACATGTAATTATGCATAGAGAGGTGCATATCCTCGGGAATAGCATACGGCTGTAGTTTCCCGTTGCTTTCAGCCGTGCAGCAGGACGCAGTGTAGCCATTATTTGGCTTATATTATCAGAAATACTTATTAACGAAAATATTACGCCAATGTCAATAATAAAAGCAAAAATAAGTGCACAATATAGATTTAGTCTAACTAAGTCTCTAGCAAAAAACATACGTAATTGGTCACACGGCATACCAGTGTAGACCACGGACTTTACGGAACTCCTGTAAAACAACGACGCGCAACTGATATTCGCGCAGCACTGAGCACATCCGTCAACTATCCATCTTATAGTACACGGAGTGTCAGCTACGTGGCGATGTAAGTTTTAAAGCAGTGTTTGTTTTCACACGAGTGGATTACATATGTAGACCACGCGACCACTCCAGGGTTACTGATGTCAGCATGGAGGAAAGAAACATTTTGACACGAGAAGAGTTATCGGACAGCCCAATGATTTTCAACTGGAGGTGATATTTAGCTTATCGACCACAGCTGATGATGTGACTATTGGAGGTCACTCTGTGACAGTTGGCTGAGCATGTAGAAACCGAGAGGTTTTGGGATTATTTGAAGCATTTCCCACCTACGTTTTTACTGAAATAGCATGATAAATGTTGTCGACTATGAAATATAAATACTTAAGATTTTCCTGTGCAGTTAATCTATCATTCTGTGATAGTTCTATGGCATGAAAATGATCTCAGCAATTTGTTTAGCATGGACCTTACAGTACACACTGCATTTTGGAATATATCTTCATCCGACGAGCTCTCAATCCGCCAGGTAGCCTTTGTGTTTCCTCTTTCAAGCGCTCCGAGCTCTTGAGAGCCATCTAAGGAAGCCATTCTCTTCAAGAAGCTTCTTCACCTCTCAGTTCGATGATCGCACAGTGAGATGCTAGGCAAGTTTTCCTTTTCTACTGCTGTACCAGTAGTGGAAAATATTCTAGGACAGAGCCTTCGTGCTGTTATCTGTAACCCGAGAAGCAATTCCCAGCTGTAGATTTCGTGCTGCTGCCTCAAAAACAGTTAGATAATAACTAATTACTCAATCCAAATAACTGGATAGTAACAATTCTTGACTAACGTACCTTCAAATATCTGTGATTAAATTAAAAATAATAATTGTGTGTTAAATCTAAGACTTGAATGACCTACTCATAACCTCTACACTAATTAGTAATAGTCATCTAAAAATTTTTAAATTGTTGATTAAAAAATTCCAGTACAACTACAGTACCGTACTTTCCTCATATTGGTTTTATTAAGACAGCCAGTAATAAATTACTTGTAACTTAAGATACGGATGTATTTCCTTAGAAACGAATGTGAATGTATTAATACGATTCATTTCAACTAGCGTACCCGTGCGAGAACTCTCGCATAATGCGTTGTGTGCGCCCCGTGTGTACAGACTACCCGCCCGGCTCTAGTGCTATGCGGGCTAATGCGGCACCATTCTGGCGGGGGCTATCGTCTTGTTTATTTGTTTAAAAGCACTTTATAAACAAATAAATGGGGCAGAAGACCTCTTAGTTCCGCCCATTAAAACAATAACTAACTAACTAACTAACTAACTAAACAAAAAATATATTTCTGTTGACTTTTCAAGAATTACAAGGTTTTTCCTGTGCTATTGAGACGATTTGGAAGATTTTGGTACAAACCACACCTTCTAACTCCCTCTGGTTTAGGAGCTTGAGTTTTGTGAAATATACACCTTAGCGTATTATATTTAAAAAATTATACGAGCCTTACAGTAGTCGCAAATGATGTGTAACATGTGACATGTTATCCTACTATGTGTGTCCCGGGAGCGCAATTTCCTTGTTAACAGTGAACTCTACTTGAACTACTTGTAAAACTCCAGTGCCAAATCCTGACCGTAATGAATCATAGTTGTTATTTGCTAAGACGTTGTATCTTAATCGATCGATGACATATTGAGCATTTTGCAATGGAAAATAAGAAGTGTATATTGTAATACTATAGTGCAGAAGTGGCTTTAAAAAGCTGAGCCGTCTCGGTTGCAGACAAGATGGCAGCTGATCTCTCGTTCTGAACTATATTTCACTAATTTGAGTATGTTGCATGCAATATAGCCTACATATATAAAAATAATAGGAACTTTGTATGAAATGAACTTTGTTTGAAATATACTCCAGTGAAGAAATCGTTTAGTCAAAGTCATTAATGGCTTAGACGTATCTTAATCGATTGATAACAATCATTTTGGGAGGACATAATTATGTATGTGGTTACAGCGTTGGTCTCTCAACCAGCCGGCTGGGGTTCGAATCCTAATAGAGTTGTAATTTTTTGCTTGATTTTTTTTGTTTTTATTGCTTTTGAGTACTGAGGCGTTATACAATTAAGCGTTATATTGTGCATTTTTCAATGGAAAATATGTATTTAATTAAAACAAAGTTCTCCAATGGATCTGCAGTAGTGACATCTACTTTCAACTAGTTGAACTACGCTATGCGGGAGCAATCCACTGCCTACTAGATGCGAGCTGCGCTCTATACCAGCCAGTTAGTGAACCCATGCCAGTGATGTTATTAAAAATGGCCTCTTTTAGCGGATAGAGCGCACTACCAAGTATAGGCGCGATTAAAAATTAGTTGCGCAGAAGGTATGTTAAATGTGTTTCTCCCAGTCATAGACTACGTATAGAGCAACGAAGTTACAATAATTTTTAGTAGTCGGTGATAATATACTGAATGCCTACGTTGTTTGGAGTTTTTGTTGATGTGATATTGATTCCACACTGCCACATGGCAGACAGTACTGTGCCCAACTCTAGGAATGGGTATTCCAAGATTCAGACACCTAGATATCAAGGGAAAGGCTACAGCCGATTTTGAAAGTTGAGATAATTGAATATCGCGCTCCATTGCTTCTAGAAGCAATTGGAAAGAATATACCGCTAAGAGCATGTCAAGTGACGTAGCGAGTAATAGCAGAGGTCGAGGCTATTTATTGATTAAATAGTTAGCCATGGAGTAGAGACTTGAGACTTGGATCAGATTACTGGCACGGCCAAATGAAAGAGAATGCACTTAGTATCAAGTAAATCGGACCAGGGATACCAGATATATGAGGATTTCCAGATTTCAGCTGATGCAGCGTGACCCTGACCGTTTTGAATAAAAGCCGGCCGGCTCAGGCATCAATAGCTCACTTCGAAACAAGCACTTGCCTAGCTGAGCCAAGGCACATGGTTGCCGGATCCACGCAGAAGTTATTTTCAAAATTGTGATAGTCACAAAAGTGCTGCGCTACGAGTGGAACTTAGTAAGTTTCCGGCAGGGAGAATCACTAAGGTGATAGTTATTTTTCTACAGACACTGGAGAAATATTTTTATTTCTACATGGACATATGCTAGACTTTGTCTAGAATAGTACTTTGTCACAGTCCAGTAATAACCTAATACTTGGATATTTTAGTCCAATTCAGTCAGTTTCATATTTGTAACTTAATAACCACTCCGATCTTTCAGTATATTGAAGGCCAGTCTATCACGGTGTTGTTCATTAGCCAACGCAGGGAAACTACATGTTAGAGGGGCGTGGTGGCTCAGCGGTCTAGCTGTATGCCTCTCACCAAGGCGGTCCGGGTTCGATTCCCGGTCAATGCATGTGAGATTTTCGAAGTGAAATGCCATGTCCTGTGGTTTGGATTCCACATAAAAAGGAGGTCCCGTGGCTCATGATCTCGAGATTAACGGTCACGTTAAACTACAAGCTTGCTTTTGGAAACTACATGTTGCTTCGCGCATGGTAGATGGTGTGAAGCCATGCCCAGGGAACGATCTTCAGAACAGCCGTTGATTGGTTAGACTGTCAGTGTTTTCTTGTACTGAAAAGATTACCGTGAGTTACGTTACAACTGACATATCTGAAAATAGATCATTTAGATCTGACCCCATTTAAACGAACGGCTATGGCTTTAACAAACTCATTTTCTGCAGATGACCAACACATTTATTTTTCTTCGTATTTAAATCTTGCAATGATTTACGCATGACATATTAAGAGTTATTCTGAGTATTTTCAGCACTCAGAACAGTTTAGGATCGATGACCGAGCATCTCGAGCATTTATTAGAATATTTCATATTTTTGGGAAGTCACGGAAAACCGTCGATGTAACTGTAAAAGTTAAATTATTTTTTGTTGAGGAATGGATATTTTTTCCATATTCGAAGGTTCGAACATGTGGATTCTCACATAATGAGATGATAATTAAATATATTTAAAATAATATAACAAATAATAATAATAATAATCCACTAATAATAATAATAATAATGATTTTTATAACTTTTCTAAATAATTCTTGGATATTATATTTTCTAATAATCATATGTATTGAGAGAGAACCTATGAAGTAGTTTAATCATTTCTAGTTTGGAACAGGAGATTTTCCGAAGGAGAGTGGTTAGCGCAAGCCCGCATTCAACCAACATTTCAGTTCTGGTTGAACAGTTAATATTTGCAATGAGCAAAGTATATTTTTCAGATAACACGGAGAGGCATGAAACGGGAAGCAAATGATATTTGTATCAAATAGGATATTTTTGTATTTATATAAAATCATGACGTAAATACACTCGAAAGTGAAATAAAGATTTTCATAAGTATGGTAAATTCACGGGTTGAACTGAATGGTAAAATAAAATAAACTTGTGAGTTTATTAATCTTCCAGTGTTGATAACAAGCAGAGGCTTGATTTATTGTATAAATTTTGGGAAGAAAATTTATGTGTGTGGAGTAGTTGAAATGCCATTCCCAGGTGCGCATGTTTAAGTCGCAGGAATGAGGAGGTTTTTTCGAGCATCAATCAAATAGCAGGTTCGATGGCTCAGGTTTATAGGAGTATTGGAACCACACATTTCGTCGTATGAATGACCGAAGGTTATTTCTTAAAAACCATCAGTTCTTATTTCAACCTTGTTTACGGATTCCATTTAGACTTTGATTTTGCTAGAACCCGGATTTGTCATGATAGTAGTTTATTCTTCTTCAGAGGAATACCTTTGCCGTTGTTGTTGAAATATGGTGTTCTTACACAAATAATAGAATGGGCCACTGCCAATTAAAAAATAATTCTATAACCACGAATAATTTGAAGGATGTTTTCAATCCTAGTGCCATGAACTAAATGAATTTATTATGAAGCTACAATTCTTATTTCCGCATTCTGTCGAAGAATTGCAAGTTGTGAAAATTGCTAAAATGGCCATGAATATAAATATTTTTCTTAATAATGTTCCCAAGTGGAAAATCAAATAGTTGAATGGTCCAACAATTTATTGATCAAGTTGATGATTCAGAAATCATATATTTTGTAAGGAACTTGAAGTTCATAATCGAGTCACTTCTCGAAACGTTTAATGTCAGAAGAACAATTAATTTTTGTTGTGCTTCGCACAGTTCTTCGATGCTATGCTCAAGGTCAAATACTTTTCAGATGATGTTATTAATATGGGTACATAATTTGTGTTGATTCAGAAATAATAATATTTTTTGACAATATTTTTTGAAACTGGAAAAATAAGTGAAAGTTAAAAATTCTATGAACATTTATTCTACGAGTGTTAATATTATGTAAAAATTCAAACAGTGAACTACAGTATTTCCAGTAAAGACAATTAAATTTGAACTGGATTTAATCATGAATGAATATAATTTTGGAACACAGTCTACAGGACTAATAATCAGACTTGTGTTTCCAAAGATAATTGTCAAATGTGTTTGGAAAATTTCTGTACATTGTGTAAATAGGATGTGGGTCGCCGCACGTGAATGATGCTGCTTTGAGCATTTTTGCAGTCAATTTTAAATTCAAAATAAAATGAGATAATTTTACATGATGTGTTATGCCCAGTTGAATCTCCTTCTATCCTTATTGTTGCATTGAGCCAAAAATCAGTAAAGCATTTTTTTCATTTGATGTCGTTTTTGCGATTAGCTTGAACCCATCTGGCGCTCCGGGATATTTTGACTCTCGTGCTGACTGATTATTGGTAAAATGCATATGTGGCCGTGCGGACTCCGGTCTAAACGGGCACAGTACATCGAGTGCTTACATTAAATAAGAATACAGCAAAAGTATGAAGTTTTAATAAATCGTAATTGTTTTCAACAAATATGATATAATGAATATTTTCACACCAGAGAACAACAAATTGAAGATGATTTATTGTAGGAATATCTTAAATGGGGTCTCCAAACCTTGAACTAAACTGTATGCGATATACATTCCCCATAATCACATGGCCTACAGTACGTCATTGTACCGATCCCTGCCACCACGCGCGCACATTGTTTCCGTCCCATACACTTCCGTCCCATCCATTTCCGCCCCATCTACTTCCATCCCTTTTCCAAAATCACTCCCACAAAGATGCCCAGCTACCGAGAGCCACCAAAATATCCAGATGCCGAGTGGAAAGATGTTACACATCAATATGATAATTTAATGAATTGGTTTTCGTCAGATTGTCAAACGGTTTAGGTAATTTTTCACGGTCCAAATGTAGCACTTGCTTTAAGGAAAAGTGGTGACATGTTCAAATAGATCTACGGGTTTTGAAATGCAGTTGACTACATTGTTACTCCACAGGCAAATTGCATTGACCTCGCACTACCAAAGTATAGCTTCATATTTTACCTCAAGGTTGATCATTGAGGGGCCAACGGCTTGCCCTTGTTAAAACACTGCATCTCGTGAAAACTCCACTGTTAAGCACCATTTGGTGCGTTCATAACTTGAATAACCAGTTCTGAAAGACCACGTGCTGTTAGCGAGGGGTGGGAGGGAGGAGTGTGAACTAACTAGCCACCCTAAATAAAGAAATAAATAAATGAATAACCGCAAGTAATGTCCGGCTCAGGAACATCTCCTCGGAGGTTCAGGTCTGCTTACTACCCCAACTTAGTACAAATTAGTAGAACCTTTAGTCACAGTTGGACGATTTGCCACTCTAGCGGGACACCGCAGTGAACCAAATAAAGCTGCACTGATGTTCGTAAGAATTGCCATCACATTGGCATTGTGAACTCAGTTGATTCAGTTCATGCTGCTAGAAAGTTAACCTGAGAAGCGGATTTCCATATTTCAAGTAATTTGAGTATTGTATTCTTATAGCTAATACCATATAACAAGTAGTATGTGTTACTACTCTCGCCGAGCCATTTATATTGAAGAGATTGCAAGTTTGCACAACATTCGTTCTGCTCTCATCGCGCTAGAAATTGGCACTTCAGTAGACTTTGAAAGATGTGGATAAGTCAAGAATACTCCGTGGCTTTGCCATGCGTGCTATGTTGTGCACCACAACTGCGTTGGGTTGCTGGAACAATTCCGGAGATCGGAGGTTAGAATCCTTGCACTGACAGCGACTAACATGGGAGTGGATTTTCCCCAAGGTTTTCCACACTCCCTCCAGACAAATGTAGAGATAGTCCCGGGGCACGTACCCTATCCCTGTCCCTAATACATCTTTAACACACGACGACAGTCATCACCGAATCACAGCTTGTCACATAATTTTAACATACACTGAAGTATATGGGACTGATAACCAAGAAATGCCAACCCCCAAAAATGAATTAACAACATCTTAACAACTACAGGTGAAAACCTAGGAGATTAAGAAATTTCAACCTTACTTCACACGAAAATTATTCTTATGAGCGTGATTACTTTTTGTGCGTATGTGTTGCATGTCCGATGGTATTTAGAGCATATACGAGTATAATGTGTGCTAACCCCTATTCAATTTTTGTTTGGTTGGAGAGATTTCAATGCAATTTGGTGAGAAATTGGCATTTCTGCATTTGACGGTATGCCGATTTTTAAAACAAAATTCCGTAAGAGTTACCATTCCAACATAACAGCCAACGACATAAATCTATTATTATTATACTAAACAGTATGATAATTAGTAAAATGAAGGAAAATGTGTATATGTTCTTGTAGGACATTACAAATAATTACATGATGTTATTGTAATGTTTTAGAACTTGGACCACCTGGTGGTCGAATAATCTGAACGTTGCATGAACAAAATTGAAGTTTATGTAGAAAAGTGAGGAATAGTTAACATAAACAAGTTAACTGAAATGTTTCATTAGTTTATAGAAAATGAAGTTACTGGAAAGTGTGTATAATATAATACATAAATATAAATACATATTATCCTACTTTCTAATTTTGTGTGCGTGTATGTGACTATGTGTATGTAGGCTATTATCGAAATTTATTGTTTTTCTAAAAAACATAAATTTTGATTACTACGGCAATACTGAACAAGAAGATCCGTGAAGAAATATACACCCTACTCTCATATATCCTACTTATGTTAATTGCCTCTATCATCATACAAAATTTCAGTTTGATTGCTGTAATAGATTCGTAGATATTGCGAACCATCTAAATATTTTGGATGGTCGCCATGTTGGAGTTTTATGCATGTTGGTCTTAGAGTTATGTACTATTACAAGAAGATTATTGTGAAGGTGTAGTATTCAAACTTCAATCGCATGGTTAGGACACAAGAAACAAAAACGAGATTTTAATATTTCGCACAGCTGCCATCTTGTGGTTATGAAGACAATTGAAATAAATTAGATGCCAGTGGATTATAATTAGTACAAGCATTTTCCGTACCAAGTTTCACTGCGCTCGAATGGTTCATTCACGAGAAAAGTCCATTTAAATATGTATATTCCATGTTGAATTTGTGCTCACCATGTTATTGAAAATCCCATAGGTAAACTTACGTTCATAGCCTCTGTCAACATACAAAATGTCAGTTTGATTGCTGTCATAGTATAATAGATATTGAGAACCATCTAAATATATCGGATGGTCGCCATGTTGGATTCTTATATTATGTAGGCCATAGAGTTATGTACTTTTAGATGACGATTATTGCGTAGGTTTGTTACTCAAACGTTCACTTTGATCGCATGATTAATACATATGAAATTTAAAAAAACGCACAGCCGCTATCTTTAGGTTATGTAAACAATTGAAGTGAATTAGATGTCAGTGCATTACAACGTGCATAAACATTGACTGTACCATATTTCACTGCACTCAGATGGTCAAATCGCGAGAAAGGTATACTAAAATGTTTCAATTTCATTTGACTGCCATTTTCTTTTTGTACTCTACAGGTTTTTGAAAGTCCCATAGGTGAATTTTCCGTAGTACCCTTTATCACTGTACAAAATGTCAGGGTGATATCAGTAATAGTTTCGGAGATATAGAATGCCAGTGAAATAATATGCACAGCCGCCATCTTGAGGTTGTGTAAACAATATACCTAAATTAGAAGCCCGAGTATTGCTATGTCTATATACATTTGATGTACGCAATTTCATTGCGTTTGGATGGTTAAATCGGGAGAAAAATCTATTTAAATATTTCATTTTCGCTTGGATAATATGTTCGTTTTGTAGTTCTCAAGTTTTTCATAGTCTAATAGGTGAACGTTTAGTAGTGCCCTTTATCACCGTACAAAATTTCAGGGTGATATCAGTAATATTTCCGGAGATATAGTATGCCGGTGAAATATTTTGCACAACTGACATGTTGGATTAGTGAGACGTAATAAAATTTGATGGGCACGGTCGGGGTCGGCCAAAATGGAGCTATGACCTCGCCGAGTTTCATTGAAATCACTCCAGCCGTTTAGATTAATTAGGGGGACACACCCACACACACATGCGCGCACACACACACACACACATACACACACATGGACAAAAGGTGATCCCATAAGTCTATTTTTAGCCTATTTTCAATTTTGAAAAAATAGGCTTATGAGATCACCTTTTGTCCGTGTGTGTGTGCGTGTGTGTGTGTGTGTGTGTGTGTGTGTGTCCCTAATAAATTCTAAACGGCTGGAGCGATTTCAATGAAACTCGGTAAGTTCATAGCACTATTCCGGACGACCTCGACCGTGCCCTCCAAATTTTGTTACGTCTCACCAATCCAACATGGCGGTTGTGCGAAATATTTAACCAGCATTCAATATCTCCGAAACTATTCCCGATATCACCCTGGCATTATTCACGGTGATAAAGAGAACTACCAGAAGATCACCGATGTGCCTTTTGAAAAACTGGTAACTACAAAACCAACATGGCGGCTACGCGAATTTGCGACTTTTAAATAGACGTTTCTCGCGATTTAACGAACTAAACGCAATAAAACTTGGTACAGTATATGTTTATACACACTGTAATGCACCGACATATAACTTTGTTCAATTGTTTACATAACCATAAGATGGCGGATGTGCGAAATATTTCACCGCCATTCTATATCTCTGAAACTATTAGCGGTATCACCCTGAAATTTTGCACGGAGATAAAGGGCACTACTGGAAGTTCATCTATAAGACTTTTAATAACCGATTAACTACAAAACGAACATGGCGGCCAAGCGAATTTAAAAAAAATAAATAGACCTTTCTCGCGATTTAATGTTCCAAACGCAACGAAATCTGGTACAGGAAATGTTTATACACATTGTAATGAACTGGTATGTAATTTAGTTCAATTGTTCACATAACCTCTAGATGGCGGCTGTGTGAATATTAAAAATAAAGTTTTTATTTCTTGTGTCGTAATCATGCGATCGAAGTAAAAGTTTGAATAATGAACCTACGCAATAATTTTCCTTTAATGGTACATGACTCTATGGCCTATGCTTTTAACAATCCAAAATGGCGACCAACCGAAATATTTAGACGGCTCTGAATATCTACGAATCTATTATAGCAATCAAATTGATTTTGTTTATGTTCATAGGGGCTATGGACTTAAGATCACCTATAGGACTTTAAATAACCTGGTGATCACAAATCCAACATGGCGGCGACGCGAAGTATAAATATCCACATGGACGTTTCTCTCAATCTAACCTTCCGAGTGCAGTGAAACTTGGTACAGTAAATCCTTATACGAATGTTAACCAGCTGGCATCTAATTTATTTCAATTGTTTCCACAACCACAAGATGGCAGCTGTGCGAAATTTTAAAATCTCCTTGTTACTTCTTGTGTCCTAATCATGCGATTGAACTTTGAATGCTACACGTACACAATAATCTTCAGATATCAGTACATAACTCTAGGACCTACATATATAAAATCCAACATGGTGGCCATCCAAAATATTTAGTGGGTTCTCAATATCTACGAATCTATTACAGCAATCAAACTGAAATTTTGTATGTTGATAGAGGCAATTAACATAAGTAGGATATATGAAAATAGGCTGTATAGTTCTTCACGGAACTACTTGATTCATAAATGAAAATAGGTTAAAATGGCATCAAACACCGAAATCTATGTATTCTCCCCAGCCATTCAGTTCCCTAACAACGAATCGGAATTGAATAAAATTTGGTATAGTGGTAACACTAATAAATAGCATCTCAATTTCATGAGTTATATCATTGCCATCTTAACGATACCATAATGGCGGCCACTCGAGTATTTAAAGAGTAAGTCAAGTACTACCTAAACTAGTCATCAGATCTCTGCCTAATGTGGTAAAATTCAAGATGCATGTGGGAAACGCCTTACGCTCAAAGTACAAGGTTCTTAGATTGAAAATTTCAACATTGCGACCGTGCAAAAAAAAAAAACATGTACCTATGATAAATGATAACGTATCATCCAATGCAATCATCCTATCATCCAACGTCACGCTGAACGACTATTGCACAAGGATAGCTGTTAGCCATCCCTCCTGTCAGTCGCCTCGCTATGAAAATGAAACAGATGTCACGCTGCTATACAAGTCCATCACTGGGACCAATCACCCTTCACTATTTCCCCGACACTAAAAACTTTAAAAAAACAAGATGTTCAGTAAAGAACATATAGCCTACTTTCTCCTAAATGCATGGGTATTGTTATAACTCTTTGTCCTATTCAAGGAGTATAATTGAATGTTGGTTGTAGTAGCTTGTTGAAATACAACGTGCTATAGGGATATTAAACATGAATATGAGGTGCCCTTTGCTAGTGCTACCTCTGTAAAAAAAATCATTCAATTCGGTTTCACCGTGTTTGAATTGATCTGGGGAATGGATTTGCACACATACATGGCCGCTATTTGCAAACTATTGGGCTGATGACCTTGTAGTCAGTCATAAGATGCTTTCCACAAAAAGGCATGTTGTTGCAAAATCCGGTAGAGATCAAATTATTAGGATGGTCGAAATTTGATTTAAGCTTTTAACATTTGGGTGGCCGTCATTCCGTTTCCGTCAAGATGGCGGCGATATAAAACATGACACTGAGGTGCCTTTTGCTAGTGCTACCTCTGTACCAAATTTCGTTCAATTCGGTTTCACCGTGTTTGAATTGATAGGGGGAATCAATTTGCACACATACTTGGCCACCATCTGAAAAACTATTGGGCTGATGATCTAGCAGTTCGGTTAGAATATGCTTCCCACATAAAGATTTGTTGTTGCAAAATTTGGTAGAGATCGGATGATTAGGTTAGTCGTAATTACATTTTAGCCTTTAACATTTGGGTGGCCGCGATTACGTTTCCGTCAAGATGGCGGTGATATAAAACATGACACTGAGGTGGCCTTTTCTAGTGCTACCTCTGTACCAAATTTCGTTCCATTCGGTTTCACCGTGTTCGAATTAATAGGGATAATCGATTTTGACACAAAGATGGCCGCCATCCGCAAACTATTAGGCTAATGACCTATTAGATTTGTCAAAGGGTGCTTCCTCCTTAAAGGTATGTTGTTGCAAAATTTGGTGGAGATCGGATGATTAGGTTAGTCGTAATTTGATTTAAGCTTTGAACATTTGTGTGGCCACCATTACGTTTCCGTCAAGATTGCGGCGATATAAAACATGACACTGGGGTGCCCTTTGCTAGTGCTACCTCTGTACCAAATTTCATTCCATTCGGTTTCACCGTGTTCGAATTAATAGGGGGAATCGATTTTGACACAAAGATGGCCGCCATCCGCAAAATATTAGGCTAATGACCTATTAGTTTGGTCAAAGGATGCTCCCTCCATAATGGTATGTTGATGCAAAATATGGTAGAGATCGGATGATTAGGTTAATCGTAATTTGATTTAACTTTGAATATTTGTGTGGCCGCCATTACGTTTCCGTCAAGATGGCGGCGATATAAAACATGACACTCAGGTGCCCTTTGCTAGTGCTACCTCTGTACCAAATTTCATTTCATTCGGTTTCACCGTGTTCGAATTAATAGGGATAATCGATTTTGACACAATGATGGCCGCCATCCGCAAACTATTAGGCTAATGACCTATTAGATTAGTCAAAGGGTGCTTCCTCCTTAAAGGTATGTTGTTGCAAAATTTGGTGGAGATCGGATGATTAGGTTAGTCGTAATTTGATTTAAGCTTTGAACATTTGTGTGGCCGCCATTACGTTTCCGTCAAGATTGCGGCGATATAAAACATGACACTGGGGTGCCCTTTGCTAGTGCTACCTCTGTACCAAATTTCATTCCATTCGGTTTCACCGTGTTCGAATTAATAGGGGTAATCGATTTTTACACAAAGATGGCCGCCATCCGCAAATTATTAGGCTAATGACCTATTAGATTTGTCAAAAAATGCTTCCTCCATAAAGGTATGTTGTTGAAATATTTGGTGGATATCGGATGATTAGGTTAGTCGTAATTTGATTTAAGCTTTGAGCATTTGTGTGGCCGCCATTACGTTTCCGTCAAGATGGCGGCGATATAAAACATGACACTGGGGGTGCCCTTTGCTAGTGCTACCTCTGTACCAAATTTCATTCCATTCGGTTTCACCGTGTTCGAATTAATAGGGGTAATCGATTTTGACACAAAGATGGCCACCATCCGCAAACTATTAGGCTAATGACCTATTAGATTTGTCAAGGGATGCTCCCTCCATAAAGGTATGTTGTTGAAATATTTGGTAGAGATCGGATGATTAGGTTAGTCGTAATTTGATTTAAGCTTTGAACATTTGTGTGGCCGCCATTACGTTTCCGTCAAGATGGCGGCGATATAAAACATGACACTGGGGTGCCCTTTGCTAGTGCTACCTCTGTACCAAATTTCATTCCATTCGGTTTCACCGTGTTCGAATTAATAGGGGGAATCGATTTTGACACAAAGATGGCCGCCATCCGCAAAATATTAGGCTAATGACCTATTAGTTTGGTCAAAGGATGCTCCCTCCATAATGGTATGTTGATGCAAAATATGGTAGAGATCGGATGATTAGGTTAATCGTAATTTGATTTAACTTTGAATATTTGTGTGGCCGCCATTACGTTTCCGTCAAGATGGCGGCGATATAAAACATGACACTCAGGTGCCCTTTGCTAGTGCTACCTCTGTACCAAATTTCATTCCATTCGGTTTCACCGTGTTCGAATTAATAGGGGGAATCGATTTTGACACCAAATTTCATTTCATTCGGTTTCACCGTGTTCGAATTAATAGGGATAATCGATTTTGACACAATGATGGCCGCCATCCGCAAACTATTAGGCTAATGACCTATTAGATTTGTCAAAGGGTGCTTCCTCCTTAAAGGTATGTTGTTGCAAAATTTGGTGGAGATCGGATGATTAGGTTAGTCGTAATTTGATTTAAGCTTTGAACATTTGTGTGGCCGCCATTACGTTTCCGTCAAGATTGCGGCGATATAAAACATGACACTGGGGTGCCCTTTGCTAGTGCTACCTCTGTACCAAATTTCATTCCATTCGGTTTCACCGTGTTCGAATTAATAGGGGTAATCGATTTTGACACAAAGATGGCCGCCATCCGCAAACTATTAGGCTAATGACCTATTAGATTTGTCAAAAAATGCTTCCTCCATAAAGGTATGTTGTTGAAATATTTGGTGGATATCGGATGATTAGGTTAGTCGTAATTTGATTTAAGCTTTGAACATTTGTGTGGCCGCCATTACGTTTCCGTCAAGATGGCGGCGATATAAAACATGACACTGGGGGTGCCCTTTGATAGTGCTACCTCTGTACCAAATTTCATTCCATTCGGTTTCACCGTGTTCGAATTAATAGGGGTAATCGATTTTGACACAAAGATGGCCACCATCCGCAAACTATTAGGCTAATGACCTATTAGATTTGTCAAGGGATGCTCCCTCCATAAAGGTATGTTGTTGAAATATTTGGTAGAGATCGGATGATTAGGTTAGTTTTAATTTGATTTAAGCTTTGAACATTTGTGTGGCCGCCATTACGTTTCCGTCAAGATGGCGGCGATATAAAACATGACACAGGGGGTGCCCTTTGCTAGTGCTACCTCTGTACCAAATTTCATTCCATTCGGTTTCACCGTGTTCGAATTAATAGGGGTAATCGATTTTGACACAAAGATGGCCACCATCCGCAAACTATTAGGCCAATGACCTATTAGATTTGTCAAAGGATGCTCCCTCCATAAAGGTATGTTGTTGCAAAATTTGGTGGAGATCGGATGATTAGGTTAGTCGTAATTTGATTTAAGCTTTGAACATTTGTGTGGCCGCCATTACGTTTCCGTCAAGATTGCGGCGATATAAAACATGACACTGGGGTGCCCTTTGCTAGTGCTACCTCTGTACCAAATTTCATTCCATTCGGTTTCACCGTGTTCGAATTAATAGGGGGAATCGATTTTGACACAAAGATGGCCGCCATCCGCAAAATATTAGGCTAATGACCTATTAGTTTGGTCAAAGGATGCTCCCTCCATAATGGTATGTTGATACAAAATTTGGTAGAGATCGGATGATTAGGTTAATCGTAATTTGATTTAACTTTGAATATTTGTGTGGCCGCCATTACGTTTCCGTCAAGATGGCGGCGATATAAAACATGACACTCAGGTGCCCTTTGCTAGTGCTACCTCTGTACCAAATTTCATTTCATTCGGTTTCACCGTGTTCGAATTAATAGGGGTAATCGATTTTTACACAAAGATGGCCGCCATCCGCAAACTATTAGGCTAATGACCTATTAGATTTGTCAAAGGGTGCTTCCTCCTTGAAGGTATGTTGTTGAAAAATTTGGTGGAGATCGGATGATTAGGTTAGTCGTAATTTGATTTAAGCTTTGAACATTTGTGTGGCCGCCATTACGTTTCCGTCAAGATTGCGGCGATATAAAACATGACACTGGGGTGCCCTTTGCTAGTGCTACCTCTGTACCAAATTTCATTCCATTCGGTTTCACCGTGTTCGAATTAATAGGGGTAATCGATTTTGACACAAAGATGGCCGCCATCCGCAAACTTTTAGGCTAATGACCTATTAGATTTGTCAAAGGATGCTTCCTCCATAAAGGTATGTTGTTGAAATATTTGGTGGATATCGGATGATTAGGTTAGTCGTAATTTGATTTAAGCTTTGAACATTTGTGTGGCCGCCATTACGTTTCCGTCAAGATGGCGGCGATTTAAAACATGACACTGGGGGTGCCCTTTGCTAGTGCTACCTCTGTACCAAATTTCATTCCATTCTGTTTCACCGTGTTCGAATTAATAGGGGTAATCGATTTTGACACAAAGATGGCCACCATCCGCAAACTATTAGGCTAATGACCTATTAGATTTGTCAAGGGATGCTCCCTCCATAAAGGTATGTTGTTGAAATATTTGGTAGAGATCGGATGATTAGGTTAGTCGTAATTTGATTTAAGCTTTGAACATTTGTGTGGCCGCCATTACGTTTCCGTCAAGATGGCGGCGATATAAAACATGACACTGGGGGTGCCCTTTGCTAGTGCTACCTCTGTACCAAATTTCATTCCATTCGGTTTCACCGTGTTCGAATTAATAGGGGTAATCGATTTTGACACAAACATGGCCACCATCCGCAAACTATTAGGCTAATGACCTATTAGATTTGTCAAAGGATGCTCCCTCCATAAAGGTATGTTGTTGCAAAATTTGGTAGAGATCGGATGATTAGGTTAGTCGTAATTTGATTTAAGCTTTGAACATTTGTGTGGCCGCCATTACGTTTCCGTCAAGATGGCGGCGATATAAAACAGGACACTGAGGTGTCCTTTGCTAGTGCTACCTTTGTGCCAAATTTCGTTCAATTTGCGCTCACCGTGTTTGAATTGATAGGGGGGGACAGACATTCAGAGTACACACACTCACACACACACACACACACACACACACAGACTCACACACACACATACACACACAGAGACAGACACACTTTTTTTCGCCCTGTAGTGATCTCATAAGTCTACTTTCATTTTTTGCAAAAATCGAAAGTAGGCTAATAATCCTGGAGCCATCAGACACAGGAAGGTTAAGTAAATGGGCTATTTTTATGGTCTTCAGGCTTTGTTATGATACCGAAAAGTAGGCCATTTTACCATAAGTTACAGAATTTTAAAGTAACTTAAACATTTAATTTTATCTTATTCCCTTTATCAATATTACTAAAATATTGAAATATTGAAATGGCCGTTTATATTTATATTTATGAAGTAATTGGATCATTGCAGATTCTGCAACCCATGTTTCATGTCCTACTTGATGATGAATAATAATTATAAATATTAAACCCTTTGGCCGACCAATATATAAGGTGCGTTCAAAAAGTAACGAGCCGGAGGCTGGAATGAGCAAACCGGTGACGACATCGGCTAATCGTGGCTTGTGTAACGAGGTGTGGTTCCGACCAGAGCGTGGAAGGTCACAGCCCGTCGCTAGAGGGCACGCGTGCATGTCACGTGACGATACAAAGCGAGCAACAGCATGCATTAATCGTCCAACGCTGCCAGTCGCATTGCAAACAGTGACATGGAGGCGTCAACCGAAGGGCAAAGAGATGTTGTTCGGTTTCTGACAGCGGAAGGGGTAGGGGGAACAGACAGTCATCGCATCGCCGAATATCACAGGTGTACGGCGAACACTGCATGTCCCTTGCAAGTGTCAAGGCGTGGCATAAGCGCTTCAGGGAAGGACGGGTGTCGTTAGCCGATGATGCCCGGTCTGGGGCACCCCCCCCCCCCCCCTGCATTACCGATGACAACGTCCAGCCACCCTCCATACAGTCTAGACTTCTCTCCCTGTTGTAGTTAAAAAGGACGTAAGACCAATAACATTATTATATCTCTCCCTGTGATTAAGCCATGTTTGGTCCCCTGAAAAGGGCTCTGCGGGGCCAACGATTCACCTCGGACGCCGACGTCCAGCTGTACGTGCGGAAACTGGTTCACATCGCAGCCCATGGAATTTTATGGGACAGCCATTCACCGCCTCGTGTCACAGTGGGACAAGTGCCTCAACAGCCAGGGCCAATACTTCTAACATACAGGTACTGGTTTCTGTATTATGCCTCCGGCTCGTTACTTTTTGAACGCACCTTATAATTAACAATTAATTAGTGTCAAGTAGTAGATATTGCTACTTGATTGTTGCTGATGTTGTTGTTTCATTTGTGGGGCTTGGACATCCTGGCCATTTTGCCCCATGTACTTGGCTGTGTGTGTTTTTTGTCTGATAGCCTGTGTTAGTGTGTGTTTTATATACGTTTTATTGCAGCCAAACGGCCAAGGAAAAGGAGTTACAGTTGAAATTCAGATGATAATTGTGAAGAAGGTAACCATGGCCTTATGGGGGGACATAGAGCTTAAGGATCCAAAACAGTAACGATTTTAATATTATGGCCGTGCCTGTCACAAATATTGTACAACAAGTTTAGTCTATATATTTTCAAGGAAACACACACATCTTCCTATTAGAATCAAAGTTACAAATCTTCAAAATTCTAATCTTAACTAAATGTATCCATTTCTCAAAATTTGGTTCTTGCTTTCAGCTGTTTTTCACCATGTCCATAATATCTCCCATATTTCGATGTTTGTAGGAATGTATGGACTTTTTTAAGTGGGTGTTAAACCTTTAGATACGAAACTAATCTCATTCAATTCGTTGTGGTTTTAATTAGTCTTTCTAAGAAACATTTAAATGTATTTTTGAGTTTTCTAAAAAATAATAATATAATATAATAATATCGTATGGTCTCGGGTTCCGGGTGCAACCTTTGTTATTTGGCAGCCAGAGGGTAGCTTGCATGTCGAATTTCGTTGTTCCTTGAAATCTATGAAAGACAAGGAGGTTAAGTAACTAAGCTCCTTGAACACTAGAGCGCTTTCTAGTAGAGCAATGAGGAACTTTGTTTTGGCGGAAACTCCCGAGATTAATTTTGCCATTATGAACACGGCCTACTGAATTCAAATGGTTTCTTTGACGAGCCAACATCGTATGACATGGTGTCATAATTTTTTTTCAAAAATCACTTACCATGGCGAGGAGCGAACCTGCAATCTTGGGGTTAATTAATTAATTGTTTGATGTGTGAGATTCATTTTGTAGCTCAAGGTTTAGCACCTACATTAAAATATAAAAATCCACAAATTTCTACACACATGGGATATATGAAAATAACAATGAAGATCAGCACAAAGCAAGGACCATATTTTTAATTTTTAAAAATTAATAAATAGAGTTACGATTAGAATTTTGAAGATTTAAAACTTTGCTTCTCATTGCAAGGTGTGTGTGTTTCCTAGGAAATGTATATAATTGTTGTACACGATCTATGACAGGCACAGTTACAACATTAAAATCGTTGTTGTATTAGCTTTCTAAGCTGCTTGTTCCCCCTTAAGATAGGAATCATCCCGGCATTTGACTGAACTTGAAGTGGGAAACCCACGGAAAAACACTTCCAGGGTGGCTGAACCCACATGTTCTCAGTATTGTATCACGAAGCTGAGTGTAACCCGCTCCAGCCTTCAGAGCAGAATTAAATTTCTTGGGAATTGAACCCGGACCTCCAGGATGACATCCATGAATACTATCCGCTACACCACGAGGTTATCACTGGATTGTTGATGTTGAAAACAGTAGAAAAGATAAAGTGGTGTTAATTTTATACCGACAATTAACGCAGTGAAGGGAGTTGAACAAAGAACCGAAATGTTGGATAAGTATACCCAGTATCTACGCAGTCCTAACCCAAAGTGTCCCATCACCACGTAGGCTACAGATTGCACCTTTCCCATCTATTCTAACCCTAGAATACTAGCATTATTCTATTGATGCTTAGTACTAACAATACGTTAAATTTACTTACATTACGAACTTTGTGCTAAGGCACCAATTAGCTAAATGGTTGAAATTAATATATATTTCGTATGTAACACTATTTTTGTACGCTGAATCATCTGTGGTTTGAAGTATAATACGCTAAGTTCCATCTTAAATACAAAAAAAAAACACGAGCCTTACTTTAGTCGCATATGATGTGTAACATCTGACATAGAAGAAACCTCAAGTGAAATTGTTAAAACACCGGTATTTTATAGTATTATTTGCACCGAGTCGCCTCCGTAGCGTAGCGGTCAGCATGGTTAGCTGCCGCCCCGGAGGTCCTGGGTTCGATTCCCGGCTCTGCCACGAAATTTGAAAAGTGGTATGAGGACTGGAACGGGGTCTACTCAGCCTCGGGTGTTCCAAATGAGTAGAGGGGGTTCGATTCCCACCTCAGCCATCCTCGAAGTGGTTTTCCGTGGTTTCCCACTTCGTCTTCGGGCAAATGCCGGCATGGTACCTACTGTAAGGCCACGGCCGCCTCCTTCCCTCTTCCTAGCCTATCCATCCCTATCTTCCATCCCTTCCCCTCCCTCATGAGGCCCCAGTTCGCTTTGCAGGTGAGGCCGCCTGGGCGAAGTGCTGATCACACCTCCCCAGTTGTATCCATCCCGACCAGACGTTCCAAACTCCAGGACACTGCCCATAGAGGCGGTAGTGGTGAGTTCCCTCGCTGAGTCCGTGGGAACCACCAACCTAGAGGGTAAATTGACTAAATAAAAAATTAAAAAAATATTTGCACAGATATTAATCCATTGTGAAAGGGAGTGTTTTACAGATATTGCAGTTTATAATACGGAACTCATTTTATTAGATGATTTGTAGCTTCCACCAGCACTAGCCTAAATAAAGAATACGATATGGATCAACTAGATTAATAGACGCGACACCACTCATAACCTTAAATTCCTTATAAACAGGTCCTCTTGATTCACTGACCAACACGTAATTTCATACGGTTTCTGTTAAAATGAGTCATATTAATATGATAAATATCGTTTAAAATGATAATCTGGTAGCAAAAATCTCTTCCCCGCCCAGGATTCGAACCCAAGATCTCTAGATTCCCAGTTATACGCAATAACCCGACGTCTATTTCGACTACGCAAATATTGTGCACAAGATGGTGACTTATTTCCACGATCCAATAATACTGCATTACGGAATTAAGTTTCAATTTTATTTTGCTTGTTTCGATAATGTTCCTGAGTGACATTGAGTATAAAATGCCTTATGGCAATGCAATGCCGACTACGTACAATGTTTGATATTGTCTTTTTTTTTTAGTCGTTTTACCCTCCAGGCTGGTGGAACCCACGGACTCAGTGAGGGAACTCACCACTACCGCCTCTAAGGGCAGTGTCCTAGAGCTGTGAACATCGAATCGGAAGGGATACAACTGGTGAGGTGGGATTGGCACCTCGCCCAGGTGGCCTCACCTGCAAAGCGAACAGGGGCCTCATGACGGAAGGTAAGGGATGGGTAGGATGGATAGGCAAGGAAGAGGGAAGGAGGCGGCCGTGGCCTTGAAGAAGGTACCATCCCGGCATTTGCCCGAAGACGAAGTGGGAAACCACGGAAAACCACTTCGAGGATGGCTGAGGGGGAATCGAACCCCCTCTACTCATTTGGGCCACCCGAGGCTGAGTAGACCCCGTTCCAGTCCTAGTACTACTTTTCAAATTTCGTGGCAGAGCCGGGAATCGAAGGACCTCCGGGGCGGCAGCTAACCATGCTGACCGCTACGCTACGGAGGCGACTTAAGTCATTTTACCATTTAAATACTGACTAGATGAAACCCGTCAAAACATGACTGACAATGGAAAACAAAATTACTGAAGAAGCTTCTTATATAAGTTACATTCTTTGTGCGATTACTTTCGCACTATTGCAACATTAAGGACGTCAAAAGATAGCACTCTCAGCATTGCAACATATTGCTGGTCATGACTGTAAACGTGATGAGGTAAATAGCCCAATACATTCAAGAGTTTCTCCTTGAGCTTGATTGATTGTGATAAAGTATGCCGAGCGAATAGGACATTGTTGCCTATTAAAAGAAAATGTACTGTACCTGCAAGTGTTTTATCGGAAGGTGTTAAATCAAGTCGTAGGATTTGAGCTCTCTGCCTAATATTACTGCACCTATTATATCCGAATCCAAGCAATTTCTTACATATTTCTTACAATTAATATATTACCATATATGAGTCCTTGGGAAACGTTCAGATTTCTAAGGAGCATAACTATGACTCAAACGTTCGGAGTATGTGGAGGCGAATCACTTAATTCCAAGGAATTGAAAAATTCAATAATAGGGAAATGAAGTAGCTGGTTTTCATCTTCAGTATCCAATCTGTTAACGCTGGTGTATGTGTTTGAACTACTGGATATAAGTTCAATGACGTTTACATTAATATCATTACATTGTTGCAGCTTGGCAAATATTTTACATTCCAGCAGATCAATTTTACCCTCACAACAGTAAAGACCAAAGTAACCACGCGTAGATTTCACGCAAGAGAAATACAATGTAGAACAATGTTTACATTTGATCGTCAAAGACCTTACAGTACACTGTATTGCATAATATCTGGAATTGTTTCTGAAATGGCCTATTTATATTGGATTTTAAATGTGTCTTCGTATTATTCGATAACATTATAGTGTCCTGTAATAACGGAGTCGCTAAGTATTAAATGGCAAATAATACTTCCATTGCCGAAATCAACTGCGTAGTTAGACTCAGTACTCTAAACAAATAATCATTAAACAATTGTCTTATACAAAGAAGTTCAACATGACCGTTCAGAGACTTTCATACTCAAGTTGGTTGGTGAGGAGAATGCGATGAGACTGATCGCTTAAAATAAATTCCTTATAATTGTTCCTAGTCGCCTCCGTAGCGTAGCGGTCAGCATGGTTAGCTGCCGCCCCGGAGGTCCTGGGTTCGATCCCCGGCTCTGCCACGAAATTTGAAAAGTGGTATGAGGACTGGAACGGGGTCTACTCAGCCTCGGGTGTTCCAAATGAGTAGAGGAGGTTCGATTCCCACCTCAGCCATCCTCGAGGTGGTTTTCCGTGGTTTCCCACTTCGTCTTCGGGCAAATGCCGGGATGGTACCTTGTTCAAGGCCACGGCCGCCTCCTTCCCTCTTCCTTGCCTATCCATCCTGACCATCCATTACCTTCCCTCATGAGGCCCCTGTTCGCTTTGCAGGTGAGGCCGCCTGGGCGAGGTGCCAATCACACCTCACCAGTTGTATCCCCTCAGATTAGATGTTCCCAGCTCTAGGACACTGCCCGTTGAGGCGGTAGTGGTGAGTTCCCTCGCTGAGTCCGTGGGTTCCACCAACCTGGAGGGTAAACGACTAAGAAAGAAAGAAATAATTGTTCCTGCCAGTGAAATTTTTTGCAATAGCTTGAAAACGCAGCTCAGAATGACGTTCTTAATTTTGTTTTAAACAGTACGAAACTGCTCTAAATAAGCAATTTCCATCATCTGTTATAGGTTATGGCAGTACGTTTTGCAGGGGAACATAGAATCACTTCGCCAACTACTGGAATGACCATAGGCCTATACTCAATACTCACTTCGGCAGTCACCCTAATGGAGGCAGTTTTTGAATTCCATGTCCCGTGCACGTCAAAAATCGTATTAACACATGGAAGCCCACCTATTCTTGGCTATCGCCTCGGAGACACGGGTTACATTTCCTGCTCTGCCAAGAAATTTAATTCTGGTCTGAGGGCAAAAACGGGGCACATTCAGTCTCTTGAGGTATAACTAAGAAGAGGAAGGTTTGATTCCCACCTCGACAATCTTGAATGTGCTTTTCCGTGGTTTCCCTCTTCCACTCAAGGCAAATACCGGGATGGTTCCTAACTTAAGGCCTTGGCCGTCTCCTTGCCATTTCCCACCTTAATTACAAATACACACAGTAATGCAGCCATCACAATAACACAGGTTATCAGAGAAAATTGTACACATACACACCAAAGTACACGGGGCTGAGTGACCACGATGTCGGAGCCTCACAAACGAATTATGTTTGCCAAGTGTCTCTCATGGCGAAAGCAATTGTGGACACGCGCGAGTGCCTGGAAAACTACATTTTTCTTTAGTAATTTAAGAGTATATCGACGATGCATAATTATAACTTTTAGTCTAGGACGCTAATAACTTGAAGAAACTGCAATATTAAGGTACATAAACAACATAGCCTACACATTCAACTGTCAGTTAATGTTCTTCAACATTTCCCTCCTTAAATATTCCCCTCCTTTATAATTCTCCATCACGTGAAAACACGCCTTGACTTGTGTTTTAAATATATCGATGCAATGGTGCTGCCATCTGTTGTCAGTTACTGGAACTATATAAGCGAGGTACTGCCAACTGTTGTCAGTTACTGGAACTGATTGCAGATATTCAAACGGCGTATTGAGGACAACAGTTAGCTCTTTTGATCACATGCTGTCATGCAATGGTAAAACGGAAATAAAACTTATTGAGAGGGAATGTTGAAATATGTATCTTTAACTGGCATAAAACGTTACTAATACTCCTTGATAAAACAATATTTAACTATCACGTGAAAACGCGCCATGTCTTGTGTTTTAAATATATCGATGCAATGGTGCTGCCATCTGCTGTCAGTTACTGGAACTATATGGGCGATGTACTGCCATCTGTTGTCAGTTATAGGAACTGATTGCAGATATTCAAACGGCGTATTGAGGACAACAGTTTGCTCTTTTGATCACATGCTGTAATGCAATGGTAAAACGGAAATAAAACGTATTGAGAGGGAATGTAGAAATATGTATCCTTAACAGACATTAAACCTTACTAATACTCCATGATTAAACAATATGTCAGTGGTAAAAAAATAAAAAAATCGGGCGAGAGCTGGGATCGGACCGGAGCTCCTTGGAACCGCAGTCTGTCGCCTTAACCATATAGCTACTCGCGCACTCTTATTCAACTGCAGACCTAACCATTCACTATATTCAAAAGCCGCTGTCTGAAGGAAATAATCCATTTCATTAACCAACAAGATGTTCAGTAAAGAACATACAGCCTACTTTCTCCTAAATGCATGGGTACTGTTATAACTCTTTGTCCTTTTCAAGGAGTATAATTGAATGTTGGTTGTAGTAGCTTGGTGAAATACAACGTGCTATACGGATATTAAACATGAATATGAGGTGGCCATTGCTAGTGCTACATCTGTTCAATATTTCATTCAATTCGGTCACACCGTGTTTGAATTGATATGACGAATCGATTTGCACACATACATGGCCGCTATCTGCAAACTATTTGGCTGATGACCTCGTAGTTTTGTCAAACGATTCTTCATACATAAAGGTATACCGTTACAAAATTTGGTAGAGATCAGATGAATAGGTTGGTCGTAATTTGATTTAAGCTTTGAACATTTGGGTGGCCGCCATTACGTCTCGTCAAGATAGCGGCGACATAAAACATGAAACTGAGGTGCCCTTTCTAGTGCTACCTCTGTACTAAATTTCGTTCAATTTGGATTCACCGTGTTTGAAAAGATAGGGGGAATCGATTTGCACACAAACATGGCCGCCATCCGCAAATTATTGAGCAGATGACCTCGTAGTTTGGTCAAAAGATTCTTCATACATAAAAATATAAAGTTACAAAATTTGGTAGGGATCAGATGATTAGGTTGGTCGTAATTCGAATTAAGCTTTGAACATTTGGGTGGCCACCATTACGTTTACCTCAAGATCGTGGCGATTTAAAACATGACACTGAGGTGCCCTTTGCTAGTGCTACCCCTGTACCAAATTTCGTTCAATTCGGTTTCACCATATAAGAAAAGACAGGGGGAATCGATTTGCACACAACCATGGCCGCCATCCGCAAATTATTAGGCAGATGACATCATAGTTTGGTGAAAAGATTCTTCGTACATAAAGGTATAATGTTACAAAATTTGGTAGAGATCAGACGAATAGGTTGGTCGTAATTTGATTTAAACTTTGATCATTTGGGTTGCCGCCATTACGTTTACGTCAAGATGGCGGCGATTTAAAACATGACTCTGAGGTGCCCTTTGCTAGTGCTACCCCTGTACCAAATTTCGTTCAATTCCGTTTCACCGTGTTTGAAAAGATAAGGAGAATCGATTTGCACACAAATATGGCCGCCATCCGCAAATCATTGGGCAGTACACCTCGTAGTTTGGTCAAATGAGTTTCTATACATAAAGGTATAATGTTACAAAATTTGGTAGAAATCAGATGAATAGGTTGGTCGTAATTTGATTTAAACTTTGAACATTTGGGTGGCCGCCATTACGTTTACGTCAAGATCGCGGCGATATAGAACATGACACTGAGGTGCCCTTTGCTAGTGCTACCTCTGTACTAAATTTCGTTCAATTCGGATTCACCGTGTTTGAAAAGATAGGGGGAATCGATTTGCAGACAAACATGGCCGCCATCCGCAAATTATAGGGCAAAGTACCTCGTAGTTTGGTCAAAAGATTCTTCGTAATAAAGATATAAGGAAACACAATTTGGTAGAGATCAGATGAATAGGTTGGGCGTAGTTTGAATTAAGCTTTGAACATTTTGGTGGCCGCCATTACGTTTACGTCAAGATGGCGGCGATTTAAAACATGACACTGAGGTGCCCTTTGCTAGTGCTAGCTCTGTACCAAATTTCGTTTCAATTCCATTTCACCGTGTTTGAAAAGATAGGGGCAATCAATTTGCACACAACCATGGCCGCCATCCACAAATTATTGGGCAGATGACCTCGTAGTTTGGTCAAAAGACTCTTCATACATAAAGATATAACGTTACAAAATTTGGTAGAAATCAGATGAATAGGTTGGTCGTAATTTGATTTAAGCTTTGAACATTGGGGTGGCCACCATTACGTTCACGTCAAGATGGCGGCGATATAACACATGACACTGAGGTGCCCTTTGCTAGTGCTAGCTCTGTACCAAATTTCGTTCAATTCGGATTCACCGTGTTCGAATTGATAGGGGGGGGGGACAGACTTTCAGAGTCCACACACACACTCACACACACACTCACACACACACAGACAGACACACAATTTTTGGCCCTGTGTTGATCTCATAAGTCTACTTTCATTTTTTGCAAAAAACGAAAGTAGGCTAAAAAAAAACAATGTTGCACATTCGTATACGTTCATACTGTTATTATATTTTATTGTCAGAACTTGGTTAAAGTATGTTTTCAATTACATGGAAGCTTATTAAATAACTTACATTTTAATGGACTTCTCACCGCCATTTTGTCATGAGCCCAGGCGGATTGTGCGCATGCGTGAGGGGCGAGATTTCTGCTATTTTCTATATGAATTTAAAAATATACCGTAATATATTTGTTTATTTTAGAGACACTCTGCAAATCTAGAGGCCAAGAGCTTTCGTTAGTGTGCTCTACGAAGTAAATCGGTTCTGTCGTTATCTCAATCTCGTGGTAACAACAAGTAGTTCCGTGAAGAACTATACAGCCTATTTTCATATATCCTACTTATGTTAATTCCCACTATTTAACATACACAATTTCAGTTTGATTGCTGTAATAGATTCGTAGATATTGAGAACCGACTAAATATTTCGGATGGTCGCCATGTTGGATCTTATATATGTAGGTCCTAGAGTTATGTACTGTTACATGCAGATTATTGTGAACGTGTAGTATTCAAACTTCAATCGCATAATTAGGACACAAGAAAAAACAAGGAGATTTTAAAATTTTTCACAGCTGCCATCTTGAGGTTATGGAAACAAATGAAATAAATTAGATGCCAGTGGATTAACATTCGGATAAAGATTTACTGTACCAAGTTTCACTGCACGCGAATGGTTAAATTGCGAGAAACGTCCTTGTGAATATTTATAATTCGCGTCACCGCCATGTTGGATTTGTGATCACCAGGTTATTTAAAGTCCTATAGGTGAACTTAAGTTCATAGCCCTTATGAACATTAAAAAAATGCAGTTTGATTGCTAAAATAGATTCGTAGATATTCAGTGTCGTCTAAATATTTCGGATGGTCGCCATGTTGGATTGTTAAATGTATAGGCCATATAGTCATGTACCATTAAAGGAAAATTATTGCGTAGGTTCAATATTCAAACTTTCACTTCGATCGCATGACTACATCACAAGAAATGAAAACTTAATTTTTAAATTCGCACTGCCGCCATCTTGAGGTTATGTAAACAATTGAACTAAATTAGATACCAGTGGATTACAATGTGTATAAATATTTCCTGTACCAGGTTTCAGTGCGCTTGGAACATTAAATCGCGAGAAAGGTCTATTTAAAATGTTCAAATACGCTTGGCCGCCATGTTCGTTTTGTAGTTAACCGGTTTTTGAAAATCTTATAGATGGACTTCCAGTAGTGCCTTTTATCTCAGTACAAAATTTTAGGGAGATACCGCTAATAGTTTCAGAGTTATTGAATGCCGGTGAAATATTTCGCACATCCGCCATCTTGTGATTATGTAAACAATTGAACGAAGTTAGATGTCGGCGCATTACAATGTATATAAACATATACTGTACCAAGTTTCATTGCGTTTGGTTGGTCAAATCGCGAGAAACGTCTATTTAAAAGTCACAAATTCGCTTGGCCGCCATGTTCGTTTTGTAGTTACCAGGTTTTCAAAAGTCACATAAGTGAACTTATAGTAGTTCCCTCTATCACCATAGAAAATATCAGGGTAATATCGTTAATAGTTTCGGAGATATTGAATGCTGGTGAAATATTTCGCACAGCCGCCATGTTGGATTGGTGAGTCGTAACAAAATTTGAAAGGCACGGTCGAGGTCGCCGGGAATAGTGCTATGATCTTTCCGAGTTTCATTGAAATCGCTCCTGCCGTTTAGATTTTATTAGGGGGGGACACACACACGAATCACACACACACGCACACACACACACGGACAAAAGGTGATCTCATAAGCCTATTTTTTCAAAATTGAAAATAGGCTAAAAATCACCTTACTGTTTTAAATATATAGATACGAAGACTTCGAACATGTACCATGTCATTTGTTTAAATCACTTGACACCAGAGTTCGCATGAGCGTTTTCCGTTCAGTATGTCATATACATTACACATGGCCGAGAGTGCGTCATGGTATCAATTTTCGACACCGCGCGCTGATTGTTTCTCTTACCAGTGCCAACTGGATCGATCGATTGAGTTGGCAGTGCGTCTTATACTTCCGTTCGACCCACCACTACCAGCTAGGGCACACTTCCATTCGATAGATCGAGTGGGCAGTGCATACTTCCGTTGTCCACCACTGCCAGCTAGTACACTTCCGTTTGATCGATCGAGCGGACAGTGCATACTTCCGTTGACCACCACTGCCAGCTAGTGCACTTCCGTTTGATCGATCGAGCGGGCAGTGCATACCTCCGTTTGATCCACCACTGCCAGCTTGATCGTTCCGATCCACTTCCGTCCCCAATTTTCAAAATCACTCCCACAAAACTATGCAGCAACCGAGCGGAAATATGTTACACATCAACAAATACAGAAATCGTTTACTTTGACGTAAATAGCAGTACGTAATCTCTCCAGCCTCTTATACTGTCTCTGGTTTTATGAGGTTGTTTGTATGAACCCCTCTGAAGTGATGTGACATATCTTCATCAAATTCCCCACCTCTTTGATATTGCCATGGAGAAACCAATATGTTGTTACATTCAAGGAGAGGTTCCAGGCAATTCTTAACCCCATGATTATGCCTCTAGAACTGATTGGCACTAATAACAAGAGCATTGACTTCACCACCGTGGACCAGTAGAAGCACTGCTGGTAGAGTGGGGACAGACATAGAGGGAATTCTAAGCAGTTAAATTATTCATAACCGTAATTTTTACGTATGTTAGTATTGTTGGGCTAACGAGCAATATCACGACTGAAACCGTCAATATGGCAGCACTCATTCGGTCTTACCGGTGTGCCCAGTGGCGGATCTAGGCCTTGCGGGGCCCTGGGCGATATGGTACGGTGGGGCCCACAATAATAGGAAATAAAAAAATATCATATCAAATGGAAAGTCGTTTTGTAAGAATAATAAAATAAAGAAGAGTTACGCTGGCTAAAGCTCAGCATTAGATCATGGGACCAAGCTCTCTGCTGACTCGGTAGACGCGTGGGTTCGAGCCCCACCGTCGGCCGTCCTTGAAATGGTTTTCCGTGGTTTCCCCATTTTCAACACCAGGCAAATGCTGGGACGGTACCTTCTGACAGGCCACGGCCGCTTCCTTCCACATCCTTGCCCAGTTTCATTCACCATCATTCATTTCATCTCTCATTAACTCCTCTCATGAGGTTGGCGTCAGGAAGGGCATCCGGCCGTAAAAACCATCGCCACAAAGACTTCCATCGCATCTCATCCCCGACCCCGTTGGAAAAGTATTGTAGGGCTAAAGCACAAATTCTGCAAACCCACATTGCTGGAAGTTCAATGTGCAGACGAGCCGTAGGAACAAGAAAATCTCGGTGTCACCTTGATATTGGGAGTCGGAATTTGACAGCTGGGAATTGCAGTTGGGAAACATCTGCTCCAAATCGGCCGCACAGCGTCTCTCGTGTGGCAAGGACGGCGAAGGGGTTGGAGGAGAGGGGGAGTGTTGTCTGTTTGTGTGGCCGAAGGAAGCGAGGGCGAAGGAGAAACGCCGAGGCAATCACAGGTGACTATATCGACCAAGCCCAGCGCTCACCTCGCACTTGCCTGCTAGATCACGGTGTCAAATACAACCGGCTTCCTTCACTCTGGCGTACTGCTGTTTGGGATACCGTTCCCGTAATCTGGAAATACTTATTATGTCCGTGTTACCAATTACTTTTCTTACTTCTCATTCTAAACTCGAGGTGGCTATTACGGAGCCACATTTTACACTAGACTAGGATATACTTAGGCGTGATGAATACAACTTAAGATAATAATGAAAATAATAATAATAATAATAATAATTCGTTCCTCATCCCATCAACGTAGAGAAGTCTACTCCATCTTGCAACAGTTGTACATGAAAAGGTGAATTTTTACCAATGACACGGTGAACATACGAATAATAATAATAATAATAATAATAATAATAATAATAATAATAACTAGTTGAAACCCGTCAAAACATGACGGTCAATAAAAAAATATTTACTGAAGAATTTTCTTATATAGGCCTACTGTACATTCTTTGTACGATTATTTTTTGGCTCTATTGAAACTATGAGGGCGTCAAAAGATTGCACTCTCAACATTGCAAAATACTGCTGGCCATGACTGAAAAATTGTTGGGGCAAATTGAGGCCTATACGTTCCAGAGTTTCCCCTTGAACTTTATTGATTGTGATAAAGTATGCCAAATGAATTGGAAAATATTGCCTCTTAAAAGAAAATGATAGTGTTTTATCGGATGGTGTTAAGCCAAGTCGAAGGATTAGACATCTCTGCCTAATTTTAACTGCACCTATTATTTCCAAATCCAAGCAATATGGTTGTATTTAGGAGTCCTTGGGAACCGTTCAGATTTCTAAGCAGCATAACGGGCCAAGCGTTTGGAGTATGTGGCGGCCAGTCGTTTAGTTCCAAGGAATTCAAGAACTCTGATGAGTCTAATACAACTGGCCGCAAACCATCGCTTATATTTTTGGAATATAACGAATAAATGCGATGATGTGCAATTCCATACATTTTAAAACAATGTGGACCGTGTGCGTGTGGCACAGTAACATTGGCACCAAATGAAACGAAGGAAGGAAGGAAGCTTGCAGTTTAACGTGACCGTTAATCTCGCGATCATAAGCCACGGGACCTCCGTTTAACGTGGAATCCGAACCACAGGACATGGCCTTTCACATCAAAAATCTCACATGCATTGACCGGGAACCGAACCCGATCCGCCTTGGTGAGAGGCATGCAGCTTGACCGCTGCGCCATGAAACGAAGGACATAGCATTGTACTGCCGATTAGTCCCTCTGGAATTCCTTGAGATATCATCTCCAGTGAAAAATAATTGTTAAAGCCTGTCAAATATTTTATATTTATTCAGATTAATTTTACCATTACAACAGCAAAGGTCAAAGTAATCAAGTGTAGATTTCTCGCAAGAGAAATACAGTGCAGAACAATGTTTACATTTGTTCGTCAAGGACCCTAAACTGTAACGGCATAGTATCTGGAATTGTTTCTGAAATGCCATATTTATATTGGATTTTAAAAGTGGCTTCGTATTTTTCTCCGATTTCCCACTTTTTTGCGGCTAATGTTCTATTTCGTCAAATGGGTTTATATATAGCAGCATTTCTGCCCAAATTAACGTCATTTTATATAACACTATAGTGGCCTGCATCAACGTAGCCGCCAAATATTAAATGGCAAATAATAACTTACTTCCATTGCCAAAATCAACTGCGTGGTTAGACCCATTGTTATGCACTCTAAACAAATAATCAATAAACAATAATATTCACATATACAATGAATACTTCCATTCTCAAGTTGGTTGCTGATGAGAATGCGAGGAGATTGATCGCCAATAATAAAATCCTTGCAATTTTTGCAATTTGCTTGCAAACGCAACTCAGGATGACGATCTTCATTTTGAAATAAACAGAATGAAATTGCTGTAAATAATGAATTTCCATCACCTGTTGAAGGTACAATACTTTGTATTTCCATGACAGTAAATTATGCAAGGGAGCATAGAATCACTTCGCCACTACTGGAATGAGCATAGACTCACTTCGCCAGCCACAGTAATGGAGGGAGTTTTAGAATTATATGTTCAGTGCTTGTCAAAGATCGTATTAACACAGGGAAGCCCATTCTTAAGGCTACATTCTGAGCTATTGCCGTGGATTCCAGGTTCGATCCCCGCTCTGCCAAGAAATTTGGTCTGAGGACTGGAACGGGGCGCACTCGTGAGGCAAAACTAAGAAGAGCAAAGTTTGATTCCCATCTCAACAATCTTGGATTTGGTTTTCCGTGGTTTCCCACTTCCACTCCAGGCAAATACCGGGATAGTTCCTAACTTAAAGCCTCGGTCGTTAACTCCCCATTCCCCACATTAATTACAAATGCACACATCAACACAGCCATCACATTAACACAGGTTATCAGAGAAAAGTTTACACTCGCACACCAAAATAGACGGGGCTGAGTGACGACGATGTCTGAGTCCATCAAATGAATTATGTTCGCCAATATGTTAACGCTGATGTATGTGTTTGAACTACTGGATATAAGTTCAATGACTTTAAAATTAATATCATTGCATTGTTGCAGCTTGGCAAATATTTTATACGGTATTTCAGCAGATCAATTTTACCATCACAACAGTAAAGGCCAAAGTAACCGCGCGTAGATTTTACGCAAGAGAAATACAATGTAGAACAATGTTTACATTTGATCGTCAAAGACCTTTCACTGTACTGCATAACATCTGGAATTGTTTCTGAAATGGCCTATTTATATTGGATTTTAAATGTGGCTTTGTATTATTCGATAACACTATAGTGACCTGCAATATCGGAGCCGCTAAATATTAAATGGCAAAAAATACTTCCATTGCCGAAATCAACTGCGTAGTTAGATTCAGTACTCTAAACAAATAATCATTAAACAACTGTCTTATACAATGAAGTTCAACATGACCGTCCAGAGACTCTCATACTCAAGTTGGTTGGTGAGGAGAATGCGATGAGACTGATCGCTTACAATAAATTCCTTATAATTGTTCCTGCCAGCGAAATGTTTGGCAATAGCTTGAAAACGCAGCGCAGAATGACGTTCTTCATTTTGATATAAACAGTACAAAACTGCTCTAAATAAGCTATTTCCATCACCTGTTATAGTTTATGGCAGTACATTTTGCAGGGGAACATAGAATAACTTCGCCAACTACTGGAATGAGCATAGGCATATACTCAATACTCACTTCGGCATTCACCCTAATGGAGGCTGTTTTAGAATTCTATGTCCCGTGCATGTCAAAAATCGTATTAACACATGGAAGCCCACCCATTCTTGGCTATCGCCTCGGAGACCCGGGTTACATTTCCTGCTCTGTCAAGAAATTTAATTCTGGTCTGAGGGCAAAAACGGGGCACATTCAGTCTCTAGAGGTATAACTAAGAAGAGGAAGGTTTGATTCCCACCTCGACAATCTTAGATGTGGTTTTCCGTGGTTTCCCACTTCCACTCAAGGCAAATACCGGGATGGTTCCTAACTTAAGGCCTCGGCCGTCACCTTGCCATTTCCCACCTTAATTACAAATACACAAAGTAATGCAGCTATCACAATAATACGGGTTATCAGAGAAAATTTTACACTTACACACCAAAGTACATGGGGCTGAGTGACAACGATGTCGGAGCCCTTCAAACGAATTATGTTTGCCAAGTGTCTCTCATGGCGAAAGCAATTGTGGACACGCGCCAGGGCCTGGAAAACTACCTTTTCACTAATAATTTAAGAGTATATCGACGATGCATAATTTATAACTTTTAGTCTAGGATGCTACCAACTTGACTACCGAAGCATTGGGAAGAAATTGCAATATTGAAGTACATAAACAACATAGCCTACACACTCAACTGTCAGTTAATGTTCTTCAACGTTTCCCTTCTTAAAAATTCCCCTCTATAACTCTCCATCACTTGAAAACGCGCCATGTTTTGTGTTTTAAATATATTGATGCAATGGTGCTGCCATCTGTTGTTAGTTACTGAAACTATATGGGCGAGGTACTGCCATCTGTTGTCAGTTACCGGTACTGCAATTGATGGAAGATATTAGCTCTTTTGACCACATGCTGTAATGCAATGGTAAAACGGAAATAAAACTTCTTGAGAGGGAATGTAGGAATCTTTAACCGACATAAAACGTTACTAATAATCCTTGATAAAACAATATTTAACTATCACGCGAAAACTCGCCATCAAGGCCATGCCTTGTGTTTTAAATATATCGACGCAATCTGCTCTCAGTTACTGGAACTATATTGGCGAAGTACTGCCATCTGTTGTCAGTTACTGGAACTGATTGCAGATATTCAAACGACGTATTGAAGACATGCTGTAATGCAATGGTAAAACGGAAATAAAACGTGTTGAGAAAATGTGTAGAAATATGTTTCTTTAACTGACATAAAACCTTACTAATACTCCTTGATAAAACAATATTTCAGTGGCAAAAAAAAAAAAAAAATACTGGCGAGAGATGGGATCGAACCTGCGATACTTGGATCCACTGTCAATCGCCTTAACCAAATAGCTACTCGCGCACTTAAATTTAGATGCAGACGCAACCATTCAGTATCTTCAAAAGCCGCTATCTGAAGAAAATAATCCAATTCATTATCAATAAAATCAATATACATTCGTATATGTTCATACTGTTATTATATTGTATTGTCAGAACTTGGTTAATGTATGTTTTCAATTACATGGAAGCTTATTAAATAACTTACATTTTAATGGACTTCTCACCGCCATTTTGTCATGAGCCCAGGCGGATTGTGCGCATGCGCGAGGGGAAAGAATTCTGCTATTTTCTATATTTATTTAAAAATATACCGTAATATATTTGTTTATTTTAGAGACACTCTGCAAATCTACAGGCCAAGAGCTTTCGTTAGAGTGCTCTACGAAGTAAATTGGTTCTGTCGTTCTCTCTATCTCGTGATAACAAAAATCACCTTACTGTTTTAAATATATAGATAATAGTAATTCCCATTGTCGAGGACTGAGCGTTTGTGCCGTCTCATCATCCATTCACAACATGTTGGTTGCCTGCGGTAGTCAGCTCGAAGGATTCATTAAGCATCTGTGGAGGGCAAATGCCTTTTATTATTATTATTATTATTATTTATTTACAGCGTATTTTCCCAATATTGCAAAGTGTTAAGCACTTTGACTCAATTCTTGAC
Source organism: Meconema thalassinum (assembly GCA_946902985.2). Taxonomy (NCBI): domain Eukaryota; kingdom Metazoa; phylum Arthropoda; class Insecta; order Orthoptera; family Tettigoniidae; genus Meconema; species Meconema thalassinum. The sequence goes on along the minus strand of OX336388.2, from coordinate 1,806,200,881 downwards.
GTTCTTCTTATTTTGCCAGTATTGTTTCACATTCTGTTGGAGAATGCCAATTTTCTTTCGTCAGACCATTGAGGTCTGTAAGGTGTAGGTTTTGCTTGCCCAGGTTGGACTTCCCAGTTGTTCACTTTGTTACGGGAGGAGTCTCTGTTTGATGTGGCGGTTATGTTAGCGGTTCGCATGTCTTTTTGTACTTCTTTCATCCATGGTGTTGTACCTTTGAGTGATGATATTGTAATCAAGTATTCTTTTGGTTAGTCGGGTATTCGGCAGTCTACTTATGTGCCCGAAGAATTTCAATCGTCTTTTCCTGATGTCGACTTCGATGTTTAAGTATTTTTCAGTTGTCTTGATTGACTGTAGTCGGTACCCGTCAGGAGTTAGTCCTGCTCCTAGTATTATCCGAATTATTTTTCTTTCTTCTTTCTTGATGTTTTCAAGTTCATATTTCTAATTGAGTGTAAATGTTTCGCTTGCATCGAGACTTGCCGGTTTAATGACAGTATCGTAGTGTCGTAGTTTGGTTTGTCCTGACTTGCATTTTTTGCTAAAGAGGTTTTGTATAAGTCCGAGTGCTCTCCTGGTTTTTTGGAGACAGCTTTGTTGTGAGATTTTTTCGGATCCAGTTGGTTCGATAAATTCTCCCAGCTATTTGAAATGTGGGACTCTTTAGATCGTTCCGTATATTGTTTGCATGTTGTCGCCTTTGTGACTTAGCACTCATGTTTATTGAAGGATATTTGAAGTCCCACATTTTCGGTGCATTCTTGGAGTGTTTCTGTTTGTTTTATTGCGGTCTCTTGATTTTCTGTTACTATAACCATGTCATCGGCGAAGGCAAGATATGGTGTAGGGAGATTGTTTTTACGAAAGCGAAGTTTAACTGGTTTTTAGGCATTTTGTTTCTTGAGCTCTTTTTCCCATTCATCCATGACTTTATCCAGGACTATGTTGAACTTGTCGCACGCCTGTCTGAATTTCAAAAGGTTCCAAGATTTCCCCCATTATTATTATTATCATCATTATTTTTTAATAATAATAATAATAATAATAATTATTATTATTATTATTATTGTTATATATTTATCAATATGTGATAATTATACTACCGATAAAAAAGATAAAAAATCATTCAAAATGTGGTTTTGAAAGACAACTCAAGTTATTAAACTAAACAATGCAACAATAACGATTGCAGATTGTCACTTGTATTTAATCGCAATTCTTATCCTATCTTTCTTTAATGATATTTTTAAATGATAAAGCATATCTGCACTGGAATCTTTATGCAGGTCATGAAGGTGCTTGCTTTCATGGGTTAAGGTACTTTACAATGTACTGGAAATAGAAATTTCATCTCAGAAGGTCTAAGTGCATAGTGGGGAGTCAAACTAGCCTCGGGTGTCTCGTCCAAGTGGTCAGTTTACATAAACAGAAGCTGTAGGAACGGAGGAATATAGCTGTAGAAATGACATCATGAATCTTTCATTAGGTTCTCTGCGCTAGGTAATCAGCAGGGGTATTTATTATACATGGGCTCGGCACTATACTCTATGCTATGTTATTTTCACTCACATCAGCATTTAGTGGGTGATACGGTAAAGATGGAGATCTATCGCTAATGAGTTCAAGTTATATGTGTGGCATGTGTTGTATCAGTGCAGGCATCATGTTCCACTCTTATACAGTGCAACACGCAATACCCATGACCTACGGCCCAGTAATTTATGTTTGGAACGAGCAATATCACGACTGAAACCGTCAATATGGCAGCACTCATTCGGTCTTACCGGTGTGCCCAGTGGCGGATCTAGGCCTTGCGGGGCCCTGGGCGATAAGGTAAGGTGGGGCCCACAATAATAGGAAATAAAAAAATATCATATCAAATGGAAAGTCGTTTTGTAAGAATAATAAAATAAAGAAGAGTTACAATATTTTGAATACAGTACATTTTTTAAATAATATGAAAGAAACTTTTAAGTCTCGTTGAAGAAGATTATGTAAACTATGAAATATTAAAAAAATACTTTGTCCCTTTCCTTCCGGTTGAAGTCTTCTAATATTTCACTGAAATATAAACTTGCTAAACGATCAAGGGAGGTCATAGCTGCACTGAAAAAAAATAATTATAAATTAGTTTGAAAAGTATAATTATTGATTGATTTATTCGTTAATTCCCCATAAGGAGAGCGTTACAACACAATCAATTTTCATGTTTTATTCTTCTTCTTTCCCAAAAACATTGAAAGGCATAATTAATGAATTAATTAAATTTAAAAACTCCATGACGTGGGGCCCCCAGTACCGTGGGGCCTTGGGCGGTAACCCTCTTAGCCCTCCTCTAGATCCGCCCCTGGGTGAGCCAGATGGTTATGGCGACAGTGAAATAACGATTGCAGATTGTCACTTGTATTTATTCGCAAATCTTATTCTTATAATTTTTTTCTTCTTTATCTTCTTTATCTTCTTCTTTTTCGTTATGCCCATTCAAGGAGCATGGTTGAACTTGTTGGTTGGCGGATGGTTTTTGCCTTCCTATCCTCCCCAAATCTCTTCGATACAAGTGACAGACGCCATTTTTCAGTGTTCCCTAGTTCTACTAAAGATAGATTTCCACAGATTTGCGTTGACAGACTGGAAAGCGTTCTTTAATAAAATCTCTTCATGATGTTTAGATTTCTCTATGAAGTTGTGCTTGCGTACTGAAGGCTCCACAATTTTCCTTTTAGATTTCTCTATGAACTTGTGCTTGCGTACTGAAGGCTCCACAATTTTCCTTTTAGATTTCTCTATGAACTTGTGTTTGCGTACTGAAGGCTCCACAATTTTCCTTTTAGATTTCTTTATGAACTTGTGCTTGCGTACTGAAGGCTCCACAATTTTCATTTTAGATTTCTCGATGAACTTGTGCTTGCGTACTGAAGGCTCCACAATTTTCCTTTTAGATTTCTCTACGAACTTGTGCTTGCGTACTGAAGGCTCCACAATTTTCTAGATGTCGGCTGTGATATTTATTTCTTGGAGATCCACCTTAATTTTTCTAGCCGGTTTATTTTGACCTTCTTTGAGTTGATTATTTGAAATAATCTTTTGATTAGTCTGTCACTGTCCATTCTGTAGAGGGGGCGTGGTGGCGCAGCGGTCAAGCTGTTAGCCTCTTACTAAGGTGCACCAGGTTCGATTTCTGGTCAATGCATGTGACATTTTCGATGTGAAATCGCATGTCCTGTGGTTCAGATTCCACGTAAAAAGGAGGTTCCGTGGCACATAATCGCACCATTAACGGCCGCGTAAAACTGCAAGCTTCAGTCAAGCAGAAAGAACTGCGAAGACTGGACGGATGTAGAGAAGCAGCAGCACAGCGTCCATATGAAGGAATACTGGTGGAAGAGGAATCTTAGGACGAAGAAGAAATGAAATTGTAGCGTGATCCTCAGTGGTCTATTCGCAAATAGAAAAGGAAAATATTATAATCATAATGTGACAAGCATGCGCCTCTATTTCCCTTTCCTATCTCTCTCTCTCTCCATTCAATGTGCTGAACTACAGTAGTTAGTGTTTCACCCCTCACCAGGCATGCAGAAACTAATGCCTCGTGCAGATAACATACATTTACGTGTGGACAGTTGAGTAAAATTAGTGGACTTTTTTGTTATTCATAAAACAGGGATGACAAATTATTTTTACTGCAGATAAAGAAATACTACTGTATTTCAAATAACTAGCGGACCCGTGCGAGAAATCTCGCATGATCATAAACGACACTTTCCCCAATATGTTTATAGTGAGACACTTAAGGAGAAATGCTATGTTTTTATTTCAACCAACTGATTATAAAACACTATTTACATTTTAGGATAAAGGAAATACCTCAGAATGTTAATATGGCATGAAACAGGCGTCACAGCGGCCTGTGGACAGCAATTATGGGGCGTATTTTCCTTCAGCAATGGTGTTTGCAAATCGCACACTTCGTACAATTTTTAAAAGTCATATTTTAAAGAAAGTATGGATATTTATGAAATTATAGTGCACTTAGTCACTGCTAATGTCTATTATCTTTAATTTGAATGCTCATTTGTCACGATCGGTTGCTTGTGAGTGCCGCTGGAGGGATCTATACTACTGAAATATTATATATAATGATACAAATTCGGTCCGTCAAAACTTATAATGAATACATTATTATTCCAGTTCATGCAACAAAATATAATTGAAGAATGAATCTCATAGGAGCTTGTGCTCGCGAGTACATTTTGGCTCGTATGATGTGAGCACAAAATTTCGTTTAAAGAGCACCAGATTGAGAACGCCTGCTCTAGACGTTGTCGTGATGAACTGCCTTCCGTTTCTCTAAATCCGTTAAAGACGGTTGATAATAGTATCTAATAAAGTGTTTTTCGTGGTAACTGACTTCAGAATACAGCTGTACAGTACTTCACACCGAAGCGAATTACCTTAGTGACAAAAAGAGGGAAAAAAAAAGATAAATATTGTGTGAAACGTGTGACCATGGGAGTGGCCTTGTAATGTTTTTAGAGTCAACAGTGACACAAAAGTGGTCCTGAATGGATGTTTGCTCAAGAGTACGTACGTGTTTATTACAATGTATAAGTGCCAGCTGTCAGCTGGTGTCTGTTCACCTAGGACAAACTTGCAAAATCCGTTGACTGAATAGCAGCGCTCTCTTTCATGAACGTGAAAAATTGAGAGGATGGATCAGATTATGAAATAAGACAGTATTAACAAAATACAAACCCCTAATTATGTTCTTCTTTTAGGGTATCCTGATGTATTGAAACAGATAGATATGATGTGCTAATCTATATATATAAAAATCAATCTTACGTGATAGTTTGTCTGTGGGTGTGTGTGTATGTCTCCTATGCATTCATATACCACTCAACCGATTGCGATGAAACTTGGGTGAGATGTTGAGTACACTCTAAGGAAGGTTTCTGACTTAGTAAATCCATTTTACAATAGGTAGCGCACGCGTAGATTCAACAAATGAGCGACGATGCGCGAAGCATTTCAACAAAGTCCCGTATGCATTCATATACCATTCGTCCGATAGCTATGAAACTTGCGTAAAATGTTGTGTACACTGCAGGGAAATTTTCTGGCTTAGTACATCCACTTTACAATAGGCAGCGCACGATTAGATTCAACAAATGAGCTACGACGCGCGAAGCATTTCAACAAAGTCACGTTTGCGTTCATATACCATTCGTCCGATAGCGATGAAACTAGGCTGAGATTTTGTGTGCACTCCAGGGAAGGTTTCTAGCTTAGTAAATCCCTTTAAAAATAGGTAGAGCACGAGTAGAATCAACAAATGAGCAACGGCGCGCGAAGCATTTCAACAAAGTCCCATTTAATTTCATATACCATTCATCCGATAGCGATGAAACTTGGGTGAGATGCTGTGTACACTCCAGGGAAGGTTTCTGGCTTAGTACATACATTTTACAATAGGTAGCGCACCAGTAGATTCAACAAATGAGCGATGACACGCGAAGCGTTTCAACAAAGTCCCGTATAAAGTCATATACCATTCGTCTGATAGTGATAAATGTTTGGTGAATTGTTGTGTACACTCCAGGAAAGGTTTCTGGCTAAGTAAATCCATTTTACAATACGAAGCGCACGTTTATGTTCAACAAATGAGTGACTACGCGCGAAGCGTTTCGACAACGTCCCGTATACGTTCACATACCATTCATCCGATTGCGATGAAACTTGGGTGAGATGTTGTGTACACTCCAGGGAAGGTTTCTGGCTGAGTACATCCATATTACAATATGTAGCGCAAGAGTAGAATCAACAAATGAGCGACGACACGCGAAGCGTTTCAACCAAGTCCCGTATGCATACATGTACCATTCGTCCGTACCTATGAAACTTGGGTGAGATGTTGTGTACACGTCATGGAAAATTTCTGGCTTAGTAAATCCCCTATACAATATGCAGCGCACAAGTTGATTCAACAAATGAGGGACGACGCGCGAAGCGTTTCAGCAAAGTCCCGTATAAGGTCATATACCATTCTGCCGTTAGCGGTGAAACTTGGGTGAAATATGGTTGACACTCCAAGGAAGGTTTCTGGCTTAGTAAATAAATTTCACAGTAGGTAGCACACGAGTAGATTCGACAAATGAACGACGATAGCGATGAAACTTGGGTGAGATGTTGTGGACACTTACGTGACGGTTTCTAACTTAGTATATACATTTTACAGTAGGTAGCGCACGACTAGATTCAACAAATGAGTGACGGAGTGCGAATCGTTTAAACAAAATCAGGTATGCGTTCATATACTATTCATCCGATTGCGATGAAACATTGATCAGTTATTTTCTACCCGCCAGGGAAGGGGACTTAGTAAATCCATTTCACAATAAGTAGCGCAAGAGTAGATGCAACAAATGGGTGACGACGCGCGAAGCGTTTCAACAAAATTCCCTATTGCGTTCATATAACATTCTTCGATTGCGATGAAACCTTGATGAGTTATTGTGTACACGCCAGGGAAGGGCTTCGACTTAGTAATACATTTCTCAATAGGTAGCGCACGAGTAGATTCAACAAATGAGTGACAGAGCACGAATCGTTTAAACAAAAACCCCTATACGTGCATGTACCATTCATCCGATTGCGATGAATCATTGATGAGTCATTGTGTACACGCCAGGGAAGGGTTTCGACTTAGTAAATCCATTTCACAATAGGTAGCGTACGATTAGATTCAACAAATGAGTGACAGCGATGAAAATTTTGAAAGTTGTTGTGCACGCTCCCACGAATGGTTCTAAATTAGAAAATTCATTTTATGATAGCTTAGAGGCAGTTAACATGTTGTGTATCCAAAAGCACTTCAAGAAACAGAATTTCAACGCCAACACTTTCTTTGATTGGCATTGCAACGCATGCCGGGTACAGCTTGTATATATATATAAATCAATGTAACGTGATAGTTTGTCTGTGGGTGGGTATGTATGTCTCCTATGCGTTCATATACCATTCGTCCGATTGCGATGAAACTTGGGTGAGATGTTGAGTACACTCCAAGGAAGGTTTCTGAATTAGTAAATCCATTTTATAATAGGTAGCGCACGCGTATATTCAACAAATGAGCGACGATGCGCGAAGCATTTCAACAAAGTCCCGTATGTGTTCATATACCATTCGTCCGATAGCGATGAAACTTGGGTGAGATGTTGTGTACACTTACGTGAAGGTTTCAAAATTAGTGAATACATTTCACAGTAGATAGCGCACAAGTAGATTCAACAAATGAGCGACGACACGCAATGCGTTTCAACAAAGTCCCGTATGCATTCAAATACCATTCGTCCGATAGCTATGAAACTTGCGTAAAATGTTGTGTACACTGCAGGGAAATTTTCTGGCTTAGTACATCCACTTTACAATAGGCAGCGCACGAGTAGATTCAACAAATGAGCTACGACGCGCGAAGCATTTCAACAAAGTCACGTTTGCGTTCATATACCATTCGTCCGATAGCGATGAAACTAGGCTGAGATTTTGTGTGCACTCCAGGGAAGGTTTCTAGCTTAGTAAATCCCTTTAAATATAGGTAGAGCACGAGTAGAATCAACAAATGAGCAACGGCGCGCGAAGCGTTTCAACAAAGTGCCATATAATTTCATATACCATTCATCCGATAGCGATGAAACTTGGGTGAGATGTTGTGTACACTCCAGGGAAGGTTTCTGGCTTAGTACATACATTTTACAATAGGTAGCGCACCGGTAGATTCAACAAATGAGCGATGACACGCGAAGCGTTTCAACAAAGTCCCGTATAAAGTCATATACCAGTCGTCTGATAGTGATAAATGTTTGGTGAATTGTTGTGTACACTCCAGGAAAGGTTTCTGGCTAAGTGAATCCATTTTACAATACGAAGCGCACGTTTATATTCAACAAATGAGTGACTACGCGCGAAGCGTTTCGACAACGTCCCGTATACGTTCACATACCATTCATCCGATAGCGATGAAACTTGGGTGAGATGTTGTGTACACTCCAGGGAAGGTTTCTGGCTGAGTACATCCATATTACAATATGTAGCGCAAGAGTAGAATCAACAAATGAGCGACGACACGCGAAGCGTTTCAACCAAGTCCCGTATGGATTCATGTACCATTCGTCCGTAGCTATGAAACTTGGGTGAGATGTTGTGTACACGTCATGGAAAATTTCTGGCTTAGTAAATCCACTATACAATATGCAGCGCACAAGTTGATTCAACAAATGAGGGACGACGCGCGTAGCGTTTCAACAAAGTCCCGTATAAGGTCATATACCATTCTGCCGTTAGCGGTGAAACTTGGGTGAAATATGGTGGACACTCCAAGGAAGGTTTCTGGCTTAGTAAATACATTTCACAGAAGGTAGCACACGAGTAGATTCGACAAATGAACGACGACACGCGGAGCGTTTCAATACAGTCCCCTATGTCTTCATATCCCATTAGTCCAATAGCGATGAAACTTGGGTGAGATGTTGTGGACACTTACGTGACGGTTTCTAACTTAGTAAATACATTTTACAGTAGGTAGCGCACGAGTAGATTCAACAAATGAGTGACGGAGCGCGAATCGTTTAAACAAAATCAGGTATGCGTTCATATACTATTCATCCGATTGCGATGAAACATTGATCAGTTATTGTGTACCCGCCAGGGAAGGGGACTTAGTAAATCCATTTCACAATAAGTAGCGCAAGAGTAGATGCAACAAATGGGTGACGACGCGCGAAGCGTTTCAACAAAATCCCCTATTGCGTTCATATAACATTCTTCGATTGCGATGAAACCTTGATGAGTTATTGTGTACACGCCAGGGAGGGCTTCGACTTCGTAATACATTTCTCAATAGGTAGCGCACGAGTAGATTCAACAAATGAGTGACAGCGCACGAATCGTTTAAACAAAAACCCCTATACGTGCATATACCATTCATCCGATTGCGATGAATCATTGATGAGTTATTCTGTACACGCCAGGGAAGGGTTTCGACTTAGTAAATCCATTTCACAATAGGTAGCGTACGAGTAGATTCAACAAATGAGTGACAGCGATGAAACTTTTGAAAGTTGTTGTGCACGCTCCCACGAATGGTTCTAAATTAGGAAATCCATTTTACGATAGCTTAGAGGCAGTTAACATGTTGTGTATCCAAAAGCACTTCAAGAAACAGCATTTCAACGCCAACACTTTCTTTGATTGGCATTGCAACGCATGCCGGGTACAGCTTGTATATATATATATAAAAGAAAGTCGTGTTAGTTACACTATTTATAACTCAAGAACGGCTGAACCGATTTGGCTGAAAATTGGTGTGGAGGTAGCATAGAACCAGGAGACGGACATAGGATACTTTTTTTTTATCCCGTGACGTGACATAAAAAGACAAAGAGAATACAAGTCACTATAAAACGTAACGCAAATGACAGCTAAAATACACTCATGAAGGAATGGCAAGGCAAGTCGTTTCCAGGCAATAGTAGCTCTTGACGAGACACGGCCGACTTGATACGAGTAGCCCTCTCCACTGCCGGTATATTATCTCTGCATCTCCAAGTCAGATACGCACATTATTTGCTATCATCATTTCGGCATGCTTTCCATCGAACCCATCTAACCTGTGGCTCAAATACAAGGATAATATGTCAGAAGATATTTTACATCAAATTCGTGTCAGTTCCAGAAATCACGTTCTTGACATGAATGAGGAGATACATAATCGGCCTTTACTATTGATCGATGATATGTGTTAACTCATGTGCGGTAGTTTATTAGTCACGTTAGGAATGCCAGCGCCAAATCGTGAAATGAATGACGCATTTAATCAAGAATTGGAACGGGAACGTGAATATGATCACCTGGAATTAGATTTAGTAGTTCAAACGAATGTACTATAGATACTCTATTTATTTTTATTTTCAACCGCTTATTTCAACAGAACAACAACAATCAGTATTTCTCCATAGATTACATTATAGACACTGCTAACTATATATTTGTTCTATTTCTACTGTTTGTTTTCTTTCTTTACTCACAGATATCTATATCATGTCCACAGCTATCTAAATCATGTCTCCTGCACCTACAGTACCCCTGTTGAATCCCCAACAAAAGGAAGTGTATGATACATTAATGAAGGCAATTGATGATGGAAATGGTGGTTTATATTTCCTGGATGCCCCTGGTGGAACTGGTAAAACATTCCTCATGTCAGTAGTTTTAGCCACTGTTCGTGCGAAATCCAACATTGCGGTTGCAGTTGCTTCTTATGGAATAGGAGCCACATTGTTAGAAGGATGTCGTACGGCTCATTCAGCATTAAAATTGCCGTTAAATCTTCAAACTATTGAAGAACCAACATGTAATATTGCACACAAAAAACAGCAATGGCCAAAGTTTTATCAGCATCGAAAATCATCATCTGGGACGAATGCACAATGGCGCATAAACGTGCATTAGAAGCACTTAACCAAATATTGAAAGATCTACGCAATGACTCCTGATGTTTTGGAGGAGCAATGATTTTACTGTCTAGCGATTTCCGCCAAACACTGCCAGTAATTCCAAGATCAACGGCTGCCGACGAAATAAACGCTTGCATCAAATCATCGAATCTATGGCGCTATGTGAAGAAACTTCAGATGACAACAAACATGAGAGTTGCATTTCTTAATGATACATCTGCTGAAGATTTCTCTGAGCAGTTGCTGACTATCGGTAATGGTCGAGTACCTGTCGACGAATGAAGCGGATTGATTTCATTTCCTCATAATTTCTGTAACTTTGTCTCATCGAAAGACGAACTTATCAACAAAGTATTCCCAAACATCATTACTAAATACAAAAATAATGAATGGTTGAGTGAGCGAGCAATTTTAGCGGCTAAGAATAAAGATGTAGATGACCTAAACTACTTAATTCAGAATGAGATCATTGGAACAATGCATTCATTCAATTCTATTGAGTATGTAACAAATGAAGATGAACCCACCAACTATCCAATTGAATTTTTAAACTCCTTGGATGTGCCTGGCTTACCACCGCACAATTTACGCCTAAAGGTTGGCTCCGTAGTAATCATCCTTCGAAACATAAACCAACCAAAACTGTGCAACGGTTGGCGTTTGGTGGTAAGTAAATTGATGACCAATGTGATTTACGCGACGATACTCAAAGGAAAATTCGAAGATGAGGAAGTTCTCATTCCGAGGATACCGATGATCCCAACCGATATGCCGTTTGAATTTAAAATACTTCAATTTCCGATCCGTCTTGCATTCGCCATGACCATTAACAAATCACAAGGCCAATCCTTGAAAGTTTGAGGTTTGAATCTGGAATATCCATGTTTTTCCCATGGTCAATTATATATTATATTGTTCATGGGTCGGAAGACCATCTGCGTTGTTTGTTCTTGCACCTGATAATAAAACAAAAAATGTCGTGTATCACAAGGTACTTAACTGAAGAGTGCAACCTATGCACCAAAATACATGAACAATAAAGAATCATTAAAATACTTATTTTTTTATTTGTATTTCCTAATAAAAATTGAAATTAATAAAATCGAAAATCTGCTTATATGTTGCCTCTAAGGCGGAACAGAGTTCGCCGGGTCTCCTAGTGGTAATATAATAATAACATATGGTTTCGGGTGCCGGGTGCAAGCTTTGTTATTTGACACCCAGAGGGTAACTTGCATGTCGAATTTCATTGTTCCTTGAAGAACTATGAAAGCCAAGGAGGTTAGATATCTAAGCTCCTTGAACACTATAGGTTTAGCGCTTTCTAGTTGAGAAATGAAGAATTTCGTGTTGGCGGAAACTCCCGAGATTAGTTTTGCCATTATGAACACGGCTTACTGAATTCAAATGGGTTCTTTGACATGCCAACATCGTATGACAAGCGTTTCGTAATTTTTGACGTCTTCCAAGAATCACTTACCATGGCCAGGAGTGAACCTGCAAGCTTGGGGTTAGTAGCCCGACACGTTAACCACTCACCCACCGTGTCAAGCTTGCTAATTGTAATAGCTTAGTAATTCCACATTATAAGGCTGAAATAACTAAGCAATCAGTCTTCTCTCTAGATTACCGGCGTCCAGTCTTTGCGCACTCGGCGTGCTAGCTATGCTACGCCACACGCTGTCTGGCTGGCTCCTGTCTCTCTTGGCTGGGCAGACCAAGTCAAGTTGGGATCGCTAGCGCACCGAATGTAATGTGAACAATCAAACTGTTCGTCCAATGTGTTGATTGTCCAACACATCTACAGTTTATTGTTCTTCGTGCGTTTCTCTACATACCAGTACTTGTAGATTACGTGCGTAGTATTAAAACAGTAAGAACTATTGATAAAGTACCATGGAGCTCATTTAGGCAAAGGTTTTGCAATTTCGGTTACGTTTTGTTTTGTTTATTACTTCTTTCATTTTCTTTCGATTTGTTTTCATATTTATAGTATACTGAATACCGTTTGGCGGTCAACCGATCAGCTAAAACACAGTGAAGGCCGTACGGGAGGGAGTGAGACGGGAAAATCGAGCGAAGGAGACAGACATAATAGTCTTCCCCCACCATCGCTGCATGGCTATACGCGCCAGATGGCCTGATGACCACAATGCCCAAGAGTATTAATGAATATACTGTATCGTAATATTATTCTGCATATTAATAAAACATTTGCGTACACGAATTACAGTCTCAAATCGCACCACATTGTGAAACTCAGACAAGACATCGCGGAGCAATAACTAGGGTACTATTATTCATGGTATGTCTAGATCTGGGTTACGCATAGGCTACGCATGCAATAAGACTACTACCCTCACATATTACAGTTCGAGGTCGGTATCCCGTGTGACCTCAGTATCGATTCTACTAGCTCAAACAATACACGGTCTATCGGAATTGAAAATAAATGATGAGCTGACGGATATCGCAGGAAACAGATTGTAGATGCAGTACTGCTACGATAGAACTGTTATACATAACTGTAACAGAATATATTAAAGGTTTGGTTATGCACTAAATTAACAGTAGAATTTATGAGGGTTCTTTTACACAGCACAGCAATAGAACATTATGCAACCAGCCTATCATGGCAATAATTAAGACACGAGGATGTTTATAAAACGAGAGAAGCGAGTTTTATAATTTCCAAACGAGTGTCTTAGTTACCATTATAGGCGAGTTGCATACGACTGTTTATGTTCGACGATAATTATAACTATTTTATGTTCGAACATAAATATTCATAAATATCTGTTGAGATTTCGCCAGTTTTATGTATTCAACAGAGCGCATGGAACGCAGAGAATACCTTGTATTTGACCTTGACCTCCTCGAATACCCTACTATGACACTAGCCACGCAGTGAAATTTAAAATGGGAGGCCGTGGAAGTCAGTGCAGGTGCGCCGCTATCCTTATCTAATTGGTCACACAACTGTTTCTTAAGCTTCTGATTGGTGGGAGAAACTGTATCATTATGAAAAATAATGTAATAATGACCCTCATTTTGATACAGTTTTCTGACATATAATATTTACTTTTCGACATCGTCGAACATAAAGGAATGTAACACAGGTTCTGTTTTACAGGGCAGTAACGGAGTTTAACCCTAAACCGGGCGCGCTGGTGAATTTCGTTCACCAACCCGCGTATTTCATCTGTAGTTGTTAGTTCCTAAGAGCTACAACCGTGGCGCTGCTAGTACCTTCCGGCGAAGTCTTATCGATACTCTCAGTGTAGCGGTATCTGTTCAGGAAGTTGTACGTGTCACGCTATTCGACCTTGACTCGCAAGTGCCGTCATTTGGTGAACTTTCATCACCACGCGCCCGGATATGTAAGTAAAATTGTACCTTATACGTTCTTGGAGTTTCATTATTTTATAACATAGACTGTAGAGGATACAAAAGTAACTATCTATTTTTATTGTAGGGCGAAGTTTGTGAAGGATGAAGACATACAAACCCTGTTACAGGAATTATCTGATGAGGAGGAAGGATCTCAGGGAGCTGAAGTTTGTGATTTTTCTGATGGTGAAGATGAAGTGGTAAATTATTCAGACATTAATCATGACAGTGAGAGTGAACAAGAGGGTGATGTAGGCCTAGTTGATAGCTATGAACACGATGAACAAGAGAGGGATTTTTTCTTCGGGAAAGACGAAACAATGTGGTGCACCAATAGCTTTTCAAAGGCTGCCTCTAGGATTAAATCAAAAAAATATAATAAAAATATTTCCTTGTCCAAAAGGAGATGCGAAAACAGTGTCGTGTGAAATGGATGCTTTCTTACAGATAATTGATGTTGAAATGATCGATGAAATAGTTTCTTATACTAACATGTAGGCTATATTGCAAGGCATTGCGAAGAAGTGACTTACAGTCGTGAGTGCGATGCTAAACCTACTTGCCATGAAGAAATAATAGCTTTGATTGGTTTATTGTTCCTCACTGGTTTGAAAGGTGAACAGTACACATCTGTGGAAGAAATCTGGGCGAAAGATGGAACTGGAATGGGAATAGCAAGAGCCTGCATGTCTTCAAAGAGGTTTCTATTTTTGTTACGGAGTCTTCGTTTTGACGACAAAACTACACGTAACGATCGCCTGCGAATAGATAAACTAGCAGCAGTTCGCACATAGTTGGATTCCTTTGTAGTGAACTGTAAAAAGAGCTACACACCGAGTGAGTTTGTAACAATAGATGAGAAGCTAGTGCCTTTTCGAGGGAGATGTGCATTTATACAGTTTATGCCAAGTAAGCCGGCAAAGTATGGGTTAAAATTCTACGCCCTGAATGATGCTAAAACTTTTTATACTTCATCTCTGGAGTTATACTGTGGCAGGCAACCTCCTGGCCCCTATGAACTCTCTAATAAGCCATATGATATAGTGAAACGTCTAATAGACCACGTGAAGGGAAAAAATCGTAATCTAACAATCGACAACTGGTATACCAGCTATGACCTAGTCCTTGATCTTTTAGAAGATAAAATAACGTGTATAGGCACTCTCAGGAAGAATAAAAGAGAAATTCCACAGCAGTTTCTTCCTCATAAAGATAGGCCAGTTGGTTCAACAACGTTTGGGTTTCAGTATGAAATCATGCTCATTTCGCATGTTCCTAAAAGGAATAAAGCAGTTATCTTACTTTCTTCTATGCACGACGAACCCTCCGTGGATCCCAACAGTTCAAAGCCCCATGCTATACTGGATTATAACCTAACTAAAGGCGGAGTTGATACTTCCGACCAAATGGAAGGCAAGTACTCGGTAGCCCGGAAAACCCCACGGTGGACAATGTGTGTCTTTTTTGCTCTACTCAACATTGCTGGAATAAATAGTCAGGTACTTTACAAAGGGAATCCGAAGAACCAACCAGTAAAGAGACGCGTGTTTTTGAAGAATCTTTCATTTCAACTCATGAATAAGTGGTTGGTTGAACGAGCTAAGATAGGAACTCTGCCTCCAGATATCCGAGCAGTGTTATCCCCATACCATCAGGAAGAAACATCAGAAGAGATAAAAGTGCCAACGAAGAGAGGACGATGCATTCACTGTGAGCGGAAACAAAATCAAGTCACCACAATGAAGTGTAATGAGTGTCATAACTTTGTGTGTAAAACACACTCTAGAAGATGCATTAGATGTGTAAGCTGTGAGAATAATGATAATGATTAATGAAGATTGTTAGAAGTGTTTCATTTTAAGTTCTCATGAGTGAAGTATTCATCAGTTTCAATTGTATTTTCAGTCTTCAACCCATGAACATTTTGACCCTTTATTATTATATGTATGTACTGTCACTTGTAATTTGTGATGTAATTATTTTATCTAAGGTTTATAAAGCACATAAGGAGTAACAATATCAATCGTGTAAGAATAAGTACTTGTTAACCAGATGCTAAGACCAAGAAAAATTAATGGTGAACGAAATTCACCACGCGCCCGGTAATGTAACATTTCTAGGCGCGCCCGCTCTAGGGTTAAGAAGAACCTAGTCCTCTCAGACAACCCAATAATTGAGTGTGGACAGAACAATGTAACAGGTCTGTTTTGTATGTATGAGCTAAGAGTTACGTCCCTGTGGTTGGGATTCCATGCAGTCCTGGAAAACTTATGGCTTATTGATGGATTCCCGACTCCGCAAGGAATTTTAGAAACTGACGTGAGGCCTGTGAAGTATGTCTGATCAGAGAGACAGTGATCAGCGAAGATTGCTTGGTAGAGATTTTTATGTGCCGTGGTCATTACATATTTCTTGGCTGCCACACAGAAAACTGGAGTTCGATTCCCCACTCTGGGAAATAAATTAAGACTGGCTTGAGCTACTGGAACGGTACCATTGACATAAAAGCTACCAATGTGGTGTCAATTTCTCTGACTACTAGGCCAGTGGCCTACACGAGTTTCCTCATTATTATTATTATTATTATTATTATTATTATCGTTATTATTTTTCCCCTTATGGAGAGCGTTGAAACACAATCAATTTTCGTGGCTTTTGTTTTGTGCCCCATTCTTCTTTCTTCCCAAAACCTCTCATACATTCATCGTGTTTCCTCTTTCTCTCTTCCGTCCACAAGTTTCCTGTTTTTTTTTCTCTCTCTCTCTCTTTGGGCGTTTCTTCAAATTTCTGTTTACTGAATTTCTCTCAGTATATTTTCCTGTCTGCCATGTCTTCTGTAGTGATGACTAGTTTCTTCAGGTCTTCCACGGTTGTATTTACCCAGTTGGTTTTCAGTGTACTGCAGTAGTCATATAACTATAGGCCTATTAAAAATCTCCTTGGTCAGTGGGTCTTCGTTCATCCTATGAATGTGTACATACAATTTTACCCTTTTTAAAATGTTGAATATTTATTATTATATTAGTATTATTATTAGTAAAATACTATAAGGACGTTATGGCAGAGTCATCTAAACAAAAGTTTGGTGCCTTTCAGTCAGTCAACACGATAGTACCCAAAAGAGATGGGTTATTCCCGAATCCTGAAAAGAAAATACATGAGATAACCCATCTCTTTTGGGTACAATTGTGTTGACCGACTGAAAAGCACCAAACTTTTGTTTACCAAGGCACCACTGAGAAATGGCTTCAAACACCATAATATAGTCGTCTAACTTGTTGGTCAGGTTTGAATTCGTGGCCAATGCGCGTGGTATATCTGAAATGCAACGTACCGCATAGTGGTTTGGATTCCACGAACCGTACGTCCCTCGGGTTATGATAGCAAGATTAAGACCTCGTGAAACTACCAGCTTGCTTTGTTTAATCAAATGATATTCTTTATACAAAGATAGCTTTGAAGCCATTTACCAGTTTGCCTTATTAAAAATTAGTTTTATAGAAAGATGGCATATTGACATTCACGGCCAGTGAATTAAAACTAAGCAATTTTGCTAGGTTTATGCCGTGTCTTGTGTGGAGTTTCGCCTAGGATCACTGAGCTGGCTTAGCAGTGGGCTCTTGGCATGGCCGTGAAAGCCAATATATCATCTTTCTGGAAGCCTTTATAGGGAGGTGAAAGGCTGCTTGAGCATTTAGCTCTCGCAGTCAAGAAGCACAGGTGCGCTTCATAAGAAGGGAGGTAATGCACAGTTCGCTATTCCTGTGATGGTCCGGGCACCGACACCAAGAACCTACTGATGACCCAGCTTGGTGATCTAGGCGAAACCCCACACAAGACACGGCATGAACCTAGAAAAATTGCTGAGTTTTAATTAGTATTGTAGTTTCATGATGAAAGACGGTGGAAGTGTCGACGAAACTGTGTTTGAACCTGTGCCTTCAGTTGACGGTTGGGAGGAAATTGTGACTGTTCCTATCTCGTTTGAAAAATTTGTTAATGTTGATGAAGATGTTGCAGCGTGTGGCGAGCAAAGTGACGCGGACATAATCACCGAGGTAATCAGTAACGCCAACCAAGTTACAGGTGACGCATCTGAAGATGAGGACGGTGATTCTTTGGAGGATCAGGAACGACTGATTCCAAGTGCAGCAGAAGCATCCAATTACGTCCAACAACTCAGAATATTTTTTGAAATTAAACACAACGTATGTGATTTTATTTTTCAGTCACTAAATTCGGTAGATTCATATATTACTCGTCAGAGAATTAAATCAAGAAAGCAATCTACTATCTCGTACTTTTTTGACAAACAGTAGGCTAAATGTTATTTACTGTGACCAGCACTGTTGTACATACTATTAGTATCTAAAAATATAGTTTCCTGTTAAACCTTAAAGTTTGAGTAGTTTTTGAAACATTTTTGTTTTATTCTAATTTTTGGATAACTTAATTCAATTTTTTATTTGTCCCTTGTTGTTGAAATTGTCTGTTTCTGGAGGGCAGAAACTGTCTGTGGGTGCCACTGTACGTTTGGAAGTGTTTTGTAGAGCTTTTTTTCGTGCATACTTGGACCTGATAATGTTGACTTGACGAGCGAAACATGTCATCCCTTGATTTTCTTCTTCTGCAATAGTCCATAAGAATATATATAAATCCTAATCACATGTAATTTATTTCAGGTTATTTTCACATATTCCAGCAATTGGTATTGTTTTGTGTTGATCGACTGAAAGTTGCAATATTAATCCCCATTGTAGTCACTATGACGTTCGAGCTTTCACTGGACATGGAGTATATTAGTTCTATGAACATAGCTTCTAGCGGATTGAGATGGCAGACCTTTGTTATGACGACTGTTCTTCTCCTTTATTTAATAAATTGAACAACGCAGACCCCCAGGGTAGTTGAAATCCAATATCACAGCCTGGGTTGTGGATTAATTTTCACAGTCAATCGAGTTTTCCAGCGGATGCAATACACAGCAGGCTGTATGATGGGAAGAGAGAGCAGGAAGACGCGTCTCGACCGTTATCCGAACTCGATCAAATTTGCATGGCTCGTCTGAGTATGCTAGAAAGGTTCTCTAAAGTTCACAATAATATTAACAGTGTGGGAAGATTGCCATTACTGTAGCCATACCTCATACAGCACTAGCGTGAATCTGTTGGAATAGTGCGTACTGAAAAAGGAAAAAGTAAATTGAGTATATTAACCCTATCAAGCGGCTTTGATGGCGTAGTTCGTGGAATGCTGAGCATCTATGCCCAAGATTGCAGGTTCAAACCTGGTCGAAGTCGTCGGATTTTTAAGAACGTTAAAAATCCCTCAATTTGTCTTCATTTGGAGGGTAGGTAAAGCCGGTGGGTCCATGTCACAGACTTATGGCATGTAAAAGAACCTTCCACTAACTAAATTTGTGTGCAGCTAAATTTTAGCTTATATTTGATTAACGCTCTATAAGTTCCAACGTTTGGCACCAGGTGCTAGTTATGGTGGCATCTAGTAGCCAAGTTTACAGCTATGTGTCGTTGACGTAAGCATTTGGTAGCTGAAATAGGAACTAGTTGAAAATGATCGTTTGCAGTCCTAAATTACAGATAACACAAAATGAACACCGGTTATCAGACAGATTCTACACACACCCAAAGTACACGGGGCTACATGACCGCGTTGTCGCAGCCCCTAATCTGAGGAACCAACCTACCATAAATCCTATCAGGACATGTATCATATTGTTATCTTCAACATGCTACTTATTGTGGACTTGGGGCTACGTATTGAGACTTCGGATCCTGAGGTTCCGGTTTCAATTTCTTGCTCTGCCAGGGTATTTAGTTTTGTTGTTGTTTCATTTATGGGGCTTGGACACCGTGGACATTTAGCTCCCTGTACTTGGGTATGTATAAAATTTGTTTGATAACCTGTGGCTTTGTATTGTCAGTAGTAGTGTGTGTATTGGTTGTTCAAGTGAGGATTTCAGAAAAGGCAGCCGTAGCATTTGCCTAGAGTTGAAGTGGGTAACTACCGAAAACTAGCTCCAGTAGGGCTGAGATGAGAATTGAATCCACCTCTTCTCAGTTTTGCCTAACCAGACTGAGTGGACCCCGTTCCAGCCCTCAGACCAGAATTATATTTCTTGGCATGGCCAGTAATAGAGCCCGCAACCTCCGGGATGACAGATAAGAATGTTAACCGTTACACCACGAGGTGGTCTATTTAATTCAGGTTTCAGGGTTGGAACGGGTTCCACTCATTCTCGTGGGGTATACCTGACAAGAAATGGGTCCGAATCTCACCTCAGCCATTGGTTTTCTGTAATTTACCAATTCTACTCCAGGCAAATGCCGGTATGGTTCCTAACTTGCGGCCATGGCTGCCTCCTTCCCAATTATAGTCTTCATTGCAAATAGGGGGCGTGGTGGCTCAGCGGTCAAACTGTCTGCCTCTCACCAAGGCGGATCAGGTTCGATTCCGGGTCAATGCATGTGAGATTTTTGAAGTGAAATGCCATGTCCTGTGGTTCGGATTTCACACGATAAAGAAGCCCGTGGCTCATGATCGCGAGATAAACGGTCACGTTAAATTACAATCTTCCCTCCTTTACATTTGCAAATACACGCACGACAACAACTATCACTTTGACACAGGTTATCATACTGATTGAACACTCGCCCAAGTACATGGGGCTGCATGATCACGATGTTGCAATGCTCCAAAATGAATCATCGACAACAGCAATATTATTTCGTCACAAATTGCTCAAAGCGAACGCTGAATAAAGATATTTGAAACGTACAAAGGAAGTGAACGAGGTAGTACACTCAGATCGTGATGACGCTGAAGATGAGGGTAGCTGAAATAATACACAGGTTACAACAGAAATGTAAAGTTATGAAGCCATTCTTTCAGTGTTTCCTATACAAACTGTCAGTTGTACCTCTTCAATCGGTCGTTACGGCGTGGCTGCAGGCAGTCCCTCACATCCGCGAGGCGAGGAGGTTCGAATCCCCCCGCTGGCAACCTTGAAGATGGTTTTCTGTAGTTTCCCTTCTTCCTTCCAGGCAAATGCAGGGCTTGGTCTCTAACTATAGGCCACAGCCGCTAGCTTCCAATTCCTTGTCCTTACATTAACACTTTCCTCCCCACACAACACTCCACACGCGACGGTACTTGTAGCTCACCCAATGGGTGTCCGTATAGAAGAAGCTACAAAGCTCTGGCGAGCCGAACATGTCCTCGGACACTCCCGGCACTAAAAGCCATACGCTAAAAAAAGTCGGTCAACCCGTATTCGCCCAATGATTGGGTGGGGGTGCAATATACCCTATATAATGCATTAATAATATGTAAATAACACTCCGGGAATAACATTACATTTATTGGTTATGATCACTATTATAATGGGGCAATTTTAGGATGTATTTCGCCTGTTTACTTCTTCTTCTACTTCTTTCGAATAACCCATTTGGAGGGTACGATGAATCAACGTGGGCTATTGTCGATTGTATTCAATTTCCATTGTTTTCAAATTTCTTTCACCCTTCTAGAATGACGATCTTTCTCCTCTTGAGTCCACTTTCTGCTAGTTGTTTGTTTCTTCCTTTCTTGAAATGTTGCCTTTTGAATAGCTTCTCTGAAGAGTGATCTGCTTGCTATTGTGTCTGTATGAATACTGGCTTTTGTCAAATCTTAGTCAATTTCAATGAACCATGTAGGTTTGGATTTGTAACTGGTCAGTAAGTTGAAGATCTGCTTAGTTAGTCTACTATTTTCCATTTTATAAATGAACCCAAAATACTGTAATCTTCTCTTTCTCATTACATCAGTTAATTTTTCACATTTCAAATATAACTCTCTATTTGGTCGTAACCTATATTCTGCGTATTTCGTTTAGCTCCCAGTATTTTTTCTCAGTATTCGTCTTTCAGTCTTCTCTAATTTGTCTAAATCACCAAATCTTGTTAATTTAAATGTTTCTGCCGCATACAAGAGTTTCAGGTCTGACCACTGTCTGATAGTGCCTTAATTTAGTGTTCCAGGATAATGTTTACTTTTTTTATATATATATATATTATTGGCCTGTTTGCCATCTCTTGATGAATTCAGTACATTTGCATTTGTCTGTTGGCACAGGCTAGAGTAAAATTTGGCTTTTCACCGATGTCTCAGTCTCATTCATGGCTGTGAATATATGCAAGCTACCGAGGTATGGGTGGTGCTTAGTAATGGCATTCAGGGCACAGTCAGTGCCTGTGGGTGCTGTGAAAACGTTCTACTCATAGGGTTGGTAGTGCTGTTCTGACTCAGTGAGGAAAGCAATGGCAAACTACTTCACTCATCTTCTTGACTAGTACGCCTCAATATAGCGCTGCCTTGGGTTTTTGTGTGGGTATATACCCACATTGCCAAACGGCGTTACTTTTTGAGGATCAAACCAGCCTTCGGGCTGACTACCTAACAGACAGAATCTATATATATAAAGCTCAATGTTTGTCTGTCTGTCTGTCTGTCTGTCTGTCTGTTATGTATACAAATCCACACTGTTTCACCGATCTGAACCAAAATTTGTATACATACCCTTCGGAACCCTGCGGGTAACCCTGTCCACTTGAAATTTCCGACAGACCACCCCATTTCCTGCATTTAGGCCCTTTGTCCCAAATCTACACCGTTTCACCGATCTCAACCAAAATTTGCATACTTACCTTATGTAACCCTGTGAATAACACTGTACACTTAAAATTTCGGACAGACCACCCCATTTCCTGCATTTAGGCCCTTTGTCAAACTTCTACACCGTTTCACCGATCCGAACCAAAATTTGTATACCTACCCTTTGCAAACCTGCGGGTAACCCTGTCCACTTGAAATTTCGGACAGACCACCCCATTCTCTGGATTTAGGCCCTTTGGCCCAAATCTACACCGTTTCACCGATCAGAACCAAAATTTGTATACTTACCCTTTGGTGCCCTGCGAGTAACACTGCCTGCTTGAAATGGCGGACAGACCACTCCATTCCCTGCATTTAGGCCCTTTGGCCAAAATCTACACCGTTTCACAGATCTCAACCAAAAGTTGTTATTTACCGTCTGGAACCCTGCGAGTAACACTGTCTGTTTGAAATTTCGGACAGACTACTCCATTCCCTGCATTTAGGCCCTTTGGCAAAAATCTACACCGTTTCACCGATCAGAACCAACATTTGTATACTTACCCTTTGGTACCCTGCGAGTAACTCTGTTTGCTTGAAATTGCGGACAGACCACTCCATTCCCTGCATTTAGGCCCCTTGGCTCAAATCTACACCGTTTCACCGATCTGAACCAAAATGTGTATACTTACCCTTTGTAACCCTGTGAATATCACTGTCCACCTAAAATTTCGTACAGACCACCCCATTTCCTGCATTTAGGCCCTTTGCCAAAAATCTATATCGTTTCACCGATCCGGACCAAAATTTTTATACTTACCCTTTCGAACCCTGCGGGTAACCCTGTCCACTTGAAATTGCGGACAGATCACCCCATTCCCTGCATTTAGGCCCTTTGGCAGAAATCTACACCGTTTCACCGATCAGAACCAAAATGTGTATACTTACCCTTTGGTACCCTGCGAGTAACACTGTCTGCTTGAAATTGCGGACAGACCACTCCATTCCCGGGTAGAGGACAGGGTCCGTCCCAAAGGCAATGGAAAAAAGGGGTAAAACCGGACCCGCTCAGGAAACCCTCAGGGTTGCCAGCTACCGAACTCACCAGCCATGAGCCCTTGAGGATGTAGCACTATCCAGGGTGCACCAGAAGTGGTGGGGCTACACACACCCTGCCTCCTTGAGGGTCTTGAGCAGAAGACATGAGATATTAAGAAGAGAAAAAGAAGGCTGACACCTCGAAGAATGAGACTATCAGGAATGATTAGAAGGGCAAATTAAGGCGGGAAAGTGAAAGAGTCGCTAGGCCTCGGATACCCTGATACCATCGGGGTCGGAAGAGAACAAGAGTTTGACCAAGGGAGGCTGACAGGAAAGAGAACTGAAAGGAGCCCGGCACCAGTAAGTAGAAGCAATGCCGGACTCAGCTGGGGTCCCGTGGTCGCAAACCCACGTCCCACAAGTTGTGAGACCCTGGGGGGAGGAGGGGGGCAAGTGTGAGAATAGCTTGCTGATTCATCGCGAGGTGACATGAGAAAAATGTCCAGACCCCGCCGTGTTACCTGGTATTGCTGACTATGCTGATGTTCATACAGGGTCTTTGCTCAAACCACTGTAGTGTTACGAAAGAATGAGTGATTCACCGGTCAATGTGAATAGGACCGGGAACCCCCCCCCCCCCCCCCCCGAACGTCTGTCATCATATATCGTCATCATCTGCGATATCCTCAGGTTCGTGCAGCTTGGACCCGAGCAGTACTCGATAAGCTCTTTCACTACACGCATCGAGTATAGGCCTAAGCCAGAAAATAACGTTCAGACTTTGGTAGACATCGAAGGTAGAGATCTGAATTACCTATATCAGATTTAAAATTACACCATGTTTGTTTAGTAGTCATTTTTCATTACCTTATTATTATCATCATAAGGGCAAATGACCTAGATGTTACGCCCATTATACCACTAATCACCACACACAATAAGTCTTCATCGCCTGTGAATTTTGAAATATTTCTTTCTATCACGGTAGTTTGTAAGTTTGTCGTGTCAATTCAACAGTCGTTTTCATTACCATCCTCATCAAAAGAGCAAATGACCTAGATGTTACGTCCATTATACTACTAAGTAACACCACAGTCTTCATCGCCTGTGATTTTTAAAATGTGTATTCCCATTAGTTTGTAAGTTTGATATACCTGTTCAGTAGAAGTCGTCTTCATTATCATCCTCATCAAAGAGGCAAATGACCTAGATGTTACGTCCATTATACAGTACTACTAAGCAACACCACAGTCTTCATCGTCTGTGATTTATAAAATGTGTATTTCCATTAGTTTGTAAGTTTGATATACCCGTTCAGTAGTAGTAGTCTTCATTGTCATCCTCATCAAAAGGGCCTATGACCTCTCATTCCTTTAAAGTATCAATTTTTTCCATTCGTTGATAAGTTACATGTGCCAGTAGTCGCTTCTATGTTCAGCATCACTATGTAGAAGATGTTTTGCGTCAGAAGAAAAGACAACTGGATGCTCAGGAACGTTAACGATATATCGACTGCGAAATCTGGAAGCTCCTCTTGGAGGAATTGCTTCAGACATTTATCGTACAGTTTAAACCTTAACAAGACGAAACTTTTAACCAGATAGCGATCTAAGTGGGAGCTCTTTGGCAAAAAATAATCAAGTCTTTCCCGAAATGTGAGTTCTAATAATAACTTTTTCTATTATTTTCTAAGTTTCATGTGTCAGTTATGTAGTAATTTTCAATATCATCCAGATCAGTAGGGCAAATTACCTAGGTGTTACGCCCTCAACGTCATTGGGGGCAAATGACCTAGATTTTAAGTCCATTATATTTCTAATCACCACCACATAAAGTCTTCTACGACTGAGATGTCATGAATTCTGGGACCGCTAACGACATATCTCGACTCGGACTGAAGACAAATATCACGAGAATGATCATTATTTTACAGAGCCCTCCCATAGTGACTTAAGTATAAACATTGTCACTGGGTTTGATAAAGTAAGAAATGAATACATAAATAAATATTATTTATGACGTTGAGTGTTAAGGAGACTGAAATATTATCATCATTCCACCGGGCGAAGCCGGGTACTACTGCTAGTAGGCTATATTATCCATTGGACACCCGCCTAGTCATTGGCAAATTAGTGTTGACCGACTGTAGAGTTACAACTGACAAGGGTGCAACAGAGACATAAAGCTCATTGTTCGGGCTGCGATACTGCAGATTTAGTTACTCTGAGCTTTCGCCTTTAGACTAGATCACTCCACTGCACATCTAAACCGGAGAACTTGACATCTGACAGCAGGGGTTTAGATTGCACATCTGATATTCCGAAGCTCCTTTTACTCCAGGAGGTGTATATTACACTATGTATATTACTGAGCCAAAAATCGTATCAGTTCATATTAATACTCAACGCCATTTTACAACATAAAACCTGAGTAAATATGGTATGTGCCAGCGAGTGCGACAATATAAGTACGCGGTGCTAAGTGATAATGATGTCGTAAGTCCTCAAATAAAACAAAACAAAAAATAATGTGATCCCGTGCAATGGTGTTGTCATGGCAACGTCTGATGGCTCATCCCTCATCAATTCAGTAGTGTTGTCATGGCAACGTCTGATGGCACTTGGAATTTTCTTCTAATTCCGAAATCATTTTGCTCATCCTTTGGCGTAATGGTGGGTCATATCAAAAATTCTTTCAGACAAAAGTTTTAGGTAATTATTAGGGGAATATTGTCCACCTCGTACGGTTTTGATATTGTGACTATTAAGAGAGATATGATTAATGTTTCCCAAAAAACCCAATTTTTCTCACCCCTTTGGTGAATGGTTGGTGCTGTCAAAAAACGTTCCAAACATAAATTTTTGGGCCTTATCCGACACATAGTATGAAATTTAAATGGATTCGATATTTCAAATATTATGAGAGTTATAGCGATATTTCAGTTTTTCGAAAAAAAGCCCCCCATTTTCACCCCCTTCCACCGATTTAGCCCAGTAACAAACTCGACCGAGATTTTATAGGGATACATATTATGTAAAAAATTCAAAGTGATTGGTACAAAATTGCGGTAGTTATCGTGTCCACAAGAAAGTGATATATATCACTTATATATACATACATATATACATATATATACATAAATTATATATAAACTTTTGAACTGACTGTGGTTTTGGGGTCTGGCGGATGTGAAATGCGAAGATATGTCGAATTTTTTCGGAAGTCGAAACATGGTACCCATTGCAAAATCACAGTTCAAGCCCTTCAAGGCAAATTGAAAATAAAATATTACATTTTCGTCTGATTGTCGAATCGATCCCGGTTCAACAGTGAATCTTATTGTTGATGCATTTGTAATTCATTTTAGTTGTCTTCTCTACTTTTCCAAACTTAATGGACACACGAAACGTTTCTTAAGAGTTGTCGGCATGATGACACGCAATAGACTGATGAATGTCCACCGGAAACTCAACCAAATCCGGTTGATAAGATTAGCAATTGGCCATTTCTACCAATACGATCGCTGGTGAGAGTCAATGAAACTCAACCATATCTGGTCGATCAGATTAGGAGTTTGACATTTCTTTCACTACGAGCACAAGTGTAACTCAATGAAGAGTTTCACTTAAGCCCAAATAACTACTTCCAGTAGCGGCTTCGGTGGCGTAGTCGGTAGCATGCTGAGCTTCTATGCCCAAGATAGCGGGTTCAAACCCGGCCGAAGCCGTCGGATTTTTTAAGAGCGTTAAAAATCCCTCAGTATGCCTTCCTTCGGAGGGGAAGTAAAGCCGGCGGTCCCATGTCATAGATTTATGGCATGTTAAAGATCTTTCCACTAATTACACCTGTGTGAAACTAAATT
Source organism: Meconema thalassinum (assembly GCA_946902985.2). NCBI lineage: Eukaryota > Metazoa > Arthropoda > Insecta > Orthoptera > Tettigoniidae > Meconema > Meconema thalassinum. The sequence continues at coordinate 1,806,173,419 of OX336388.2, read as the reverse complement.
GGATAGGTTAAGAATGTAAACAACGCTCTTTGGTTGCTACGTTCGTTGCCAAGAGCCGACTGCGGTGGCGTCTAGTAGCCAAGTTCTGAACTAGGCCTAGTAGTCGTTGACGGTGGCGTTTGGCGGCAAAAGTAGGAACTATTTGAAAATTCAAAGTTGCAGTCCCTACTTGAATTAAAAAAACAGATACACACACTAATACAGTCATCACAATTAACACCGGTTATCAGACAGATTCTACACTCACCCAAAGTACACGGGGCTACATGACCGCGTTGTCGCAGCCCCTAAACTAAGGAACCAACCAACCAACTACTTCCAGTGTAAAATATAATTTAAAAAATGAAGATATTGCTTGAGGGTATTGAACCAAGTAACACAATAAAGAAATAATTATGTGTATAAATTAATTTAGCTATGATTTCAGCAAAGAAACAATCGATTTTAGGTTGCTTCTCTGGAACTGGTTTAGGCCGGAAGGGATTTTAAAAATGTGTTTCATTAGTTTCTTAGAAGTCTCCATGACTCACAATTAGAAAACTTTCCCGCCCCTTATTCCCTTCTACGTTTGCCACATTTGAAGAAATTGTTTACGTTTTTTTCTAAGATGAGGACCCCTACATTGTCTGGTAAGAGAAGTTTTCAACATTAAGACAACTACGAAGCATATTGACATAATCCACTTTTCTGCTATACATTATGTTTCCATACCTTATTTTTATTAGCCTATTTTCAATTTTGAAAAAAAAAAAAAAATAGGCTTATGAGATCACCGTTTGTCCGTGTGTGTGTGCGTGTGTGTGTGTGTGTGTGATTCGCGTGTGTGTGTCCCCCTAATAAAATCTAAACGGCTGGAGAGATTTCAATGAAACTCAGTAAGTTCATAGCACTATTCCGGGCGACCTCGACCGTGCCCTTCAAATTTTGTTACGACTCGCCAATCCAACATGGCGGCTGTGCGAAATATTTCACCAGCATTCAATATCTCCGAAACGATTACCGATATTACCCTGACATCATGTATGGTGATAAAGGGAACTACTATAAGTTCACTTATGTGATCTTTGAAAACCTGGTAACTACAAAACCAACATGGCGGCCAAGCGAAGTTGCGACGTTTAAATAGACGTTTCTCGCGATTTATCCAACCAAACGCAATGAAACTTGGTACAGTATATGTTTATATACATTGTAATTCACCGACAACTAACTTCGTTCATTTGTTTACATAACCACAAGATGGCGGATGTGCGAAATATTTCACCGGCATTCTGTATCTCTGAAACTATTAGCGGTATCTCCTTGAAGTTTTGTACGGAGATAAAGGGTACTACTGGAAGTCCATTTATATGACTTTAAAAAACCGGTTATATACAAAACAAACATGGCGGCCAAGCGAATTAGAAAATTTGAAATAAACCTTTCTCGCGATTTAATGCTCCAAACGCACTGAAATCTGGTACAGGAAATATTTATACACATTGTAATGCACTGGTATCTAATTTAGTTCAATTATTTACATAACCTCAAGATGGCGGCTGTGCGAATTTTAAAATTAAGTTTTTATTTCTTGTGATGTAGTCATGCGATCGAAATGAAAGTTTGAATAATGAACCTTCCCAATAATTATCCTATAATGGTACATGACTCTATGGCCTATACATTTAACAATCCAACATGGCGACTATCCGAAATATTTAGACGGCTCTCAATATCAACGAATCTATTGTAGCAATCAAACTGAATTTTTTACTCTTCATAGGGGCTATGAACTCAAGTTCACTTATATGACTTTAAATAACCTGGTGATCACAAATCCAACATGGCGGCGACGCGAAGTATAAATAATCACATGGACGTTTATCGCAATTTAACCATCCGAGAGCAGTGAAACTTGGTACAGTAAATCCTTATACGAATGGTAATCCACTGGCATCTAATTTATTTCAATTGTTTCCATAACCTAAAGATGGCAGCCGTGCGAAATTTTAAAATCTCCTTGTAACTTCTAGAGTCCTAATTATGCGATTGAAGTTTGAATACTACACGTACACAATAATCTGCATGTAACAGTACATAACTCTAGGACCTACATATATAAAATCCGACATGGCGACCATCGGAATTATTTAGTCGGTTCTCAATATCTACGAATCTATTACAGCAATCAAACTGAAATTGTGTATGTTGATAGTTGCAATAAGTGGGCTATATGAAAATAGGCTGTATAGTTCTTCACGGAACTACTTGTTTTACTTCAAGTTGACTAAAGTATGGTGCTCTTCAGTCGGTCAACACGAATGTACCCAAAAAAGAGTTGGGTTATACCCTAATCCTGAAAAAATTACATGAGATTAATAAATACACTAGGAAGGCCAGTTTCGATCGTCAAGCGATCATCATGAGATCTTACACTTAGGCTGAAAAATCTATGTTTGAAAATACAGGTGAAAATATTTACAATATGTGCAATTATTTAGTTGCAGTATTGGTAATGCAACTTGTCAGTGTATGCTAGTTGTAGTTATGATGTTAGGTGAAATGCTAAAATGGTGATAGAAATCCGGAATTTGTCTGTTTGGAGTGACTTTCTGGTTGTATATTTTCACCTGTATTTTCAAACATAGATTTTTCAGGCTAAGTGTAACGGATCAGATGATGATCGCTTGACGATCGAAACTGGTCATCCTAGTGTATTTATTAATCTCATGTAATTTTTTCAGGATTAGGGTATAACCCAACTCTTTTGGGTACATTCGTGTTGACCGACTGAAAAGCACCATACTTTAGTTTACTAAGGCAACACTGAAAAATGGCTTCAAATCTCATAACTCCAAGTTGATTAATTATGATAACTGCAATCGTAAGTGTGAACTGAGTCGTATTTTGGAGCGTAACCTAGGCTATATTGAGGTAATATGCGAATCTGTTACCATACCAGCGCTGCGGTACATGCCAACGCCCCAAGTTCACGCAGTAAAGACAATGTGTGTCGTCTAGCTATCGATTGAAGGTTAGGTTACAGCACCTGCAGCCGTCTGTGGAACATAATAAATGCACCTCTCCTCCACAAGGACAGAAATACACTGCGGACTTCCGAGCTGCACAGTCACATCAAATTAATGTGCACACTCCAGGTGCAATTACTCACTTTCGATTCTTCGTAAACTTAACACCTAGGTGACAGGCCCCGACAATTCTCGGTTTTATTCTTAATCATGCGGCATCTCTTGACCATGTATTGATCTATTTCGATCTACCACATTAAGTAGAATATTTTTAATTGTATATGTGCCACTTTCCCTTTTTTCAAGACCTTCTTGTATTCTTTGACTTCGTTTCAAAACATCGACTTTCAGGAAAGGGGGAACAGCATCAGTAAAGGACACGCTATTATTGAACAACGAACAACTGGAAGTAGTTTACAAATTTAACTATCCAGGCATCACCCTTCAGCCATCGGGGCGATCATTCAGACACCATATAGAAGAGAGGGCAATAACAGCTAATAAAATCATATGTGGACCTAAGAACCTTCACCACCTTTTACTGAATATAGCCATTATGCTCTTCAGCACCACAATACAACCCATAATAACATACAGCATAGACTTTGTATGGGGAAAAATAACTTACAAAAACCTCAAGAGAATTTTTGAAGACGTAACAGGGCACTCTGAGAGCCTGGAGGAATAAGATTTTTTTTGAATTGTTTGCAAATGCCAAATTTAGTGGCAACGCCGGGATTTGATCTTCTCATCACTGAACTGTATATCCCCTTTATACAGTAGCTATGGAACATGACGGAAACCACTCTGTTTATGCTTATAGATGTAATTAGTTCCTTAATAATAAATCATAAACAAAGTTAAAAGCTGTTGAGCTTTTGAAAAAAAAAACATTTAAAAGATTATTAACTGTAATGGCCCTCTCCTAGGAAACGCATAAAGCTGTTTGTTATGACAGACAATAAAACGCCTATATTTTCCCAGCATTATATTGTCGCTTGCTGCTGTGCTAAGCAATCCTTTGAGTCCATTAGGATCACAGCTGTCTACAATCCGCTTAACAAAGCTATTAAAATTCGTTCCAATTTAGATTTTAATTCTGTTCCACAGAAAAGTAGTATATAATCTGGCGAGCATCGATTTTTGCATAACATAGGAAAACAAGAGAGAAGATACATGCAGATGATATCTCAATATTCTAGTAGCGGTGGAACAGCAGTGCAAAATAAGCTCGCTATTGATCATTACTGTAAGTAGTGGAAGAAAGAAAACTGTTTGGTTTAGAGCAGTGGATAGCAGGACTTGTGCTCTGTGACGGTATTTACAGCAGCAGTATGGCAGTGTTATCTGTGACGCGGCTTAAAGAGGACGGAACTGCTGGAAAAGCAGAGTAGGGAAGATTTAGCTAACTTCGCGGTACGGCGAATTCCACAGTATTTAAATTAAATTTCTGCAGATGTAGTCCAGTGCACTCACTACCTAATTTCCCTGGGCTATGAATTTCGAAACGACAAATGCTACCACCTAATTGAAAAATCGTGAATACTTGTGTTACATGTTTGTGAAATAATTAAAAAATCTCACGTATTTCAGTGATGTAATAATGGTAGTAATGAAGCATACTATTATATTTATTATAACTTATTGCAGATTTAGACAAGATACCATACCGCAGATTTAGCCCTTGGAACACTGCTACAATTGAGTCCCGCTATTCCGAAAATCCGCCTACTCTGAAGAGAGATCAGAAAAATACCGAATGTTCATTTTTAGTTTCTTACTATTTATTTCTTACTTAAATACAGGAGAGAACAAGAAGACGTTAGTTTTATCGTGTTAAAACGTACAGTACATGTATTGTTATACTCTACAAAGAAGTTAAATAAATGATATTAGAGAATACAGTTCAACAGATTTGCAGTCAGCGCACACACTTCATCAAACTTCGCTAGAGTGAACACTGACCTGATAGATATGACTAGATAGAGCGCAGAGAAGTGAGTCGTGTGTATGGAATGCGAGACGACAGGGATAGGTAGTGTTGGGTGACGAGTCTATTTTTACAAGACGGTCAATTGTCTGCGCCATGAGTAGTCGAACGTCACTGTCCTTCCCTTCCAACTTTCAATAAACCTGTTCACGGGCAGATAATACTGTGTAAAGCTGATACTAGCACATGACCGCACACTAAATTTATCGCTTATCAAGCCAATACGTTGATATTATTAATATTATTATTAATTTTGTTGTTCTTTGGAACGCTGTGAAAGACAAGGAGGTTAGATATCTAAGCTCCTTGACACTATAGCGCTTTCTAGTAGAGAAAGGAAGAACTTTTGAGTTGGTGGAAAATCTCGAGATTAATTTTGCCCTTATGAACACTGCCTACTGAATTCATATGGGTTCTTTAACACGCCAACAACGTAAAACATTTTTGTCGCCTTAAAAAAAAACACTTACCATGGCCAGGAGCGAACCTGCAAGCTTGGGATTGGTAATCCGATACGATAACCACTCACCCACCGTGGCAAGCATATTATTAATGAAATCCGCCTATTCTGAAATTCCCGCTTCCAATTAGTTCGGAATACCGGGATTATACTGTATTTACAACATATCCCCAAAAAGTTACTAAATTCAAAATTCTTCTGGCGCAGTCAGCTGGCATTTGAGGGTGCGCAAATGCGAGGGAGCCGTGTCAGTAGATTTACTGGCACGTTAAAGATCCCCTTCGGGGCAAAATTCCGGCACCCCGGCGTCTCTAAAAGCCAGTGTAGTTAAAAGGGACGTAAAACCAATAACATTATTATTATTATTATTCAAAATTCTTCCATGGTGTCATTTTAAGTAGGCTTTTAGACGATTTAGACAACCAATGCTAGATGAAATTTTAAGAAAAGTTTTCTAGCGTGTTCATTACTAACTTCTTCATTATGAGTACCTGCTCCCATCTCTATGTCCAGGAAACAATCTGGTAGTAAAAATGATTGCCTTCCCACAGATATGTGTATATTTGTTGTACTATATGTAAGCCAGGCACAGCCATAAAATAAATGTTGTTAGTTTTCGGCTCTTTAAAGGATTAAAAATCCATAAATCTACTTTAGCTACATTCGTGTTTCAGTGGTTCTGAGAAGAGAACTGGATGATATATGATTTCAAAAAGAGATGATAGGAACATATTCTATAAAACACCGCTAAATTACGGTACCGTACCTTAAAATTTCATTTGAATTGCCACTACATATTCCGTATTTCTTACATTATGTAATTATTTTCTCAACTTATCGGTTTTTGGTTCTGGCGCTCTGTGTAATTTGTAACAGTATACGAGGCACGTCCAGAAAGTAAGTTCCGTTTGGTAATAAAATTAAATTGTGTACAGATACAGAAAAAATATTTATTGCACAACATTCTACACCTCTTAAACTACTATTCCACATAACTGCCGAACGTTTGCAGGCATTTGTCATAGCGTGGTACAAGTTTTTGGATACCTTCTTCATAGTAGTTTGCCGCCGACCCGTAAACGAGAGTGAAGGCTCCCCTGTTAGATATCCTACTGTTTGGCCACCACTGTTTGGCAAATTGCGTGCTTACCAGGAGAACTGCGTATGTTTAGGAGTTCTCCTGACCACATACGCAATTTGCCTAACAGTGGTGGCAAAACAGTAGGATATCTTACAGGGGAGTCTTCACTCTCGTTTACGGGTCGGCGGCAATTTACTATGATGAAGGTATCCAAAAACTTGTGCCACGCTATGACAAATGCCTGCAAAAGTTCGGCAGTTATGAGGAAAAGTAGTTTAAGATGTGTAGAATGTTGTGCAATAAATAATTTTTCTGTATCTGTAAACAATTTAATTTTATTAGCAAACGGAACTTACTTTCTGGACGTGCCTCGTATAACGGCAATAGATAATAAATGATGAATAAATAAATAAATTAATAAATAAATAAATTAAAATAAAAAATAAACAAATAGATAAATATACATGAAAGAAGGAAAGAAACATAATAAATAAATAAGTAAATAAATCAACAAATAAATCAGTACTCAAATAAATAAATAAATAAATAAATAAGTAATAAACTAATAGGTAATTTAATTAATTAATAAATTAATCAGGGAGTAAATAAATTAATAAACAAATAAATAAATAATATAAATAACTTTTGATTATGTAAATAGCAAACAATGGTATACTACAGTATTTTATATGAACGGCACTGTACAGTGAAGAACTGTTGGAGTGCAGGTTCCTAAGAGCCCGTGAAGCCAACACCTTCTATGAGGGTGTTGGTGAAGCTCGCGATGCTCGGGCGGTATTGAGGCTACCCGCAGAACTGATATGTATTACATGTTGTCTGATTCAGAAGGGAAAGGAGAGGTAAGCTTAGGCCTGTTCATATCTGCACTGGAAATGGGCCGTGTGGTGCAATGGCACAATGCCATAAGTTACTGGCTTTTGCCCAGGCAGCCCAGTTTCTAATCTCCGTGACTACAGGGTGGAATTTTACCCGAAATAATTTTGGTGCCAGGAGAATCGTTCGATATTGAACCCTTGCCAAAACCAAAATAAAATGATCTACGTTGGTGACCCCAAATAATTAGGATAAGCCGAAAGATAATTCAACTGACTGGTTCTCTGTGTGTTAGTGATCGTGTTTTGGGGGCCAGACTAGCTCTAGACTCAAAAGATGAGTAGGTTCGAATTCCCACAGTCGGCCAGCCTTGAAATAATGTTCTTTGGATTCCAGCTTCGGTTAAAATCTGAGGCAGTACCGTAACTCCAATGTGAAAATCACTTTACTGGAATTATTCATCATCACTCAGCTTCTCTCCGGCTTTGGAATGTTTAAATATTACTTCGGACACTTTAAAACAACAGATGACTATTTTTTGTTTTGTGGATCATCACAAACCATGAATCATTTACTGTCTGTCTGTGCTATGTTCTGAAGAACAAGATTTGAACTCAAATGTCACTTAATTCTTTTGTAATGTGGAATTCACAAAGCCCTTAAATACGAAATGACATGAAAAAGATCATGTCTGCCCAAATCCTTATTGACAGAGTTTAATTGTGGTAGTAAATGATACCTAAAGTCAATAAAATACAATAATTGGGTACCCTGTACCGATTTCCCTCATATTATAACCTTCTTCAGCAGGTACGATATGATTGAAGTTGCAAGATTACAACAACATTATTTCCACATCTTTGACTTCTCGTCTACTGGCTGTCTTCTTTGAAGAATTTGTTCATTCATTATTAACGTAATATAAAACAAATCGTGACAGATCTGATTTAAAACTTGTTAGATTGTACTGTATTTAGGCATTTAGTTAGTTAACATTTTTGGAAATAAATTTGAACTCATACTTTTTATAATATTACAGCTTATGTCAGCTTGCAACTTCATTCGTATCGTATCTGCTGTAGAAGGTTACAATATAACCGAAACCGGCACAGTGTACCCAATTATTGGATTTCATTATTTTATTTTAAATCACAATTTAAGTCCTTGAATTATTTAAAAAAATCAGATAGTCCTGTTCTTACAAACAGTTCTTCAAATGTATTCCTTATATCTTTAGTAATTTATTTTCTTAGGCCTAGTGCTTTATTAAGAACCACTAATTCATTATTAATTGATTGAAAGCCACAACACTAATACAAATCCATAAAACCCGGGTTCAAATAAATAATTAAATAAATAAATATCCCTGGCCAACTCACAGAGAATGAAGGAATTCTGGGATCAGAAGAATGCGAAGCAAATTGCCAAGTGGAGCAAGACTTAACCTGGTCCTAGATGGCCTCAACGAATTATATGCAGTATATATATTTAAATATGCCACGAATTCTTCCATTTCATTTCTGATATTGGGGTCAGAAAGGTCATTCGGCCGTGAAAGAGCATTTACCACAAATTTACTCATCTGACCATATAGAAACAGGGATATTTATCCACTGACTGTGGAACAGTGCTGTCTGAGAGCTCACCAGCTGGGATACCCATCAGTTATACATCTCCATCACAAGAGGTATCTTTTATTCATCAGCGACTCTTAAGTTGCTCTAAATCATCCAGAAGAGATAAATGAGAGTGCCCTTGGGGAAAATGAGCCTTGACCCTTTAGCGGCAATTACTCGCCGCGGACAAGCGGAACAAACTTGCTCGCTAATATAAAATACGCCCCAGCCTTGCTTGCTCTTTCTACTTGATTGCGTCTGTTCGTTTCTACAAATCGCTGTTAAGGTAACGATAATACCAGCAAGCAGCTGGCCATACTCGTTAATATCTCTTCTTATCGGCAAGAAACACTCTGACCTCTGTAGCGAGATTTGACGTCTGTACTTCACCTTACCCTTGGTCCAGCTCTGCGTCTATCGAGCTCAAATCATTGACTCAACTAATCGCTGGAAATGCTATGGGTCAGGACTGCAGCCAGGGTTTTGCCGTAGGTCTGATCCCATGAAACAAGGTTATGTTTTGGAAGAGCACCTAAAAGAACTGTAACTATTAGTTTCATTCCATACCTGCATGGAAATTACGTTGCTGTAGAGGGGCAGATTACCTCACTGTTCTGCCCCTTAAATCAACTATCATCATCATCATCATCACGCTTGCCACGGTGGGTGAGAGGTTAACATGTCGGTCTACTAACCCCAAGCTTGCATGTTCGCTCCTGGCCATGGTAAGTGATTTTTGAAAGGCGGCAAAAATTACGACTCGTATGTAATACGATGCTGGCATGTCAACGAACCCATTTGAATGCAGTAGGCCGTGTTCATAATGGCAAAATTAATCTCGGAAGTTTCCGCCAACACAAAGTTCCACTTTTCTCTACTAGAAAGCACTATAGTGTTCAAGGAGCTTAGATATTTAACCTCCATGACTTTCATAGTGCTTCAAGGAACAACGAAATTCGACATGCAAGCTATCCTCTGGGTGTCAAATAACAAAGCTTGCACCCGGCACGCAAACCCATACGATATTAATATATTATCATCATCATCATCTTGTTGGTTAATATAGGGGCTCCCGACACCGTACTCATTCAGCCCCGTGTACTTGGAATTGTGTAGAATTTGACTAATAACCTGAGTTGTTGTGCTATCTGTAGTAGTGTGTGTATATGTAACTGAGACGGAATGGGAAGGAGGCTTCCGTAGCCTTTTATTAATAACCACCCCGGAATTTGTCATGTGCTTCAGTGGCAAACTTTGTTAAAAGGTTTCTAGGATGCCTGAGGTGGGAATTGAACCCACCTTTTCTAAGTTCTGCCTCACGTGGCTGAGTGAAGTTCGATCCAGGCCTCTTGACAGAGCCGGGAATCGAACCCACTCCTACCAGGAGAAAGACAAGTATGCTAGTCACTACGCCACTAGGTGGACCAACAGAGTAGAGTATTTCTATCTAGTTCACTGGGTTACACTTGTTACGCGAACATATTCAGTTTTAATTGAAGTTTTGTTTTCTGAAGATAATATGTGTTGAGTAAATGGAAACTTCGCCCAAAGGAGTCAGCACTGCTTGCTAACAGAGAAGGCAAAGGCATTGCGTTTTAAGGGGTGGAACTACGAGGTCATCTGCTAACAGAGAGATAGCACTTCCACCATCACAAGTAAATTGTATGTACCGTACTCTCCTACTCACTCCTTCCATCCTTCCTTCCTTCCTTCCTTCCATAATTCCTTCCATCCTTCCTTCTCTCCTTCCTTCCATCCTGCCATCCTTCCTTCCTTCCTTCATTCCTTCATTCCTTCCATCCTTCATTCTCTCCTTCCTTCCATCCGTCCATCCTTCCATCCTTCTTTCCTTCCTTCCTTCCTTCCATCCGTCCATCCTTCCATCCTTCCTTCCTTCCTTCCTTCCTTCCTTCCATCCTGCCATCCTTCCTTCCTTCCATCCTTCCTTCATTCCTTCCATCCTTCCATCCTTCTTTCCTCCCTTTCTTCTGATTGTATAAGTGCGATAAGCTACTTGTTATTTTGGTGTTGACTACCATAGAAGCAGAGTATATATTACTAGCTGTAGTGTCCGGCTTCGCCCGGTGGATTCATTTGTTTTATGGATGATAATGAATACTACTACAGAACTGGCACATGATACTTAACTAACAGAATCCAATATTTTAAAAATATATATTTTTGTGGTGGTGGTGGTGGTGGTGGTGGAGGTGGTTGTAGTGGGGGTGATAAGTAGTACAGTATAATGGACGTAACATTCAGGTCAATTTCCCGTAATGATAATTATGAATAGGGAAACAGCTATTTACTAACTACAGCACTGAAATGAAAATCCACAGCCTGCTTCCAGTCTCCGACCATGTCAGGAATGGAATGAATGAAGCCCCCATCTAGCGGCGAGGATATGTAGTGTGCCGGCTGCCGAAGCCTGTCGCACTCCTCTGGGGCAATGATTAAATGAATGACAGATGAAATGAAATGATAGTGGAGAGTGTTGCTGGAATGAAATTGTGACAGGGAAAACCGGAGTACCCGGAGAAAAACCTGTCTGCCTCCGTTTTGTCCAGCCCAGATCTCACATGGAGTGACCGGGATTTGAACCACGGACCCACCGGTGAGAGGCCGGCGTGCTGCCGCCTAAGCCACGGAGGCTCCAAACTACAGCACTGACACATGTAATTTACAAACAAATTTACAAAAATAAAATAAAATAGAAAGAACAGTAAGTGAAACAAAAGACACTGCCTAGGGCCTATATCTCATTGGCTGTTAGAAATGTAGAGACCAATAGTGTCGTCTTTTGTCGCATAGCGCCGTAGGAAAATAATCAGAACTCTTTGGCAAACTTCGGCTGTCCCGAGCTACTGAGGTAGCAATAGTATCATTTATCGCCACAAAGCGCTTAACGATAAGTTTCAGAATAAATGAAGGTAAATTTGAAAACACCAACGCTTATCGCAGCTGATAACCTCAATGTACTGCACCAACACCATTGCTCTTATACAGAGGCATAATATTTTCATGATGATAACTGTTTAAGGGGCCTAAGAAATCTTTTTGCACTAATTACTAATAAATAAATTACTGCAATTATTTTCGCAATTCAGCACCAGAACACTGGTAGGGGTGACGTGATGCAGCCCGAACTGCCCGTCAACAACAGACTTATTAAAATACTCTTACAGTTACACTACTACGGACATGAATGGTTCTAGGGCCTTAATACGTGGTTTTCAAGTTCATTTTGTCTGTTATTCTAAATGTAGGGAATGGAGAGCGTTGTCCAAAATATCAAGTGAACGGTGTTACCAGCAGGGTTTCAAAGTGTATGTAAAATTTGGTGCAATTAAGAGAAACGGTGTAGATTTGTGATGAAGGGCCTAAATGCAGAGAATGGAGGGGTCTGTCCAAAATTTCATGCAGTCCAGTGTTACTCGCAGGGTTCCAAAGGGTAAGTATACAAATTGCCGTTCTGATCGGAGAAACGGTATAGATGTGTGCCAAAGGGCCTAAATGCAGGGAATGGAGGGTAAGTATACAACTTTTGGTTCAGATTGGTGAAAGGGTGTAGATTTGTGCCAAAGGGCCTAAATGCAGGGAATGGACTGGTCTGTCATAAATTTCATGTAGGCAGTGTTACTCGCAGGGTTCCAAAGGGTAAGTATACAAATTTTGGTTCTGATCGGTGAAACGGTGTAGATTTGTGCCAAAGGGCCATAATGCAAGGAATGGAGTGGTCTGTCCGAAATTTCATGTAAACAGTGTTACTCGCAGGGTCCCAAAGGGTAAGTATACCCATTTTGGTTCAGATCGGAGAAAAGGTATAGATTTGAACCAAAGGGCATGTCATAAATTTCACTTAGACAGTTTTACCATCAGGGTTCCAAATTTTGGTTCAGATAGGTGAAACGGTGGACGTATCACTAACCATAACGCCAGCGCATGCGGATAGAGCTGTTCGGGAGCACTTGTTCAACCGACTTACTGAACAAAAATCAATCTTGAAGGTCACCTGTGAGGTGTAGCCTAATGCCACATAGCCTAAACTATTCCTCTTGAATCAGGCTATCATATAAAAAAAAATTTTCGAATCGGACTGGTAGTTCCAGAGATTAGCGCGTTTAAACACATAAACACACACACAAATTCTTCAGCTTTATTATATAAGTATAGATTATATATTTGATATGAACTGCTTAGTCGCTGGGACAGCAATACTGCCGTTGGGCCAAGTTTCATAGTTGCTTCAGCACTGGTCTTCATAACCCACGATTTTGGGCTCGAATCCTGATCAGTTCGATGGTATTTACGGGTACTTAAATGTTGAAATATTAACAAAATTATGACAATGACTGTACTTGGATAGTGCTACGTTAAAGTGTCATTTATAACTACCTGTACTCGCAGCTGATTTCCAAAATAAGTTATTGGTTCATGTGGTTGTCCACAGGATTATTAGCCCCCTCACTTTTTAGCATGTTCGATGTCCAGTATTCTGATATATGTAGGAAAATACAGAATACATAAGTCGTTGTGAGGCGCATATTTGTAGTAATGTTAATGTCACAGCGCTTCCAGATTTTGGTCGGTGGCGTCAGATTTTAGTGATCGCATTTCTAGCTCATTGCTGTGAAACACTTTGTAATAATTTCAGACTGTGTGCAGACCACATTCCGCGGCTGGATGCGCTTTATTTGTACAAGTTCTTTTATATAATGGACTAATATAACTTGTTGCGGAAACTGGCGCGTAAGCATATCAAACTCAATTATAACTGTGGATGTTTTCATGCAAATGAAGTGTATGAGAATTATTTGTTTCTTATTATCCTGGAGGCCGATTAAAACCATAAAATATCACCACTGTAGGTAATTTGGGTGAAAATATTCAAAACTCAAGGCAGCTCTAATGAAGCCATTGATCATAAGGCGGCTTCTGTGGCGTAATTGGTAGAGTTTCTATGCCCAAGATCACGGATTCAAACCCTGCCGAAGTCGTCTGAATTTCTTAGAGCGTTAAGAAAACCTCAGTATGCCTTCCATCGGAGGGGAAGTAAAGCTTGTGGGCCCATGTCGTAGATTTATGGCATGAAAAAGAACCTTCCTTTTACTACAATTTGTGAAGCTAAATTTCTATGTTAGTTTTGATTAACACTCTCTAAGTTCGAACGTTCGTCGTCAGGTGCCCGTTGAGGTGGCATATAGCAGCCAATTTCGCGACTAGGTGTCGTTGACCGTAGCATTTGATAGCAACAGAAGGAACTACTTGAAATTGATCGTGTGCAGTCCTTACCTGAATTGCAGATAGCACACACTTATACAGCAATCACAATTAACACCGGTTATCAAACAGATTTTACACATACCCAATGTACACGGGGCTACATGACCGCGTTGTCGCATCTCCTAAACTCAGGAACCAACCAACCAACTGAGCATAAGAGTAGCTTCTTTCACAGCATAACAGGTAGGGATGGATTATCGATTTCTCAGCAAGGGCAGGGACATTTTACCTAGCAGTAAAGGTTGTTGTTGAATATTTAGGGGGTTCGCGACATCGTGGTGTTGTAGCCTGTGTACTAGGGTGTGTGTACAATTTGCATAAAAACCTGTGTCACTGTTACTTCTGTACTAGTGTATGTATTTCTAATTGAGGAAGGATTTGAGTAAGAAGGAAGGAAGTTTATAGTTTAACGTGACCGTTAACCTCACGATCATGAGCCACGAGACCTCCTTTTTACGTGGAATCTGAACCACAGGACATGGTATTTCACTTCCAAAATCTCACATGCATTGCCGGAATCGAACCCGTTCCGCCTTAGTGAGAGGCAAACAGCTTAACAGCTGCGCCCCCCTCCCCCAGTAACAAGCAGTCGTGACCTTAAGTTAAGTAATATCCTGGCATTTGCCTGGAATAGAAGTGGGAGACCACGGAAAACCATATCCATGGTGCTGAGGTAAGAATCGAACCCACCTCTTTTCGGTTTTCCTCACAAGGCTGAGAGTATCCCGCTCCTGCCCTCAGCTAGCATTCTCGGTTCTGCCAATAAATTACATTCTGGTCTGCGGAGATGGGTTCGATTGTAACATCCACCATCCTAGGAGTGGTTTCTGTGCTTTTCCACTTCTAGACAAAACTTACTTGTGACCATGGTTGTCTTCTTTTTCTTCTTCTTCTGCTTTTTCGAAATCCTAGCCCCAATTACAAATACACATTCATTACAATAGCACAGGTCAATGAGTATGATATCACAAGCCCCTAAATAAATCAACATCAACAACACATTTTAGAAACGAAACAAGATATTACACTTTTTTCACCTTGAGAAAAACCTGGAATAGGCTATTTTTGTGCTGTGTTCTCCAGTCGTGGAAATCCACAGGCCACACCACAGTAGGCAACTAATGCAGTGTGATTGTGCCAAGCATAGGCCTACGCTAGCGTCATATTATGTAGTTTTGCAAGTAGTCAAAGTAACAGCGTACAGGACCAGAGGTCACAAGTTCGGTCAGACATTTTAATATTAATTTGTGTTGACCCACTGAAAAGTTTTCTATGTTAGTTTTAAGTCTCTTCCTTCAATTTTAAAAACTGAATTAATTATAAAGTCAAGATGTGACAGATAAAACGTGATTTTCACAAAGCACATGGTAGCTTAAACACAGTGATAGCAGAAGTGCATTGCCATTTTGATAAATTATTCTTCAAAGGGTAGAAGCAGAGTTTGAATTGAAATATAATAGAAATTAACATTAATTTCAGTGCTACGATCCTTTTCCAAAATGATGAAACTCGCTTGTATTTTCCGCATAATCCATTTGTACAATTGTTATTGCCTATGTGGATAGCTATGATGCTTTTAAAGGAAATTATAAGGTATTTTGTTGTTGTTGTTGTTGTTGTTGTTGTTGAAGTAGTTAATACGATTTAGGAGCTTGGGACGTCTTGGACATCTTGGGTACTTATTCAATTGGTCAGATAATTTGTTTTAATATGGTGTCTGTAGTAATGTTGATGCCTAGTAATCAATCAACAGAATGCTATACTGTCGGTCAACACGATTGTGTCCAATTAGATTCATCGGGGAATACAAATGTCGTAACAGCCTAATCTGGACGAAATATTACACGAATTATCTATCACTTTCCGTTTAAGCAATTTAATCTTACCTACCCATGATTAAGGCTGCTTCAATGACAGCCGAAACGTCGGGAAACAATCATCGATACACGACTCGGCTCCATCCTGTAAGCCTAGATGATAAACTAGACACCAGCCGCGAAAGCCTACGATCTAAATTTAATCATTCTTCGATTTCTTGTGTTTATCTGCAGTTGGATTTCTTTGCTCATTGTACACTACATCTGTTAAAGGAATGTTATTAACTCACTTCTACGTTTCTTACTACTGTATTCTAGCAGAGTTCTTGGAGTGACTCAGCTGATTTCAGTGAGTGATTATTAAGGTGCCAATGAGATTCAGTGAGTTTTTTCTCTTTTGTAGAATTTCTTGTTACAGCTACCCCGTATATTGTAGATAATAGTGAATTTATGCTTGTTATTTATTATGAATCCTTTCATTCATGCTGTTCTCAGTAATTTGTGTTGTCGACATAATCTTCATTATTACTCGTAAATTAAGATATCATTCACCCTGCAAAAGGGTCTTTGTTTTCAAGGACTTTGCAAATTGCAATTTCTGACAAACAGAAATTAGCTGGCGAATGGGCATACACAGTACGAATTGTCTGTGAGATATGTTAAGGAAATAATAAAAAATGGGAAATATTTGGGATATTAGAGGTTAGATAAATGCGGTTAACATACGATGACAACAGAACACACAAGTAGAAGATTATACTATTTTGGCCAGCTACTAAAATTAGCAAACTTTTTGTACAGAAAGGGGGAGAGTTATTTAATGGGATCCAATTAAATACCTCTCTTTGGACAAAAAGTATCTTAATAGATTGTATACATAGTTCATGAAATATTTCTTGCAGGTTAGGGTGATAAAATATGTGTTCTCTCATTGGATACAATCATGTTGACCAACTGAAAAGCGTTGATATATTACGGTGTGTAACCATAATTTTTAAGGATGGGAAGGTTGTAGGTGCCCAAAGACTAGAATTAAAGTATTATCCTCGTAATTTCCTGGAGGGAGCGAAAGTGAAGGGGAAAACCACACTCAGGATAGCCCCTGACAGAACCGGAAGTCAAACCTCTGATCTCCAGACTTGTTGCTACTCCTTGTAGTGGGCATTTTGAGCGAAAAACATTCACGGCTCTACCGAAAAGTATACGCCATATTATGTCGTTAATTGTATGTTGAGCTATCAGTGCAACCAAGAAGTGTAGTGGAGGACATTAAGTCTCTCTACGAGGAAAAAACGAACAGAAAAGCAATTGTTTTACCACGCCATTCTCTACATTGGGCCCACAAGAACTTAAACACAGGCAATCAGACAAATACAATACTCATCAAATAAACTAGTCTTGAGCGATATGCCTCATGCCCATAAATAAAGTAACACAAGGTACAAACGCAACAAAATAGCCTAATTTATATTCACAGATGTCGCTTTGCTGTCTGTGGGCTCCTGGCGGTATTCCTAGGCAACACCGTTTATTTGTTCAAAGAGTATAAATATGAATCTTTAATAAATGAAAATCTTATGTTTTGAGATTCATTTCTTTCTTTACACAGCCTTATGCTCACGATATTATTATTTGATCTATATTTGTGTTCACTTAAGACTTGCATGAAGCCATCTCAAAATATTTGTAAGACAATTTCCTGCATCTATATGGAATACATTAATGTAAATATAGAGAGTGGGTAAAACGTGCATGTCTCTAACGAAATTGGATATTGGATGGAGCATAATGTTAAAACAGTGCGCTTATCAAGGTATCGTGTGTAAGGAACTGGCAATTCCATATTACTCAATTTCCACTACCATTGCGACAACGATGTATAATTCACATGTATTCATCAAAGTAGGGATATTTGGTTCCCCAACACTGGAATGAAGATAAACGAGAACGTCATTCTCAGGAGTAGGGATGTTTGGTCTCCCAACACTAGAATGAACGTATTCCACCTCGATCTCCATAAACATCAGATTGTTGTTGTTTTGTTTAGGAACTTGGCATCATGTTGTCCGCTAGCCTTACGCAAGTCGTCAAAATTAACACCTCTTGCGTGGCGTGCATGTCAACGATACCTTTCTAGACCTGACCGGAATAAAATATCTTGGAAGAGTCGGACATTGAAGCAGTCTCTGTGGTAGAAAATCATGCATGCTAACTACTTTGCCAAATTGTATTGTTGTTATGTGTGCAGTAGTGTATTTATAACTGAGTTTATGATTGGGATAGGTGGAGTCATATCCTTAAATTAGGAATTAACCTGGCATTTTCCTGAAGTAGAAGTGGGAAACCACAAAAAAAACCTTATAGGGTGGCTGAGGTGGGAATTGCACCCACCCCATCTCAGGTTTGCCTCATGAGACTGAGTGTATCCCGAACCAACCATCAGACCACAATTTTATCTCTTGGCGGAGCCGGAAATCGAATCCAAGGCCATCGGGACCTCAGTCTTAATACGAACCTCAAGACGACATAAGTCGACTATTCGATGTTTCTTTTATCTTTTTTTCAGAGAAAATTCGTACATGTCTATATTTCCCTCTCTTCCCTACATCATCACTCATTGAAATCAATGATTACCAAAACATGATTCAGTCACTACTGTAATTGCAATCTAGCCTACAGTAGGCCCTATCTCCAGCTTACGTCTCCACGATCAACTCATTTCGACAAGGTATTGCAGAGAAAATTGCCTCCCTTGGTCCATTACGGCAATGAGAAGCCACTCTATGGTCAATAATGATATTCGAACCAAGGTGTCTCACAAATTCTCACTTCCATGACTGCCAGATAATAATTGGGCTAAGCTACCTTGGTCGGCAAAATTAGTGCAGATTTTCCTTTAGTTATCACATAACGGTTTCTCGTTTTTTATTAGAAATTCTCATTGTTCCACGCCGTAACTCGTTAAATCATGCACCACGGCCACAAGGGCAGCTGCAGCAAGTCCGGAGATTGCAGGTTCGAATCCTGGTGCTGTCACTGGCTATCCTGGATGTGTGTTTTCCCCGGATTTTTCCACACTGCCTCCAGAAAAATGAGGGGATAGTACCTTACATCAAGTCCCAAGGCACCTACCCCATCCCTATCCCAAAAACAGTTACACACACTACTACAGTCATCACATGAATATGAGTTATTGCACAAGTTTAACACACACACAACTACACCGGGCTGATGACCAAGATGTCCCAAATCCCTAAAATTAATAAAAACAACAAACAGAACTTATCTTAACTTATCTTTCAAATACAATGATGAACATTAGAATCGGAATACACCTCGTATATGATATAAAAAGCCCGTCAACTATGGTTACGCTCTCATTTACCATGATTTCATTAAACATTTTGGAGTATTGGCTTATTTTGCTGTAGGAACGTAACTCTATGAAGATATCGTCTCAAAATGTCAAAAGACCACCATGAATAATATATTATTTGTCTCTCGAGTTATTTGGAATACAGCTTCTGCAGTGTAGACACAAGCTATCTACGCTACTGTCATGTTTATCTCTAACGACAATGGATATTGGATGGAGCAATCTAGCCTTCAATATGCTAGGCTGGAGCGGTGCGGTATGAGGGTCTTGTGTGGCTCCCACTGTTCGTTACTCATCTTTCCATTACCATAAGCCCTTCTACCCAATTTAACTCGTCTCCAATCTAATTCAATTTAAATAAACGAGTTCCCAAGAAATTCACGGTAAAACTCCACAAGTGATTCAGAATCGGCGATCGTAATTGAATGTTCCATGCCATTGTCAGTTCCCCGTGAGTGTTTTCTTCAAGACAAGAGGTGTCCAGAACCTAAGGATTCATCTGTTTATAATAAGACTAGCAACCCACCCCGGCTTGGCCCGGGAACAGTTATGAGTGCATTACGTGATAAGCGGTTTTTTTTCGATGTCAAGGAACTACGGCCTATATCCGTTTTACGTCTCGGCATGATGGGTTAAAATCACTGACTGGACTATTAATCATATTGTCATGGAGATGCATCTGCAACGAATTCTTGTGAGACGTAATTTAAGAATGGCGAGGTACATGAAACACAAATCCCCCTGCCGTCAAATCTTAACTTGGCTGCGTATGTTGCGGAACTAAAGGTACACAAGCGAAATTAAGAAAAGCCGAGTTGCATTTCCAGGAAAAACTCCGAACACAACCACTCTTCTCTGAAGGCTTCACTCAACACGACTCGACAGTTTGCTCCAGGCTGTATCTGGGGTAATAGGCTTGCCCGCTACCTTGGCTGTAACTGGGGTGATAGGCTCGCTCTTAGCTAGCTCGTAAACTGTCGCCTTAGTAATTGAATGGAGATTGTTGGAAGAAATGAAAACCTAAAAACACTTAGTGGGCGATGTATTGAAGATAGAGATATGCTCTCACGGACTTTTTTGTAGAACTTTTCATGCTGAACAATTCTTACACTCATAGTGTATTGATATTTTTAACGGTTTGTCCAGCGTAAGCTTAAAAAGCGCACGGACGTCAGGTTTTAATTTCGACTTTTTCATTGAAATCTTTACTGCTTCCTTTGATCATAAATGTATTTGTTCCTACAGAAACCTTCCTCGAAACTTTTCCGTGCCTTCTGTTGGCATTTTATACGCATCGACTTTGGAGAATGACAAGTTGATAATACGATATATTTTTAAAGCGTTTGTAACAGCCTATTGTGAGTTATTTGAAAATGTTATTTGAACTAAAGAACAAAACGATCCCACATAGTACCTGTTCTCTAGCTGTTGGTGCTAATTCAGGATATTAATTACCGGTAATACTGGAAATTGTGTGGGCTCAGCATTTGCTCTCTTCCCAATAACGAATTCCAAAGCTTTGAAACATTGTTTACCCTGAACTAGCACCAACAGATAGCGCACAGGTACTATTTTGGATCATTTTGGTATTTTGGTCAAATAACAGAAAACAGGCTGTTACAAACGCTTTAAACTTAAAATGTAGTCTATCGCATTATCAACTAGTTATTCTTCAAATTCGATGCGTATAGAATGTCAACGGAAGGCAAATCAGTGGAGTCCAAATAGAACAGTCATGATATCTGGCAGAAAAGTTTCGCATAAGAAATACCTTTACTGAACAGAGAACTGGATTATAATTTCCGTGGATCTAATGGCATACGCCTGCATCCTCCATGACGCTATGGTGTGTTTATGTCAACAACAGCATTCACTAAAATTCTAAGCGAAATCTTACGAATGCAATGTCCTGTGTAGAAATTGAAGTTGCGGATATTTAAGTACAGTGCTATTTATTTTGCAATATTCCCCAGTGTGTATGCAAACATTATGAACGCTGCACGTTTTCCATGTCGGTATAGGCTAGGGTAGGGTGGTGTGTTGAAAACGTCTGGTCGTATAGTCCTAAATTTCATGCATATTTCATAGTATTTTCTTGTTACCGTAAAGGTTCTTGCTGATTTTGTCATTGTGTTTGGGATTGTAACAACAATGGTTGATCCAATATAGGCTACATTGTCAACTTTCAAATCATGTAATTCATGTTCGACATGTTGGATTTTGAGCGCATGTGCGAAGCTATCCTTACCTAATTGGTAAATGAATGAAAATATTGAGCTCTGATTGGTGGTAGAAACTGTATCATAATGAAAAGTAGTATTTTAATGAGCCCCATTATATTACACTTTCCTCACATATAATATTTACATTTCGACATCGTCGTACATATAGTAAACAATTAATAAGAATTCTGTTTTCTGCAGAACATTTTCTCGGAAGTTGGAGCTATTGTTATGGGACACTCCCAACGTTGGGAACACGCCTTCCATTCTCCAGATCCATTTGCGTTTGTTTGCTCTCTTAATGCGCGACGCTTGACGTGTAGTCACGTGGTGTAATCTTGCAAAGACGTTTCGCAGAGAGATTTTATTTCAGCAGTTACATTTTCTAAGAGATCATTCCTCGTTCTGAAAAATGTGTTATTCACTTTATGACAATATGAATATGAGGGGGTGATTATTTATGTTACGTAGTGACAGTTTTTTTAAATCCAAAATAGCAAAAATAACATTTCGTAAGATTTTTATTAGAAATGCATCCCATGTCGCTAGTGGATAATTTAAATATATAATATCCAACACCGAACATTTTGAAGGTCCACTGCTGTCTTTTAACGTCTAGACTTATAGAATGATTCCCCTAGATCGAACTAGGTACTGTATCTGTAGAATAAGTCTTATAAATGAGACCGTTGTCGGGATTTGAACTTTGATTTCCCAGGTAAATGACCTACCCAAGTACGCTATCGTTCCCTCCACCCAGCCTTACTTGATTTCCTTATTCTATATGTAGCCTTCACTACAGTGTGACCTTGCTTATACATATGTCTATCTTCAAAAATGTGGGTTTTTCACAAATAATATTTTTTTGTGGCAAAATATGCTTCAGGTGCATCCGTTTTCAGCGATAATATATATATATATATATATTTTTATCGTATGGCTTTTTTTAGTGCCGGGAGTGTCCGAGGATATGTTCGGCTCGCCAGTTTTGTAGCTGCTTCGAGACGGACACCCAATGGGTGAGCTACAAGTACCGTTGGGGAGGAAAGTTTGGATGGAAGGACTAGGAATTGGAAGGTAGCGGCTGTGGCCTATAGTTAGGGACCAACCCCAGCATTTGCCTGGAAGGAAGATGGGAAACCACAGAAGACCATCTTCAAAGTTGCCGGCGGGGGGATTCGAACCTGCTCGCCTCCCGGATGTGAGCGACAGCCAGCAGACATGCCGTAACGACCACGGCTAACTCACCCGGTAGCGATAATATTGAATGATGTCTATACATTCCATATAGAACCATCCATAACGCAGAATATTAGTCTTATTGTTGTTTTATTAGTTGTACAAGTTAAAATTGATTCATTAACTAATAGGAGGATAAAAACATACAAATACAAAATTATATGGATTTATTTCTCAAAATGTATTCGTCTGAAATCAAAACTAGTATTAAAATTTGGTTTTTTTGCTAACAACATATACGTAAAAGTCATGATAATTGAGGAAACTTCATTTATTTGAACTAGGAAGCATTTTGAATATTTGCGATATTAACAGTAATAATAATAATAATAATAATAATAATAATAATAATAATAATAATAATAATAATAA
The DNA here is from genome assembly GCA_946902985.2 of Meconema thalassinum. Taxonomy (NCBI): domain Eukaryota; kingdom Metazoa; phylum Arthropoda; class Insecta; order Orthoptera; family Tettigoniidae; genus Meconema; species Meconema thalassinum. The sequence continues at coordinate 1,806,150,121 of OX336388.2, read as the reverse complement.
GGAGAAGAAGAAGAAGAAAATAATTATACTCATAATACGAGTAGAAATATTATCACAGAGGAAATTATACAAAAAATACTCCTGTTCATAACGCTAATGAAGATGAACACCAAGCCCCATAAATCATACGAAGATTTTCAGTGCACAAATGAAGAGATTTTGGTGGAAGAAAAATGCAACATTATCAGCTAAATAAGTTTTATCGCGCTCTTCAGATGGGCATAACGATGTAAATAATAACAATAATTATATTATTAATTGTATTAATAATACGATTAATCATCATAATAGTAGTATTAATATCCCAAAAACGTCTATAGATTGAAAAGTGTAAGTCATTGTATATATTTTTATTGATAATGGAATGTTGTAAGCAAAATTAGAAGAAAACAGATTGGCAATTACAGGAAATAGAAAGATCTACTGTCGACCAAAATATTATGTGTACTCGAGTTTGAAGGTTGTTTGTGACGTAACCAATAGACATACATAAAATACAATAACATCATCATTTTCGTCGTTCTATTTTACGTGAGCTCATGTAGGTTTGGAATTTTTAGTTTATATTTTAATATTTTTTATCGCAGTTGGAACACAAAAAGTGCCCGTTTTTAAGCGTGTTTCAACCATGCGTCACATTTAAGAATTATTATCTCACAAACCCGTCATCAGATCGAATCCCAATTTTAACACAATATACATTGAAATGTTGTATAACTGGTTTATTAATTTCAAAATTTTGCGTGTCCAAGAAACAAAGTTGTTATCATTTGTGTAAGGTAACGTTTTCTCGGCTTGGGGTGGTTGGAATATGTAGTTCTTGGTCGCGTTGTAATTCTTATACATCAAAAAGCTATGCTGTATGACTTTAAAATACGTAAATTAATTCACTTATTTTATATCGGTTTATATTTGAACGGGGAAATACGACCTCGCCTCGCTCGGCAGTGATGGGCTCCACTCAGCAACGCTGTTCAGCTTACCCCGGAGCGGCTGGCTGGTGAATCATGCCTTATTTCCACGAACAAATACAAACCGATATAAAATAAGTGAATTAATTTACGTATTTCACAGTCATACAGCATAACTTCTTGATGTATAAGGATTACAACGCGACCAAGAGCTATATTTTCCAACCACCCCGAGCCGAGAAAAAGTTACCTTACAAAAATGATAACAACTTTGTTTCTTGGACACACAAAATTTTGAAATTAATAAACCAGTTATACAACATTCTAATGTATATTGTGTTAAAAGTTGCATTCGATCTGATGATGGAGTTTTGAGATAATAATTCTTAAATGTGACGCATGGTTGAAACAGGCTTAAAAACGGGCACATTTTCTGTTCCAACTGCGATAGAAAATATTAAAATATAAATTAAAAATTCCAAACCTACATAAACTAACGTAAAATAGAACAACAAAAATGATGATGTTATTGGATTTTATGTAGGTCTATTGGTTACTTCACAAACAACCTTCAAACTCGAGTGCACATAATACTTTGGTCGACAGTAGTCTAAATAGCCTGAAGGTTACCCATGACTGAATTATTGATAAATATGCAGAAACCATTTTTTATTTGTTTTTCTTTTGTTTTTGCGGTATAAAGTGAGTTCTATAGTTCCAAAACCAGTCATCTGCATATTGTAAAAATTTTCAGTACAGCCAAGAACTATTTCTGATTATGTTATGCAAGACAAGAATACATTTCACCCAAAGAAAATAGACAACAATAATGCTTTTCATAGACATTGTGATTAATAATCATACATAATTCCTTCTTGGGTTATTTACGTCTAAAATCGACACATTGCCGAGTTTGGAACTCACCATTGGAAAGTTTTCCAATTTTGTAACTAAAACAAGGAAGGTTACAGGTTGTTTCTCCCAAATGAATAAGAAACAATTGCTTGAGTGTTCAGAAAACTTAAATATGATTTATTATGAGTCATAAGACACATACAGTTGTCACTACAGTAGCTTGAAACAAAAAGGATTAAATTCCTTCACACTGTCTGTGTTTTCCACCATAGTTGCACAACACTCTTCAGCGTCTTCGTTGTCACCCAGTTGCAGACTATTTTTATAGAATGCAAGGGATTGGCTGGTTTTCCAGTCAGTCCCAAAATGTTTCTCTAATGGCTTCGCAACATCTCTGAGTTGGAGCGGATTAACAGTAATACCACTCATGCCGCTTCAGGACGGGATGGCAGCAATAGTAGAATCGGACGCATCAGTCTCGACTTTGAAAGGAACATTGTTGTCGATGCTACCTAGCGCAGCATTCATTCTCTATAGCAGATTTAAACGATCGAACGTTTATTGTATATCATGTAGACGACAATAATATCCAATAAGAACATCTAGCGACGTGCCATTGACTGGAAACACTGATAATACTCAGCAATTATTCTAGGTTTGTGCCGTGCCTTGTGTGGGATTTCGCCTTGGACACCAAGCTGGCTCATCAGCGGGCTCTCGGTATCCACACCCGGACCCCCACAGGAGTAGCGAACTGCGCGAGCTTCACCCCACACAAGGCACCACACAACCTAGAAAAATTGTTGAGTTTTAATTCACTGGCCGTGAAAGCCAATATACCATCTTACCGGTAATAATGGTGCACTCCGCGTGGCAAGCTTCGGAACTAACAAATGGCTACTTTCGGAACTAACAACATCGAGCAAACGGCCGGTTCTGGAAATAACCTACAATTATACTTCGCAATTTCTATTGAATCGGGCTTGATTTGACAGTGATTTAATCATAGAAAGTCAATATCTGGGACTACTGCTTTTTACAATAAAACGTATTTTCAATTTCATTGCATACGGCCGGTTTTAGATTTAGTGGACTCAAATATATCACTTGCAATATTTTTCACATTTCCCAGTGACTGGAATTATACTGTGTTGACTGACTGGTAATTTGCAATATCATTGGCATAAAGTAGAGCCTCCGTGGCTTAGGCGGCAGCCCGCCGGCCTCTCACCGCTGAGTCCGTGGTTCAAATCCCGGTCACTCCATGTGAGATCTGTGCTGGACAAAACGGAGGCAGACAGGTTTTTCTCCGGGTACTCCGGTTTTCCCTGTCAAAATTTCATTCCAGCAACACTCTCCACTATCATTTCATTTCATCTGTCATTCATTTAATCATTGCCCCAGAGGAGTGCGACAGGCTTCGGCAGCCGGCACACTTCATATCCTCGCCGCTAGATGGGGGCTTCATTCATTCCATTCCTGACCCGGTCGGTGACTGGAAGCAGGCTGTGGATTTTCTTCATTGGCATAAAGTAAACCAGACATCCTTATGTTAATAAAGCCCACCGGAAGTTTTCTGGCGCATTTCTAGTCAGGTCTCTGTGGCGTACTTAAATATCCCCCAGTTCTTGTAACTCCCTGCACGCCACTTCTTCATGACTACGAAAAAAGTTTGCTTATAATTTCTTTTAAGGCCGAATAAAAGTAGCAAAAGAATGAGAGGAAGGTTGAGAAATCAGGGGAGACAAGAGGAAGAAGATGAACTCTGGGTGCCTCCATTTACGAACCAGATGGATTTTCATGTGAATTTATGCATCGAATTTTCATTGCTAATTTTGCGCTCTTAATATTCTTTGTTTATTTCATTCAATAAAATACTCCCTGTGGAGCAGTTAAACTGTTCATAGAAGTACGGTTAGTAAACATTGCCCTGGATTTGATTGTGAGCACAATTTAAGACTAATTTTTCAACAAAAATGCAATATTACAGTGTAGGAAGTCAATATCCTACTTTTCATATTAAATATGGAGCCCTTATTTTCATTGCCATATTAAAACCTGTGCCAATTTCAGAATATGTGTTTGTGAAGCAGATGCTGACAAATTATGAGATAAAAAATTAAATTTGCTAGGCAAGGGACTTTCCTCTTTCACAGAGATAGTAATGTAGGTATTGATTTACATCCAAGCAATTCTAGCTGCATCAGTCAAACTTAGTGTATTGCTTAAAGTCCTCGGACACTCCCGGCACTAGAAACCATACGATAAAAATAAATAGCCTAATAGTTATTTCTAAACAATGTTTTATCGAAATTATTGCTTTTCAGATGGTCAACACGATTGTATCCAATTGTATTGCAAGTTTCCCAAAATTTGAAAGACATTTACATGAGATTAATAAATAAATTTGCTTGAATGACCAGTTTCGATCGAAGAACGATCATCATCAGATCATTGTCTATGTCTATAATTGTGAGAGTGATGGTATTTACAATCATCATCTTCCTAGCATTAATCCCGCTTTATTGCAGAGTTTGCTTTTCTGCACTTTTTCTTCCATATTGATCGATCTTGAGCGTGTCTAGTTGTGGCATTCACTAATTGCATGTCCTCCCGCATAGTATCCTACCAGCGCTTTCTCGGTCGCCGTCGTGGTTGTCGGCCTTCTGGACTGATGTCAACTACAGTTCTCGCGACTAAAGAGCAATTGCTACGCAGTACATGGCCATACCAACGCAGACGGCTCCCCCGTAACTTTTCAGGGATTGGAGCCACACCAAATGTAGCTCGAACATTGTCATTCCTGATGAGGTCCAGTTTAGTAAGTCCCTGTGTCCAGCGAATCATCTTCATCTCCGTGACATGTAGTTGTTGTTCATGTCTCTTCGTTACTGGCCAGCATTCAGTACCATACAGTGCTAAGTGATGGTATTTACAATATGAACAATAAATTAGTTACGGCAATTATTATAAACTTATGCAACTTATAGAAATGTATTAGTTATATATGATTTCTTGTTAAGATATTGTGTGTAGTCCCACGTATCTCACATCTCTCAATCAATAAGCTAAGTTCATATACAATTCCAACCTAACCATTCACTGACAATCACAGATATCGCACTAAACAAGCTAACTTAGCAGAGTATCACATGTTGCGCAAGTTTATAATAAATGATGTTACGAATTAACCCTTTATAGGGCAGAATATTAATAAAGATATTTTATTCCTATTTATTTCAATTTCATTTTATTTATTTTAGCCTAATTGTAATTCTTCTTCTTCTTCTTCTTTCTTCGATTCGGCCAACTAGGGACCACGTCAGTTCAACTGTCTCTTCTTCCGAGCTTTGACTACCGCCCAGTGTTCCCACATTCGTCTCCGGTGTTGTTCTTTTCTCTCTTGGGACCACACCTTCCCTGTCTTCAGCTTCGGCTTTTCCTGGAAACCTTTGTACGTACGTAGTTTTTCCTGAAGTGGAACACGCTCCTGGATATCTTTAGGGGAAATTTCCATTTCACGTAGATCTTTCTCAACTTCCGTGAACCATGCCCCTTTGGTTTTCTTATCCTGAAAGTACGTCAATATCCGTTTTGATATCCTGCCTGGGCTCATTCGTGTCACATGGCTATAAAAGGCAATCCTTTTTCGAATCGTGTCACTGATCTTCTCCACGTGCTTGTATAATTCGTGGTTGTGATGCCTTCTGTACTCGCTGTTTTCTTTGATAGGACCCAGGATTTTCCTCAAAATCTTCCTTTCTTTCGCCTCTAGTTTTTCCATTAGACCTTTCTTGTTCATTGTTAGAGTCTCTGCCGCATACCGAGCCTCTGGTCGAATAACAGTGCAGTAATGTCTGATTTTGGCGTTTAAGGATATCGATCTCTTATTGTAGATGTCTTTAGTCAGGTTGTATGCCTAATTGTAATTATTATCTATATATTTAAAACACTAAGGTGATTTTTGTTACCGCGAGATTGAGAGAATGACAGAACCGATTTACTTCGTAATGCATTCTAACGAGAGCTCTTGGCATGTAGATTTGCAGAGTGTCTTTGAAAGGAAAATTTATGTTAGGGTACGTTTTTAAATTATTAAAGAAAAAATTAATATTTGCCTCTCCCGCGCTTGCGCACAAAGACTCTTTTCAAGGAGGGAAATGGCGCTTGCTTCCCGCCGCGTCTAACTGAGATCTTTGTTTATGAGAATTAAACAGGGTCTGCAATATTGGTAATTATGTTTTTAGAATATACATTGAAATAAAATTATAAAATAAGCGAAGTATTGAGGGAGTTAAACTGCAGGTTGAGTGTGTATGGTGGTTAGGTACCTTGATATTGCAGAGATCAACAGCTGTCTGGATGGCCACGAGGCTTGAGTTCCAGTCCAGTAACTTTTATTAATGATCGAGTGGGTTCGAATCCCACCTCGGATATGTTTTTTATTTCCGTTTTCTTCCTTCTTAAGATTGGTATTACATTGTCGAGCAGAGTGTCTTTAAAAGGAAAATATGTTAGGGTATATTTTCAAATTATTATATAAAATTTAATATTTGCCGCACCCGCGCTTGCGCACAAAGACTTTCTTGAACGAGGGAAATGGCGCTTGCTTCCCGTCGCTTCTAACTGAGATCTTTGTTTATGAGAATTAAACAGGGTCTCCAATATCGTTATCTATGTTCTTTGAATATACATTGACATAGAATTATAAAATAAGCGAAGTATTGAGGAAGTTAAACTGCAGGTTGAGTGTGTATTGTCATTAGGTACCTTGATATTGCACAAATATGCAGTTGTTCGGATGGCCGCGGGGCTATAGTTCCAGTTCAATAATTTGTATTATGCATGGTCCAGTGGGTTCGAATCCACCTCGGATGTGTTTTCTATTTCCGTTTCCTTCCTTCTTACGATTGCTATTACATTGTCGAAACATATTTTACTTTTATAATTCGCGTAAAGTAACGGATTCTCCTTTGCCATCTATATATTTAAAACACAAGGCGTTTTGTTTTATAAATCGCCAACAACTCCCCACTGGACCGAATTTCATGCCGCCCCGGAGGTCCTGGGTTCGATTCACGGCTCTGCCACGAAATTTGAAAAGAGGTATGAGGACTGGAACTGGGTCTACTCAGCCTCGGATGGCCCAAATGAGTAGAGGGGGTTTGAATCCCATCTCAGCCATCCTCGAAGTAGTTTTCCGTGGTTTCCCACTTCATCTTCAGGCAAATGCCGGGATGGTTCCTACTGTAAGGCCACGGCCGCCTCCTTCCCTCTACCTTGCCTAACCGTCCCACTCTTCCCATCCCTTCATCAGGACCCTGTTCGCTTTGCAGGTGAGGCCGCCTGGGCGTAGTGCTGGTCACACACCCCAGTTGTATCCCTGACTCAGAGTCACAAGCTCCAGGACACTGCCCTCAGAGGTGGTAGAGGTGCGATCCCTCGCTTAGTCCGTGGGAAAAGCCAACCCTGAAGGGTAAAACGATAGCGATGTGCTATCACTATTGTTTTCTTTAATTCAACAATTATTAGAATTTAATTTCATGAAATTAACTTGCACATAATGTTATTCGCCCATATACCAAAATAATGCATTCTATCTTCAATCCGCCAGCGACTTCTACCGGGCCTATTTTCATGCTGTTTGCTTTAAGATATAGATACATATTTCTACATTCCACATCAATACATTTTATTTCCGTTATACCATTACATTACAGCATGTGATCGAAAGAGCTAACTGTTGTCCCCAATATCTGCAATCAGTTCCAGTAACTGACAACAGATGGCAGTACCTCGCCTATATAGTTTCAATAACCGACAATAGATGGCAGCACCATTGCATCGAGATATTTAATACATAAGACATGGCGTGTTTTCACGTGATAGTTATTTATGAGAATTATAAAGGAGGGGAATATTTTCTATGATGTTTCCACGATATGTATACTGAAATTGAGTTATAAAAGAAGGGAAATGTTGAAGAACATTAACTGACAGTCGAATGTTATTTATGTACCTTAATATGGCAATTCCTTCCCAATGCTTCGGTGGTCAAGTTGGTAGCGTCCTAGACTAAAAGTTATAATTATACAACGTCGATATACTCTTAAAATATTAAAGAAAAAAGTAGGTTTCCAGGCACTCGCGCGTGTCCACAGTTGCTTTCGCCATGTGAGACACTTGGGAAACATAATTCGTTTGAAGGGCTCCAATATCGTGGTCACTCAGCCCCGTGTACTTTGGAGTGTATGTGTAAAATTTTCTCTGATGACCTGTGTTATTGTGATGGGTGCATTAAAGTGTGCATTTGTAATAAAGGAGGGGAATGGTAAGGAGACGGCCGAGGCCTAGGAACCGTCCCGGTATTTGCCTTGAGTGGAAGTGGGAAACTACGGAAAACCACATCCAAGATTGTCGAGGTGGGAATCAAACCTTCCTCTTCTTAGTTATACCTAAAGAGACTGAGTGTGCCCCGTTTTTGCCCTTAGACAAGAATTAAAATTCTTGGCAGGGAAGGAAATGTAACCCGGGTCTCCGGGGCGATAGCGAAGAATAGGTCGGCTTCGATGTGTTAATACGATTTTTGTCATGCACGGGTGATAGAATTCTAAAACTGCCTCCATTAGGGTGACTGCCGAAGTGAGTATAGAGTATAGGCCTATGCTCATTCCAGTAGTTGGCGAAGTGATTCTATGTTTCCCTGCAAAATGTATTGCCATAACCTATAACAGGTGATGGAAATTGCTTATTTACTGTAGATCAGTTTCGTACTGTTTATATCAAAATGAAGAGTTCATTCTGAGCTGCGTTTTCAAGCTATTACAAAAAAAATCGCTGGCAGGAACAATTATAAGGATATTATTATAGGCGATCAGTCTCATCGCATTCTCCTCAGCAACCAACTTGAGTATGAAAGTGTCTGGACGGTGAATACACTGGTCATGTTGAACTTCATTGTATAAGACAATTGTTTAATGATTATTTGTTTAGAGTACTGAGTCTAACTACGCTGTTGATTTCGGCAATGGAAGTATTATTTGACATTTAATATTTAGCGGCTCCGTGGATGCAGGACACTATTGCGTTATCGAATAATACGAAGCCATATTTAAAATTCAATATAAATAGGCCATTTCAGGAACAATTCCAGATATTATGCAGTACAGTGTAAGGACCTTGACGATCAAATATAAACATTGTTCTACTTTGCATTTCTCTTGCGTAATACCTACGCGTGGTTACTTTGGTCTTCACTTTTGTGAGGGTAAAATTGATCTGCTGGAAAATAAAATATTTGACAGGCTGCAAGAATGTAATGATATTAATTTAAAAGTCATTGAACTTATATACAATAGTTCAAACACATACATCAGCGTTAATAGATTAGATACTGAAGATGAAAGCCAGCTGCTTTATTTCCCTACTATAGAATTCTTCAATTCCTTGGAATTAAGGGATTCGCCTCCACATACTCCGAACGTTTGAGACATAGTTATGCTCCATAGAAATCTGAACGTTTCCCAAGGACTCCTATATGGAAACATCTTAAAAGTAAGAAATATGTAAGTCATTGATTGGAATCGGATATAATAGGTGCAGTAATATTAGGCAGAGAGCTCAAAGCTTACGACTTGATTTAACACCTTCCGATAAAACACTTGCAGGTACAGTACATTTTCTTTTAATAGGCAACAATTTCCTATTCGTTCGGCATACCTTATCACAATCAATAAAGCTCAAGGAAAAACTCTAGAACGTATTGGGCTATTTACCTCATCCCGTTTTCAGTCATGACTAGCATTATGTTAGAATGTTGAGAGTGCTATCTTTTGAAGCCCTTAAAGTTGCAATAGTGCTAAGAAGTAATCGTACAAAGAATGTAACTTATATAAGAAGCTTCTTCAGTAAATATTTTTTTCCATTGTCCGTCATGTTTTGACGGGTTTCAACTAGTTAATTTTATTTTTGTTTTCTTTAATATCTCAAATTTCACATTTATTTTCATAATTTTAATGTTTATATTAATATTTATATCCAAGAAATTAAGATTAGATAAACATATTATATTTACATTTTTATGAGCTGATTTATTCTTATTTTTACAAGCATTTTTATTTTAAAAATTTATTTTTATTGTCATATTTTGTCTTTTTTACACTCTTTGATTTTAATTGTTATTAGTCTATTAAAAAGATTGAAACACTTTAGGTCTAATGTTTGGTTTTCAGAAATATCAACAATCAAACAAGAAGTTCCGTGAAGAACTATACAGCCTACTTTTCATGCCAATGATTATTCTACAGTATATGAACCTATCTAGAATAATGACGAAATTAAGTTGGTAATATCGAAATATCTAATTAGTTCAAAATATACCTGGTATGATGTAGCCTAATAGAGCACTACAGTTGGCAGCCCTGGTGACTGAATATATTCTTTGTTCCATCTCTTTAGGTACAGAATACAAAATTTGGTTGAAGTCCAATGGACGTTACATGCAGTTAGACACTGGATCTATCAGCTCGCGTAAAAGCATGTTGCCAACAATACCATACTGTGCTGGTCAGAAATAATCTGAATTATTATGATATCTTGTTGTGCCAATTTTGGATGAAATCCATTTGTTAGTATAGAAGTTACATGTATTTTAAAATTGGACATATCAGCAGGCATAGAATCATGTTGGCAGCACCGCCTTGTATAAATTACTCCAAATTAATCTAGAATGTCAGGTGCTATACGTGTGCAAAGTATGGAGCTGTTGGCTTGCATACTTTCTGATATATTGATATTGGGGTAAAAAGAATATAGACAGCATTTATTAACAGTTGGCATCCCTGATTGCTCTTAACAATACTTATAGTCATATCTGTTATGGTACACATTGCACATACGAAATTTGGTTGAAATCCAACTGATAGTATAGAAGTTACATGTATTTAAAAATTGGTACTATCAGCAGGCTTATAATCATGTTGGTAGAACTGACGTATATAAGTTACTCTAAATTAATCTAAAATGTCAGAATATACGTGTGCATAGTTTAAAGCTGTTGGCTTGCATACTTTCTGATATATTGGTATTTGGAGCATTTATTAACAGTTGGCAGCCCTGGAGGCTCTTAAGAATACGCTCAGTCATATCTGTTTATGAACAGATATTACATACAAAATTTGGTTGAAATCCAGTTGATAGTGTAGAAGTTATATGCATTTAAACATTGGACCTATCAGAAGGCTTAAAATTATTTTGGCAACACTGTCATGGTTGGCCTCCTGGAAATTAAACTTAAATAGTATTATCTACATGTGTGCCAATTTTGGAATAGCTCCCATGTATACCTTGCAATATCCAACATGGAGCTCAAAGTTCTAGTGCGTTTTTTCAGCAGTTGGTAGCACTGACATCATTTTCAAATATGAACATGAGCTATTCCGGTGCACATCTTTACTCATACTAAATTTGGTTTTGATTGCTGCAGCCGTTTAGGAGTTGATAGGGGGGACACACACACAGCCAGACAGACAGACAGAAGGACAGACAGACAGACAGACACACATTTTCCCGGATCGATCTCATAAGACTACTTTTTCCTCATTTTTGCAAAATGTGAAAAGTAGGCAAAAAATGTTCCTATATATCTGAAAGATTCAACAATCAACATCTTTGACAATTTATAGTGCCCTTATACTGCAGTAGTCTAGGTTGTAAATAGGCTATACAGACCACTGACCTATAAAGGGTTGATAGTACATTATGCAACGAGCCTATAATGGCAATAATTAAGACACGTTTATAAAACGAGCACAGCGAGTTTTATATTCCATACGAGTGTCATAATTACCATTATAGGCGAGTTGCATACGAATGTTTATGTTCGACGATAATTATAACTATTCTATGTTCGAACATTAATATTCATAAATATCTGTCGAGATTTCACCAGTTTTATTACTGAACAGAGCGCATGGGACGCAGAGAATACCTTGTATTTGACCATGGCCTCCTGGAATACCTCGCTATGACACTAGCAACGCAGTGAAATTTAAAATAGGGGACATGGAAGTGAGCACAGGTGCGATGCTATCCTCATCTAATTGGTCAAACAACTGTTTCTTGAGCTCTGATTGGGAGGAGAAACTGTATCATAATGAAAACTTGTACTATAATGAGCCTCATTATAGTACAGTTTTCTGACATATAATATTTACATTTCACCAGGGTCGAACATAAATGTATATATTGTACATACCCACATACATAGACTTAATAGCTTAAGTGTAAAGGATCTGATGATGATCACTTGACGATCGAAACTGGTCATCCAAGTGAATTTATTTATTATTCTCAGGTATTCTTTCAGTCTTAGGAAAGCACTGTAACGGCTACCTTCGTCGTTGGATATCGCTCCACAAGTTGGGCGATCATTTATAACGTTTCTACAGATATTACACTCAAGACTCCTTAAAACCACCTCATCATTCTTATTTAGCATTGGCCTGACTAGACAGACGACATACACTTTATAAATTTAGATTTACTGGGCGCCAGTTATCGTAAAGATAACACATTAAAATTTTATTTAGCCACGGCCGCTCCCTTCCTTGAGCCAAGATCTATCATCGGAGCGTAGGGCAATAAACTTGCTCTATGAGATACTCTTTGCATTCCAACTATCCTATATATTCAACTCCCAATGAACAAGACATTTTAACTAATACTGGTTTATTTACAACAAAATTATTAATAACATTTGATCTGAGGTTTCGAGCTGTGTACAATATATGCATTAATATTCCCTAATTGCTGGGCAATATTGACTGTCTTCTCGCTAGCGCTGATCTTCTGTGTTGATAATAACTCGGTCCACATACCTGGTGCCTTGTGGTTCAAAGTCCATCTCGTTGGTCTGCTTGTAGGCTAATTTGAGATCTTACGCCAACACGCGTTTATTGACCTTTGAAAACATATGTTTTAACTTTGTTAACTGTACTTCGTCTAGTTGTTGTTGTTGTTGTTGCTACTGCTTGTTTCTGAGTTTGATCACCATGGTAAGCAAATTGGAACAAACCAGGCTAATTGAATTCACTAAGTCCCATCTTACTGAGGGACTGACAGAGTCTACGACTCACAAAGTTAATGAGTGAGTGCGTGATCGAATAAGTGAATGACAGAATAGAATCTATAGAATTGAATAGCCAGTGATGAAGTCGCGCTGGGCTTTTATACACTCTGAATGGTCCCGATGTTTCGCGGCATAAATTTGCCCGCGACCCATCAGACCAATTATAGCAAAGCATTTCTCAGTCCTCAAGCGACGCTGTAACTTCTCCGAGCGGGAATACAGGCCCGCGTACTTCAAATATTCCACTCAGAACCCGCTATTCCTCTCGTTGCGCATGTATATTTTCCGCCCAAATCTTTCTCTAAGCCCTTGTCTCCTGTCAGCTTGGCTTCGTTCCAGAAATACATTTTCTTGCAATATGTTGCTTCACCGTCCATAACTTCTTCCCACCATGCCCGTCCTGTCTTTACAATTTAACTAATAAAACAGCCCTAGACCTCTATAAAAACCCTGTTTCTAAATCTAAACACTTGACAATATTATATATGATTATGGTAATGACGTGAATATGTTATGGCCCCTCCCTTGATATTAATGGGTGAATAAAACGATATAACTTTGATATTTCAATAATAATAATAATAATAATAATTAAACAATGACTTTAATAATAATAATAATAATAATAATTTGTACCGTAATCAAGATTACGTTACTAAACGTCCCCATGGTTTCATAAAGAATGTAATGAATGATGAAATCACAAATCTTCCCTTTACAACTTAACAGGAAATACACTGAATACACATATATGGCCCTTCAAATACATACATAATGATTATACCCTTTACATTTTCCTTGATTGATCTGCACTCTTCTTGCAATGTTAAATTAAACATTCTGATTGTCCTGTGCAGTCATACAGGATTTACATGCTACATTTGTTCTTGTAGTCCCTTACAATAACAGAACGCAATATATTGCTTCTTGTTTCACGCAACACAAGTGATTCATTTCACTTCCACCAATTCCTTAGAGCCACGACACGACTCTAATTATACGTTACCACACGGCAGTCTGCCCTTCTTGCTGCACTTGCTCTTTTCTATGATATTTCCTCAGATTGTAAATGTTATATGTACCTATGACACAATTTTCCTGATCTTTCAATAAGTAGGCATTCTTTCCTATCCCATTGGAAACGACATAAGGTCCAGTAAACAATAAAAACAGCTTTGACATTTTCCCTTCCAATGCACAAGATGGCAACGGCTTACGTAACAATCGTTGCTACAAACTTCCATGTACTTCCTACCCCTCAACAAAACACTGACTAGTCTCGATAACATCACATGAGTCAACAATACACACCTGAAATAACTACCTAGTGTCCTACCTAATTTCCTAACGATGAGCAACTACTACTAAAATCTACGGTTGAGAACCACTTTCGCCCCTGAAAACGTTGAACTAAATCCTCCACTGCTTCAGTTCTCAGCTGGTCGCTTTCGACCCTAGTATTTAACATTCTGCCGTCTATGCATAGTCTCACTGAATTGTCTTTCTTGGCTACTACAACTAATGGATTTAAACAATGGCTAGCTGAAGGCTCAATTATGTCGTTTTCCAACATTAATTCTATCTGTTGTTCAACGGTTTTCATATATTTAGTTGCAACAGGATACCTCGGCCCTACGAAACTACTTGTGTCTTTAACGACAAAACTATGCTCATATAAGTGTGTTGCTCCGGATTTTGTGCTGAAAATTTCCTTATATTTTATTAATACCTCATGTAACTGATGACCTTGCACCTCATCCAGCTTACACTGTGGCAATGTATCATGGATCTTACTCTCAAGTTCAGACTCCATTGCAACCTGACACACCTTAAAAACTTTGCTCTCACTAGCATCTCCGCGGTCTACCTCATTTACTTCAGGAAACTCATCACTCACAACCACGTTGCTTTCTTCCTCAAACATACACACTTTCATCTGTTTGTCAGTCTTAGACACCTTATACGTAATCTGAACTTATTTATCCTGCCAAAATAAACATATCCTGCCAAAATGAAAATCTAATTTAACTTGATGTAATGATAACCATTCTGCACCGAGAATCACCGGATATACTAAATTTGGAACTGCCAAACAGGGCTGAAATTTAACTAACTCACTAATGTTAATTGGAACTGCGACTTGCTTAGATATTTTCTGAGACCTACTACCTACAGCTGTGACAATGAAAGTGGACTTAACTGGAATTATATCAACATGAATACCTTCTCTCATTACATCTTCCAAAAATCTTAAATTTATACAAGAGTTTTCGCTTCCACTGTCCAATAACACATCAACTTCTTTACCCCACACATTAAGTTTAATTACTGGTGACATAATCTCATTCTCAACATTATCTAAATTTCCACCATTCAGGTCATAAAGCAGTTCTTCTCTAACATCTATATTAAAATCTCCTAAATACTCAATATTCCTAGGACATTGAACTGCAATCACTTCGGGCTGTCTGTTGACCTCACTGCAACCCGTTATTCGTTTAAATTAGGCCTACCTGCCCCTGGTGTAGATTGTTGTTGTTGTTGTTGACCTGTACGTCTGTCTGGCCTAGTACCTTCCCCTACTCTGTACAAACTCTCGTTCCTCGTATTTGCTGTGCGTCCCCCATTGTCAAGTCATCTTTCGTAATTCGCATTCCTGCCTTGTTCTCTTCCCTTCTCTCTCTCACTTTGCACGAAAATATCTCCTCTACTTATTGGCTTGCGTTCGGTCCTACTATTTTCAAGAGAGTCAAAGTTTTCCAATAGCTTCTCGAATCCGTCGATAGTAGTATATTCTGCATGAAGAATGCTTCTTTATTTATATCTGGTAAATGCCTTAATAATGTTTTAATTACCTGTGATTCAGTCTCTAAACCTTCTAAATTCTGGCATATAAGTACATGCGCTAAGAAATACTCTGTGTACGAAACACCATCTCTCCTTTGGTACTTTCCAAAAATAATGTTACATCTTTCTCTTTCTTGCACATTTTCATTCCAGTACTTGGCTATGAACTTCTCTTTAAATTTTCTAAAACTAGTCATCTGGTATTTATACACACTGAACCATGACCTTGAATCCCTAACAAAGGATTTATCTAGCATCTCAAGTACTTGTTCCCATTGAACGATCCCCTCTTCTAAATCTTTAGCGAACTTCTTTTCTACTGTTTTTAAGAATTCCATTGGGTTATATGCCTTGCCTGTGAATACTGGCAGATCTGCCTCTTTAGTTAGAAATCTACTTAAATTTACTAATTGTACATTACTGCTATTTGTTGCTATTTGCTTCTGACATCTCTGCAATTTCTCCTCCATTTTATCTGTTTTACTCGCTACTTGTTCACTGATACTGTTAAATTTACTGTTAACCTCTTCCCTAATTTCTTGATTATCGCTCGCTACTTTATTTTCTAAATTACCTATTTTAGCAATATTATTATCACACTTGACCTTCATACTGTTGACTTCTGCTTCTAAGTCAACCCTAACCTTACTACATTTAATTTTCACTTCCTCGTCAATTTTGTCAACTCGCTCCGACACTTGTTGCATTCTGGCGTCAAACTTAAGTGACCATGATTCCTCCACCTCACTAATCCTGTTTTCTAACTTATTGTGAAATTCTCGGCCTACTTCTTAATTTGTCTATTGAAGTTCTCTGTGGCTTCATCAAACCTCTTACCTTGTTCATCTAGCTTCTTACTCTGCTCAGTGAACTTAAGATCTATTGCTTTTTCTAATTGATCGCTACGCACGTCAAATTTCATAATCTGTTCCTCTAACTTCTTACTCTGTTCAGTTATGAGCATCGTCAGGTTTCGAAGCCAGGAAGGATTCTCCCCCTCATTACTATGGATGTTTGTAGCCCCGTCTTGTTTATTTTCCTCAGTTTCCTGATTTTCGCTTACTTTTGACATCTCATCATTGGTACCCTGCACATCTAATTTCGACATTTTAACTGATCTTATAATACTACGGTTTCTCAAATTTATGTTCCCCAAATTATCCCTGTTACTCATTACCCAAAAAACAACTCATCAAAAGAACACTACTAAATTATAACCGTAGTTCCCTAACTTGATATATGCCTCTTTATTGAAAAACTCGGAATGAATGCAAAGAGTACTCGTTTATATCGTACATGAAAACAACTTTAAACTTTAACATACTTGAAATAAACTGGATTTATACATAACATCCATTTACTACAGTACGATATTTCGTAGCCCCACATTGGTTGTGCCATTTGTAACGGCTACCTTCGTCGTTGGATATCGCTCTACAAGTTGGGCGATCATTTATAACGTTTCTACAGATATTACACTCAAGATTCCTTAAAACCACCTCATCGTTCTTATTTAGCATTGGCCTGTCTATACAGACGACATACATTTTATTAATTTAGATTTACTGGGCGCCAGTTATCGTAAAGATAACACATAAAATTTTTATTTAGCCACGTCCGCTCCCTTCCTTGAGCCAAGATCTATCATCGGAGCGTAGGGCAATAAACTTGCTCTATGAGATACTCTTTGCATTCCAACTATCCTATATATTCAACTCCCAATGAACAAGACATTTTAACTAATACTGGTTTATTTACAACAAAATTATTAATAAAATTTGATCTGAGGTTTCGAACTGTGTACAATATGTGCATTAATATTCCCTAATTGCTGGGCAATATTGACTGTCTTCTCGCTAGCGCTGATCTTCTGTGTTGATATTAACTCGGTCCACATACCTGGTGCCTTGTGGTTCAAAGTCCATCTCGTTGGTCTGCTTGTAGGCTAATTTGAGATCTTACGCCAAGACGCGTTTATTGACCTTTGAAAACATATGTTTTAACTTTGCTAACTGTACTTCGTCTAGTTGTTGTTGTTGCTGCTGCAGCTGCTTGTTTCTGAGTTTGATCACCATGGTAAGCAAATTTGAACAAACCAGGCCAATTGAATTCACTAAGTCCCATCTTACTGAGGGACTGACAGAGTCTACGACTCACAAAGTCAATGAGTGAGTGCGTGATCGAATAAGTGAATGACAGAATAGAATCTATAGAATTGAATAGCCAGTGCTGATGTCGCGCTGGGCTTTTATACACTCTGAATGGTCCCGATGTTTCGCGGCATAAATTTGCCCGCGACCCATCAGACCAATTATAGCAAAGCATTTCTCAGTCCTCAAGCGACGCTGTAACTTCTCCGAGCGGGAATACAGGCCCGCGTACTTCAAATATTCCACTCAGAACCCGCTATTCCTCTCGTTGCGCATGTATATTTTCCACCCAAATCTTTCTCCAAGCCCTTGTCTCCTGTCAGCTTGGCTTCGTTCCAGAAATACATTTTCTTGCAATATGTTGCTTCACCGTCCATAACTTCTTCCAACCATGCCCGTCCTGTCTTTACAATTTAACTAATAAAACAGCCCTAGACCTCTATAAAAACCCTGTTTCTAAATCTAAACACTTGACAATATTATATATGATTATGGTAATGACGTGAATATTTTATGGCCCCTCCCTTGATATTAATGGGTGAATAAAACGATATAACTTTGATATTTCAATAATAATAATAATAATTACACAATGACTTTAATAATAATAATAATAATAATAATTTGTACCGTAATCATGATTACGTTACAGCACCCATTGAAATTGGGTACAATCCTGTTGACCAAAAAGCATTAATTTCAATTACTAAGGCAACACGGAAAAATGGCTACCAACACGACAGATTTTTTAATGTATATCGTATACAAGTGGCATACATTTTGAAATTATGACTTTCTTAGTTTAGAATTTTGAGTAACCTTAAGGGCTGGAGTATCGAGTACACTTGGCCCTACCAATTAAGTTTTTTTCTTATGTCATACTTTTTTAACAGTGTCCATATGGCTATAGCAAGAATTTAAAATTTTAGTGTGTTTTCCAAGAACTTGTAAAACGCAATAAGAAATGTATGGGTCTTTCACTCTAATCTTCTTAGTTCTGTGAAATGTTTCATTACGACAGTCTTTACGGGTCCAGTAGCTTCCTTGAGCAGAGGGAACATCATCGCTGAAATTATGCCACAAGTGAGGTTTACGGAATATGCAAATTACGTAAATTTTCAAGAATGAAATGATAACCTGTTTTTATTGGCCAATTTGCGTAAAGTACAGTAATTTCGTAATTCATCAGGGATTTGTTTTGTTAATTAGCTCCTTTTTTTGAAAAATTTACATGCATTATTCAAATTTGAGTACCGTACTGCAATTATAATTTATTTTCAAATGAAGTCATCCTCATTCGCATTTGAAAACGTGCTGTGCTAGTACCGGCACTCTCAATCACCGTCAGAGCAGAAAGGCACGAAATAACTTCTTTCCTCTAGGAAATATGTTTAGAATTTCCATCTGATTTTAAAATCCTCCCCCTGTAGAAGCAGCCTTGGGACGGACTCGCGTGTCTGAATCAGAGGTGGCGTGGCACGAGGCATATCTCATGTTTACATCTCAGTATAGATGGCTGGCATCATTATGCAGCGCTGTGATTGGTTCGCATGCAACCTACTGCCACAAGGCGCTTTACTTGTTCAAGTGGTGACCTTATCTTACACGTTTTCGTGCTCTTTACAAAAGAAGCAGGTTGCCTTTGTACAGCAGTTGCATGCTTCCGTCCATCTGTCCGGTATTATTAATCTTGAAACTGGGAACCTTTTGACACTGCTGCTTTATAAAGGAGGATAAATCAAACTGAGAAGACGGCTTCGGTGGCGTAGTTGATAGCATGCTAAGCTTCTATGCCAAAAATCGCGGATTCAGACCCAACTAAAGTTGTCGGTTTTTCTAAGAGAATTAAAATTCCCTCAGTATGCCTTCCTTTGGAGGGACGTAAAGCCGGCGGGCCCTTATCATTGATTTATGACATGTAAAAGAACCTTCCACTAACTACAATCGTGTGAAGCTAACTTTGTAGGTTCGATTTGATTAACGCTCTATTATGTTCCAACGTTCGTCACCAGGTGCCAGTTGCGGTGGCATCTAGTAGCCAAGTTCACAGCTAAGTGTCGTTACCGGTTAACATATAGATTCTACACACACCCCAAGGTAAACGGACCTACATGACCACGTTGTCACAGCCCCTAAACTGAGGAACCAGCCAACCAAACACAGAAGATTATTAGCCTTTCTACAGAGCCAAGTTGATTTGTCTTTGTTGTTTGTTGTTGTTGTTGTTGTTTGAGTCTTCAGTTTTTGACTGGTTGGTAATAAGAATGCTATTGGTTTTACGTCCCTTTTAACTACTGCAGCTTTTACAGACATCCGGGTGCAGGAAGTTTGCCCGTAGGGGATCTTTAACGAGCCAGTTAATCTACTGACGCGGTTCCCTCGCATTTGCGCACCCTCAAATGCAAGATGACTGAGCCAAAATTTGACCCTGGAACCTTGGGAACAGCAGACGAGATCGTTGAATGGTTTGAATTAGCCCTCCATGTCTCCCTGTCCTGAGTTAATCGTTTCATCTTTACAGAGCCAGCAATCTGTTCAACATATTCTAACCTAGGTCTACCCCTACAGTTCAAGTCCTCAACCCTTCTTTTCAAAACTATGTTTGCTATGTTTTACGGCTCCCCGATTTGTTTGAGGTACAGTATCTTGAAGATATGATTGTTTTCATGGTGCATATTAATAATTTACAGTATGCAGAAAATAGATACTGACCTGCAATAATGAAAATGAAAATCCACAGCCTGCTGCCAGTCTCCGACCGGGTCAGGAATGGAATGAATGAAGCCCCTAGCTAGCGGCGAGGATATGGACTGTGCCGGCTGCCGAGGCCTGACGCACTTCTCTGGGGCAATGAGTAAATGAATGACAGATGAAATGAAATGATAGCGGAGAGTGTTGCTGGAATGAAATGTTGACAGGGAAAACCGGAGTACCCGGAGAAAAACCTGTCTGCCTCCGTTTTGTCCAGCACAGATCTCACATGGAGTGACCGGGATTTGAACCACGGACCCAGCGGTGAGAGGCCGGCGTGCTGCCGCCTAAGCCACGGAGGCTTCACCTGACCTGCAATAATAATTATTATAATTGTATTAATGGATTTATTGCTGTCATAAAACTAAATGAAAGATTGGTTGGTTCTTAAGTTTAGGGGCTGCGACAACGCGGTCATGTAGCCCCGTGTACTTTGGGTGTGTGTAGAATCTGTCTGATAACCGGTGTTATTTGTGATGACTATATTCTTGTGTGTTATCTGTTGTTTTTTTAATTCAAGTAAGGACTGCAGACTTTTGAATTTTTCAAATAGTTCCTACTTTTGCCGCCAAACGCCACCGTCAACGACTACTAGTTCAGAACTTAGCTACCAGACGCCACCGCAGTCGGCTCTTGGCAACGAACGTAGGAACCTAAGAGCGTTGTTTACATTCTTAACCTTTACAATTTAGCTTCACACAGGTGTAATTAGTAGAAGGTTCTTTAACATGCAATAAATCTATGACATGGGACCGCCGGCTTTACTTCCCCTCCAAAGGAAGGCATACTGAGGGATTTTTAACGCTCCTAAAAATCCGACGACTTCGGCCGGGTTAAATGAAAGATGAATACTGTTTAAGATCAATACATTTCACAGTACTCTGTGAGTATGAGAGACATAACTGCATACACAAGTTTCGTCTAGTTCGTGAAAATGAGTGTTTACACAAGTTTTGTGATGGTACTCATGTATTGCCAACCAGGTCAGTAATTGGTGATTTTTCCTGCTCGGTTCCCTCTAGCTCCTGTCCGTCTTGGCGTCTCTAGAAATGAACTCTGGCCATATTTTTCTTTTCTTTATCTTTCTCTTCTTCTTTAGATTTCTTGTCTTCTCAGAGGATTGCAGCTTGCAGTTTACTCGTAAGTCATCCATAAGGAAGGTTTCTCTTGCTAGTTAATAAACTAGTCATGAAGGTGGTCTTTTACCGACCATTAGAAACTAAAATACATAAGGAAATTGTTCTAATGCCAACAGTACCTGGCAGTATAAATAAATGATGAACATGAACACCACGTTGGATATGTTAAGGATCCGTGGTGACGTTCCCTCTATCGTCACCAAAGCAGAATTATATATTTTATAAGACTTTTGTCAACAATATTGTTTAAATATAAGAAATTACCTTTGTAGTTGTGTATATATTTTGATGATTTGTTATGGTTGAAAACGGACTGCTGATTATCCGAAATACGATATGTATTAGGTTTCTTCATAAATAGATTGGTGCTGGAAGGCAGAATAATTATAGAACTCGTCCAGTACCTAGTGGCTTTCATCTGCTGGTTTCTTCACTGACTGCACCAAAGAGAGTCAAATTGGAAGAAAAGGAAAGGAAGGAAGCTTGTAGTTTAACGTGACCGTTAATCTTGAGATCATGAGCCACGGGACCTCCTTTTTACGTGGAATCCGAACCACAGGACATGGCATTTCACTTCGAAAATCTCACATGCATTGACCGGGAATCGAACCCGGACCGCCTTGGTGAGAGGCATACAGCTAGACCGCTGAGCCACCACGCCCCCCAAATTGGAAGATATTTGTAATCTAGAATTCTAGGAATCACACTAACAAAATTCAGTACTTGTACTGGGCTTATTGTAAAAACTACAGATATGAATGAATAAATTATGACGATGAGCCAGTTACTGTGCAGTCTTATTACTTCTAAGCTTGCCACTATGGGTGAGTGGTACGAGTCGGTCTACTAACCCCTACCTTGCAGGTTCGCTCCTGGCCATTGTAAGTGATTTTTTGAAAGGTGGCAAAAATGACGACACCATGTCATACGATGTTGGCATGTCAAAGAACCCATTTGAGTTCAGTAGGCCGTGTTCATAATGCAGAAGTAATCTCGGGAGTTTCCGCCAACGCAAAGTTCCTCATTTCTCTACTAGAAAGCGCTATAGTGTTCAAGGAGCTTAGATATCTAACCTCCTTGACTTTCATAGTGCTTCAAGGAACAAAGAAATTCGACATGCAAGCTACCCTCTGGGTGTAAAATAACAAAGCTTGCACCCGACACCCGAGGCCATACGATATTTATTATTTCTAAACCCACTTTGAGCAACACATGTTTAAATACAGCTATTATGTATTTTATTAGTAGCAGATAACTTCCCATTCTCGATACCTATTCACCGCTTCGTAGGTGTAGTGGCTAGCTTTATTGGTTGCCATCCCTGAGGATCCGTGTTCGATCCGATACTCTACCAATTCATTTAATCCTGATCATAAGGAAGGAACGAGTTTAATTCAGTCTCGTGTGGGCAAATGAAGAGGAATGGGTTTGAATCTGACCTCATCCGTTATTTTTCAATTCCTACTCCAGGTAAATGCCAGGACAGTACATAACATAAAGTCACAGAAACCTCCTTCCAAACGATGTCTCTATTTTAATAAACACAAGCTTATTCGCACACACAATAACACAGGTTATCAGATATATCTGCCATACGCGGCTGATGACCAGGTCAACTCAGGTCCCTAACATTAAACAAAAAATTCTTAATTCATTTTAATTGTCCAATAAATATGAATGATTCAAAGAAAATTCATCTCTAAAAGTGTAAAAAGTTGTCACCCTACTTCCGTAGTGAATGTGTGTCGTAAAAGAAATCCAACTCAGTTTTCCAAATGTGAGCCATTAGAGAAGCACACTTGTTTATCATACTGTGATTGTCACCGTAACTTCCAGCTGTTTTTCTTGCGCTCTAATCTCATAAGAGGGTTTGGAAGAAGAGTTTGGACTGGTGGAGAGGTAGCGTCTGCTACTTTAGTGAACGAATTAATGCAGAGAATTAGTTGCTAGTAACCGCCCATTTATAACAAGCAATGATTGTGGAGGCTGCCATTTATACTCCAGCTTCTTGCCGTCCCACAGTTCCATTACAGCGGCTGCGGCATTAGCTAAGTGTATTGTGGCTTAGTACTACTTTCTTCTTGAACAATATGTAAAGAATGGCTTCTTCCCATAGTCATCAAGGTATATACAGTATGCGTCTTCTTTGTCTCTTTTCGATTCGATGTCAACAGATTCCTTTATTGTAGAAATGCTTTCCTTTCCTGAGCCAAACTACTTTTTATATTATCTTTGCTTCGTCCATCACTGGTTATTTTGCTTCCTAAGTATGAGAAATCTTCTACTTCCTTTAGCTTTTCCTCTTCAAATTTCATGTCCATGGTGGTTTCTGATTTATTTCGTCTGCATTCCAATATCTATTTTTACATTTACTAATTTTCATCATGAATACGTTCCTCAAGACGGTTTTCATGCCATTCAAATCCTCCGATGTGGCGGCCAAGATGACGATGTCATCAGCAAATCTCAGAGTTGAAATTATTTATCCTTGACTCTTAACTCCCACTTTAAATTTTTAAATTTAAATTTCCTTAATTGCTTGTTCAATGAAAAGATTGAAAAGTATGGGTGACAAATTGCAGCCTTGCCTTTCACCATTCTGAATACCAACTTCTCTCTCATGTCCTTCAGCTCGAATGACTGCTGTCTGGTTTCTGTATTGATTGTAGATCACACTCCTATCTCTGTACTTCATTCCAATCGTTTTCAAAATGTCAAACAATTTCGCCCAATCAACGATATCTAAAGCCCTTTCTAAGTCTACAAATGCCATGAACGTTCTCTTATTTTCGTTGTTCTATCTTAGTACAGCTTCCCTTGTTCCTACATTTCCCCTGAAACCAAACTTGTCTTCACCCAATTCCGTTTCTATCTGGCGTTCCATCCCCTTGTAAATTATTCTAGACAGGATCGTTGAAGCATGACTAATCAAGCTGATTGTACGGTAATCTTCACATATGTCAGCTCCTACTTTCTTTGACTTAGGGATGATAACACTCTTCTTGAATTCAGAGGTTACCTCACCTGTCTCATAAATCCTACACACCAAGTGAAATAACCTAATCAGGCCATCAGCATATCAACTCAATCGGTATATCATCTATGCCTGGTGCTTTGTTCCTTCTTCCAATACTGTGTCAAATTATGATCTTAATATTAAATCTCCTTTCGCCCACTTATCAATTTCCTCTTCACTTTCCATTACATGATTCTCAATCTCCTTTCCCTTATACAAACACTCTATGTAGGCTCTCCATCTCTCAACCTTTTCTTCCCTATCTGTTAGAGGCTTTCCATTTGTGTCCTAAATATTACAGCACTTAGTTTTCTTTTCCCCAAATGTATTCTAAATCCTTCGATAAGCTGTGTCTACTTTTCCAAATTTCAGACAATTTTCTATACCTGCACATTTCTCTTTCAACCATTCTTCTTTCGCTACCATGCACTTCTTGCTAACCTCATTTCTCAGACGTCTGTATTCTGCTTTCCCCTTTTCATCTCTTACATTCTTGTGTTTCCACCTTTCAACCATTAATTCTAGTATATCCTGAGTGATCCACGGTTTTCTACCTATTCTTTCGTTCCTACCAATGTTTTCTTTTGCGGATTTTGTTATTTCATTCTTCAAAAGTGCCCATTCGTCTGCACTTGAAGTATGTTTAGGGTTTTTCATTAGTCTTTCCTTTATACTGTTCTTGAATCTTTCGTTTACATCCATCTCTTTCAGTCTGTCTATTGCTCACCTTTTTGGCTTTTGACTTTTCTTCAATTTTTTCAACTTTAATCTGCATTTCATAAAAACTAGAATGAGGTCAGAATTTTAGTCAGCACCGGGATATGTTTTACAATCCAAAATCTGGTTTCAAAATCTCTGCCTGACCATAATGAAGTCGATTTGGTAACGCCCTGTATCTCCTGGTCTCATCCATGTGTATATTCTTCTATTGTGGTTATTGAATGAGGTGATAGCTATGAACAACTCATGTTCGGTGCAGAATTCCATCAGCCTGCATCCTCGATCATTCCTTTCACCTAATCTGAAATCGCCATCTTACTTTCTCTTCCTTTTCCTACCACAGCATTCCTATCTCCCATTACTATAACATTTTCATCACCCTTCATATACCTCAGAATTTCATCTATTTCTTCTTAGACCTTTTCAACATCTTCATCATCAGCTTGACTGGTAGGCATTTATAGACTTGTACCACTGTGGTGCACGTAGGTTTTGTACTTATTTTTGCTACAATAATCCGTAATTCGCTATCTAAGTTACCTACTTAATATGAGACCTACCCCCGCGTAGCCGTTTGATTTAGTGCTAATGTTCCTATAGTGTCCTGACCAATAGTCTTGTTCTTCCTGCCTGCACATTTCACTTATCCCAACCAAATCCAACCTCAACCTATCCATTTCTCTTTGTAAGTTTTCTAACCTTCCACTGCCTAGCAGACTTCTAATATTCTACGCCCCGATCCGTAGAATGTCAGATTTCCTCTTTGTCACTTCTGTGATATTAACCCCCTATGGAGTAGTCCGCGCCCGGAGATCCAAACTGGGGACTAGTTTACCTCCGGATTGTAATTTTACAAGAGAGGAGGCCATCATCACATGTAATTATGCATAGAGATACATATCCTCGGGAATAGCATTACGGCTGTAGTTTCCCGTTGCTATCAGCCGTGCAGCAGAACGCAGTGTAGCCATTAGTTAGCTAATGTTATCAATATATTTACAGTCTATAAGACAAGTAAAGAATTGATTTATTCTAGAAGGATAATGCTCCCCTTCAGAATAAAGTGATAGAGCAATTCTACTAACAAAAATACTAACCTTCTACTAACAACCAAGTACTAAAATTCTACAAATGAAAACATTACTTAAGATTCACCAACAATAAAATACTACCACTAAAACAGTCTGTCACTAGGCACACTCACATGGACCCTAGCACATCTCTGTCTAGTGAAACAATGAACTATATCTAATAAACAATGTAACCGGTAACTGTCATCAGGCACACTCACATGGACCCTCCCCATCACTGTCTAGTGAATCAATGAACTATGTACAGGTTTAGTTAGTTAATTGCTGTTTTAAGGGGCGGAACTACGAGGTCATCTGCCAATATGTACAGGGTCTTCCACTCAAAGTGCGGCCAGCAGCGTGGCGCGTAGAGGCAGCTCGCTGAGCTTAGGGTCGAGAGAGCACGCGTACAAATCGCATGTAAATAACGAGTACACAAAATAACACATAATCAAAGTAAAATAATTACTCACCTTGTCACAGAAGATATTGAAAATGTCCTCCACCTTCATCTACACATTTCTGGCATCGTCTAAGGAAATGATCATTTACACGCTTCAGTTCGTCTACCGATATAGCCTCAATTTCTTTGGTTATATTCTGTTTGAGTTTATCGAGAGTGTGAGGGTTTGTAGCAAAAACCTTATTTTTCTGTTTTCCCCATAAATAAAAATCGCAAACCGTAAGATCTGGGGATCTTGCGGGCCACAATGGTTTACTAATTACCCTGTTGTCGAAAATGTCCTCAATTAAATCTAATGAATCGTTAGCCGTATGCGCAGTTGCAGAGTCCTGCTGGAAATATCCAGATTGGCATTCAGTGTCCGTCAATTGTTCAAAAAATGGCACGAAGAATGGCATCCCTATATCTCTGCCCAGTGATTGTGGTTTCAAAAAATATAGGCCCTATTATCCTGTCTGCAGTTACTGCCGCTCACACTCCCATTTCACATCATGTAGGGGTGTTTTATGTATGAAATTAACAGGTTTTTCAGAAGACCAGTACTTGTTATTCTGACTTGAAACATGTCCACTTAAATGGAACCATGCTTCATCAGAGAATATTATTAATTTCGGATCAAGTACTCCATCATCAACCCAGTTACAGACATTTACCCTGCTCTCATTATCACGTGGAAGCAACTCTTGAACAATAGTAATCCTGTATGGTTTCAATTTTAACATTTTTGTTGCTCGCCACGCGGAGGTAATCGCAATTTGTGTTTGCTGCGAAAGTTTTTTGAGCGATTTTGTAGGAGTACGTTGTAACTTTTCCCCTACCTCGCCTAATTTCTCCTCAGTAAGCATTCGCTGTTTTACTCTTTGTTTTCCAACCAGAATCGAACCTGTACTTCTTAATTTCTTCACAAGTCTTCTTACAGTTTCTCTATTTGGAATGGTCGCATCTGGGAATTTTCCTATATACCGCCTTCTAACTTCTCTACAGGAATTCGTCAATACATAAGTGTCGTACATGAAGATCTTTTGTTTTAGTGTGTACGCAGGTTCAGGCATTATTGACCCAATAGGCTTTAACACTTAGCAATAACACGTTATAAAATTTCGGAACACAATAATTATTAATCAATAACCACTAACACGTACACACGTTATAAACTTATAACACTTATAACATAAAATAGGCTATAAACGAAATAACAATTCAATTTTACTCGGTAAACACTGCATTGCTACTGTTACAGCAGTGTGAAATCCCGCGCTGCTCCGAAGCATCAATCCAACAGCACTTCTTCCTTATTTTAATTATGACATATGCTGTGACAGCAGCGCTGCGATATGCTCGTGTGACCTTTATAGCCCTACGTTCTACCTGGAGCACTGGGCCGGCCACACTTTGAGTGAAATTCCCTGTATAATAAACAATGTAACTGTCTCCAGACACATTCACATGGACCCTCCCACATCACAGTCTAATGAACCAACGAACTATATCTAATAAACAATGTAACTGTCACCAGACACACTCACATGGACCTTCCCACATCACAGTCTAATGAAACTTTGTATTTGCCAGCAAGACGAGATGCATTTGATAGTACTATATTCGATCTTCACGCATACATCGACACACATTTCAAACTGCTATTTTCAGGATTTATAGGGAAAATGCCAATCATTATTGAACGACCTAAATAAGTTCTTAGTATTTCACTCTTTACAGGGTTACCCTATATCAATTTGGTGTCAGAATACAAACGTAGACGATTTTTTTTTGAGATTTTACTAACATCTATGCTAATTTTCAGGAAGATCTTAAGATTCGGTTTCACATCGTAACTGTCGAAGCTATGGTAACCTCCCTTGTGTTATGTTGCGGAAAAATTCGGCCCTCTTCACAGACATCTTCCGAGTGGTTGGTTCTTAAGTTTAGGGGCTGCGACAACGCGGTCATATAGCCCCGTATACTTTGTGTGTGTGTAGAATCTGTCTGATAACCGGTGTTAATTGTGATGAATGGCTTTCTTGATGTTCGTATTTTTGTTTTCATTTACACATTAATTCGTCAATATGTCTCCCTGTTTTGTTTTTATTTTCATCTTTGCATTCGGGGCGTTATACTGCAATGGTTTTGGGAAAGCACATATCTCTAAGTCCTAGTCAGACTACGAGACTCTACGTTCTCGATGATAACATTCCTTAGCCTTGAAATGAAGCGAGCTCTCAACAATATGTTGTTTAAATTGTGTAAAGAACACTACATATGTGTTGTATTGGCCTCAATAGAAGAGGGAGAAATACAAGCTCATGTAGCATATACCAGAACCTTGTAGTTCAATGAACCATCATTGGTGGGTAAGTCACTGAAATGAAGCCAAACTCTGTCTTGAGATCCGACGTTATTGTCTTTTCTGTGGGAAATAGATAATTTAATTCCATGAAATCTGTTCATTACGAATTAATTCAGAAGGGGATATCCGAGATTTGGTTCGTAATATAACCAAGGAAATTCCTTTAAAGGACTGAGAATCTTGAGCAAGGTAAAATACTTGTGACAAGATAGCATA
The DNA here is from genome assembly GCA_946902985.2 of Meconema thalassinum. Taxonomy (NCBI): domain Eukaryota; kingdom Metazoa; phylum Arthropoda; class Insecta; order Orthoptera; family Tettigoniidae; genus Meconema; species Meconema thalassinum. The sequence continues at coordinate 1,806,120,508 of OX336388.2, read as the reverse complement.
CATGTCGAAAGTTGATGACATTGTTAACAGGATTTCCGAGTTATCAAATTTATTGGAAATGTGATTTGTTCTGAGACCTCATGGAGAACGATGAATTACGTTCCACTAATGATGTAAAATCTAATTTCGTCAGATGCTGATGAGAAACGCCAATCCCTGGCGCATTCCAATCCATTGTCTTCTCTCGTGCAGATAATCAGCATTCCGTCTCCCTAACTAGCTCGCCTTCCCAGAGATCAGTAGTTCTATAGACTGGAGTCCGAATGCTTTGGTCTTAATTATATTCTTACTATCTCTACTATTCTTTAAGATGCGATGGCAATATTGATGTCAGGATTGTGATTTCATGCGGCTACAAAAATAATGGAATGCAGACGGGAAGAAACAGTAATCCCTATTGGCAAGTGAAAAGCTAAAGAAAGTAGGAGATATGCGCTACTAGGGAGGAAAATTAATCAGTGATGGTCGAAGCAAAGATGATATAAGAAGTAAGTTATTAGAAGTAATATAAATATAGGTAAATAGAATGCCAGTTTTGTAAGCTTTGGACTGTGGTGATTCACGGATGTGAAACGAGGATTGTTGGTACAACAGAAAGGAGGGGAATAGAAGCATTTGAAATGTGGTGTTACAGGAGAGTTGTTCGCATTTGCGAAAGGCTACAAAGCCGGTAATTAATAAACTAATGTTTCTACTTTGCGACAGAAAAAGTAAAGAATTTCAGATGTCATTTATTTTTTCACAACCTCTAAATTTGCCACGTGTTGGTAACTTTCTCGTAATTTGTTTGCTTTTCCATTCTAGTTTAAATTTATATTTATCTACTTACATATTATTTGTTCAAGCATGCTCGATTTTAAGACACGTTTCTCTAGCACTGTTATAGAAATCTTTCAATTACTTCACGTCGGTTGAGCAGCCCATGCTGAACTGACAGCCATTACTCCGCTCGCATTGGTCGACCATCCAGCCTGGACCAATCACAGCACATTTCCGGCTCAAGACGTCACAGAATATTCCAGAACACCAGCTGGACGACTATATAATCAGCCTCTACATCCACTGCTTTGTGATTTGAATACATCGAATACCACCGAGTACTTCGTTTCATCAATGGCAAACTTGCCATAACGGCGATCCTTCGTCTGGCCTTCAAACATGACAACTAGTCATTCTTCAAGATGTATCCTGTGTTAAAGTGATCACTTCTAAATTCTCCTCGGACATTGGTTCCTATTCTTTGGGACTTCTTCAACCATGTGAAAATTTGGCTAAGTATTTCTGTATAAAGACGTTTTGCTTCAGTATGTTTCTTCCTGTAATATGGACAAGGATTCTTTATAACCGTCTTTGGTTAATTCGCCGTTTTCTCAACGATGTTGAAGTACCCGTGCTTAATGGATGGAAAGGTCGATGAAATGAACTGTAGAGGTAGGTTATTGCTAGAATTTGTTAAACAGATTGTTATGGATGAAGAGTGTAGCATCTATGTAGAGATGAAACGATTAGCTGAGGAAATGGAGCTACGCAGGGCTGCATCAAACCAGTATAAAACTGAAGTCAAACAACAACAATAAGAGAACCTCTTGAAAATTATTTCTCAAATGTCCTGTGGTGGAGTTTCATCTCTAAATTAATTTGTTCAATCCCTATAGACAGAAGGAGGAATGCCAACCCCGTGGCATAGCCGTTTGCGTTAATCTGGAATATTCAATTCGTTCTTCCGAAAAATTCTGTAATTTATATCAGTACTTGTATTACATCAGTAAGCAAGTGCACCGATTTTTAGGAGTGGTATAATAAACTATATTTCACTAATCAAGATAAATAATTTGCCACTGAAAGCCCATTAATTTTACCTGAACAGGGTTAGGAATTAAATCTGGCTCAATGCCTGGGTCACGCCAAGCCACCGCTGCGCTGTGGCACTTACTTCCGGAGCGGACACGGGGAGACGTCGAGCGTCTGGAGCTCTGGCGTGCACAAGTGTGAATACGGTTCCTTTGTCTTTTAACGTAATGACCCATGTAAGTCAGTGAATCATCGCACCTCTCCCATCCAATTTCATTCAATCGGAGCTTTATACACGTTCTCTGAACACCACCGTGTGAGAGCTTAACTCATTTCAGTTATTGAACATCCACGCTTTCTACAGTAGGCGGTCATTTTATTAGGGACACTAGATACAAGTTGGAGAATTCATCTTTGGATTGTTATTCTTGTGTTTGCATTTACACATTGTTTATTTGGTTGGTTCCTCAGTTTAGGGGCTGCGACAACGCGGCCATGTAGCCCCGTGTACTTTGTGTATGTGTAGAATCAGTCTGATAACCGGTGTTAATTGTGATGACTGCATTAGTGTGTGTTATCTGTTTCAATTCAAGTAAGGACTGCAAACATTGAAATTTTTCAAGTAGTTCCTACTTTTGCCGCCAAACGCCACCGTCAACGACTACTAGTTCAGAACTTGGTTACCAGATGCCATCGCAGTTGGCTCCTGGCGATGAACGTAGGAAACTAAGAGCGTTTGTCAAATGTTTAACCTAATTTAGCTTCACACAGGTGTAATTAGTGGAAGGTTCTTTAACATGCCATAAATCTATGGCATGGGACTGCCGGCTTTACTTCCCTTCCGAAGGAAGGCATACTGAGGGATTATTAAGGGGGGAAGTAATCGGAACTGCAAGCTTTTCCTTAAAAAATCATTACAACCATAGTTTTTGAGTTAAAGACATGAAATGTTTTGTGTAGATAGATAACTAACTCTAATAAATGAAAAATATAATTAGTGACCTAGATGTAAGGCATATACATTAATATTATAAGATATTTTTCAGTTATGCCCTTTTAGCATGAAAGCCATAACAGGAATTATAATGATACAACCACCTTAATATGTTTACTGTATGAAGCTATCCCTATCGTATGAATACTGAACTAAAATTACATATGCATACTAGTTTTTTACTTTAAAAATCTTGAACTTACTGTTGCAGAAAATAAGACATTTTTTCATCACACAAACCCCTATAAATAAATAAAGTTATAAGTAATGATTGAAATATTATAGTTCCATATATTCCACAATGTGTAATGAACAACTCCTGAAAAAATCATAGCTCTGCGATTGATAGTTTTTGAGAAAAGGCTTCAGATTCTACAAAAAATGTATATTAGAGAAAAATGCATTTAAACATTTGGTTACCATATTCAAATATGAAAAATGCTTATTTGAATTTAAAAATTCTCCATATTCATACTCTTCATCCTTCAACATTATTTTCTGCCCTCTTATTTTCTGTCTGGCTTCCAGCTCAAAATCAGACATCCCTTTCTCAACTTTCATGAGTCTATTCTTGTCAATGGTGTCGAACGCCTTTATGGTGAACACGCTTGGAGTCACACTTCGGCCGGGTTTGAACCCGCGATCTTGGGCATAGAAGCTCAGCATGCTACCAACTACGCCACCGAAGCCGCCATTATTCATTTGTATTATATGTTTATTACGTTATGAAGTTAATAAGTACCATTCACATATCTGTGAGTATCTTGAACAATCATTCCCACTTCAAGAAGCATAATATTATTGTTAACTCAGGTCATTAATGGAATATACACTAATTATGTTACAGTTCTTTGATGACCTGGCAATTGAAGTGACAAGTGTGCTTGTTTGAATTTCAGTGCTAATTAATTGTGTGATACACTGAAGTTAAAAAACTTATTTTCTGGTGTGGTCTTTCATCAGTAGTACTGGAAATGGCCATCTGTATTTTATCGGCGAGAACATAATCCTTCAGTATATCCCTATTTTCCCAAATCCGTTAATGATTCCCAGATGGCAAATTCGGATTCACACAAGATTCCGTACCTCGCTACAAGGCTAAAAGAACAAACACAGTTACTTCATGACAAAATAAACTGAAGGTTCTGGAGAGGCCTGGCAACTCTCCGGATCTCAATCCAAATGACAGTCATTAGAAGCTAAATAAGAAGTCGTTTGTAGTGGGATTGTCACGAATCAAATCCGATTTTACGTGAAAAGAAAAAATACCTGACAAATTCTTCAAAATTAACATGAATAGGCTACCTCCGGAAAATAGGCCTAATGACCCTTCATAATTATCCTAGCTTGCCTCGGTGAGTGAGTGGTTATCGTGTCGGATTACTAACCCCAAGCTTGCAGGTTCGCTCCTGCCCGTATTAAGTGATCTTTGAAATGCGGCAAAAATCACGATACACATGTCATACGTTATTGGCATGTTAAAGAACCCATTTGAATTCAGTAGGCAGTGTTCATAATGGTAAAATTAATTTCGGGATTTTCCGTCAACACAATGTTCCATAGTTCTCTACGAGAAAGCGCTATAGTGTCAAGGAGCTTAGATATCTAACCTCCTTGACTTTCATAGTGCTTCAAAGAACAACAAAATTTGACATGCAAGCTGCCCTCTGGGCGCCAAGTAACATACGATATTATTATTATTGTTATTATTATTATTATTATTATTATTATAACTATCCTAAGTATTCCAATTAAGAACTAAGAATATTATTGCTCAATGAAGAATGTCTAGGAGAATAAACGAACAGTGAGTATGACAGAATGGAACACACTAGCATGCATCCAATTATAAAACTCACGGCCACCAGCAGCGAACAGCCAAGCCATATCGATACTCACCTGTAACAGAAAAAATGACATCATTTATATATGAGACTATCCGGGAGTTAGACATATACATTCAGCTTAAAATGTTTCAACCAAAAATTAGCTTTGAAGTGTTGCCTTATTGATATTGTATCTTTCAGTCGGTCAACTCTAAATAATTCCAATTACTGGAATATTTTAAAAACAAGTAGTTCCGTAAAGATCTATAAAGCCTATTTCCATGTATCCTACTTATGTTAATTGCCTCTATGAACATACACAATTCCAGTTTGATTGCTGTGATAGATACGTAGATAGTGAGAACCGTCTAGATATTTCTGATGGTTGCCATGTAGGATTTTTACAAATGTAGGCTATAGAGTTATGTACAATTACATAAAGATTATTGCATAGGTGCAAACTTCAATCGCATGTTTAGGGCACAATAAATAAAAAAAATAGATCTTAAAATGTCGCACAGCCGCCATCTTGTGTTTATGAAAACAATTGAAATAAATTAGATGTCAGTGCATTGAAATGTGTATAACCATTTACCGTACCAAGTTTCACTGCACTTGGATGGTTAAATCGCGAGAACGTCCGTTTGAATATTTAAATTTCACGTAGCCACCATGTTAAATTTGTGCCCACCAGGTTATTGCAAGTCTCTTAGGTGAACTTTATCTACATATAAAATTTCAGTATTATTGCTGTCACAGATTAGTAGATATTGAGAAACGTCTAAATATTTTTGATGGTCCCCATGTTGGATTTGTATATATGTAAGCCGTAGAGTTATGTACTATTTCTATTAGATGACGATTATTGCGTAGATTCATTATTCAAACTAGGACTTCAATCGCATGATTAGGACACAAGAAATAAACACTTAATTTTAAAATTTCGCACAGCCACAATCTTGAGTTTATGTAAGCAATTAAACTAAATTAGATGTCAGTGCAGACTGCCTCCGTGGCTTAGGCGGCAGCACGCCGGCCTCTTACCGCTGGGTCCGTGGTTCAAATCCCGGTCACTCCATGAGAGATCTGTGCTGGACAAAACGGAGGCAGACAGGTTTTTCTCCGGGTACTCCGGTTTTCCCTGTCAAAATTTCATTCCAGCAGCACTCTCCACTATCATTTCATTTCATCTGTCATTCATTTAATCATTGCCCCAGAGGAGTGCGTCAGGCCTCGGCAGCCGGCACAGTCAATATTCTCGCCGCTAGATGGGGGATTCATTCATTCCATTCCTGACCCGGTCGGAGACTGGAAGCAGGCTGTGGATTTTCATTTTCAGATGTCAGTGCATTCTTCTTCCTCTTCTTCTTTCCTAGCGTGTATCCCACGATGGTGCAGGGCCCGCCTGTTTGGTTGCTGTCCGCCACTTCTTCCTGTCAAGGCATCTTCAGGTTTAAGTCCACACATCACCAATTCTTCCTTGATTCTGTCCAGCCATCTTTTCTTTGGACGTCCACGGGGTCGATTTCCTCCTGGATCGTATTGGAGAACTGTTCTTGCCATAGAGTTCTCATCACTTCTAGTGACATGCCCATACCACCGAAGCCGTGCTTCTCTCATTTTATCGGTAATGGCTGCAACTCCCATCTGTTTCCGGATATGTTCATTCCTGACACGATCAAGCTGTGTAACACCCATGGACCAACGTAACATTTTCATATCCATGCCATGTAGGGCTTGTTCATGCTTGGTTGAAGCTGGCCAACATTCTGTGCCGTAAAGTGCCACTGGTCGTATCATAGACTTGCAAAATTTCCCTTTCAAAGGCATAGGTACTTTCTTATCACACAGCACTCCTGTGACTGCCATCTGAAGTAATAAGGGAACCTAGATATTTAAAGTGTGTAGTTTTAATGAGATGATGCTCTTCAATGCTGATGGTACCGTTGGTCTGTGTACCACATTGTAAGTATTCAGTTTTCCCTATGTTGAGTTTCAAGCCATTTTTGCACAGACATTCCTTCCAGCACAGAGTTCGATTTTCTAGGTTTTCGCGAGTTTGATCTGCTAGAAACACATCATCAGCATATAAGATCGTCCATGGATGAGGTGTTTGAATGTCAACTGTCGCCGAATCCAAGCACAGACTGAACAGAAGCAACGAGAGTGCTGATCCCTGATGAACTCCAACAGTGATAGGGAAAGCAGGCGAAACTCCAGCTGGACAGCGTACCATACTTGTGACGTTGCAGTAGAGGGACTGAACACATCGAACGAAAACTTCTGGGATTTTGTGAGCTCGAAGTGCATTACAATTGGTATAAATATTTTCTGAGCCATGTTTCACTGCACTCGGATGGTTAAATCACGTCTATTAAATTGTTTCAAATTCGCTTAGTCCCAATGTTCGTTTCGTACGTAACAGGGTCTTGAAAGTTACATAAGTGTCCTATATCAAGGTAGAAAATTTTAGGGTGACACCAGTAATAGTTTCGGAGATATAGAATGCCGGTGAAATATTTCGCACAGCCGCCATGTTAGATTGGTGAGACGTAATAAAATTTGAAGGAAACGGTCGGTGTCGGACAAAATAGTACTATGACCTTACCGAGTGTCACTGAAATCGCTCCAGCCCTTTAGAATTTATTAGGGGTGGGAGGACGCACATACGCACACACATACACATCCATACACACGGACAAAAGGTGATCTCATAAGACTATTCTTTCCATAAATGAAAATAGGCTAATAACCTGAAATAAATTACAAGATATTCAGATATAATATACCATATATTGTTGTTTCCTTTTAAATTTGGATCTGATGATGCCCGTTCGATGAGGAAAACATGTCTTCCCTTAGTTTTTCCTTCATCAAATATCCATAACAATATACCAGATGAATCATCTGCCCCAATAATATTTGTTTATGCAGCCCAACTAACGTGTGTTATCAAGAAGGTCGATATTTCTCTGCTTGCTTCCCGTATGGTACTGATGCACTGCAAGTATATCCCACAAACTATACTGAACACTATTAATTTCGCTGAATGTGATTACAGACCGTTTAAATGATCGGGGGAAAAACATATTGTAGTGTTCAGTATTTTATGTACCAAGTTTGGAGCTGTTATCATGCATATTTTCTGAAATATTCAATCTTGGTTTAAAATTCAATTTGTATTTTTCAACAGTGGACAGCAACGACGTCTTAAAATATGGTGTTGAGATGTTAAGTTATAGATAATCTCTCATACCAAATTTAGCTTCTATAACTGCATCCGCTTGGTTGATGATTGGAGTCTCACATAGACAGACGTGCACACACACATTGCCCCAGATTGTTCTCGTATCTCCGTTTTAATTATTTTTGCAAAATCTAAAAACTAGACTGAAAATGAAACAATGGCTGTTTAATGTTTGTTCATTTAATCAAGTATCAATTGAGTTATTGGTTCATTTGGGGGGTGCACATCGGGGTCATTTAACCAGGTGTACTTACGTGTATGTGGAATTTTGTCTGATTGTCTGTGATATTGTGAAGGCCGTATTAGTGCGTATATTTGTAATTCAGGAGAGGATTGGGAGAGAGGAGGTCGTGGGTGGAAGTTAGGAAACATGCCAGCATTTGCCTGGAATAGAAATAATGAACCAAAGTAAAGCACTTCCAGGATGGCTAGGGTAGGAATCAAACCCACTTCTTCTCAGTTTTGTCTGTCCAGGCTGAGTGTACCCTGTTACAACCCTCAGACTAGAATTGAATTTCTTTGACAGAGTCTGGAATGGAACCCAGACCTCCGGCACGACAGATAAGAATGCTAGTTGCTACACCACGAGCTGGTCAAGTATCAATTGAAAACAGCTGAGCGTAGAGTCATGAACCTTGTAATGCAAGTTCAGAGTATGGAGGATTAAATTCTGACACAATTTATTTTAATTGCTTAAAGAAGTTGGGGAATTAAGTCGCAGTGAATGAACTTGCTACCTCAGTTAGTATTAGTTTCCTAAATAATTAAATTAGGCTACAAATGTCGCCAAGAAATTCGAACCATTCCACAAGAATCGACAGCAGGTTTTAAACTCCATCAATAATTCATTAGTCACTGAAACGTTCAATCTGCATCAACCAATACCTTAAACCCAAATCGTAAACATTTCAAAAGATGTAAATACACCAGCACCACCAACCACAAACAACGTGTGCTACACTTAGCTCAGTGTAACATTCAAACCTTTCTAGGGTTCAACAAGGAATGCTTAGATTTCAAATGAAATTATACGCGAAGAGGCTAATAGAACTCATAACACAGATACACAGGTATTGAGCTGCGTCCAGCTTTCTCGTTGTTTGTTCTTCAGTATTTTGACTGGTTTGATGCAGCCCTCCGTGCATCCCTGCGCTGAGCTAATAATTCCATCTCTACATAGCTCCCACATCCTACATCCGAGGTGACCTGTTTAAAATATTCCAACCTTGGTCTACCCCTACAGTTCCTATTCTCGACCCTCCCTTCGAAAACCAAGTTTATTTTCTTGGGTGTCTTACTTTGTGTCCTACGAACCTATCTCTTCTCTTCATTAGCAGTCGCTACAAACATCTAACATCTCTCCTAACGAATCGTCTTAATGCCATTATATTTCTAACCGTATCTACTCATCTGATCTTCATCAATCTCCTGTAACACCACATTCCAAACGCTTCAATTCTCCTCTTTTCTGCAGCTCCAACAGTCCATGTTTCACTTCCACAGAGTGCCACGGTCCAGACAAAGGCTCTCAAAATACGACTTACTACTATCTAAACCTATATTCGATGCCATTGCATATCTTCTTTGCTTCGTCCATCACTGGTTATTTCACGTCCTATGTAACAGAAGTCTCTTACTTCCATTAGCTGATAACTTGCCAAGTCAACGTCGATATGGGTTTTTTAAATTATTTTGCCTGCATTCCAATATTTTTGTTTTACATTTATCAATTTTCATCATGAATTTGTTCCTCAAGAAAGAATCCATACCATTTAAAAACTCATTCAAATCCTTTAGTGTGTCGACTAAGATGACTATGTCATCAGCAAATCTCAGAGTAGAAATGATTTCTCCTTGAATCTTCACTCCTAATAGCATTATACCTTCTCATTAGAAACAGTCCAGCCTAACGAATGTGGATTACACGATCTTAGACCTTAGAGAACAATCCTTAAGGATTTACTGTTTACTATATATCTCTAATAGTAGGTACACAGTTCATTTTCTTACGGCATGTCCACTAAAGTACAAGACAGGTTACCTAGCGTATGTCAGATAGGCGGTATTGTTTCTCAATCTACGGCATTTGTATGTTAACTGAGATTGACTTCCAAAACTGAGTAGGAAGCAAGTTCTCACTCAATAAATATGTTACAGCAACTAGAATGGTTAAACTATGCAGATGTATTTTAACATTCTGGAATTAACTGCATAGTTCTGTTGAATAGTAATTTGGTACATGCTAAGCCAATGAAATTCAATAAGGATTCAGATGTCAATGGTATTGCATGTCAACAGAAGGTCTGGAAATGTCCTGGAATTAAATGCATTACGTCAAATTTGAGTAATTATTTAAGCAAAATTTAGTTGATAGAGACTATATTTGTGACTAGATTGAAACCTCTGAATTTTGACTTCCAGGTTCTCTCATTGTAAGACAATTATTGCAAACAACTGGAAATATATAATGATCCTGTACCAGCTCCGAATCTTGTTTACTTATTCATGTTTGGTACATTCCATTTACAAAATCTCTGTTAATGCAAGACTCATTCCTTCTTTCTTTCTTTCTTTCTTTCTTTCTTTCTTTCTTTGCTTCAATCAGAAATGTAATACCCACTAGTTTAAAAAGTATATGAGTTGCAAAAAGTTGAACTGAAATATAATGAAGGACGGATTCCGGAATCATTTGCAGTATCACTTCTCCTTAATGTAAGCAGACGCTACAATTTACTGTATATGTCAAAGGTCAAACATTCTAGTGTATGAAGGGGGATCAATGTTTGGAGCGGAGCGGTGCAGGAAGCTGGAGTGGGAGTGGGAGATAGAAGAGGGGGTCATTGGGAGAGCCGGGCATCTCTTGCTGCATTGCAATACAACACTCTCGTGTCTTCCTGTCACTCATTCTGTAGACAGTCCCTGCAAAACAACACGCTCGTGTCTTCCTGTCACTCATTCTGTAGACAGTCCCTGCAATACAACACTCTCGTGTCTTCCTGTCACTCATTCTGTAGACAATCCCTGCAATACAACACTCTCGTGTCTTCCTGTCACAAATTATATTGTCAGTCTCCTGCAATACAACACGGTCGTGTCTTCCCGTCACTCATTCTGTAGACAGTCCCTGCAATACAACACGCTCGTGTCTTCCTGTCACAAATTATATTGTCAGTCTCCTGCAATACAACACGCTCGTGTCTTCCTGTCACTCATTCTGTAGACAGCCCCTGAAATACAACACCCTCGTGTCTTCCTGTCACAAATTATAATGTCAGTCTCCTGCAATACAACACGCTCGTGTCTTCCTGTCACTCATTATGTAGACAGCCCCTGCAATACAACACTCTCGTGTCTTCCTGTCACTCATTCTGTAGAATGTTCCTGCAATACAACACGCTCAAGTCTTCCTGTCACTCATTCTATAGAGAGTCCCCTGCAATACAACACTCTCGTGTCTTCCTGTCACTCATTCTATAGACAGCCCCTGCAATACAACACGCTCGTGTCTTCCTGTCACAAATTATATTGTCAGTCTCCTGCAATACAACACAGTCGTGTCTTCCTGCCACTCATTCTGTAGACAGCCCCTGCAATACAACACTCTCGTGTTTTCCTGTCACACATTCTGTAGACAGTTCCTGCAATACAACACGCTCAAGTCTTCCTGTCACTCATTCTGTAGACAGCCCCTGCAATACAACACGCTCGTGTCTTCCTGTCACAAATTATATTGTCAGTCCCCATCAATACAACACGCTCGTGTCTTCCTGTCACAAATTATATTGTCAGTCCCCTGAAATACAACACGCTCGTGTCTTCCTGTCACAAATTATATTGTCAGTCTCCTGCAATACAACACGGTCGTGTCTTCCTGTCACTCATTTTTAGACAGCCCCTGCAATACAACACGCACAAGTCTTCCTGTCACTCATTCTGTAGACAGCCCCTGCAATACAACACGCTCGTGTCTTCCTGTCACTCATTCTGTAGACAGTCCCTGCAATACAACACGCTCGTGTCTTCCTGTCACTCATTTTGTAGACAGCCCCTGCAATACAACACTCTCGTGTCTTCCTGTCACTCATTTTGTAGACAGCCCCTGCAATACAACACGCTCGTGTCTTCCTATCACTCATTTTGTAGACAGCCCCTGCAATACAACACGCTCGTGTCTTCCTGTCACTCATTCTGTAGACAGTCCCTGCAATACAACACGCTCGTGTCTTCCTGTCACTCATTTTGTAGACAGCCCCTGCAATACAACACTCTCGTGTCCTCCTGTCACTCATTTTGTAGACAGCCCCTGCAATACAACACGCTCGTATCTTCCTGTCACTCAATTTTGTAGACAGCCCCTGCAATACAACACTCTCGTGTCTTCCTGTCACTCACTCTATAGATAGTCCCCTGCAATACAACACGCTCGTGTCTTCCTGTCACTCATTCTATAGACAGTCCCCTGCAATACAACACGTTCAAATCTTCCTGTCACTCATTCTATAGTCTCCTGCAATACAACACTCTCGTGTCTTACTGTCACTCATTTTGTAGACAGCCCCTGCAATACAACACGCTCGTGTCATCCTGTCACTCATTCTATAGAGAGTCCTCTACAATACAACACGCTCGTGTCTTCCTGTCACTCATTCTATTGTCAGTCCCCTGCAATACAACACGCTCGTGTCTTCCTGTCACTCATTCTATTGTCAGTCCCCTGCAATACAACACGCTCGTGTCTTCCTTCACTCATTCTATAGACAGTCCCCTGCAATACAACACGCTCGTGTCTTCCTGTCACTCATTCTCTAGACAGTCCCCTGCAATACAACACGCTCGTGTCTTCCTGTCACTCATTCTATTGTCAGTGCCCTGCAATACAACACGCTCGTGTCTTCCTGTCACTCATTCTATAGAGAGTCCCTGCAATACAACACGCTCGTGTCTTCCTGTCACTCATCCTCTAGACAGTCCCCTGCAATACAACACTCTTGTGTCTTTCTGTCACTCATTCTATAGACGGCCCCTGGAAGAAAACACGCTCGTGTCTTCCTGTCACTTATTCTATAGACAGTCCCCTGCAATACAACACTCTTGTGTCTTTCTGTCACTCATTCTATAGACAGCCCCTGGAATAAAACACGCTCGTGTCTTCCTGTCACTCATTCTCTAGACAGTCCCCTGCAATACAACACTCTTGTGTCTTTCTGTCACTCATTCTATAGACGGCCCCTGGAAAAAAACACGCTCGTGTCTTCCTGTCACTCATTCTATAGACAGTCCCCTGCAATACAACACTCTTGTGTCTTTCTGTCACTCATTCTATAGACGGCCCCTGCAAAACAACACGCTCGTGTCTTCCTGTCATTCATTCTGTAGACAGTCCCTGCAATACAACACGCTCGTGTCTTCCTGTCACTCATTCTATAGACAGTTCCTGCAATATAACACGCTCGTGTCTTCCTGTGACTCATTCTGTAGACAGCCCCTACAATACAACACGCTCGTGTCTTCATGTCACTCATTCTATTGTCAGTGCCCTGCAATACAACACGCTCGTGTCTGCCTGTCACTCATTCTATAGAGAGTCCCTGCAATAAAACACGCTCGTGTCTTCCTGTCACTCATTCTATTGTCAGTGCCCTGCAATACAGCACGCTCGTGTCTTCCTGTCACTCATTCTATAGACAGTCCCCTGCAATACAACACGCTCGTGTCTTCCTGTCACTCATTCTGTAGACAGTCCCCTGCAATACAACACGCTCGTGTCTTCCTGTCACTCAGGCTATAGAGAGTCCCTGCAATACAACACGCTCGTGTCTTCCTGTCACTCATTCTCTAGACAGTCCTCTGCAATACAACACTCTTGTGTCTTTCTGTCACTCATTCTATAGACGGCCCCTGGAATAAAACACGCTCGTGTCTTCCTGTCACTTATTCTATAGACAGTCCCCTGCAATACAACACTCTTGTGTCTTTCTGTCACTCATTCTATAGACAGCCCCTGGAATAAAACACGCTCGTGTCTTCCTGTCACTCATTCTGTAGACAGCCCCTGCAATACAACACGCTGGTGGTTTCCTGTCACTCATTCTATAGACAGTCCCCTGCAATACAACACGCTCGTGTCTTCCTGTCTCTCATTCTATAGAAAGTCCCTGCAATACAACACGCTCGTGTCTTCCTGTAACTCATTCTACTGTATAGAGAGTCCCTGCAATACAACACGCTCGTGTCTTCCTGTCACTCATTCTATTGTCAGTGCCCTGCAATACAAAACTCTCGTGTCATCCTTTCACTCATTCTCTAGACAGTCCCTGCAATACAACACTCTCGTGTCATACTTTCACTCATTCTCCAGACAGTCCCTGCAATACAACACGCTCGTGTCTTCCTGTCACTCATTCTATAGAGAGTCCCCTGCAATACAACACGCTCGTGTCTTCCTGTCACTCTTTCTCTAGACAGTCCCTGCAATACAACACGCTCGTGACTTCCTGTCACTCATTCTCTAGACAGTCCCTGCAATACAACACGGTCGTGTCTTCCTGTCACTGATTCTATAGAGAGTCCCCTGCAATACAACACGCTCGTGTCTTTCTGTCACTCATTCTCTAGACAGTCCATGCAATACAACACGCTCGTGTCTTCCTGTCACCCACTCTATTGACAATTCCTGCAATACAACACGCTCGTGTCATCCTGTCACTCATTCTCTAGACAGTCCCTGCAATACAACACGCTCGTGTCTTCCTGTCACTCATTCTCTAGACAGATCCTGCAATACAACACTCTCGTGTCTTCCTGTCACTCATTCTGTAGACAGTCCCTGCAATACAACACGCTCGTGTCATCCTGTAACTCATTCTGTAGACAGCCCCTGCAATACAACACGCTCGTGTCTTCGTGTCACTCATTCTATTGTCAGTGCCCTGAAAAACAACACGCTCGTGTCTTCCTGTCACTCATTCTGTAGAGAGTCCCCTGCAATACAACACGCTCGTGTCTTCCTGTGACTCATTCCACGGACAGTCCCCTGCAATACAACACGCTTGTGTCTTCCTGTCACTCATTCTATAGACAGTCCCCTGCAATACAACACGCTCGTGTCTTCCTGTCACTCATTCTCTAGACAGTCCCTGCAATAAAACACGCTCGTGTCTTCCATTCACTCATTCTATTGTCAGTGCCCTGCAATACAACACGCTCGTGTCTTCCTGTCACTCATTCTATTGTCAGTCCCCTGCAATACAACACGCTCGTGTCTTCCTGTCACTCATTCTATTGACAGTCCCCTGCAATACAACACTCTCGTGTCTTCCTGTCACTCATTCTATAGACAGTCCCCTGCAATACAACACGCTCGTGTCTTCCTGTCACTCTTTCTATTGTCAGTCCCCTGCAATACAACACGCTCGTGTCTTCCTGTCACTCATTCTATTGTCAGTCGCCTGCAATACAACACTCTCGTGTCTTCCTGTCACTCATTCTATTGACAGTCCCCTGCAATACAACACGCTCGTGTCTCCCTGTCACTCATTCTATAGAGAGTCCCCTGCAATACAACACTCTCGTGTCTTCCTGTCCCTCATTCTATAGAGAGTCCCCTGCAATACAACACTCTCGTGTCTTCCTGTCACTCATTCTATAGAGAGTCCCCTGCAATACAACACTCTCGTGTCTTCCTGTCACTCATTCTATAGAGAGTCCCCTGCAATAGAACACGCTCGTGTCTTCCTGTCACAAATTATATTGTCAGTCCCCTGCAATACAACACGCTCGTGTCTTCCTGTCACTCATTCTATAGAGAGTCCCCTGCAATACAACACGCTCGTGTCTTCCTGTCACTCATTCTATAGAGAGTCCCCTGCAATACAACACTCTCGTTTCTTCCTGTCACTCATTCTGTAGACAGCCCCTGCAATACAACACGCTCGTGGTTTCCTGTCACTCATTCTATAGACAGTCCCCTGCAATAACACACGCTCGTGTCTTCCTGTCTCTCATTCTATAGAGAGTCCCTGCAATACAACACGCTCGTGTCTTCCTGTCACTCATTCTATAGACAGTCCCCTGCAATACAACACGCTCGTGTCTTCCTGTCACTCATTCTATAGAGAGTCCCGTGCAATACAACACGCTCGTGTCTTCCTGTCACTCATTCTATTGTCAGTGCCCTGCAATACAACACTCTCGTGTCTTCCTGTCACTCATTCTCTAGACAGTCCCTGCAATACAACACACTCGTGTCTTCCTGTCACCCATTCTATTGAATACAACACGCTCGTGTCATCCTTTCACTCATTCTCTAGACAGTCCCTGCAATACAACACGCTCGTGTCTTCCTGTCACTCATTCTCCAGACAGTCCATGCAATACAACACGCTCGGGTCTTCCTGTCACTCATTCTCTAGACAGTCCCTGCAATACAACACGCTCGTGTCTTCCTGTCACTTATTCTATAGAGAGTCCCCTGCAATACAACACGCTCGTGTCTTCCTGTCACTCATTCTCTAGACAGTCCCTGCAATACAACACGCTCGTGTCATCCTGTCACTCATTCTATAGTCAGTCCCCTGCAATACAACACGCTCGTGTCATCCTGTCACTCATTTTGTAGACAGACCCTGCAATACAACACGCTCGTGTCTTCCTGTCACTCATTCTATAGAGAGTCCCCTGCAATACAACACGCTCGTGTCTTCCTGTCACTCATTCTATAGACAGTTTCTGCAATAAAACACGCTCGTGTCTTCCTGTCACTCATTCTATAGACAGTCCCCTGCAATACAACACGCTCGTGTCTTTCTGTCACTCATTCTATAGACAGTTCCTGCAATACAACACGCTCGTGTCTTCCTGTCACTCATTCTATAGACAGGCCCCTGCAATAAAACACGCTCGTGTCTTCCTGTCACTCATTCTATAGACAGTCCCCTACAATACAACACGTTCGTGTCTTCCTGTCACTCATTCTTTAGACAGTTCCTGCAATACAACACGCTCGTGTCTTCCTGTCACTCATTCTATAGACAGTCCCTGCAATACAACACTCTCGTGTCTTCCTGTCACTCATTCTATAGAGAGTCCCCTGCAATACAACACTCTCGTGTCTTCCTGTCACTCATTCTATAGAGAGTCCCCTGCAATACAACGCTCTCGTGTCTTCCTGTCACTCATTCTATAGAGAGTTCCCTGCAATACAACACGCTCGTGTCTTCCTGTCACAAATTATATTGTCAGTCCCCTTTAATACAACACGCTCGTGTCTTCCTGTCACTCATTCTATAGAGAGTCCCCTGCAATACAACACTCTCGTGTCTTCCTGTCAATCATTCTATAGAGAGTCCCCTGCAATACAACACTCTCGTGTCTTCCTGTCACTCATTCTGTAGACAGCCCCTGCAATACAACACGCTCGTGGTTTCCTGTCACTCATTCTATAGACAGTCCCCTGCAATACAACACGCTCGTGTCTTCCTGTCTCTCATCCTATAGAGAGTCCCTGCAATACAACACGCTCGTGTCTTCCTGTCACTCATTCTATAGAGAGTCCCTGCAATACAACACGCTCGTGTCTTCCTGTCACTCATTCTATAGACAGTCCCCTGCAATACAACACGCTCGTGTCTTCCTGTCACTCATTCTATAGAGTGTCCCCTGCAATACAACACGCTCCTGTCTTCCTGTCCCTCATTCTATTGTCAGTGCCCTGCAATACAACACTCTCGTGTCTTCCTGTCACTCATTCTCTAGACAGACCCTGCAATAAAACACACTCGTGTCTTCCTGTCACCCATTCTATTGACAGTCCTTGCAATACAACACGCTCGTGTCATCCTTTCACTCATTCTCTAGACAGTCCCTGCAATACAACACGCTCGTGTCTTCCTGTCACTCATTCTCTAGACAGTCCCTGCAATACAACACGCTTGTGTCTTCCTGTCACTCATTCTCTAGACAGTCCCTGCAATACAACACGCTCGTGTCTTCCTGTCACTCATTCTACAGAGAGTCCCCTGCAATACAACACGCTCGTGTCTTCCTGTCACTCATTCTCTAGACAGTCCCTGCAATACAACACTCTTGTGTCTTTCTGTCACCCATTCTATTGACAATCCCTGCAATACAACACGCTCGTGTCATCCTGTCACTCATTCTCTAGACAATCCCTGCAATACAACACGCTCGTGTCTTCCTGTCACTCATTCTGTAGACAGTCCCTGCAATACAACACGCTCGTGTCATCCTGTCACTCATTCTGTAGACAGCCCCTGCAATACAACACGCTCGTGTCTTCGTGTCACTCATTCTGTAGACAGTCCCTGCAATACAACACGCTCGTGTCATCCTGTCACTCATTCTGTAGACAGTCCCTGCAATACAACACGCTCGTGTCTTCCTGTCATTCATTCTATTGTCAGTCCCCTGCAATACAACACGCTCGTGTCATCCTGTCACTCATTCTGTAGACAGTCCCTGCAATACAACACGGTAGTGTCTTCCTGTCACTAATTCTGTAGACAGTCCCTGCAATACAACACGCTCGTGTCATCCTGTCACTCATTCTCTAGACAGTTCCTGCAATACATCACTCTCGTGTTTTCCTGTCACTCATTCTGTAGACAGACCCTGCAATACAACACGCTCGTGGTTTCCTGTCACTCATTCTGTAGACAGACCCTGCAATACAACACGCTCGTGTCTTCCTGTCACTCATTCTATTGACAGTCCCTGCAATACAACACGCTCGTGTCATCCTGTCACTCATTTTCTAGACAGTCCCCTGCAATACAACACGCTCGTGTCAACCTGTCACTCATTCTGTAGACAGTCCCTGCAATACAACACGCTCGTGTCTTCCTGTCACTCATTCTGTAGACAGTCCCTGCAATACAACACGCTCGTGTCATCCTGTCACTCATACTCTAGACAGTTCCTGCAATACAACACTCTCGTGTCTTCCTGTCACTCATTCAAGAGACAGTCCCTGCAATACAACGCGCTCGTGTCTTCCTGTCACTCATTCTGTAGACAGTCCCTGCAATACAACACGCTCGTGTCATCCTGTCACTCATATTCTAGACAGTTCCTGCAATACAACACTCTCGTGTCTTCCTGTCACCCATTCTATAGACAGTCCCTGCAATACAACACTCTCGTGTCTTCTTGTCACTCATTCTATAGACAGTTCCTGCAATACAACACCCTCGTGTCATCCTGTCATTCATTCTGTAGACAGTCCCTGCAATACAACGCGATCGTGTCTTCCTGTCACTCATTCTGTAGACAGCCCCTGCAATACAACACGCTCGTGGTTTCCTGTCACTCATTCTATTGTCAGTGCCCTGCAATACAACACTCTCGTGTCTTCCTGTCACTCATTCTATAGAGAGTCCCCTGCAATACAACACTCTCGTGTCTTCCTGTCACTCATTCTGTAGACAGTCCCTGCAATATAACACGCTCGTGTCATCCTGTCACTCATTCTGTAGACAGTCCCTGCAATACAACACGCTCGTGTCTTCCTGTCACTCATTCTATTGTCAGTCCCCTGCAATACAACACGCTCGTGTCTTCCTGTCACTCATTCTCTAGAAGAGTTCCTGCAATACAACACTCTCGTGTCTTCCTGTCACTCATCCTGTAGACAGTCCCTGCAATACAACACGCTCGTGTCATCCTGTCACTCATTCTGTAGACAGTCCCTGCAATACAACACGCTCGTGTCTTCCTGTCACTCATTCTGTAGACAGTCCCCTGCAATACAACACGCTCGTGTCTTCCTGTCACTCATTCTGTAGACAGTCCCTGCAATACAACACGCTCGTGTCATCCTGTCACTCATTCTGTAGACAGTCCCTGCAATACAACACGCTCGTGTCTTCCTGTCACTCATTCTATAGAGAGTCCCTGCAATACAACACGCTCGTGTCTTCCTGTCACTCATTCTCTAGACAGTCCCTGCAATACAACACGCTCGTGTCTTCCTGTCACTAATTCTATTGTCAGTCCCCTGCAATACAACACTCTCGTGTCTTCCTGTCACTCATTCTCTAGGCAGTCCCCTGCAATACAACACGCTCGTGTCTTCCTGTCACTCATTCTGTAGACAGTCCCCTGCAATATAACACTCTCGTGTCTTCCTGTCACTCATTCTGTAGACAGTCCCCTGCAATACAACACGCTCGTGTCTTCCTGTCACTCATTCTGTAGACAGTCCCTGCAATACAACACGCTCGTGTCATCCTGTCACTCATTCTGTAGACAGTCCCTGCAATACAACACGCTCATGTCTTCCTGTCACTCATTCTATAGAGAGTCCCTGCAATACAACACGCTCGTGTCTTCCTGTCACTCATTCTCTAGACAGTCCCTGCAATACAACATGCTCGTGTCTTCCTGTCACTCATTCTCTAGACAGTCCCTGCAATACAACACGCTCGTGTCTTCCTGTCACCCATTCTATAGAGAGTCCCCTGCAATACAACACGCTCGTGTCTTCCTGTCGCCTATTCTATAGAGAGTCCCCGCAATACAACACGCTCGTGTCCTCCTGTCACTCATTCTCTAGACAGTCCATGCAATAAAACACGCTCGTGTCTTCCATTCACTCATTCTATTGTCAGTGCCCTGCAATACAACACGCTCGTGTCTTCCTGTCACTCATTCTATTGTCAGTCCCCTGCAATACAACACGCTCGTGTCTTCCTGTCACTCATTCTATTGACAGTCCCCTGCAATACAACACTCTCGTGTCTTCCTGTCACTCATTCTATAGACAGTCCCCTGCAATACAACACGCTCGTGTCTTCCTGTCACTCTTTCTATTGTCAGTCCCCTGCAATACAACACTCTCGTGTCTTCCTGTCACTCATTCTATTGACAGTCCCCTGCAATACAACACGCTCGTGTCTTCCTGTCACTCATTCTATAGAGAGTCCCCTGCAATACAACACTCTCGTGTCTTCCTGTCCCTCATTCTATAGAGAGTCCGCTGCAATACAACACTCTCGTGTCTTCCTGTCACTCATTCTATAGAGAGTCCCCTGCAATACAACACTCTCGTGTCTTCCTGTCACTCATTCTATAGAGAGTCCCCTGCAATAGAACACGCTCGTGTCTTCCTGTCACAAATTATATTGTCAGTCCCCTGCAATACAACACGCTCGTGTCTTCCTGTCACTCATTCTATAGAGAGTCCCCTGCAATACAACACGCTCGTGTCTTCCTGTCACTCATTCTGTAGAGAGTCCCCTGCAATACAACACTCTCGTTTCTTCCTGTCACTCATTCTGTAGACAGCCCCTGCAATACAACACGCTCGTGGTTTCCTGTCACTCATTCTATAGACAGTCCCCTACAATAACACACGCTCGTGTCTTCCTGTCTCTCATTCTATAGAGAGTCCCTGCAATACAACACGCTCGTGTCTTCCTGTCACTCATTCTATAGACAGTCCCCTGCAATACAACACGCTCGTGTCTTCCTGTCACTCATTCTATAGAGAGTCCCCTGCAATACAACACGCTCGTGTCTTCCTGTCACTCATTCTATTGTCAGTGCCCTGCAATACAACACTCTCGTGTCTTCCTGTCACTCATTCTCTAGACAGTCCCTGCAATACAACACACTCGTGTCTTCCTGTCACCCATTCTATTGAATACAACACGCTCGTGTCATCCTTTCACTCATTCTCTAGACAGTCCCTGCAATACAACACGCTCGTGTCTTCCTGTCACTCATTCTCCAGACAGTCCATGCAATAAAACACGCTCGTGTCTTCCTGTCACTCATTCTCTAGACAGTCCCTGCAATACAACACGCTCGTGTCTTCCTGTCACTTATTCTATAGAGAGTCCCCTGCAATACAACACGCTCGTGTCTTCCTGTCACTCATTCTCTAGACAGTCCCTGCAATACAACACGTTCGTGTCATCCTGTCACTCATTCTATAGACAGTCTCCTGCAATACAACACGCTCGTGTCATCCTGTCACTCATTTTGTAGACAGACCCTGCAATACAACACGCTCGTGTCTTCCTGTCACTCATTCTATAGACAGTCCCCTGCAATACAACACGCTCGTGTCTTCCTGTCACTCATTCTATAGACAGTTTCTGCAATATAACACGCTCGTGTCTTCCTGTCACTCATTCTATAGACAGTCCCCTGCAATACAACACGCTCGTGTCTTTCTGTCACTCATTCTATAGACAGTTCCTGCAATATAACACGCTCGTGTCTTCCTGTCACTCATTCTATAGACAGGCCCCTGCAATAAAACACGCTCGTGTCTTCCTGTCACTCATTCTATAGACAGTCCCCTACAATACAACACGTTCGTGTCTTCCTGTCACTCATTCTATAGACAGTTCCTGCAATACAACACGCTCGTGTCTTCCTGTCACTCATTCTATAGACACTCCCCTGCAATACAACACGCTCGTGTCTTATTGTCACTCATTCTATAGACAGTCCCCTGCAATACAACACGTTCGTGTCTTCCTGTCACTCATTCTAAAGACAGACCCCTGCAATACAACACGCTCGTGTCTTCCTGTCACTCATTCTATAGACAGCCCCCTGCAATACAACACGCTCGTGTCTTCCTGTCACTCATTCTATAGTCAGTTCCTGCAATACAACACGCTCGTGTCTTCCTGTCACTCATTCTATAGACAGTCCCCTGCAAAACAACACGCTCGTGTCTTCCTGTCACTCTTTCTATTGTCAGTCCCCTGCAATACAACACTCTCGTGTGTTCCTGTCACTCATTCTATTGACAGTCCCCTGCAATACAACACGCTCGTGTCTTCCTGTCACTCATTCTATTGTCAGTCGCCTGCAATACAACACGCTCGTGTCTTCCTGTCACTCATTCTATAGACAGTCCCTGCAATACAACACTCTCGTGTCTTCCTGTCACTCATTCTATAGAGAGTCCCCTGCAATACAACACTCTCGTGTCTTCCTGTCACTCATTCTATAGAGAGTCCCCTGCAATACAACGCTCTCGTGTCTTCCTGTCACTCATTCTATAGAGAGTGCCCTGCAATACAACACGCTCGTGTCTTCCTGTCACAAATTATATTGTCAGTCCCCTTTAATACAACACGCTCGTGTCTTCCTGTCACTCATTCTATAGAGAGTCCCCTGCAATACAACACTCTCGTGTCTTCCTGTCACTCATTCTATAGAGAGTCCCCTGCAATACAACACTCTCGTGTCTTCCTGTCACTCATTCTGTAGACAGCCCCTGCAATACAACACGCTCGTGGTTTCCTGTCACTCATTCTATAGACAGTCCCCTGCAATACAACACGCTCGTGTCTTCCTTTCTCTCATCCTATAGAGAGTCCCTGCAATACAACACGCTCGTGTCTTCCTGTCACTCATTCTATAGAGAGTCCCTGCAATACAACACGCTCGTGTCTTCCTGTCACTCATTCTATAGACAGTCCCCTGCAATACAACACGCTCGTGTCTTCCTGTCACTCATTCTATAGAGTGTCCCCTGCAATACAACACGCTCCTGTCTTCCTGTCACTCATTCTATTGTCAGTGCCCTGCAATACAACACTCTCGTGTCTTCCTGTCACTCATTCTCTAGACAGACCCTGCAATAAAACACACTCGTGTCTTCCTGTCACCCATTCTATTGACAGTCCTTGCAATACAACACCCTCGTGTCATCCTTTCACTCATTCTCTAGACAGTCCCTGCAATACAACACGCTCGTGTCTTCCTGTCACTCATTCTCTAGACAGTCCCTGCAATACAACACGCTCGTGTCTTCCTGTCACTCATTCTCTAGACAGTCCCTGCAATACAACACGCTCGTGTCTTCCTGTCACTCATTCTACAGAGAGTCCCCTGCAATACAACACGCTCGTGTCTTCCTGTCACTCATTCTCTAGACAGTCCCTGCAATACAACACTCTTGTGTCTTTCTGTCACCCATTCTATTGACAATCCCTGCAATACAACACGCTCGTGTCATCCTGTCACTCATTCTCTAGACAATCCCTGCAATAAAACACGCTCGTGTCTTCCTGTCACTCATTCTGTAGACAGTCCCTGCAATACAACACGCTCGTGTCATCCTGTCACTCATTCTGTAGACAGCCCCTGCAATACAACACGCTCGTGTCTTCGTGTCACTCATTCTGTAGACAGTCCCTGCAATACAACACGCTCGTGTCATCCTGTCACTCATTCTGTAGACAGTCCCTGCAATACAACACGCTCGTGTCTTCCTGTCACTCATTCTATTGTCAGTCCCCTGCAATACAACACGCTCGTGTCATCCTGTCACTCATTCTGTAGACAGTCCCTGCAATACAACACGGTCGTGTCTTCCTGTCACTAATTCTGTAGATAGTCCGTGCAATACAACACGCTCGTGTCATCCTGTCACTCATTCTCTAGACAGTTCCTGCAATACATCACTCTCGTGTTTTCCTGTCACTCATTCTGTAGACAGACCCTGCAATACAACACGCTCGTGGTTTCCTGTCACTCATTCTGTAGACAGTCCCTGCAATACAACACGCTCGTGTCATCCTGTCACTCATTCTGTAGACAGTCCCAGCAATACAACACGCTCATGTCTTCCTGTCACTCATTCTATAGAGAGTCCCTGCAATACAACACGCTCGTGTCTTCCTGTCACTCATTCTCTAGACAGTCCCTGCAATACAACATGCTCGTGTCTTCCTGTCACTCATTCTCTAGACAGTCCCTGCAATACAACACGCTCGTGTCTTCCTGTCACCCATTCTATAGAGAGTCCCCTGCAATACAACACGCTCGTGTCTTCCTATCACCTATTCTATAGAGAGTCCCCGCAATACAACACGCTCGTGTCTTCCTGTCACTCATTCTCTAGACAGTCCCTGCAATAAAACACGCTCGTGTCTTCCATTCACTCATTCTATTGTCAGTGCCCTGCAATACAACACGCTCGTGTCTTCCTGTCACTCATTCTATTGTCAGTCCCCTGCAATACAACACGCTCGTGTCTTCCTGTCACTCATTCTATTGACAGTCCCCTGCAATACAACACTCTCGTGTCTTCCTGTCACTCATTCTATAGACAGTCCCCTGCAATACAACACGCTCGTGTCTTCCTGTCACTCTTTCTATTGTCAGTCCCCTGCAATACAACACTCTCGTGTCTTCCTGTCACTCATTCTATTGACAGTCCCCTGCAATACAACACGCTCGTGTCTTCCTGTCACTCATTCTATAGAGAGTCCCCTGCAATACAACACTCTCGTGTCTTCCTGTCCCTCATTCTATAGAGAGTCCCCTGCAATACAACACTCTCGTGTCTTCCTGTCACTCATTCTATAGAGAGTCCCCTGCAATACAACACTCTCGTGTCTTCCTGTCACTCATTCTATAGAGAGTCCCCTGCAATAGAACACGATCGTGTCTTCCTGTCACAAATTATATTGTCAGTCCCCTGCAATACAACACGCTCGTGTCTTCCTGTCACTCATTCTATAGAGAGTCCCCTGCAATACAACACGCTCGTGTCTTCCTGTCACTCATTCTGTAGAGAGTCCCCTGCAATACAACACTCTCGTTTCTTCCTGTCACTCATTCTGTAGACAGCCCCTGCAATACAACACGCTCGTGGTTTCCTGTCACTCATTCTATAGACAGTCCCCTGCAATAACACACGCTCGTGTCTTCCTGTCTCTCATTCTATAGAGAGTCCCTGCAATACAACACGCTCGTGTCTTCCGGTCACTCATTCTATAGACAGTCCCCTGCAATACAACACGCTCGTGTCTTCCTGTCACTCATTCTATAGAGAGTCCCCTGCAATACAACACGCTCGTGTCTTCCTGTCACTCATTCTATTGTCAGTGCCCTGCAATACAACACTCTCGTGTCTTCCTGTCACTCATTCTCTAGACAGTCCCTGCAATACAACACACTCGTGTCTTCCTGTCACCCATTCTATTGAATACAACACGCTCGTGTCATCCTTTCACTCATTCTCTAGACAGTCCCTGCAATACAACACGCTCGTGTCTTCCTGTCACTCATTCTCCAGACAGTCCATGCAATACAACACGCTCGTGTCTTCCTGTCACTCATTCTCTAGACAGTCCCTGCAATACAACACGCTCGTGTCTTCCTGTCACTTATTCTATAGAGAGTCCCCTGCAATACAACACGCTCGTGTCTTCCTGTCACTCATTCTCTAGACAGTCCCTGCAATACAACACGCTCGTGTCATCCTGTCACTCATTCTATAGACAGTCTCCTGCAATACAACACGCTCGTGTCATCCTGTCACTCATTTTGTAGACAGACCCTGCAATACAACACGCTCGTGTCTTCCTGTCACTCATTCTATAGACAGTCCCCTGCAATACAACACGCTCGTGTCTTCCTGTCACTCATTCTATAGACAGTTTCTGCAATAAAACACGCTCGTGTCTTCCTGTCACTCATTCTATAGACAGTCCCCTGCAATACAACACGCTCGTGTCTTTCTGTCACTCATTCTATAGACAGTTCCTGCAATACAACACGCTCGTGTCTTCCTGTCACTCATTCTATAGACAGGCCCCTGCAATAAAACACGCTCGTGTCTTCCTGTCACTCATTCTATAGACAGTCCCCTACAATACAACACGTTCGTGTCTTCCTGTCACTCATTCTATAGACAGTTCCTGCAATACAACACGCTCGTGTCTTCCTGTCACTCATTCTATAGACACTCCCCTGCAATACAACACGCTCGTGTCTTATTGTCACTCATTCTATAGACAGTCCCCTGCAATACAACACGTTCGTGTCTTCCTGTCACTCATTCTAAAGACAGACCCCTGCAATACAACACGCTCGTGTCTTCCTGTCACTCATTCTATAGACAGCCCCCTGCAATACAACACGCTCGTGTCTTCCTGTCACTCATTCTATAGTCAGTTCCTGCAATACAACACGCTCGTGTCTTCCTGTCAATCATTCTATAGACAGTCCCCTGCAATACAACACGCTCGTGTCTTCCTGTCACTCTTTCTATTGTCAGTCCCCTGCAATACAACACTCTCGTGTCTTCCTGTCACTCATTCTATTGACAGTCCCCTGCAATACAACACGCTCGTGTCTTCCTGTCACTCATTCTATTGTCAGTCGCCTGCAATACAACACGCTCGTGTCTTCCTGTCACTCATTCTATAGACAGTCCCTGCAATACAACACTCTCGTGTCTTCCTGTCACTCATTCTATAGAGAGTCCCCTGCAATACAACACTCTCGTGTCTTCCTGTCACTCATTCTATAGAGAGTCCCCTGCAATACAACGCTCTCGTGTCTTCCTGTCACTCATTCTATAGAGAGTGCCCTGCAATACAACACGGTCGTGTCTTCCTGTCACAAATTATATTGTCAGTCCCCTTTAATACAACACGCTCGTGTCTTCCTGTCACTCATTCTATAGAGAGTCCCCTGCAATACAACACTCTCGTGTCTTCCTGTCACTCATTCTATAGAGAGTCCCCTGCAATACAACACTCTCGTGTCTTCCTGTCACTCATTCTGTAGACAGCCCCTGCAATACAACACGCTCGTGGTTTCCTGTCACTCATTCTATAGACAGTCCCCTGCAATACAACACGCTCGTGTCTTCCTGTCTCTCATCCTATAGAGAGTCCCTGCAATACAACACGCTCGTGTCTTCCTGTCACTCATTCTATAGAGAGTCCCTGCAATACAACACGCTCGTGTCTTCCTGTCACTCATTCTATAGACAGTCCCCTGCAATACAACACGCTCGTGTCTTCCTGTCACTCATTCTATAGAGTGTCCCCTGCAATACAACACGCTCCTGTCTTCCTGTCACTCATTCTATTGTCAGTGCCCTGCAATACAACACTCTCGTGTCTTCCTGTCACTCATTCTCTAGACAGACCCTGCAATAAAACACACTCGTGTCTTCCTGTCACCCATTCTATTGACAGTCCTTGCAATACAACACCCTCGTGTCATCCTTTCACTCATTCTCTAGACAGTCCCTGCAATACAACACGCTCGTGTCTTCCTGTCACTCATTCTCTAGACAGTCCCTGCAATACAACACGCTCGTGTCTTCCTGTCACTCATTCTCTAGACAGTCCCTGCAATACAACACGCTCGTGTCTTCCTGTCACTCATTCTACAGAGAGTCCCCTGCAATACAACACGCTCGTGTCTTCCTGTCACTCATTCCCTAGACAGTCCCTGCAATACAACACTCTTGTGTCTTTCTGTCACCCATTCTATTGACAATCCCTGCAATACAACACGCTCGTGTCTTCCTGTCACTCATTCTGTAGACAGTCCCTGCAATACAACACGCTCGTGTCATCCTGTCACTCATTCTGTAGACAGCCCCTGCAATACAACACGCTCGTGTCTTCGTGTCACTCATTCTGTAGACAGTCCCTGCAATACAACACGCTCGTGTCATCCTGTCACTCATTCTGTAGACAGTCCCTGCAATACAACACGCTCGTGTCTTCCTGTCACTCATTCTATTGTCAGTCCCCTGCAATACAACACGCTCGTGTCATCCTGTCACTCATTCTGTAGACAGTCCCTGCAATACAACACGGTCGTGTCTTCCTGTCACTAATTCTGTAGATAGTCCGTGCAATACAACACGCTCGTGTCATCCTGTCACTCATTCTCTAGACAGTTCCTGCAATACATCACTCTCGTGTTTTCCTGTCACTCATTCTGTAGACAGACCCTGCAATACAACACGCTCGTGGTTTCCTGTCACTCATTCTGTAGACAGACCCTGCAATACAACACGCTCGTGTCTTCCTGTCACTCATTCTATTGACAGTCCCTGCAATACAACACGCTCGTGTCATCCTGTCACTCATTCTCTAGACAGTCCCCTGCAATACAACACGCTCGTGTCATCCTGTCACTCATTCTGTAGACAGTCCCTGCAATACAACACGCTCGTGTCTTCCTGTCACTCATTCTGTAGACAGTCCCTGCAATACAACACGCTCGTGTCATCCTGTCACTCATACTCTAGACAGTTCCTGCAATACAACACTCTCGTGTCTTCCTGTCAATCATTCAATAGACAGTCCCTGCAATACAACGCGCTCGTGTCTTCCTGTCACTCATTCTGTAGACAGTCCCTGCAATACAACACGCTCGTGTCATCCTGTCACTCATATTCTAGACAGTTCCTGCAATACAACACTCTCGTGTCTTCCTGTCACCCATTCTATAGACAGTCCCTGCAATACAACACTCTCGTGTCTTCTTGTCACTCATTCTATAGACAGTTCCTGCAATACAACAATCTCGTGTCATCCTGTCACTCATTCTGTAGACAGTCCCTGCAATACAACGCGCTCGTGTCTTCCTGTCACTCATTCTGTAGACAGCCCCTGCAATACAACAGGCTCGTGGTTTCCTGTCACTCATTCTATTGTCAGTGCCCTGCAATACAACACTCTCGTGTCTTCCTGTCACTCATTCTATAGAGACTCCCCTGCAATACAACACTCTCGTGTCTTCCTGTCACTCATTCTGTAGACAGTCCCTGAAATATAACACGCTCGTGTCATCCTGTCACTCATTCTGTAGACAGTCCCTGCAATACAACACGCTCGTGTCTTCCTGTCACTCATTCTATTGTCAGTCCCCTGCAATACAACACGCTCGTGTCTTCCTGTCACTCATTCTCTAGAAGAGTTCCT
The DNA here is from genome assembly GCA_946902985.2 of Meconema thalassinum. Classification (NCBI taxonomy): domain Eukaryota; kingdom Metazoa; phylum Arthropoda; class Insecta; order Orthoptera; family Tettigoniidae; genus Meconema; species Meconema thalassinum. Next base: position 1,806,090,922 of record OX336388.2, on the reverse strand, counting down.
GCAATACAACACTCTCGTGTCTTCCTGTCACTCATCCTGTAGACACTCCCTGCAATACAACACGCTCGTGTCATCCTGTCACTCATTCTGTAGACAGTCCCTGCAATACAACACGCTCGTGTCTTCCTGTCACTCATTCTGTAGACAGTCCCCTGCAATACAACACGCTCGTGTCTTCCTGTCACTCATTCTGTAGACAGTCCCTGCAATACAACACGCTCGTGTCATCCTGTCACTCATTCTGTAGACAGTCCCTGCAATACAACACGCTCGTGTCTTCCTGTCACTCATTCTATAGAGAGTCCCTGCAATACAACACGCTCGTGTCTTCCTGTCACTCATTCTCTAGACAGTCCCTGCAATACAACACGCTCGTGTCTTCCTGTCACTAATTCTATTGTCAGTCTCCTGCAATACAACACTCTCGTGTCTTCCTGTCACTCATTCTCTAGGCAGTCCCCTGCAATACAACACGCTCGTGTCTTCCTGTCACTCATTCTGTAGACAGTCCCCTGCAATATAACACTCTCGTGTCTTCCTGTCACTCATTCTGTAGACAGTCCCCTGCAATACAACATGCTCGTGTCATCCTGTCACTCATTCTGTAGACAGTCCCTGCAATACAACACGCTCGTGTCATCCTGTCACTCATTCTGTAGACAGTCCCTGCAATACAACACGCTCATGTCTTCCTGTCACTCATTCTATAGAGAGTCCCTGCAATACAACACGCTCGTGTCTTCCTGTCACTCATTCTCTAGACAGTCCCTGCAATACAACATGCTCGTGTCTTCCTGTCACTCATTCTCTAGACAGTCCCTGCAATACAACACGCTCGTGTCTTCCTGTCACCCATTCTATAGAGAGTCCCCTGCAATACAACACGCTCGTGTCTTCCTGTCACCTATTCTATAGAGAGTCCCCGCAATACAACACGCTCGTGTCTTCCTGTCACTCATTCTGTAGACAATCCCCTGCAATACAACACGCTCGTGTCTTCCTGTCACTCATTCTATAGAGAGTCCCTGCAATACAACACGCTCGTGTCTTCCTGTCACTCATTCTATAGACAGTCCCCTGCAATACAACACGCTCGTGTCTTCCTGTCACTCATTCTATAGAGAGTTCCTGAAATACAACACTCTCGTGTCTTCCTGTCACCCATTCTATAGAGAGTCCCCTGCAATACAACACGCTCGTGTCTTCCTGTCACCTATTCTATAGAGAGTCCCCTGCAATACAACACGCTCGTGTCTTTCTGTCACCTATTCTATAGAGAGTCCCTGCAATACAACACGCTCGTGTCTTCCTGTCACTCATTCTATTGTCAGTCCCCTGCAATACAACACGCTCGTGTCTTCCTGTCACTCATTCTATAGAGAGTCCACTGCAATACAACACGCTCCTGTCTTCCTGTCACTCATTCTATTGTCAGTCTCCTGCAATACAACACTCTCGTGTCTTCCTGTCACTCATTCTCTAGACAGTCCCTGCAATACAACACGCTCGTGTCTTCCTGTCACTCATTCTATAGAGAGTCCCCTGCAATACAACACTCTCGTGTCTTCCTGTCACTCATTCTCTAGACAGTCCCTGCAATACAACACGCTCGTGTCTTCCTGTCACTCATTCTATAGAGAGTCCCCTGCAATACAATACGCTCGTGTCTTCCTGTCACTCATTCCCTAGACAGCCCCTGCAATACAACACGCTCGTGTCTTCCTGTCACTCATTCTATAGACAGTCCCTGCAATACAACACGCTCGTGTCTTCCTGTCACTCATTCTATTGTCAGTCTCCTGCAATACAACACTCTCGTGTCTTCCTGTCACTCATTCTCTAGACAGTCCCTGGAATACAACACGCTCGTGTCTTCCTGTCACTCATTCTATAGAGAGTCCCTGAAATACAACACTCTCGTGTCTTCCTGTCACTCATTCTATAGAGAGTCCCTGCAATACAACACGCTCGTGTCTTCCTGTCACTCTTTCTATTGTCAGTCTCCTGCAATACAACACTCTCGTGTCTTCCTGTCACTCATTTTATAGACAGTTCCTGCAATACAACACGCTCGTGTGTTCCTGTCACTCATTCTATTGTCAGTCTCCTGCAATACAACACTCTCGTGTCTTCCTGTCACTCATTCTATAGACAGTCCCTGCAATACAACGCTCTCGTGTCTTAGTGTCACTCATTCTGTAGACAGCCCCTGCAATACAACACGCTCGTGTCTTCCTGTCACTCATTCTGTAGACAGTCCCAGCAATACAACATGCTCGTGTCTTCCTGTCACTCATTCTATAAATAGTTCCCTACAATACAACTCTCTCGTGTCTTCCTGTCACTCATTCTATGGAGAGTCCCCTGCAAAACAACACACTCGTGTCTTCCTGTCACTCATTCTATGGACAATTCCTGCAATACAACGCACTCGTTGTTTCCTGTCACTCATTCTATAGACAGTCCCTGCAATACAACACACTCGTGTCTTCCTGTCACTCATTCTATGGACAATTCCTGCAATACAACGCACTCGTGGTTTCCTGTCACTCATTCTATAGACAGTCCCTGCAATACAACACACTCGTGTCTTCCTGTCACTCATTCTATAAATAGTTCCCTACAATACAACACTCTCGTGTCTTCCTGTCACCCATTCTATTGACAGTTCCTGCAGTACAACACGCTCGTGTCTTCCTGTCACTCATTCTGTAGACATTCCCTGCAATACAACACGCTCGTGTCTTCCTGTCACTCATTCTATAGACAGCCCCTGCATTACAACACGCTCGTGTCTTCCTGTCACTCATTCTATAGACAGTCCCCTGCAATACAACACGCTCGTGTCTTCCTGTCACTCATTCTGTAGACAGTCCCCTGCAATACAACACGCTCGTGTCTTCCTGTCACTCATTCTATAGACAGCCCCTGCAATACAACACGCTCGTGTCTTCCTGTCACTCATTCTGTAGACAGTTCCTGCAATACAACACTCTCGTGTCTTCCTGTCACTCATTCTATAGACAGTCCCCTGCAATACAACACGCTCTCGTCTTCCTGTCACTCATTCTGTAGACAGTCCCTGCAATACAACACGCTCGTGTCTTCCTGTCACTCATTCTGTAGACAGTCCCTGCAATACAACACGCTCGTGTCTTCCTGTCACTCATTCTATAGACAGCCCCTGCATTACAACACGCTCGTGTCTTCCTGTCACTCATTCTATAGACAGTCCCCTGCAATACAACACGCTCGTGTCTTCCTGTCACTCATTCTGTAGACAGTCCCCTGCAATACAACACGCTCGTGTCTTCCTGTCACTCATTCTATAGACAGCCCCTGCAATACAACACGCTCGTGTCTTCCTGTCACTCATTCTGTAGACAGTTCCTGCAATACAACACTCTCGTGTCTTCCTGTCACTCATTCTATAGACAGTCCCCTGCAATACAACACGCTCTCGTCTTCCTGTCACTCATTCTATAGAGAGTCCCCTACAATACAGCACTCTCGTGTCTTCCTGTCACTCATTCTATAGAGAGTCCCCTGCAATACAACACGCTCGTGTCTTCCTGTCACTCATTCTATAGAGAGTCCCCTACAATACAACACTCTCGTGTCTTCCTGTCACTCATTCTATAGAGAGTCCCCTGCAATACAACACTCTCGTGTCTTCCTGTCACTCATTCTATAGACAGCCCCTGCAATACAACATGCTCGTGTCTTCCTGTCACTCATTCTATAGACAGTTCCTGCAATACAACGCGCTCGTGTCTTCCTGTTACTCATTCTATAGAGAGTCCCCTGCAATACAACACGCTCGTGTCTTCCTGTCACTCATTCTATAGACAGCCCCTACAATACAACACACTCGTGTCTTCCTGTCACTCATTCTATAGAGAGTCCCCTGCAATACAACACACTCGTGTCTTCCTGTCACTCATTCTATAGAGAGTCTCCTGCAATACAACACACTCGTGTCTTCCTGTCACTCATTCTATGGACAATTCCTGCAATACAACGCGCTCGTGGTTTCCTGTCACACATTCTATAGACAGTCCCTGCAATACAACACACTCGTGTCTTCCTGTCACTCATTCTATAAATAGTTCCCTACAATACAACACGCTCGTGTCTTCCTGTCACTCATTCTATAGACAGCCCCTGCAATACAACACGCTCGTGTCTTCCTGTCACTCATTCTGTAGACAGTTCCTGCAATACAACACTCTCGTGTCTTCCTGTCACTCATTCTATAGACAGTCCCCTGCAATACAACACGCTCGTGTCTTCCTGTCACTCATTCTGTAGACAGTCCCTGCAATACAACACGCTCGTGTCTTCCTGTCACTCATTCTATAGACAGTCCCCTGCAATACAACACGCTCGTGTCTTCCTGTCACTCATTCTATAGAGAGTCCCCTGCAATACAACACGCTCGTGTCTTCCTGTCACTCATTCTATTGTCAGTGCCCTGCAATACAACACTCTCGTGTCTTCCTGTCACTCATTCTCTAGACAGTCCCTGCAATACAACACACTCGTGTCTTCCTGTCACCCATTCTATTGAATACAACACGCTCGTGTCATCCTTTCACTCATTCTCTAGACAGTCCCTGCAATACAACACGCTCGTGTCTTCCTGTCACTCATTCTCCAGACAGTCCATGCAATACAACACGCTCGTGTCTTCCTGTCACTCATTCTCTAGACAGTCCCTGCAATACAACACGCTCGTGTCTTCCTGTCACTTATTCTATAGAGAGTCCCCTGCAATACAACACGCTCGTGTCTTCCTGTCACTCATTCTCTAGACAGTCCCTGCAATACAACACGCTCGTGTCATCCTGTCACTCATTCTATAGACAGTCCCCTGCAATACAACACGCTCGTGTCATCCTGTCACTCATTTTGTAGACAGACCCTGCAATACAACACGCTCGTGTCTTCCTGTCACTCATTCTATAGACAGTCCCCTGCAATACAACACGCTCGTGTCTTCCTGTCACTCATTCTATAGACAGTTTCTGCAATAAAACACGCTCGTGTCTTCCTGTCACTCATTCAATAGACAGTCCCCTGCAAAACAACACGCTCGTGTCTTTCTGTCACTCATTCTATAGACAGTTCCTGCAATACAACACGCTCGTGTCTTCCTGTCACTCATTCTATAGTCAGGCCCCTGCAATAAAACACGCTCGTGTCTTCCTGTCACTCATTCTATAGACAGTCCCCAACAATACAACACGTTCGTGTCTTCCTGTCACTCATTCTATAGACAGTTCCTGCAATACAACACGCTCGTGTCTTCCTGTCACTCATTCTATAGACACTCCCCTGCAATACAACACGCTCGTGTCTTCCTGTCACTCATTCTATAGACAGTCCCCTGCAATACAACACGTTCGTGTCTTCCTGTCACTCATTCTAAAGACAGACCCCTGCAATACAACACGCTCGTGTCTTCCTGTCACTCATTCTATAGACAGCCCCCTGCAATACAACACGCTCGTGTCTTCCTGTCACTCATTCTATAGTCAGTTCCTGCAATACAACACGCTCGTGTCTTCCTGTCACTCATTCTATAGACAGTCCCCTGCAATACAACACGCTCGTGTCTTCCTGTCACTCTTTCTATTGTCAGTCCCCTGCAATACAACACTCTCGTGTCTTCCTGTCACTCATTCTATTGACAGTCCCCTGCAATACAACACGCTCGTGTCTTCCTGTCACTCATTCTATTGTCAGTCGCCTGCAATACAACACGCTCGTGTCTTCCTGTCACTCATTCTATAGACAGTCCCTGCAATACAACACTCTCGTGTCTTCCTGTCACTCATTCTATAGAGAGTCCCCTGCAATACAACACTCTCGTGTCTTCCTGTCACTCATTCTATAGAGAGTCCCCTGCAATACAACGCTCTCGTGTCTTCCTGTCACTCATTCTATAGAGAGTGCCCTGCAATACAACACGCTCGTGTCTTCCTGTCACAAATTATATTGTCAGTCCCCTTTAATACAACACGCTCGTGTCTTCCTGTCACTCATTCTATAGAGAGTCCCCTGCAATACAACACTCTCGTGTCTTCCTGTCACTCATTCTATAGAGAGTCCCCTGCAATACAACACTCTCGTGTCTTCCTGTCACTCATTCTGTAGACAGCCCCTGCAATACAACACGCTCGTGGTTTCCTGTCACTCATTCTATAGACAGTCCCCTGCAATACAACACGCTCGTGTCTTCCTGTCTCTCATCCTATAGAGAGTCCCTGCAATACAACACGCTCGTGTCTTCCTGTCACTCATTCTATAGAGAGTCCCTGCAATACAACACGCTCGTGTCTTCCTGTCACTCATTCTATAGACAGTCCCCTGCAATACAACACGCTCGTGTCTTCCTGTCACTCATTCTATAGAGTGTCCCCTGCAATACAACACGCTCCTGTCTTCCTGTCACTCATTCTATTGTCAGTGCCCTGCAATACAACACTCTCGTGTCTTCCTGTCACTCATTCTCTAGACAGACCCTGCAATAAAACACACTCGTGTCTTCCTGTCACCCATTCTATTGACAGTCCTTGCAATACAACACCCTCGTGTCATCCTTTCACTCATTCTCTAGACAGTCCCTGCAATACAACACGCTCGTGTCTTCCTGTCACTCATTCTCTAGACAGTCCCTGCAATACAACACACTCGTGTCTTCCTGTCACTCATTCTCTAGACAGTCCCTGCAATACAACACGCTCGTGTCTTCCTGTCACTCATTCTACAGAGAGTCCCCTGCAATACAACACGCTCGTGTCTTCCTGTCACTCATTCTCTAGACAGTCCCTGCAATACAACACTCTTGTGTCTTTCTGTCACCCATTCTATTGACAATCCCTGCAATACAACACGCTCGTGTCATCCTGTCACTCATTCTCTAGACAATCCCTGCAATACAACACGCTCGTGTCTTCCTGTCACTCATTCTGTAGACAGTCCCTGCAATACAACACGCTCGTGTCATCCTGTCACTCATTCTGTAGACAGCCCCTGCAATACAACACGCTCGTGTCTTCGTGTCACTCATTCTGTAGACAGTCCCTGCAATACAACACGCTCGTGTCATCCTGTCACTCATTCTGTAGACAGTCCCTGCAATACAACACGCTCGTGTCTTCCTGTCACTCATTCTATTGTCAGTCCCCTGCAATACAACACGCTCGTGTCATCCTGTCACTCATTCTGTAGACAGTCCCTGCAATACAACACGGTCGTGTCTTCCTGTCACTAATTCTGTAGACAGTCCCTGCAATACAACACGCTCGTGTCATACTGTCACTCATTCTCTAGACAGTTCCTGCAATACATCACTCTCGTGTTTTCCTGTCACTCATTCTGTAGACAGACCCTGCAATACAACACTCTCGTGTTTTCCTGTCACTCATTCTGTAGACAGACCCTGCAATACAACACGCTCGTGGTTTCCTGTCACTCATTCTGTAGACAGACCCTGCAATACAACACGCTCGTGTCTTCCTGTCACTCATTCTATTGACAGTCCCTGCAATACAACACGCTCGTGTCATCCTGTCACTCATTCTCTAGACAGTCCCCTGCAATACAACACGCTCGTGTCATCCTGTCACTCATTCTGTAGACAGTCCCTGCAATACAACACGCTCGTGTCTTCCTGTCACTCATTCTGTAGACAGTCCCTGCAATACAACACGCTCGTGTCATCCTGTCACTCATACTCTAGACAGTTCCTGCAATACAACACTCTCGTGTCTTCCTGTCAATCATTCAATAGACAGTCCCTGCAATACAACGCGCTCGTGTCTTCCTGTCACTCATTCTGTAGACAGTCCCTGCAATACAACACGCTCGTGTCATCCTGTCACTCATATTCTAGACAGTTCCTGCAATACAACACTCTCGTGTCTTCCTGTCACCCATTCTATAGACAGTCCCTGCAATACAACACTCTCGTGTCTTCTTGTCACTCATTCTATAGACAGTTCCTGCAATACAACACTCTCGTGTCTTCCTGTCACTCATTCTATAGAGAGTCCCCTGCAATACAACACTCTCGTGTCTTCCTGTCACTCATTTTATAGACAGCCCCTGCAATACAACATGCTCGTGTATTCCTGTCACTCATTCTATAGACAGTTCCTGCAATACAACACGCTCGTGTCTTCCTGTCACTCATTCTATAGAGAGTCCCCTGCAATACAACACTCTCGTGTCTTCCTGTCACTCATTCTGTAGACAGTCCCTGCAATATAACACGCTCGTGTCATCCTGTCACTCATTCTGTAGACAGTCCCTGCAATACAACACGCTCGTGTCTTCCTGTCACTCATTCTATTGTCAGTCCCCTGCAATACAACACGCTCGTGTCTTCCTGTCACTCATTCTCTAGAAGAGTTCCTGCAATACAACACTCTCGTGTCTTCCTGTCACTCATCCTGTAGACAGTCCCTGCAATACAACACGCTCGTGTCATCCTGTCACTCATTCTGTAGACAGTCCCTGCAATACAACACGCTCGTGTCTTCCTGTCACTCATTCTGTAGACAGTCCCCTGCAATACAACACGCTCGTGTCTTCCTGTCACTCATTCTGTAGACAGTCCCTGCAATACAACACGCTCGTGTCATCCTGTCACTCATTCTATAGAGAGTCCCTGCAATACAACACGCTCGTGTCTTCCTGTCACTCATTCTCTAGACAGTCCCTGCAATACAACACGCTCGTGTCTTCCTGTCACTAATTCTATTGTCAGTCTCCTGCAATACAACACTCTCGTGTCTTCCTGTCACTCATTCTCTAGGCAGTCCCCTGCAATACAACACGCTCGTGTCTTCCTGTCACTCATTCTGTAGACAGTCCCCTGCAATATAACACTCTCGTGTCTTCCTGTCACTCATTCTGTAGACAGTCCCCTGCAATACAACACGCTCGTGTCTTCCTGTCACTCATTCTGTAGACAGTCCCTGCAATACAACACGCTCGTGTCATCCTGTCACTCATTCTGTAGACAGTCCCTGCAATACAACACGCTCATGTCTTCCTGTCACTCATTCTATAGAGAGTCCCTGCAATACAACACGCTCGTGTCTTCCTGTCACTCATTCTCTAGACAGTCCCTGCAATACAACATGCTCGTGTCTTCCTGTCACTCATTCTCTAGACAGTCCCTGAAATACAACACGCTCGTGTCTTCCTGTCACCCATTCTATAGAGAGTCCCCTGCAATACAACACGCTCGTGTCTTCCTGTCACCTATTCTATAGAGAGTCCCCGCAATACAACACGCTCGTGTCTTCCTGTCACTCATTCTGTAGACAATCCCCTGCAATACAACACGCTCGTGTCTTCCTGTCACTCATTCTATAGAGAGTCCCTGCAATACAACACGCTCGTGTCTTCCTGTCACTCATTCTATAGACAGTCCCCTGCAATACAACACGCTCGTGTCTTCCTGTCACTCATTCTATAGAGAGTTCCTGAAATACAACACTCTCGTGTCTTCCTGTCACCCATTCTATAGAGAGTCCCCTGCAATACAACACGCTCGTGTCTTCCTGTCACCTATTCTATAGAGAGTCCCCTGCAATACAACACGCTCGTGTCTTTCTGTCACCTATTCTATAGAGAGTCCCTGCAATACAACACGCTCGTGTCATCCTGTCACTCATTCTGTAGACAGCCCCTGCAATACAACACGCTCGTGTCTTCGTGTCACTCATTCTGTAGACAGTCCCTGCAATACAACACGCTCGTGTCATCCTGTCACTCATTCTGTAGACAGTCCCTGCAATACAACACGCTCGTGTCTTCCTGTCACTCATTCTATTGTCAGTCCCCTGCAATACAACACGCTCGTGTCATCCTGTCACTCATTCTGTAGACAGTCCCTGCAATACAACACGGTCGTGTCTTCCTGTCACTAATTCTGTAGACAGTCCCTGCAATACAACACGCTCGTGTCATCCTGTCACTCATTCTCTAGACAGTTCCTGCAATACATCACTCTCGTGTTTTCCTGTCACTCATTCTGTAGACAGACCCTGCAATACAACACTCTCGTGTTTTCCTGTCACTCATTCTGTAGACAGACCCTGCAATACAACACGCTCGTGGTTTCCTGTCACTCATTCTGTAGACAGACCCTGCAATACAACACGCTCGTGTCTTCCTGTCACTCATTCTATTGACAGTCCCTGCAATACAACACGCTCGTGTCATCCTGTCACTCATTCTCTAGACAGTCCCCTGCAATACAACACGCTCGTGTCATCCTGTCACTCATTCTGTAGACAGTCCCTGCAATACAACACGCTCGTGTCTTCCTGTCACTCATTCTGTAGACAGTCCCTGCAATACAACACGCTCGTGTCATCCTGTCACTCATACTCTAGACAGTTCCTGCAATACAACACTCTCGTGTCTTCCTGTCAATCATTCAATAGACAGTCCCTGCAATACAACGCGCTCGTGTCTTCCTGTCACTCATTCTGTAGACAGTCCCTGCAATACAACACGCTCGTGTCATCCTGTCACTCATATTCTAGACAGTTCCTGCAATACAACACTCTCGTGTCTTCCTGTCACCCATTCTATAGACAGTCCCTGCAATACAACACTCTCGTGTCTTCTTGTCACTCATTCTATAGACAGTTCCTGCAATACAACACTCTCGTGTCTTCCTGTCACTCATTCTATAGAGAGTCCCCTGCAATACAACACTCTCGTGTCTTCCTGTCACTCATTCTGTAGACAGTCCCTGCAATACAACACGCTCGTGTCATCCTGTCACTCATTCTATAGAGAGTCCCTGCAATACAACACGCTCGTGTCTTCCTGTCACTCATTCTCTAGACAGTCCCTGCAATACAACACGCTCGTGTCTTCCTGTCACTAATTCTATTGTCAGTCTCCTGCAATACAACACTCTCGTGTCTTCCTGTCACTCATTCTCTAGGCAGTCCCCTGCAATACAACACGCTCGTGTCTTCCTGTCACTCATTCTGTAGACAGTCCCCTGCAATATAACACTCTCGTGTCTTCCTGTCACTCATTCTGTAGACAGTCCCCTGCAATACAACACGCTCGTGTCTTCCTGTCACTCATTCTGTAGACAGTCCCTGCAATACAACACGCTCGTGTCATCCTGTCACTCATTCTGTAGACAGTCCCTGCAATACAACACGCTCATGTCTTCCTGTCACTCATTCTATAGAGAGTCCCTGCAATACAACACGCTCGTGTCTTCCTGTCACTCATTCTCTAGACAGTCCCTGCAATACAACATGCTCGTGTCTTCCTGTCACTCATTCTCTAGACAGTCCCTGAAATACAACACGCTCGTGTCTTCCTGTCACCCATTCTATAGAGAGTCCCCTGCAATACAACACGCTCGTGTCTTCCTGTCACCTATTCTATAGAGAGTCCCCGCAATACAACACGCTCGTGTCTTCCTGTCACTCATTCTGTAGACAATCCCCTGCAATACAACACGCTCGTGTCTTCCTGTCACTCATTCTATAGAGAGTCCCTGCAATACAACACGCTCGTGTCTTCCTGTCACTCATTCTATAGACAGTCCCCTGCAATACAACACGCTCGTGTCTTCCTGTCACTCATTCTATAGAGAGTTCCTGAAATACAACACTCTCGTGTCTTCCTGTCACCCATTCTATAGAGAGTCCCCTGCAATACAACACGCTCGTGTCTTCCTGTCACCTATTCTATAGAGAGTCCCCTGCAATACAACACGCTCGTGTCTTTCTGTCACCTATTCTATAGAGAGTCCCTGCAATACAACACGCTCGTGTCTTCCTGTCACTCATTCTATTGTCAGTCCCCTGCAATACAACACGCTCGTGTCTTCCTGTCACTCATTCTATAGAGAGTCCACTGCAATACAACACGCTCCTGTCTTCCTGTCACTCATTCTATTGTCAGTCTCCTGCAATACAACACTCTCGTGTCTTCCTGTCACTCATTCTCTAGACAGTCCCTGCAATACAACACGCTCGTGTCTTCCTGTCACTCATTCTATAGAGAGTCCCCTGCAATACAACACCCTCGTGTCTTCCTGTCACTCATTCTCTAGACAGTCCCTGCAATACAACACGCTCGTGTCTTCCTGTCACTCATTCTATAGAGAGTCCCCTGCAATACAACACGCTCGTGTCTTCCTGTCACTCATTCCCTAGACAGCCCCTGCAATACAACACGCTCGTGTCTTCCTGTCACTCATTCTATAGACAGTCCCTGCAATACAACACGCTCGTGTCTTCCTGTCACTCATTCTATTGTCAGTCTCCTGCAATACAACACTCTCGTGTCTTCCTGTCACTCATTCTCTAGACAGTCCCTGCAATACAACACGCTCGTGTCTTCCTGTCACTCATTCTATAGAGAGTCCCTGCAATACAACACTCTCGTGTCTTCCTGTCACTCATTCTATAGAGAGTCCCTGCAATACAACACGCTCGTGTCTTCCTGTCACTCATTCTATTGTCAGTCTCCTGCAATACAACACTCTCGTGTCTTCCTGTCACTCATTCTATAGACAGTTCCTGCAATACAACACGCTCGTGTGTTCCTGTCACTCATTCTATTGTCAGTCTCCTGCAATACAACACGCTCGTGTCTTCCTGTCACTCATTCTATAGAGAGTCCCCTGCAATACAACACTCTCGTGTCTTCCTGTCACTCATTCTGTAGACAGTCCCTGCAATATAACACGCTCGTGTCATCCTGTCACTCATTCTGTAGACAGTCCCTGCAATACAACACGCTCGTGTCTTCCTGTCACTCATTCTATTGTCAGTCCCCTGCAATACAACACGCTCGTGTCTTCCTGTCACTCATTCTCTAGAAGAGTTCCTGCAATACAACACTCTCGTGTCTTCCTGTCACTCATCCTGTAGACAGTCCCTGCAATACAACACGCTCGTGTCATCCTGTCACTCATTCTGTAGACAGTCCCTGCAATACAACACGCTCGTGTCTTCCTGTCACTCATTCTGTAGACAGTCCCCTGCAATACAACACGCTCGTGTCTTCCTGTCACTCATTCTGTAGACAGTCCCTGCAATACAACACGCTCGTGTCATCCTGTCACTCATTCTATAGAGAGTCCCTGCAATACAACACGCTCGTGTCTTCCTGTCACTCATTCTCTAGACAGTCCCTGCAATACAACACGCTCGTGTCTTCCTGTCACTAATTCTATTGTCAGTCTCCTGCAATACAACACTCTCGTGTCTTCCTGTCACTCATTCTCTAGGCAGTCCCCTGCAATACAACACGCTCGTGTCTTCCTGTCACTCATTCTGTAGACAGTCCCCTGCAATATAACACTCTCGTGTCTTCCTGTCACTCATTCTGTAGACAGTCCCCTGCAATACAACACGCTCGTGTCTTCCTGTCACTCATTCTGTAGACAGTCCCTGCAATACAACACGCTCGTGTCATCCTGTCACTCATTCTGTAGACAGTCCCTGCAATACAACACGCTCATGTCTTCCTGTCACTCATTCTATAGAGAGTCCCTGCAATACAACACGCTCGTGTCTTCCTGTCACTCATTCTCTAGACAGTCCCTGCAATACAACATGCTCGTGTCTTCCTGTCACTCATTCTCTAGACAGTCCCTGAAATACAACACGCTCGTGTCTTCCTGTCACCCATTCTATAGAGAGTCCCCTGCAATACAACACGCTCGTGTCTTCCTGTCACCTATTCTATAGAGAGTCCCCGCAATACAACACGCTCGTGTCTTCCTGTCACTCATTCTGTAGACAATCCCCTGCAATACAACACGCTCGTGTCTTCCTGTCACTCATTCTATAGAGAGTCCCTGCAATACAACACGCTCGTGTCTTCCTGTCACTCATTCTATAGACAGTCCCCTGCAATACAACACGCTCGTGTCTTCCTGTCACTCATTCTATAGAGAGTTCCTGAAATACAACACTCTCGTGTCTTCCTGTCACCCATTCTATAGAGAGTCCCCTGCAATACAACACGCTCGTGTCTTCCTGTCACCTATTCTATAGAGAGTCCCCTGCAATACAACACGCTCGTGTCTTTCTGTCACCTATTCTATAGAGAGTCCCTGCAATACAACACGCTCGTGTCATCCTGTCACTCATTCTGTAGACAGCCCCTGCAATACAACACGCTCGTGTCTTCGTGTCACTCATTCTGTAGACAGTCCCTGCAATACAACACGCTCGTGTCATCCTGTCACTCATTCTGTAGACAGTCCCTGCAATACAACACGCTCGTGTCTTCCTGTCACTCATTCTATTGTCAGTCCCCTGCAATACAACACGCTCGTGTCATCCTGTCACTCATTCTGTAGACAGTCCCTGCAATACAACACGGTCGTGTCTTCCTGTCACTAATTCTGTAGACAGTCCCTGCAATACAACACGCTCGTGTCATCCTGTCACTCATTCTCTAGACAGTTCCTGCAATACATCACTCTCGTGTTTTCCTGTCACTCATTCTGTAGACAGACCCTGCAATACAACACTCTCGTGTTTTCCTGTCACTCATTCTGTAGACAGACCCTGCAATACAACACGCTCGTGGTTTCCTGTCACTCATTCTGTAGACAGACCCTGCAATACAACACGCTCGTGTCTTCCTGTCACTCATTCTATTGACAGTCCCTGCAATACAACACGCTCGTGTCATCCTGTCACTCATTCTCTAGACAGTCCCCTGCAATACAACACGCTCGTGTCATCCTGTCACTCATTCTGTAGACAGTCCCTGCAATACAACACGCTCGTGTCTTCCTGTCACTCATTCTGTAGACAGTCCCTGCAATACAACACGCTCGTGTCATCCTGTCACTCATACTCTAGACAGTTCCTGCAATACAACACTCTCGTGTCTTCCTGTCAATCATTCAATAGACAGTCCCTGCAATACAACGCGCTCGTGTCTTCCTGTCACTCATTCTGTAGACAGTCCCTGCAATACAACACGCTCGTGTCATCCTGTCACTCATATTCTAGACAGTTCCTGCAATACAACACTCTCGTGTCTTCCTGTCACCCATTCTATAGACAGTCCCTGCAATACAACACTCTCGTGTCTTCTTGTCACTCATTCTATAGACAGTTCCTGCAATACAACACTCTCGTGTCTTCCTGTCACTCATTCTATAGAGAGTCCCCTGCAATACAACACTCTCGTGTCTTCCTGTCACTCATTTTATAGACAGCCCCTGCAATACAACATGCTCGTGTATTCCTGTCACTCATTCTATAGACAGTTCCTGCAATACAACACGCTCGTGTCTTCCTGTCACTCATTCTATAGAGAGTCCCCTGCAATACAACACTCTCGTGTCTTCCTGTCACTCATTCTGTAGACAGTCCCTGCAATATAACACGCTCGTGTCATCCTGTCACTCATTCTGTAGACAGTCCCTGCAATACAACACGCTCGTGTCTTCCTGTCACTCATTCTATTGTCAGTCCCCTGCAATACAACACGCTCGTGTCTTCCTGTCACTCATTCTCTAGAAGAGTTCCTGCAATACAACACTCTCGTGTCTTCCTGTCACTCATCCTGTAGACAGTCCCTGCAATACAACACGCTCGTGTCATCCTGTCACTCATTCTGTAGACAGTCCCTGCAATACAACACGCTCGTGTCTTCCTGTCACTCATTCTGTAGACAGTCCCCTGCAATACAACACGCTCGTGTCTTCCTGTCACTCATTCTGTAGACAGTCCCTGCAATACAACACGCTCGTGTCATCCTGTCACTCATTCTATAGAGAGTCCCTGCAATACAACACGCTCGTGTCTTCCTGTCACTCATTCTCTAGACAGTCCCTGCAATACAACACGCTCGTGTCTTCCTGTCACTAATTCTATTGTCAGTCTCCTGCAATACAACACTCTCGTGTCTTCCTGTCACTCATTCTCTAGGCAGTCCCCTGCAATACAACACGCTCGTGTCTTCCTGTCACTCATTCTGTAGACAGTCCCCTGCAATATAACACTCTCGTGTCTTCCTGTCACTCATTCTGTAGACAGTCCCCTGCAATACAACACGCTCGTGTCTTCCTGTCACTCATTCTGTAGACAGTCCCTGCAATACAACACGCTCGTGTCATCCTGTCACTCATTCTGTAGACAGTCCCTGCAATACAACACGCTCATGTCTTCCTGTCACTCATTCTATAGAGAGTCCCTGCAATACAACACGCTCGTGTCTTCCTGTCACTCATTCTCTAGACAGTCCCTGCAATACAACATGCTCGTGTCTTCCTGTCACTCATTCTCTAGACAGTCCCTGAAATACAACACGCTCGTGTCTTCCTGTCACCCATTCTATAGAGAGTCCCCTGCAATACAACACGCTCGTGTCTTCCTGTCACCTATTCTATAGAGAGTCCCCGCAATACAACACGCTCGTGTCTTCCTGTCACTCATTCTGTAGACAATCCCCTGCAATACAACACGCTCGTGTCTTCCTGTCACTCATTCTATAGAGAGTCCCTGCAATACAACACGCTCGTGTCTTCCTGTCACTCATTCTATAGACAGTCCCCTGCAATACAACACGCTCGTGTCTTCCTGTCACTCATTCTATAGAGAGTTCCTGAAATACAACACTCTCGTGTCTTCCTGTCACCCATTCTATAGAGAGTCCCCTGCAATACAACACGCTCGTGTCTTCCTGTCACCTATTCTATAGAGAGTCCCCTGCAATACAACACGCTCGTGTCTTTCTGTCACCTATTCTATAGAGAGTCCCTGCAATACAACACGCTCGTGTCTTCCTGTCACTCATTCTATTGTCAGTCCCCTGCAATACAACACGCTCGTGTCTTCCTGTCACTCATTCTATAGAGAGTCCACTGCAATACAACACGCTCCTGTCTTCCTGTCACTCATTCTATTGTCAGTCTCCTGCAATACAACACTCTCGTGTCTTCCTGTCACTCATTCTCTAGACAGTCCCTGCAATACAACACGCTCGTGTCTTCCTGTCACTCATTCTATAGAGAGTCCCCTGCAATACAACACCCTCGTGTCTTCCTGTCACTCATTCTCTAGACAGTCCCTGCAATACAACACGCTCGTGTCTTCCTGTCACTCATTCTATAGAGAGTCCCCTGCAATACAACACGCTCGTGTCTTCCTGTCACTCATTCCCTAGACAGCCCCTGCAATACAACACGCTCGTGTCTTCCTGTCACTCATTCTATAGACAGTCCCTGCAATACAACACGCTCGTGTCTTCCTGTCACTCATTCTATTGTCAGTCTCCTGCAATACAACACTCTCGTGTCTTCCTGTCACTCATTCTCTAGACAGTCCCTGCAATACAACACGCTCGTGTCTTCCTGTCACTCATTCTATAGAGAGTCCCTGCAATACAACACTCTCGTGTCTTCCTGTCACTCATTCTATAGAGAGTCCCTGCAATACAACACGCTCGTGTCTTCCTGTCACTCATTCTATTGTCAGTCTCCTGCAATACAACACTCTCGTGTCTTCCTGTCACTCATTCTATAGACAGTTCCTGCAATACAACACGCTCGTGTGTTCCTGTCACTCATTCTATTGTCAGTCTCCTGCAATACAACACTCTCGTGTCTTCCTGTCACTCATTCCATAGACAGTCCCTGCAATACAACGCTCTCGTGTCTTCCTGTCACTCATTCTGTAGACAGCCCCTGCAATACAACACGCTCGTGTCTTCCTGTCACTCATTCTGTAGACAGTCCCTGCAATACAACATGCTCGTGTCTTCCTGTCACTCATTCTATAAATAGTTCCCTACAATACAACTCTCTCGTGTCTTCCTGTCACTCATTCTATAGAGAGTCCCCTGCAATACAACACACTCGTGTCTTCCTGTCACTCATTCTATGGACAATTCCTGCAATACAACGCACTCGTGGTTTCCTGTCACTCATTCTATAGACAGTCCCTGCAATACAACACACTCGTGTCTTCCTGTCACTCATTCTATAAATAGTTCCCTACAATACAACACTCTCGTGTCTTCCTGTCACCCATTCTATTGACAGTTCCTGCAATACAACACACTCGTGTCTTCCTGTCACTCATTCTATAGAGAATCCCCTGCAATACAACACGCTCGTGTCTTCCTGTCACTCATTCTATAGAGAGTCCCCTGCAATACAACACGCTCGTGTCTTCCTGTCACTCATTCTATAGAGAGTCCCCTGCAATACAACACGCTCGTGTCTTCCTGTCACTCATTCTGTAGACAGCCCCTGCAATACAACACGCTCGTGTTTTCCTGTCACTCATTCTGTAGACAGTCCCTGCAGTACAACACGCTCGTGTCTTCCTGTCACTCATTCTGTAGACATTCCCTGCAATACAACACGCTCGTGTCTTCCTGTCACTCATTCTATAGACAGCCCCTGCATTACAACACGCTCGTGTCTTCCTGTCACTCATTCTATAGACAGTCCCCTGCAATACAACACGCTCGTGTCTTCCTGTCACTCATTCTGTAGACAGTCCCCTGCAATACAACACGCTCGTGTCTTCCTGTCACTCATTCTATAGACAGCCCCTGCAATACAACACGCTCGTGTCTTCCTGTCAGTCATTCTGTAGACAGTTCCTGCAATACAACACTCTCGTGTCTTCCTGTCACTCATTCTATAGACAGTCCCCTGCAATACAACACGCTCGTGTCTTCCTGTCACTCATTCTGTAGACAGTCCCTGCAATACAACACGCTCGTGTCTTCCTGTCACTCATTCTGTAGACAGTCCCTGCAATACAACACGCTCGTGTCTTCCTGTCACTCATTCTATAGACAGCCCCTGCATTACAACACGCTCGTGTCTTCCTGTCACTCATTCTATAGACAGTCCCCTGCAATACAACACGCTCGTGTCTTCCTGTCACTCATTCTGTAGACAGTCCCCTGCAATACAACACGCTCGTGTCTTCCTGTCACTCATTCTATAGACAGCCCCTGCAATACAACACGCTCGTGTCTTCCTGTCACTCATTCTGTAGACAGTTCCTGCAATACAACACTCTCGTGTCTTCCTGTCACTCATTCTATAGACAGTCCCCTGCAATACAACACGCTCTCGTCTTCCTGTCACTCATTCTGTAGACAGTCCCTGCAATACAACACGCTCGTGTCTTCCTGTCACTCATTCTGTAGACAGTCCCTGCAATACAACACGCTCGTGTCTTCCTGTCACTCATTCTATAGACAGCCCCTGCATTACAACACGCTCGTGTCTTCCTGTCACTCATTCTATAGACAGTCCCCTGCAATACAACACGCTCGTGTCTTCCTGTCACTCATTCTGTAGACAGTCCCCTGCAATACAACACGCTCGTGTCTTCCTGTCACTCATTCTATAGACAGCCCCTGCAATACAACACGCTCGTGTCTTCCTGTCACTCATTCTGTAGACAGTTCCTGCAATACAACACTCTCGTGTCTTCCTGTCACTCATTCTATAGACAGTCCCCTGCAATACAACACGCTCTCGTCTTCCTGTCACTCATTCTATAGAGAGTCCCCTACAATACAGCACTCTCGTGTCTTCCTGTCACTCATTCTATAGAGAGTCCCCTGCAATACAACACGCTCGTGTCTTCCTGTCACTCATTCTATAGAGAGTCCCCTACAATACAACACTCTCGTGTCTTCCTGTCACTCATTCTATAGAGAGTCCCCTGCAATACAACACTCTCGTGTCTTCCTGTCACTCATTCTATAGACAGCCCCTGCAATACAACATGCTCGTGTCTTCCTGTCACTCATTCTATAGACAGTTCCTGCAATACAACGCGCTCGTGTCTTCCTGTCACTCATTCTATAGAGAGTCCCCTGCAATACAACACGCTCGTGTCTTCCTGTCACTCATTCTATAGACAGCCCCTACAATACAACACACTCGTGTCTTCCTGTCACTCATTCTATAGAGAGTCCCCTGCAATACAACACACTCGTGTCTTCCTGTCACTCATTCTATAGAGAGTCTCCTGCAATACAACACACTCGTGTCTTCCTGTCACTCATTCTATGGACAATTCCTGCAATACAACGCGCTCGTGGTTTCCTGTCACACATTCTATAGACAGTCCCTGCAATACAACACACTCGTGTCTTCCTGTCACTCATTCTATAAATAGTTCCCTACAATACAACACGCTCGTGTCTTCCTGTCACTCATTCTATAGACAGCCCCTGCAATACAACACGCTCGTGTCTTCCTGTCACTCATTCTGTAGACAGTTCCTGCAATACAACACTCTCGTGTCTTCCTGTCACTCATTCTATAGACAGTCCCCTGCAATACAACACGCTCGTGTCTTCCTGTCACTCATTCTGTAGACAGTCCCTGCAATACAACACGCTCGTGTCTTCCTGTCACTCATTCTATAGACAGTCCCCTGCAATACAACACGCTCGTGTCTTCCTGTCACTCATTCTATAGAGAGTCCCCTGCAATACAACACGCTCGTGTCTTCCTGTCACTCATTCTATTGTCAGTGCCCTGCAATACAACACTCTCGTGTCTTCCTGTCACTCATTCTCTAGACAGTCCCTGCAATACAACACACTCGTGTCTTCCTGTCACCCATTCTATTGAATACAACACGCTCGTGTCATCCTTTCACTCATTCTCTAGACAGTCCCTGCAATACAACACGCTCGTGTCTTCCTGTCACTCATTCTCCAGACAGTCCATGCAATACAACACGCTCGTGTCTTCCTGTCACTCATTCTCTAGACAGTCCCTGCAATACAACACGCTCGTGTCTTCCTGTCACTTATTCTATAGAGAGTCCCCTGCAATACAACACGCTCGTGTCTTCCTGTCACTCATTCTCTAGACAGTCCCTGCAATACAACACGCTCGTGTCATCCTGTCACTCATTCTATAGACAGTCCCCTGCAATACAACACGCTCGTGTCATCCTGTCACTCATTTTGTAGACAGACCCTGCAATACAACACGCTCGTGTCTTCCTGTCACTCATTCTATAGACAGTCCCCTGCAATACAACACGCTCGTGTCTTCCTGTCACTCATTCTATAGACAGTTTCTGCAATAAAACACGCTCGTGTCTTCCTGTCACTCATTCTATAGACAGTCCCCTGCAAAACAACACGCTCGTGTCTTTCTGTCACTCATTCTATAGACAGTTCCTGCAATACAACACGCTCGTGTCTTCCTGTCACTCATTCTATAGTCAGGCCCCTGCAATAAAACACGCTCGTGTCTTCCTGTCACTCATTCTATAGACAGTCCCCAACAATACAACACGTTCGTGTCTTCCTGTCACTCATTCTATAGACAGTTCCTGCAATACAACACGCTCGTGTCTTCCTGTCACTCATTCTATAGACACTCCCCTGCAATACAACACGCTCGTGTCTTCCTGTCACTCATTCTATAGACAGTCCCCTGAAATACAACACGTTCGTGTCTTCCTGTCACTCATTCTAAAGACAGACCCCTGCAATACAACACGCTCGTGTCTTCCTGTCACTCATTCTATAGACAGCCCCCTGCAATACAACACGCTCGTGTCTTCCTGTCACTCATTCTATAGTCAGTTCCTGCAATACAACACGCTCGTGTCTTCCTGTCACTCATTCTATAGACAGTCCCCTGCAATACAACACGCTCGTGTCTTCCTGTCACTCTTTCTATTGTCAGTCCCCTGCAATACAACACTCTCGTGTCTTCCTGTCACTCATTCTATTGACAGTCCCCTGCAATACAACACGCTCGTGTCTTCCTGTCACTCATTCTATTGTCAGTCGCCTGCAATACAACACGCTCGTGTCT
Organism: Meconema thalassinum; assembly: GCA_946902985.2. Lineage (NCBI taxonomy): Eukaryota > Metazoa > Arthropoda > Insecta > Orthoptera > Tettigoniidae > Meconema > Meconema thalassinum. The sequence continues at coordinate 1,806,069,069 of OX336388.2, read as the reverse complement.
TCCTGTCACTCATTCTATAGACAGTCCCTGCAATACAACACTCTCGTGTCTTCCTGTCACTCATTCTATAGAGAGTCCCCTGCAATACAACACTCTCGTGTCTTCCTGTCACTCATTCTATAGAGAGTCCCCTGCAATACAACGCTCTCGTGTCTTCCTGTCACTCATTCTATAGAGAGTGCCCTGCAATACAACACGCTCGTGTCTTCCTGTCACAAATTATATTGTCAGTCCCCTTTAATACAACACGCTCGTGTCTTCCTGTCACTCATTCTATAGAGAGTCCCCTGCAATACAACACTCTCGTGTCTTCCTGTCACTCATTCTATAGAGAGTCCCCTGCAATACAACACTCTCGTGTCTTCCTGTCACTCATTCTGTAGACAGCCCCTGCAATACAACACGCTCGTGGTTTCCTGTCACTCATTCTATAGACAGTCCCCTGCAATACAACACGCTCGTGTCTTCCTGTCTCTCATCCTATAGAGAGTCCCTGCAATACAACACGCTCGTGTCTTCCTGTCACTCATTCTATAGAGAGTCCCTGCAATACAACACGCTCGTGTCTTCCTGTCACTCATTCTATAGACAGTCCCCTGCAATACAACACGCTCGTGTCTTCCTGTCACTCATTCTATAGAGTGTCCCCTGCAATACAACACGCTCCTGTCTTCCTGTCACTCATTCTATTGTCAGTGCCCTGCAATACAACACTCTCGTGTCTTCCTGTCACTCATTCTCTAGACAGACCCTGCAATAAAACACACTCGTGTCTTCCTGTCACCCATTCTATTGACAGTCCTTGCAATACAACACCCTCGTGTCATCCTTTCACTCATTCTCTAGACAGTCCCTGCAATACAACACGCTCGTGTCTTCCTGTCACTCATTCTCTAGACAGTCCCTGCAATACAACACACTCGTGTCTTCCTGTCACTCATTCTCTAGACAGTCCCTGCAATACAACACGCTCGTGTCTTCCTGTCACTCATTCTACAGAGAGTCCCCTGCAATACAACACGCTCGTGTCTTCCTGTCACTCATTCTCTAGACAGTCCCTGCAATACAACACTCTTGTGTCTTTCTGTCACCCATTCTATTGACAATCCCTGCAATACAACACGCTCGTGTCATCCTGTCACTCATTCTCTAGACAATCCCTGCAATACAACACGCTCGTGTCTTCCTGTCACTCATTCTGTAGACAGTCCCTGCAATACAACACGCTCGTGTCATCCTGTCACTCATTCTGTAGACAGCCCCTGCAATACAACACGCTCGTGTCTTCGTGTCACTCATTCTGTAGACAGTCCCTGCAATACAACACGCTCGTGTCATCCTGTCACTCATTCTGTAGACAGTCCCTGCAATACAACACGCTCGTGTCTTCCTGTCACTCATTCTATTGTCAGTCCCCTGCAATACAACACGCTCGTGTCATCCTGTCACTCATTCTGTAGACAGTCCCTGCAATACAACACGGTCGTGTCTTCCTGTCACTAATTCTGTAGACAGTCCCTGCAATACAACACGCTCGTGTCATCCTGTCACTCATTCTCTAGACAGTTCCTGCAATACATCACTCTCGTGTTTTCCTGTCACTCATTCTGTAGACAGACCCTGCAATACAACACTCTCGTGTTTTCCTGTCACTCATTCTGTAGACAGTCCCTGCAATACAACGCGCTCGTGTCTTCCTGTCACTCATTCTATAGAGAGTCCCCTGCAATACAACACGCTCGTGTCTTCCTGTCACTCATTCTATAGACAGCCCCTACAATACAACACACTCGTGTCTTCCTGTCACTCATTCTATAGAGAGTCCCCTGCAATACAACACACTCGTGTCTTCCTGTCACTCATTCTATAGAGAGTCTCCTGCAATACAACACACTCGTGTCTTCCTGTCACTCATTCTATGGACAATTCCTGCAATACAACGCGCTCGTGGTTTCCTGTCACACATTCTATAGACAGTCCCTGCAATACAACACACTCGTGTCTTCCTGTCACTCATTCTATAAATAGTTCCCTACAATACAACACGCTCGTGTCTTCCTGTCACTCATTCTATAGACAGCCCCTGCAATACAACACGCTCGTGTCTTCCTGTCACTCATTCTGTAGACAGTTCCTGCAATACAACACTCTCGTGTCTTCCTGTCACTCATTCTATAGACAGTCCCCTGCAATACAACACGCTCGTGTCTTCCTGTCACTCATTCTGTAGACAGTCCCTGCAATACAACACGCTCGTGTCTTCCTGTCACTCATTCTATAGACAGTCCCCTGCAATACAACACGCTCGTGTCTTCCTGTCACTCATTCTATAGAGAGTCCCCTGCAATACAACACGCTCGTGTCTTCCTGTCACTCATTCTATTGTCAGTGCCCTGCAATACAACACTCTCGTGTCTTCCTGTCACTCATTCTCTAGACAGTCCCTGCAATACAACACACTCGTGTCTTCCTGTCACCCATTCTATTGAATACAACACGCTCGTGTCATCCTTTCACTCATTCTCTAGACAGTCCCTGCAATACAACACGCTCGTGTCTTCCTGTCACTCATTCTCCAGACAGTCCATGCAATACAACACGCTCGTGTCTTCCTGTCACTCATTCTCTAGACAGTCCCTGCAATACAACACGCTCGTGTCTTCCTGTCACTTATTCTATAGAGAGTCCCCTGCAATACAACACGCTCGTGTCTTCCTGTCACTCATTCTCTAGACAGTCCCTGCAATACAACACGCTCGTGTCATCCTGTCACTCATTCTATAGACAGTCCCCTGCAATACAACACGCTCGTGTCATCCTGTCACTCATTTTGTAGACAGACCCTGCAATACAACACGCTCGTGTCTTCCTGTCACTCATTCTATAGACAGTCCCCTGCAATACAACACGCTCGTGTCTTCCTGTCACTCATTCTATAGACAGTTTCTGCAATAAAACACGCTCGTGTCTTCCTGTCACTCATTCTATAGACAGTCCCCTGCAAAACAACACGCTCGTGTCTTTCTGTCACTCATTCTATAGACAGTTCCTGCAATACAACACGCTCGTGTCTTCCTGTCACTCATTCTATAGTCAGGCCCCTGCAATAAAACACGCTCGTGTCTTCCTGTCACTCATTCTATAGACAGTCCCCAACAATACAACACGTTCGTGTCTTCCTGTCACTCATTCTATAGACAGTTCCTGCAATACAACACGCTCGTGTCTTCCTGTCACTCATTCTATAGACACTCCCCTGCAATACAACACGCTCGTGTCTTCCTGTCACTCATTCTATAGACAGTCCCCTGAAATACAACACGTTCGTGTCTTCCTGTCACTCATTCTAAAGACAGACCCCTGCAATACAACACGCTCGTGTCTTCCTGTCACTCATTCTATAGACAGCCCCCTGCAATACAACACGCTCGTGTCTTCCTGTCACTCATTCTATAGTCAGTTCCTGCAATACAACACGCTCGTGTCTTCCTGTCACTCATTCTATAGACAGTCCCCTGCAATACAACACGCTCGTGTCTTCCTGTCACTCTTTCTATTGTCAGTCCCCTGCAATACAACACTCTCGTGTCTTCCTGTCACTCATTCTATTGACAGTCCCCTGCAATACAACACGCTCGTGTCTTCCTGTCACTCATTCTATTGTCAGTCGCCTGCAATACAACACGCTCGTGTCTTCCTGTCACTCATTCTATAGACAGTCCCTGCAATACAACACTCTCGTGTCTTCCAGTCACTCATTCTATAGAGAGTCCCCTGCAATACAACACTCTCGTGTCTTCCTGTCACTCATTCTATAGAGAGTCCCCTGCAATACAACGCTCTCGTGTCTTCCTGTCACTCATTCTATAGAGAGTGCCCTGCAATACAACACGCTCGTGTCTTCCTGTCACAAATTATATTGTCAGTCCCCTTTAATACAACACGCTCGTGTCTTCCTGTCACTCATTCTATAGAGAGTCCCCTGCAATACAACACTCTCGTGTCTTCCTGTCACTCATTCTATAGAGAGTCCCCTGCAATACAACACTCTCGTGTCTTCCTGTCACTCATTCTGTAGACAGCCCCTGCAATACAACACGCTCGTGGTTTCCTGTCACTCATTCTATAGACAGTCCCCTGCAATACAACACGCTCGTGTCTTCCTGTCTCTCATCCTATAGAGAGTCCCTGCAATACAACACGCTCGTGTCTTCCTGTCACTCATTCTATAGAGAGTCCCTGCAATACAACACGCTCGTGTCTTCCTGTCACTCATTCTATAGACAGTCCCCTGCAATACAACACGCTCGTGTCTTCCTGTCACTCATTCTATAGAGTGTCCCCTGCAATACAACACGCTCCTGTCTTCCTGTCACTCATTCTATTGTCAGTGCCCTGCAATACAACACTCTCGTGTCTTCCTGTCACTCATTCTCTAGACAGACCCTGCAATAAAACACACTCGTGTCTTCCTGTCACCCATTCTATTGACAGTCCTTGCAATACAACACCCTCGTGTCATCCTTTCACTCATTCTCTAGACAGTCCCTGCAATACAACACGCTCGTGTCTTCCTGTCACTCATTCTCTAGACAGTCCCTGCAATACAACACACTCGTGTCTTCCTGTCACTCATTCTCTAGACAGTCCCTGCAATACAACACGCTCGTGTCTTCCTGTCACTCATTCTACAGAGAGTCCCCTGCAATACAACACGCTCGTGTCTTCCTGTCACTCATTCTCTAGACAGTCCCTGCAATACAACACTCTTGTGTCTTTCTGTCACCCATTCTATTGACAATCCCTGCAATACAACACGCTCGTGTCATCCTGTCACTCATTCTCTAGACAATCCCTGCAATACAACACGCTCGTGTCTTCCTGTCACTCATTCTGTAGACAGTCCCTGCAATACAACACGCTCGTGTCATCCTGTCACTCATTCTGTAGACAGCCCCTGCAATACAACACGCTCGTGTCTTCGTGTCACTCATTCTGTAGACAGTCCCTGCAATACAACACGCTCGTGTCATCCTGTCACTCATTCTGTAGACAGTCCCTGCAATACAACACGCTCGTGTCTTCCTGTCACTCATTCTATTGTCAGTCCCCTGCAATACAACACGCTCGTGTCATCCTGTCACTCATTCTGTAGACAGTCCCTGCAATACAACACGGTCGTGTCTTCCTGTCACTAATTCTGTAGACAGTCCCTGCAATACAACACGCTCGTGTCATCCTGTCACTCATTCTCTAGACAGTTCCTGCAATACATCACTCTCGTGTTTTCCTGTCACTCATTCTGTAGACAGACCCTGCAATACAACACTCTCGTGTTTTCCTGTCACTCATTCTGTAGACAGACCCTGCAATACAACACGCTCGTGGTTTCCTGTCACTCATTCTGTAGACAGACCCTGCAATACAACACGCTCGTGTCTTCCTGTCACTCATTCTATTGACAGTCCCTGCAATACAACACGCTCGTGTCATCCTGTCACTCATTCTCTAGACAGTCCCCTGCAATACAACACGCTCGTGTCATCCTGTCACTCATTCTGTAGACAGTCCCTGCAATACAACACGCTCGTGTCTTCCTGTCACTCATTCTGTAGACAGTCCCTGCAATACAACACGCTCGTGTCATCCTGTCACTCATACTCTAGACAGTTCCTGCAATACAACACTCTCGTGTCTTCCTGTCAATCATTCAATAGACAGTCCCTGCAATACAACGCGCTCGTGTCTTCCTGTCACTCATTCTGTAGACAGTCCCTGCAATACAACACGCTCGTGTCATCCTGTCACTCATATTCTAGACAGTTCCTGCAATACAACACTCTCGTGTCTTCCTGTCACCCATTCTATAGACAGTCCCTGCAATACAACACTCTCGTGTCTTCTTGTCACTCATTCTATAGACAGTTCCTGCAATACAACACTCTCGTGTCTTCCTGTCACTCATTCTATAGAGAGTCCCCTGCAATACAACACTCTCGTGTCTTCCTGTCACTCATTTTATAGACAGCCCCTGCAATACAACATGCTCGTGTCTTCCTGTCACTCATTCTATAGACAGTTCCTGCAATACAACACGCTCGTGTCTTCCTGTCACTCATTCTATAGAGAGTCCCCTGCAATACAACACTCTCGTGTCTTCCTGTCACTCATTCTGTAGACAGTCCCTGCAATATAACACGCTCGTGTCATCCTGTCACTCATTCTGTAGACAGTCCCTGCAATACAACACGCTCGTGTCTTCCTGTCACTCATTCTATTGTCAGTCCCCTGCAATACAACACGCTCGTGTCTTCCTGTCACTCATTCTCTAGAAGAGTTCCTGCAATACAACACTCTCGTGTCTTCCTGTCACTCATCCTGTAGACAGTCCCTGCAATACAACACGCTCGTGTCATCCTGTCACTCATTCTGTAGACAGTCCCTGCAATACAACACGCTCGTGTCTTCCTGTCACTCATTCTGTAGACAGTCCCCTGCAATACAACACGCTCGTGTCTTCCTGTCACTCATTCTGTAGACAGTCCCTGCAATACAACACGCTCGTGTCATCCTGTCACTCATTCTATAGAGAGTCCCTGCAATACAACACGCTCGTGTCTTCCTGTCACTCATTCTCTAGACAGTCCCTGCAATACAACACGCTCGTGTCTTCCTGTCACTAATTCTATTGTCAGTCTCCTGCAATACAACACTCTCGTGTCTTCCTGTCACTCATTCTCTAGGCAGTCCCCTGCAATACAACACGCTCGTGTCTTCCTGTCACTCATTCTGTAGACAGTCCCCTGCAATATAACACTCTCGTGTCTTCCTGTCACTCATTCTGTAGACAGTCCCCTGCAATACAACACGCTCGTGTCTTCCTGTCACTCATTCTGTAGACAGTCCCTGCAATACAACACGCTCGTGTCATCCTGTCACTCATTCTGTAGACAGTCCCTGCAATACAACACGCTCATGTCTTCCTGTCACTCATTCTATAGAGAGTCCCTGCAATACAACACGCTCGTGTCTTCCTGTCACTCATTCTCTAGACAGTCCCTGCAATACAACATGCTCGTGTCTTCCTGTCACTCATTCTCTAGACAGTCCCTGAAATACAACACGCTCGTGTCTTCCTGTCACCCATTCTATAGAGAGTCCCCTGCAATACAACACGCTCGTGTCTTCCTGTCACCTATTCTATAGAGAGTCCCCGCAATACAACACGCTCGTGTCTTCCTGTCACTCATTCTGTAGACAATCCCCTGCAATACAACACGCTCGTGTCTTCCTGTCACTCATTCTATAGAGAGTCCCTGCAATACAACACGCTCGTGTCTTCCTGTCACTCATTCTATAGACAGTCCCCTGCAATACAACACGCTCGTGTCTTCCTGTCACTCATTCTATAGAGAGTTCCTGAAATACAACACTCTCGTGTCTTCCTGTCACCCATTCTATAGAGAGTCCCCTGCAATACAACACGCTCGTGTCTTCCTGTCACCTATTCTATAGAGAGTCCCCTGCAATACAACACGCTCGTGTCTTTCTGTCACCTATTCTATAGAGAGTCCCTGCAATACAACACGCTCGTGTCTTCCTGTCACTCATTCTATTGTCAGTCCCCTGCAATACAACACGCTCGTGTCTTCCTGTCACTCATTCTATAGAGAGTCCACTGCAATACAACACGCTCCTGTCTTCCTGTCACTCATTCTATTGTCAGTCTCCTGCAATACAACACTCTCGTGTCTTCCTGTCACTCATTCTCTAGACAGTCCCTGCAATACAACACGCTCGTGTCTTCCTGTCACTCATTCTATAGAGAGTCCCCTGCAATACAACACCCTCGTGTCTTCCTGTCACTCTTTCTCTAGACAGTCCCTGCAATACAACACGCTCGTGTCTTCCTGTCACTCATTCTATAGAGAGTCCCCTGCAATACAACACGCTCGTGTCTTCCTGTCACTCATTCCCTAGACAGCCCCTGCAATACAACACGCTCGTGTCTTCCTGTCACTCATTCTATAGACAGTCCCTGCAATACAACACGCTCGTGTCTTCCTGTCACTCATTCTATTGTCAGTCTCCTGCAATACAACACTCTCGTGTCTTCCTGTCACTCATTCTCTAGACAGTCCCTGCAATACAACACGCTCGTGTCTTCCTGTCACTCATTCTATAGAGAGTCCCTGCAATACAACACTCTCGTGTCTTCCTGTCACTCATTCTATAGAGAGTCCCTGCAATACAACACGCTCGTGTCTTCCTGTCACTCATTCTATTGTCAGTCTCCTGCAATACAACACTCTCGTGTCTTCCTGTCACTCATTCTATAGACAGTTCCTGCAATACAACACGCTCGTGTGTTCCTGTCACTCATTCTAATGTCAGTCTCCTGCAATACAACACTCTCGTGTCTTCCTGTCACTCATTCTATAGACAGTCCCTGCAATACAACGCTCTCGTGTCTTCCTGTCACTCATTCTGTAGACAGCCCCTGCAATACAACACGCTCGTGTCTTCCTGTCACTCATTCTGTAGACAGTCCCTGCAATACAACATGCTCGTGTCTTCCTGTCACTCATTCTATAAATAGTTCCCTACAATACAACTCTCTCGTGTCTTCCTGTCACTCATTCTATAGAGAGTCCCCTGCAATACAACACACTCGTGTCTTCCTGTCACTCATTCTATGGACAATTCCTGCAATACAACGCACTCGTGGTTTCCTGTCACTCATTCTATAGACAGTCCCTGCAATACAACACACTCGTGTCTTCCTGTCACTCATTCTATAAATAGTTCCCTACAATACAACACTCTCGTGTCTTCCTGTCACCCATTCTATTGACAGTTCCTGCAATACAACACACTCGTGTCTTCCTGTCACTCATTCTATAGAGAATCCCCTGCAATACAACACGCTCGTGTCTTCCTGTCACTCATTCTATAGAGAGTCCCCTGCAATACAACACGCTCGTGTCTTCCTGTCACTCATTCTATAGAGAGTCCCCTGCAATACAACACGCTCGTGTCTTCCTGTCACTCATTCTGTAGACAGCCCCTGCAATACAACACGCTCGTGTTTTCCTGTCACTCATTCTGTAGACAGTCCCTGCAGTACAACACGCTCGTGTCTTCCTGTCACTCATTCTGTAGACATTCCCTGCAATACAACACGCTCGTGTCTTCCTGTCACTCATTCTATAGACAGCCCCTGCATTACAACACGCTCGTGTCTTCCTGTCACTCATTCTATAGACAGTCCCCTGCAATACAACACGCTCGTGTCTTCCTGTCACTCATTCTGTAGACAGTCCCCTGCAATACAACACGCTCGTGTCTTCCTGTCACTCATTCTATAGACAGCCCCTGCAATACAACACGCTCGTGTCTTCCTGTCACTCATTCTGTAGACAGTTCCTGCAATACAACACTCTCGTGTCTTCCTGTCACTCATTCTATAGACAGTCCCCTGCAATACAACACGCTCGTGTCTTCCTGTCACTCATTCTGTAGACAGTCCCTGCAATACAACACGCTCTTGTCTTCCTGTCACTCATTCTGTAGACAGTCCCTGCAATACAACACGCTCGTGTCTTCCTGTCACTCATTCTATAGACAGCCCCTGCATTACAACACGCTCGTGTCTTCCTGTCACTCATTCTATAGACAGTCCCCTGCAATACAACACGCTCGTGTCTTCCTGTCACTCATTCTGTAGACAGTCCCCTGCAATACAACACGCTCGTGTCTTCCTGTCACTCATTCTATAGACAGCCCCTGCAATACAACACGCTCGTGTCTTCCTGTCACTCATTCTGTAGACAGTTCCTGCAATACAACACTCTCGTGTCTTCCTGTCACTCATTCTATAGACAGTCCCCTGCAATACAACACGCTCTCGTCTTCCTGTCACTCATTCTATAGAGAGTCCCCTACAATACAACACTCTCGTGTCTTCCTGTCACTCATTCTATAGAGAGTCCCCTGCAATACAACACGCTCGTGTCTTCCTGTCACTCATTCTATAGAGAGTCCCCTACAATACAACACTCTCGTGTCTTCCTGTCACTCATTCTATAGAGAGTCCCCTGCAATACAACACTCTCGTGTCTTCCTGTCACTCATTTTATAGACAGCCCCTGCAATACAACATGCTCGTGTCTTCCTGTCACTCATTCTATAGACAGTTCCTGCAATACAACACGCTCGTGTCTTCCTGTCACTCATTCTATAGAGAGTCCCCTGCAATACAACACGCTCGTGTCTTCCTGTCACTCATTCTATAGACAGCCCCTACAATACAACACACTCGTGTCTTCCTGTCACTCATTCTATAGAGAGTCCCCTGCAATACAACACACTCGTGTCTTCCTGTCACTCATTCTATAGAGAGTCTCCTGCAATACAACACACTCGTGTCTTCCTGTCACTCATTCTATGGACAATTCCTGCAATACAACGCGCTCGTGGTTTCCTGTCACTCATTCTATAGACAGTCCCTGCAATACAACACACTCGTGTCTTCCTGTCACTCATTCTATAAATAGTTCCCTACAATACAACACTCTTGTGTCTTCCTGTCACTCATTCTATAAACAATTCCCAGCATCACAGAAGCACTAAATTCCAGCTTGGAAAATCTTCGGGAGGCAGTGCAGGACAGAAGAAATTGGCGTAGTTTAGCACATGGGGTCACGGAGAGTCAGAATCGGCTAAACGAATAGAGAGAGAGAGAGAGCAATACAACACACTCGTATCATCCGGTCACTAATTCCATAGAGACTTTGAAGGAGGAAGTGCGGCCTAATAAAATGAATTATCCCGATCATTGCCTGGAGTTGAAAGTTGGATGTTACGATAACCATTTCAAGAAACTCTGCTTGCAAGTGGCGCTGCTATGGTGATGGCAAATTTAAGTGAAAATGAAAAGAAACCTCGTCGGTGTTGGCGCAATGAACTGTACAAAAGACGAAGTGGGTCGGAATTATTGTTGGACATGAAGTTCCAGAGCGTTTGTGGTCAGTATAAAAATTTCATACGGATGTCGCTCACTGACTTTGTGATTTGACTAAGCAGAATAGGCCACACAATCTCGAAACGGGAAACATGTCTTCGCTCTCCGATTTCGGCTCAAGACAGGTTCGTGATTTTTCTTTTCCTCTTTACATTGATAATGCAATATAATTCATCTTTTCCATACTTATCGTTCTCTTAGTTTTGCATTCAATAATAGCCCGTACTCACTGTCGAGGCTGGTAGTGTGAGCGGCTCACGAGCCGCTCGGCTGCCCATTCACTCGCAAGTGTGTACCCGCCTTAAGGTTTGAACAAGTGTCCAGATCTCATGATGTGTGCGCTTTAGGACTCATATGTATTGAACCTTATTCCTAGTTTTTATGGATACTATCAACTTATAAATAATTGGATTCTCTTTAACACCTTGTATCGAAATACAACCATGATGATGCCTATTACTGCCCGCTTTTGGCGGTAATTATAACCTGTTACACGCTGAACCTGCTTCAATTCTTCTACGTCAGAATGTCAATGTGGCACTTGGTGCCCTTTACACTGTCTAAGTGAGATATACCGACAGCAGCGTTAGGTCATGGGGCCAAGCTCTCTGCTAACTCGGTAGACGCGTGGGTTCGAGCTCCACCGTCGGCCGTCCTTGAAATGGTTTTCCGTGGTTTCCCCATTTTCAACACCAGGCCAATGCTGGGACGGTACCTTCTGACAGGCCACGGCCGCTTCCTTCCACATCCTTGCCCAGTTTCATTCATCTTCATCCATTCCATCTCTCATCCCGACGCGCAGGTCGCCCACGGGCGTCGACTTGAAAGACCTGCACTCGGCCTCTCAGGAGGCTACACGAAAAAAAAGTGAGATATTTCAATGTCCAGAATACAGTATGATACACCATGTTAGGATGGTATAGACTTGGCAACACGCCATGTTACAATGGTGGACGAACACAGATAGGAATACGGTGGAAAGTCCAAGGAGGATAACAACTAATGTGCCAACACATGTCATTCCTTCTAGTTGAGTGCAGGCAGTGGTGAGAACGGACACACATCGCTCAGACAGCTAAGTTCACAATCCACACGTACCTGTCCATTTTATAACTATCAAATTATCACACTAAGTAAAAAAAAAGTTGAAGGGCAATTGCCACTGTAAATATCTTAACAAAATCACATATAACCAACAATTCTTGACTAGTTGTGCTAGTTTAATAACTATTGCAAATAAATAAATGTTTTATATTGTAAAATGCATAGATATCAACCATTATGAATACGGTATTAAATATTATCCATGTTGACCGATATTATTCTCCAATTATAAAATACGCCTTGTCAAACTCTAAGAAGTTTAATAATTAATTAAAACGTACATGTTTCGGTATAACAATGATACCTTCGTCAGCGTCGATTAAACAAAAAGATACATTCAGTCTGAGAGACTAGACTTTATATTATTTCAAATGACGCATGCTACAAATTCTTCACATGTTAGAAAGGCTCAGGAGGGCTTCTTGCTTCGCTCGAAGTCCCAGGACTCTTTGCACTCTGCTACATGACGTTGCGCACTCGCCGTCTCCGTATCGCATAACGCCAGACCCCAGGAGTAAACTCAGGCTCAACAGCCTCCATTACCCTTTAACCTAGGCTTCCCGCGCGGGGCATGCATGACGTCATGCACTCACCGTCTCAGTTCGCATAACGCCAGACCCCAGGAGTATACTCAGACTCGGTGCATATGCACTGAACAACATGATGACGTCATACACGCCGTAACCGTAACGCATAACGGTAGACCTAAGCATAACGATGAAGTCGACAAGATCATTTGAAATGATAAATTAATCTTAAAAAGAAATTCTAAATTTCTAAATTTTTGGGAACTTTCATTTATTTAAATTCTAATGCTTTTGTAAGGATATCCATTTTCTTCTTGTATTTGTTATCATAGTTTTAAAGATTCTTTTTATTTAATCTACACTGACTAAGGTATCATTGTATACCGAAACATGTACGTTTTAATTTAATTATTAAACTTCTTAGTGTTTGACAAGGCGGATTTTATAATTGGAGATTATATTGTAAATACCACCACCCATACTTGCGGACATAGATTTACAGTAATTGGAGAGGATCGGGATCGCCTGACGATCGAAAATGGTCATCAAATCTCATGTTTTTTTTTTTTTTGCAGGATAAGGGAAACACCCACTATAATTGGGTACAATCGTAAGATAATACATTTCAATGAGAAATAATATTAATCTTCCTACGAGGGTACGAATCCTTGCTGTACGTATGTGGTGTGTTGTCACTAGCGCAGACTCCATGAAATTCTCCATATGATATATATAGCTATGACCGGATTCGATAGGCATGATCACTGCGACTCTATGCGAAGGGAACTCATCCGACTAGAAATAATGTGATGTGTGATCATTGGTTCAGAGATCTGCGATGTCCACTGGAAAATATAGGCTGCATACGGAACAGCGCCATTAATCAACATGGTGCCATTTTCTCTTTATATGATTGACTTCATAGTTTCAACGATATATTCAACTATACAAAGGGATTTCATTTTCAAGTGATAGAAGTATGTTTCAGTGTTGCCTAATTCTATAAAAGAAAGCTTTCCAGTCGGTCAACACAAATTGTGCCCAATTACATTAGGCGAGAAACAAGTATTAACATACCCTTACCTGGAAGAAACGAGATATTATTACAAACTAACACGCTTTTATGTACACAATGGGGTACTTAATTGGATGACATGATTCAAACTTCAGGTGTTCATCCTCAGATCCTGCTCACTCAAGCTTAATTAGTATAGATAGATAGATTTATTTTGTCTGGCAAGATTAGGGCCATTGGGCCCTCTCTTCCATCTAACCAGATTATACAAATGATAAGTAATGAACAATACAAATACAACTTAAATCTAACAATATTACAATGTTGATATAATACAAAATACATAGGCTATAAACTGGATTAGCTTGGTGGTGTAGGCTGTTATTGTTGCATTGTTAGGGTGAATAACTAAGATATTTAGAAGTAAGTTTAAAATTACAGTAAGGTAAGGAAATACTGAAAAACGTAGACTAATGATGGTGATGAAGATGATGATGAGGATAATTATTCGTTACTGAAGGAGGTTATTTAGATATCTAAATAGAGAGTAAATGTGAAAGTGAGAATTGGAAAGTTTGAATATATGTAATACGACGTAAGAATATACGCATAAGTGTTGAGTTCAACTTTCATTTACTTAGTGAGTATGTACTGCTGGTAATGCTTACACTTAATCAAATATATATATATATATGTTTAACAGAAAACAGGACTGAACTTGGCATCCAATGAAGACAGGATCGCTAAATTGCAGAAAGCATACCGACTTACATGGAACCACTACAATAACAAAAAGTATTTACATCAATGCCAAATTAAGACACTATCGTACAGTAGTCTTGCCAGAGGTCTTATACGCTTCAGAAACGACAGCAATCAAGGGACGAACAAAAATCAAGGAATTAGAAAAACATGAGAGAAAAATCTGAAAAAGATCTACGGGCCAGTTCAGAAAGAGGGAATATGGATGAAGAGACCGACAATAGAACTGTGAAAACAGACAGAGACGATTACAAACAACATAAGGAAAAGAAGGGCAAAATTTTATGGACATATACATAGGATGACCGAAGACAGACCGACCAAGAAAATGTTTAATTTAGTTACGAATAGCACACTAAAATCCAATTGGGTAAAGGAAACCGTGGAAGACCTCAAGAAACTCAACATCTCTACAGAAGACATCGTAGACAGGAGCACATACAGAGAAAAACTTAGACAACAGAAGTTTGAGCAAACTCCCAAAGAGAGACAACCGGGAAAGAAGTGGACGGAGGAGAGAAAGAGGAAGCATAGTGTTTATATGAGTGGTTTTTGGGAAAAAAGAAGAAAGTTCCAGAATGAAACAAGAAAATTGATTGTGTTGTAACGCTCTCCTTATGGGGAATTAACAAATAAATAAATAAATATATATATATATATATATGTTTAGATTACATAAGTTTGTGAAAACTTGTGTAACGCGAAAAAATTATTTACAGACAGTATAGTTCACTTCTATGGTTGTTGCGTTATTATTATTATTATTATTAATATGGTTTAATTATGTAGCCTGTGATCTATTGAATTAGTATTGTGAATAACTTCAGTAGTGATGTTGTCTACACTATTTTGTTATTTATGCCATAAATGAACCGTTCCTATTTAAGCTGGTTTGTATTGAAATATCTCGTGTAGCGAATAGACAAATAATACACTGCACTAAATGGAAGAATGTTATGCCAAATTATCTGGTTTTAGAAACTGATCCTTGTAGCGTCCCTTCTCGATACAGATACTCCTTTATACATCTATAAAGGGAACCATTCCAGTTTGGGCTCTTTAAAATATGTTCCATTTTCATTTTAATACGCATTTAAGCCCCATTGAAGGCGGCAAAGATGGAGACTATTTTGGATTTTGCATGAATGGATGAATGATTGATATGGTTGAAAATCCCCTTAAACTAATGTGGTTTTTAGATACGCAAGTTGCCGGATGTTGTCTCAAAGGTGACTTTTATTGTGCCAGTAATTCTACTGACACGGCTCCCTTGCATTTGCGCACCCTCAAATGATAACTGACTGTATCAAAATGTAATCCCGCAACCTTGGGAACAGCAGGCGAGAACGTTATCGCTGGATCACGCAGCCAGGTTGACTGAATACATTCGATAGTCCTAGGAGCTTCTTTACGTGACTCAAACTGACTGGTAATGACGTTAAGCTTACATTGCAGGCTCCGTAACATAAAATTAAATCTTGCTTCAGCATTGGAATAATATTAAAATATCAATGTTTACTATTCACACGGTCAACACGCTTTTGCCCAATTAGATTAGGCGGGGTAACTATATACATAACACCCTTTCCATAAATATGTATTAATGTTATTCAATCATAAAGGGAGAAGTATAGCATTACGCGTTTCGACCGCAATGCGGTCATCATCAGATCTTGATCACTAGAATTATCTTTTACTATACAGTGTATAGCTTGTCTTGGTAATGCTAGTATTTAGGATTCGCAGTGAATCTCGTTATTTGAAAAGGTATGTCTATTCTACGATGCTGTATTACATGTTTGAGATCTATTTGTGAATATGGGATATAATAGTTTTAATACCAACATTGTACACCTCTAAATGGAAGCATAATCTTGAGCATTTGCTCAATTCACTAGCGGCACACGGCTACCACCACTTCATGTGCAAGACGAAATGCTTCCACGAACCCAACCCGATGTGCATCTGAGAATTCTGTGACCAGAATTGTGACCGCTACCATGTGATTAACTGCACAAGCCGTGGGAAATCCATCATTGACTTCTGCACTAACTGATATCTTTTGTAATTTCAACAATTTGGGCACATTTGCAATTAATAATAATATTCTTGAGCAATATGCACGTAACATCACAATCAAGTTTAGCTGGTTTTAAAATATTAAATCACTTCCATATATTGACGTAGAAACAAGCTTGGCTTTATAACAACTATAATCCGGATCATGTTCTGTAGTTTGTCGATCGGGGGAGATGATTGCTTTTTTAAGGGACGGAACAGTGAGGTCATATGTCCCTTTCAACACAGTTCGAATATATACTTTAATATCTTAAAATATTTATTTTGATGATCGATGGTGATGCTTGCTATTTTAAGGGGCGGAACAGTGAGGTCGTATATTCCTTGTATCCCCACATTTTCATATAAAAATAAAGGTGGATGCCTAAATAAAAATAAATAAAATACAGTAAATAAATCAAAGGATAAGTCCGATCTGCCTAGGAAGAAAGTCGGGACGTGTCAAAATCAACTGCTTGGCTTTCGCTAACAATTCGGTGATACTTTCAGAAAACCTAGAGGAAGTAGACATACATATCAACCTCCTAGAAAATATCTCAAGGAAGACTGGGGTTAGGATCTCAAAAGAGAAGACCCAATTCATGACGAATGACAAACATGGACCAAATTTCCTTGAAACAGAGATTGGACGAATTGAGAGGGTAAAAAAATATACCTCGGCGAGACTATACAATAGAACGGTCTAGAAAAAGCTGCTGTGGAGGTTCAGATCTGAAAAGATGAAGAGAGCTTACGGGCTAACTAAAATACAGTATATACAACAAGAAGTTTATCTCTTGGAACCCCAAGATAAAGCACTATAATACCCTGGTTAAAAAGGAGTGTTTATATGCCAGAGAATGCCTCTCAATGTCCTACAAGTTGGCGAAGCAGGACATCCTAGAATACTTTTGAAAACCATCGCTCTAGGTCAGGCTGAAACCGGCTGTAAACTTTAGAACAACGATATAAACTTTAAAAAATATCTCAAAAACCATGAAAAGGACGAGGTTGTCATTTCTCGGACACGTGTACAAAATTGAAAATGCAGAATAACCAAAAATATATTCGACTACCTAGGGAACATGAAGACAACTATGGCATGGATTAAGGAAGTTCGTAAAGATCTAGAAAAGTCCAACATTCAGGAAGTTCAGACGTTAGATATGGATACCATTTCAAAATTCGGAAGGGCTCATAGAGTAAAGAACTGCGAAGGGTAGAAGAACCTGGATGAATGCACAGAAGCAGCAGCGCTGCGTCCATATGAAGGAATACTGGAGGAAGAAGAATCTTAGGACGAAGAACAAATGAAATTGTGGCGTAACCCTCAATGGTCTATTAGAAAAAATACACAATTAATTAATTAATTAATAATCGTCCAATAATAATAACAACAAACAAAAATGTGTTGGGTGAAGAATTCACGATTAAGATGGTTAACAAGAAATACAATTTCTAATCTAAATAGATTAAGTTTATTGTGTTAAAGATCACTGAATAATATCGATCGGTTATGTAGTCTATTTATTTTAATTTGTTTAAATGAACCTTGGTCGAGTAATAAGCCTCCGTGGCTTAGGCGGCAGCACGCCGGCCTCTCACCGCTGGGTCCGTGGTTCAAATCCCGGTCACTCCATGTGAGATGTGTGCTGGACAAAACGGAGGCAGACAGGTTTTTCTCCGGGTACTCCGGTTTTCCCTGTCAACATTTCATTCCAGCAACACTCTCCACTATCATTTCATTTCACCTGTCATTCATTTAATCATTGCCCCAGAGGAGTGCGTCAGGCCTCGGCAGCCGGCACAGTTCATATCCTCGCCGCTAGATGGGGGCTTCATTCATTCCATTCCTGACCCGGTCGGAGACTGGAGCAGGCTGTGGATTTTCATTTTCAAATGAACCTTGGTCGAGTCACTTAATATTGCTCCTACATCAAGTGGATTAGGAATGGGAAAATTCTTGATTCCCAGTGATACAATGTACCTAAATCAGAAACTAGATGTATGTTTAAAATAATAAGCACGGCGATTGATCTCCGACACTAGAATCGAGCGTCCTCACAGAGTCTCATCAAGAAATACTGCACACACCGTTGTGACGCTGTCATACTAAGGGAATATGCTAATGAGACTGGTTAGGCGTTTTCATCACTGTGTATACGCTTGTAAATAAATCACAGCAACGTAAATAATTAAGAAGATGAAAGTGCAACCGCTTGGAGATTGCTGAAGGTGGAGGCGGCTAACCACTAGCTCGCAGCATGGCGTGCCTTGGCGGCCCGGGACTCATGTTTAGTAACTCATTAACATTCAAAATTCCTTACATAAAAGAGTTATAAAAAGTTTCGCCTTGCCAATATTTGAATTATTTTTATTTTAAATAGTTGGATGGGTATGTAATTTGTCTGATAGTGTGTATCTTTTAGATGGCTGTATTTTTTATTCAGGTGATGACTGGGAAGGAGGTGGTCATGGCCTGAAGTTAGGAACCATCCCGGTATTTTCCTGGAGTACACGTGGGACGTTACGAAAAACAACTTCCAGGATGGCTGAGAGTCCTAGCTACGGGGTGGTCTAAGAAAGATAATGACCTCGTCAATTATCACCGTCTAATTAAACTCGATTCCAAGCAACTGTGGAGCTGATTGTGTGCACACTCGCTGTTGAGGGTAATTGGGCTGTGCCGTTGCGAGTCTTGCTCTGACGTTACCATGTCATTTGGATCAAATGAACTGGCCCATTGATTTCAACAGCAACGTTTGGGAGATCGAATTTGCACTCTTTTTATGTGTGTGTGAATATGGTGATGTTATGGTTTTGCAGTAGATTGATGTCACGGAAAATGGATATTGACTTGCAGTCCCATAATGGCTTGCAACACGACATGCACCACTGATAGTTGATCACGCTCTTCCAAATGAATTCAGCGGACATATAACAATGTTTTCTGCTCTTTTCTTTCGTCAATAATATACATACACATATACATATCCTTGTACTATCTAAAAATCCCAAATTCTCCCACCAAGAACAATGAATGTGACAGGACCCATTCGTGAAATCTCTAAATTCGCATGACTATTTCTACCGCGTTCAAAAATATATATCTCGTAAATTATATGTTGCAAAATATAAAACTTTGCAGGATTACTAAACTCAGTATTCTCATTATTATGCACAAAACAGATTCTATAATATGCTTGCAGTCATGCATTATACCACCAAACTTTCAGCGTTAACATGATAATTACCCCACAATTTAAAATATCTACATGAATGTTCTTATGGTCTGTTGGTAACATTCACGGATACAACATACACGAAAATGATTGATACACATATTCAGGAAAAGTTTTTTTTTCATATTTATACTCTAAATGTATATTGTTTTACTTTATTTGGGTAAAAATATTCACTTAAATGGGAAGTATGCTTGATGCACAAACTAGGATAGTATTTGAGTTATTATGTAAACTCTGAGTGAAAATATAGTTTTCGGGAAACCTAAGGGTAGAATTTAAATAGACAACTTAAGCGACAGCAACTAACATTTAGGGGCATATCTCTGGAAGTATTGAAGGTATTTCTATTTTATTTTCACCAAATGAAAGATAAGAGATTAGGCATTAAAATAATCAAAAATTAAAATGATTGAGTATTGTACTTATATGAACAACATACACTAAAATATTTTGTGTATCAATTTGCTTCCCATTTAAGAGAATATTTCTTTTCCCAAGAAAGTAAAAAATATATACATTTAGAGAAAGAATATGAAAAAGAAATCCTGAATATGTGTATCAATTAAAATCTTCGACACTGAAAGGTGTACCTCCCCCTTAAAAAGTGCACAACAAGTGTTCTTGAAACAGAAATCCCCAAACGGTAGATCATTTACAATTCAAGTGCAGTGAAGTTGAATATGAGATATAAATGTTAATAAACGGTGTTGTTATAGGAGTTAACTGCCTAATACACGAGTCTGTCCTTACATAAAAAGGATTCAAAATCATTTGCAAAATTTGTGATTCTCTAGAAAACTTCAGATTTCGCGTTTTGACCGTCACGTTATCATCATCAGATCCCGATCACAAATACAGTATATACAACGTTTAAACAAAGTATGGCAAGAACATGATTCTAAATAGGCTATTTGTATAAATCAAAACTTCACCCCTAGTGATCAGGATCTGATGATATCACGTAGCTTAATCCTCATTTCCCCCTTATTTAACAGCGAATTGTATAAATTCATGTATTTTTTTCTACTTCTTTGTTATATATATTTTGTTCTCCAGCCCAGTCATATTAGGCAAAAAAAAGTGCTGGCTGACTGAAAAGTATAAATAAATTGTTTGTAGAGTCAATACTTAAACAATTGCCTCAAAACTACACATACTTACATAATTTATAATAATAAATCAGTATATATGTGTTATATAAATATCGACCGAACTAAATTTAAACCTAAGTGAAACGGACATGATGATGTTCGCCTGACGAACGAAACATGTGATCCAATTTATTTTTCCCCCATTTGTTAGAGAATTGTGCTAATTAATTCATAAAATAATATATTTAATCGTCTTTTCAGGGATTAGGGAGTCAAAATAATTGTCACTCCCCTCCCAATATAATTGGGTACATTCGTGATGAGCGACTAAAATGCAATTCGACTAATAAACACATCAAATGAGATTGTTTTGTATTATATCTAAGAACTTCCCCTATGGGTAATATTAATTGGGTTTAAAGTATTTAATGTCGACCAAGGTAGTTAATCAAGTTAAGACACAAAGCCAAAAGTAAAGTGAGCTCCGACCTTATCGTTCCTTATCCATGAAATTATTTTGCGTGGTATTCAATTTTCAATTGCCTCTTCTTTTCCAATGCCTCACCAAATATCATTCATCGTCATTCACTTATATTGGGGACAGGATGATTATCTGACCGTAAATATCATCCAATTCATAGCAAACTCAATTCCTTTTGGACACATATTTAAACATCAGGGGGGTATACAAACATTTAAAAGTGTTGTATGATGCTGCTCAGGAATGATTTTGTGGTTTGTTTAAAACGGTTTAAGCAAATCGACATATTGTGTCACAAACCCACCTGTTTTTCACGGTAAATAAGGAAAACTAATTGGGAAATAAAATATAACAAATCACCGTTCACTGAATACCTAGTTGTTGTTGTTTGAGTCTTCAGCCCTTTGACTGTTTTGATGCAGCACTCCATGACTCCCTGTCCTGAGCTAATCGTTTCATCTCTACATAGTTACCACACCCTACATCCGAGGCAATATGTTTAACATATTCTAACCTTGGTCTACCGCTACAGTTCTTCTCCTCGACCCTTCCTTCCATAACTAAGCTTGCTATTCCTGGGTGTCTTAGTATGTGTCCTACCAACCTATCTCTTCACTTCATTTGCAGTCGCCAGAAACATCTCTCCTCTCCCACTCGTCTTAGTACCTCTTCGTTTGTCACCCTAATCTACCCATCTGATCTTTATCATTCTCCTGTAACAGCAAATATGAAACGCCTCAATTTTCTTCTTTTCTGGTGCACCAATAGTCCACGTTTCTCTTCCATAGAGCGCCACGCTCCAGACAAAGGCTTTCAAAAATGACTTCCTAATACTAAAATCTATATTCGATGTCAACAGATTCCTTTTCTGTAGAAATGCTTTCCTTGCCTGAGCCAACCTACTTTTTATATCCTCCTTGCTTCGTGCATCACTGGTTATTTTGCTTCCTAAGTAACAGAAGTCTCCTACTTCCTTCAGCTTTTCACCTGCCAATTTGATGCCCTTAGAGGTTTCTGATTTATTTCGGCTGCATTCCAATACCTAGTAAATGACTAGAAACTGGTGGTGGTGGTGATTGGCAATTTATTGTGCGGAAGATTGTGGTCATCTGACGATTTCATAATCTAATGAAGAGAAGAATGGCTCTCTGCAGCTGCAAATTGAATTAGGTGTTAACTGTTAACCATTTAAGAGTTGAGTTAACTATTCGCTACATCAGTGCTGAGATTTTTCATTCGCAATTACAAGCAAATTGTAGAAATTTTAATTTATATCTTAAAATGGTTTTGGGTTTTGGGTCTGTGTTAATCTAAATGTAAATCCAAAATCCTATATTTATGTTAATTTTCAAATATTATTGTACCCACGCTTGCATCATCTCCACAACAGGGCCCAAAGTTTTTTTTTTTTCAAACAATCAGTAGGCAATTAGTACTTGTTGCTCCTTACTAGTACAGAAATTGGTATTCATTGATTATAATGTGACGTGAAGAATTTGCTTTATATTCCGCTATGATTGTTTACGTCACAGAAGATACGACCCGACCAGCGAATTGTTACCGGTGACGGAAATCGGAACTAATGCGCTCCGCCCAGCCACACGCCTGCGATGGACGTTATTTGTGTGCCTGATTCATGCTGGTCCGTGCGCTGTGCTGTGTGTTCTCATTGTAGCCTATGACTGTAAATGATTCCCCCCGCCTTGCCCCGCAAGCCGCTCGCTGCAGCCATAACGAGGCGAGATGACTTAATACACAACAGCTGCGCTCTCCTTCAAGCGGTAACAATTCCCTGGTAGGGTAGTACATGTCTACGAAATGCTCTGTAAGTTACTTCCGGAATTGAAAACCCAAACTCAAGTAGTACTACATAATGCCCGGCAGATGGAAGAACATGCCAGAGACCGACTCGGCACCAGAAAGCAAAAGGGAAATATGAACAAACAAAGTTATTGTGCATAGTTTATAGACGGGCGAAGCACTTGACGTGTTAACGCGTTTAAGGTGTCTCATAGCTTTATTTGATGCCAAAATTATTCCTATCCTGATTTACGGGATAGAGATTATTTGGGATAGTCTGACGACGATCGTCCTAACGACGCTGGAAAAGGTTAAAGCGCGAAGAGACGGCGAAAACGTCTAAGGGGTCCCGCCGCCGCAGGAGCAATCGCCCTGCGGTGGAATGAAACGACTACTATTGATTGGGGTTGAAAAACAACCATTGGAATAACCAGAAACGCACGATCTCGACTATTATACGAACTTGCTGCAAAACCCTTTCTGCTCGAAGCTTTGAGACATTAACTCCTTTTACCATCTACGGATAGTTGGACGTGGCTAATGCATGCAAAGGAAACAAAGAGATCCGTGATTTGGCAAGACTTCTATTCTCCAGAGGCTATGATGAACAAATCATGGGCAGACATAGACCAAGAACTACGACATTTTGTGACTTCGCTTGCAGTGCATGGGTATCACCACAGGGTGTGCAAAGTCAAGTCCATCCACGATCCAGATAACAAATTGCGTGTGTGACCTCTGTGACAATTACTGCGAACGATATAACGTTGTCAATTGCAAAAGACTTCCCAAGTCAATCATAGAATTGTGTACGAGCGCGGAGTGAGCTACTTGTTATCACACTGCGATTTGTAATGTATGCATAATTTGTGAGTTATATTTATTTATTAGACTACTATATATAAAAAATGTCTGTGATGTATTCTCCAACTCATAAACAATGATGCTGACGCTCAGTTAATTCTGGAAATCACCGCAAAAAGTTTTGAGAGAAATCTAAAATCATCTTCGTTGAATACAGTCACGGAATAGACACTTCATTAATAGGATTTATCCATCTATTAGGCGACTCTGTGAATTAGTCCGTTATTACCGATCTAAACCACAAAGGGATAATCCTTTCCCGCAGGATCTGTGGAGAGGAGTGAGTAATCCTCGCGTCCGGCGAGGGAAACAAGAGGAAGTCCAGATGACTGCACCGGAGCTGAAACAAATTCACCTCATATTTCAGTGGCAAGAGAAGAGCAGATGTAGCAGTCAGCTTTGCATAAGAAAGTAACCAGACAGAAGAAGAGATCAGCAAGAACTTGTCTCCAAGTAAGTTAGTTCTCTTCAAGTAGAAGGGGAGATCTTAAGGGACTTGCAACAAATGAAGTGCAGCTTATACTGAATTATGGTTGAGGCCCAAGTAATGTAGCGTTAGAAACTTAGAATGAATACCCTCATAAATGTGCATTAAGACTTAAATATCCGAATATTTTAATGAGGAGAATATTCAAATGTATATAAGTACCAGTACTCGAAAGGGAAGAATCTGTTTGTTATAGACAACCGTCTACTAATAGGGGAGACCTAAATAGATCCAGCATAGAGAGAAATTTGCGAATTCCATTCTCTTATTATAGTTCAAAGCTGGAAACACGATCGCCGATACCTCGACATTCCGTATAACTCGGTATTATATTCCGCGTCAAATAAATTATTAAATTTGAGTTATTATTACATTTTGTACATGTGGTTCGTCGAGCTTTGATACAAAATGGAGTAATATTTTGATCCGAAACAGAGTGCGAGAGAAAATCCACCATTACTGCAATTCTTTCTTAAGTAATTAAATATATAAATAAATAAATAGATAAATAAATAAATAAATAGATACATACATAAATAAAATATAATCAATTTAATGTTCATAAGCGCCATTGGTACATGTTGGCATGTTATTATTTCTTTATTTTGAAATACATTGTTTAAGTTTAGGTTTCATATTTCCTTACGATTTATGTTAAAACAGTATTTTGATATGTGTGCAATAGGCCTAATTTGAACTTGATATGTGTGTTTAAATAACACTGTAAAGAGTAACTCAGTGGCAACAAATACGATTTAATACAAGAAATACAATTTACTTTGTTACGTTGGCCATCCAAGAAATCATGAGCATCCGGCGGTAGATCCACATTACAAAAGCGCCGATTATTCTCTTCCCTTCCACTCCGAGTGTCCAGATGTCACTTCCATAAAGGGGAACACTCCAAACGAACGTGTTAATGAGATGTTTTCTGATATCTTTATTGAGGGTAAATGAAGTGTATAGTTTCCATTTTCTGCTGAATGCCTGATTTTTCCTGAACGCTAGGTCTTTTATACTGGATGAATGTAATGTAATTTTATTTCCAAGATTGGTCAACTCTTTCACGCTCTCAAGTCTATGTCCAACAAAAATGACGTTAGCCTTCTTTCCATGCTTGCTCAAAACAAGGATTTAGGATTTGTCTTTGTTTATCTTCATGTAATATGCGATACTGAGGCTTGTCTCCACATCAAGTTCATAAACCGAACGTTTGTGAGAGATGACTCATCCCACCGACGCACCAGGTTGAAGATCCCCGTGAGGTAAAACACCGTGTTCAGCTGTGTTTCCGTAGCCACCTCCTGCACATCCTCGACCAACAGGAATAGTAGACCAGTCAAGGCATATTTTAAGGGTGTGATAATTGCATGGGAAGACAATTGACTACAAGGCGGATGCTCGAGTGTCTACCAATTGAGCAGGCGTACCTTTTGCGTTACGATCTTTTCGGTAAGGGGACGAGCGTTATCATGAAGCAGCACTCCTTTTCGCAGATTTCCTCTACGTTTCAGCTTAATTGCACGCTGTAACATCTCTAATGTTGCGCAGTACCGTTTACCAGTGATGGAGACACCAGTTTCCTTAAAATTAATAAGTAAATGGCCCCGCTGATCAAAGTACATGGTTTTCACCTTTCCAGTGAATGGTTGTCTCATAAACTTCTTGTATCGGCGACTCTTTCGATTCCGGTTCCAGTGGTGGTGCAAGCTTTCGTCGCCTGCAACAATGCGCTCCAGGAACGTGTTACCTTCAACATTGAATCGCATCAGGTGCTGCAGGCAAACAGCCGTCCGGTGTGCGTTTTGTTCGTCATTGACCGCCCGGAGTATCCATTGGCTGCAGTAATGTCCTAAAACGGAAACCTTTTGATCATGCCTTATACAAGCAATCACTAACAAATATACCAGGCGAATCAGCTGCCCCTAATAATATTGTTTTATGCAGCCCAACTAGCGTTGTTATCAGGAAGGTTTATATTACGAAGCACGTCCAGAAAGTAAGCTCCGTTTGGTAATAAAATTAAATTGTGTACAGATACAGGAAAAATATTTATTGCACAACATTCTACACCTCTTCAACTACTTTTCCACATAACTGCCAAACTTTGCAGGTATTTGTCATAGCGTGGCACAAGTTTTTGGATACCTTCTTCATAGGAGTTTGCCGCCGACCCGTAAATGAGAGTGAAGACTCCCCTGTAAGATACCCTACCGTTCGGCTACTACTGTTAGGCAAATTGCGTGCTTACCAGGAGAACTGCGTATGTTTAGGAGTTCTCCTGACCACATACACAATTTGCCTAACAGTGGTGGCCGAATGGTGGGATATCCTACAGGGGCGTCTTCACTCTCGTTTACGGGTCGGCGGCAAACTTCTATGAAGAAGGTATCCAAAAACTTGTGCCACGCTATGACAAATGCCTGCAAAAGTTTGGCAGTTATGTGGAAAAGTAGTTGAAGAGGTGTAGAATGTTGTGCAATAAATATTTTTCCTGTATCTGTACACAATTTAATTTTATTACCAAACGGAGCTTACTTTCTGGACGTGCCTCGTATTTTCTCTGCTTGCATCCCGTATGGTGATAATGCACTGCTAGCATATCCCTCAAACGATACTGAATACTGTAAATTCTCCATCTGTGTGAATACAGTAATAGTGTTATGCTTGCAGTTCAATAGAACCATACGAGATGCAAGCAGAGATATATGTACTACCCTACCAGGGAATTGTTACCGCTAGAAGGAGAGCACAGCTGTTGTGTATACATTACGTCATCTCGCCTCGTTATGGCTGCAGCGAGTGGCTTGTGGGGCAAGGGGGGGGGGGGTGAACTCATGTACAGTCATAGGCTACAATGAGAACACAGTGCACAGCGCACGGACGAGCATGAATCTGGCACACAAATAACGTCCATCGCAGGCGTGTGGCTGGGCGGAGTGCATTAGTTCCGATTTCCGCCACCGGTAAGAATTCGCTGGTCGGGTCGTACCTTCCTGACAACACGCGTCCGTTGGGCTGCATAAACAATAATATTATAGGGGCAGCTGATTCACCTGATATTATGCATTGTACCCCCTCCCATTGTGACAGATCATAGATATGCACAGATACTCCTCATCACTGTTTATTATTGTGTATGAATATAGTTATAGTTTATGATTTTATAATCGGAAAGTGCCCAGATATATAGTGTGGATGTAGTACTTAGGTGGTCGTCTAGTGGCCTTGTGTCATATGTTATAAAATGGACTAGAAGCGACACGGCAGAATGCAGAATTTGTAATGGGTTTGAAACCAATACGGATCTAGGTGGCAGTGAGATGGGAGATTGATGCTCTGAGAAAAGATTATTAGTTGATTGTTCGGCATTGAATTGATGCATATTGATAAAAATACAACCAGCTGCTTTATATAGTCGTGAATACAATTAAACCCCAGGAAGGATTCACATTCTGTTACATTACGGAAAAGTTTTCGTAAACATGGAGTTATATATAAAGGCACCCGCAAAAATACGTATGTGGATGGAAATAAAGAGCACATATAGGAATATAATGCCAAGACAAGGTTCACTATGATAGACAGTAATGTACGGCGCTTTCCGATAAGTAAGAGTAGTTCAATTTATAAAGCACTAGCAGTAGTACCCGGCTTCGCCCGGTGGAAAGATGATAATATTTCAGTCTCCTTAACACTCAACGTCATAAATTATATTTATTTGTGTATTCATTTCTTACATTATCAAACCCAGTGACAATGTTTATACTTAAGTCACTATGGGAAGGCTCTGTAAAATAATGATCATTCTCGTGATATTTGTCTTCAGTCCGAGTCGAGATATGTCGTTAGCGGTCCCAGAATTCGTGACATCTCAGTCGTAGAAGACTTTATGTGGTGGTGATTAGAAATATAATGGACTTAAAATCTAGGTCATTTACCCCAAATGACGTTGAGGGCGTAACATGTAGGTAATTTGCCCTACTGATCAGGATGATATTGAAAATTACTACATAACTGACATATGAAACTTAGAAAATAATAGAAAAAGTTATTTTTAGGACTCACATTTCGGGAAAGACTTGATTATTTTTTGCCAAAGAGCTCCCACTTAGATCGCTATCTGGTTAAAAGTTTCGTCTTGTTAAGGTTTAAACTGTACGATAAATGTCTGAAGCAATTCCTCAAAGAGAAGCTTCCAGATTTCGCAGTCGATATATCGTTAACGTTCCTGAGCATCCAGTTGTCTTTTCTTCTGACGCAAAACATCTTCTACATAGTGATGATGAACATAGAAGCGACTACTGGCACATGTAACTTATCAACGAATGGGAATAATTGATACTTTAAAGGAATGAGAGGTCATTTGCCCTTTTGATGAGGATCACAATGAAGACTACTACTACTACTACTGAACGGGAATATCAAACTTACAAACTAATGGAAATACGTATTTTTAAAATCACAGGCTAGGTAGAATCTGGTGTTGCTTAGTAGTATAATGGACGTAACATCTAGGTCATTTGCCCCTTTGATGAGGATGATAATGAAGACGACTACTACTGAACGGATATATCAAACTTACAAACTAATGGAAATACACATTTTAAAAATCACAGGCGATGAAGACTGTGGTGTTACTTAGTAGTATAATGGACGTAACATCTAGGTCATTTGCCCTTTTGATGAGGATGGTAATGAAAACTACTGTTGAATTGACACGACAAACTTACAAACTACCGTGATAGAAAGAAATATTTCAAAATTCACAGGCGATGAAGACTTATTGTGTGTGGTGATTAGTGGTATAAAGGGTGCAACATCTAGGTCATTTGCCCTTATGATAATAATAAGGTAATGAAAAATGACTACTAAACGAACATGGTGTAATTTTAAATCTGATATAGGTAATTCAGATTACTACCTTCAATGTCCTCCAAAGTCTGAACGTTATATTCTGGCTTAGGCCTATACTCGATGCGTGTAGTGAAAGAGCTTATCGAGTACTGCTCGGGTCCAAGCTGCACGTAGCTGAGAATATCGCAGATGATGACGATATATGATGACAGACGTTCGGGGGGGTTCCCGGTCCTATTCACATTGACCGGTGAATCACTCATTCTTTCGTAACACTACAGCGGTTTGAGCAAAGACCCTGTATGAACATCAGCATAGTCAGCAATAACAGGTAACACGGCGGGGTCTGGACATTTTTCTCATGTCACCTCGCGATGAATGAGCAAGCTATTCTCACCCCTGCCCCCTCTTCCCCCCTCCACCCACCAGGGTCACAACTTGTGGGACGTGGGTTTGCGACCACGGGACCCCAGCTGAGTCCGGCATTGCTTCTACTTACTGGTGCCGGGCACCTTTCAGTTCTCTTTCCTGTCAGCCTCCCTTGGTCAAACTCTTGTTCTCTTCCGACCCCGATGGTATCAGGTTATCCGAGGCCTAGCGACTCTTTCACTTTCCCGCCTTAATTGGCCCTTGTCTAATCATTCCTGATAGCCTCATTCTTTTCTTAATATCTCATATCTTCTGCTCAAGACCCTCAAGGAGGCAGGGTGTGTGTAGCCCTGGTGCACCCTGGATAGTGCTACATCCTCAAGGGCTCATGGCTGGTGAGTTCAGGAGCTGGCAACCCTGAAGGTTTCCTGAGCGGGTCCGGTTTTACCCCTTTTTTCCATTGCCTTTGGGACGGACCCTGTCCACTTTCCGGGAATGGAGTGGTCTGTCCGCAATTTCAAGCAGACAGTGTTACTCGCAGGGTACCAAAGGGTAAGTATACAAATGTTGGTTCTGATCGGTGAAACGGTGTAGATTTGGACCAAAGGGCCTAAATGCAGAGATTGGGTTGGACTGTCCGAAATTTCAAGTGGACAGGGTTACCCGCAGGGTTGCAAAGGGTAAGTATACACAATTTGGTTCTGATCGGTAAAACGGTGTAGATTTGGACCAAAGGGCCTAAATGCAGAGATTGGGTTGGTCTGTCCGAAATTTCAAGTGGACAGGGTTACCCGCAGGGTTGCAAAGGGTAAGTATACAAATTTTGGTTCTGATCGGTGAAACGGTGTAGAAGTTTGCCAAAGGGCCTAAATGCAGGAAATGGGGTGGTCTGTCCGAAATTTTAAGTGGACAGTGTTATTCACAGGGTTACATAGGCTAATTATACAAATTTTGGTTGAGATAGGTGAAACGGTGTAGATTTGGGACAAAGGGCCTAAATGCAGGGAATGGGGTGGTCTGTCGGAAATTTCAAGTGGACAGGGTTACCCGCAGGGATCCGAAGGGTAAGTATACAAATTTTGGTTCAGATCGGTGAAACGGTGTGGATTTGTATACATAACAGACAGACAGACAGACAGACAGACAAACATTGAGCTTTATATATATATATAGATATAGAAGATTATAAAGTTATTTTGCAATCACATTGTGCTGAGATTATTTATTACCGTTATTTCTAAGTCATATGATTATAGGAAAGGGGAGGATAAAGTGAATTGCTGTAAAAACAAGCCTATTGTCCTGCTACCCGGGAATACTGTCTTGTCTATTCTACATTTTCTCATTATAGTAATGAGTGGCGCCCAACAGAAGTTATTTAAGGTTAAGAGCTATCACACCAGTCATATCGGGCAAATTTGTGTTGACCGACTAAAGAGTTACAACTGATATACAGCATTGTTTCCTCATTTTCTGAAATAATGTAATTTGTCGAACATTTATATTCTGTTTTTTTTTACAAATAACAAGATATTTCTTGCATGAATAGTTACTCGTGGAATTTATCTGTAGCACAGTGACCTTGGCCTTCCATCCTTCTAACTAGTCCATCAATCAGCAGCTACAGTGCATACAGATGTGTTGTGAACCTTGATCATGATGAAAAGCGTGGCTGTGTTATTGATTACTGTATCATGAATCCCTCAGTTGTCATCGCCAGAACTCTGCCTGCACTTCATTAATGCCACACCAGAGGACTCGCCCCTTATCGTGTTCCAAGCCCGTGTTGATCATAGATTGGTCAAGTGTCATCACACTGAAATACTGTACATACAAACGGGTGAAGAGCCTAGTACAGCTTAGGCCATAAATTCTACACACATAACAAGATCATAAACTGAACGATTGAGACAGCCGTGAGATTAACTAAGAGCATTCACCAAATATGTTGGGTTCTTCATTTTACAATGTCAACTATTTGTAGTAGGTGAATAAGATTTTCGACTCATACAGTAGAAGCTTAAGTAAAGAAAGGTCAGTTTGAGGTCAGTGATAGAAGACGGGGTGGCGATTAAAGCCCGGATGTTTAGGCGTTATTAGGATATACTGCAACCTCTCATAGCCAGAGTGGTGCAAGTGAGAGAAAGAATGAAAATGAAAATCCACAGCCAGCTTCCAGCCTCCGACTGGGTCAGGAATGGAATGAATGAAGCCCCATCTAGCGGCGAGGATATGAACTGTGCCGGCTGCCGAGGCCTGACGCACTCCTCTGGGGCAATGATTAAATGAATGATAGGTGAAATGAAATGATAGTGAAGAGTGTTGCTGGAATGAAATGTTGACAGGGAAAACCGGAGTACCCGGAGAAAAACCTGTCTGCCTCCGTTTTGTCCAGCACAGATCTCACATGGAGTGACCGGAATTTGAACCACGGACCCAGCGGTGAGAGGCCGGCGTGCTGCCGCCTAAGCCACGGAGGCTTGAGAGAAAGAATAAGCATTACAAATTTTTCTTCAAGCTTCATTTACAGAAAAAAAATATTGTCTGTTTTGTTGCAAGCAAAATTAAGGCACATCAATATTATAGCTTTCTTATTAATAGGTGTACGTTTCTGGGGTGTTAAAATCATATTCCAATAATTATTGCATCTTCACTCTGAACTAAAGTCAAGGATGAAGCGTTATGTACATTTAATTTTGGAAGATTAAAACTTGATCACGATTGTACGTCTTCGCGCAATACAGTTGTACATTTGGAGATTTCCTGAAATCCAACTTTCTAAAATTATTAGTATTATTGTTGTTAAAATCATTATTATAATTATTTATCCGTAATAATGCCAAGAAAGAAGTCTGTTTATATATTTGAAATTTACGTGGACACCACGATGGTTTTGATCTAATAAGGTTTTCGAAAGTCACCTCATTCACCATACAAAATTTCAGGTTGCTTGCTGTAGTCATTTTGAATGTCGGTAAAATATTTCGCTAAGCCGGCTTGTTGGATTGGAAACGCTTATTAAATTTTGAAAGACAAGCTTGGAGTCAGACGCGATAGTAGTAAGTCCTTAATAATGTTCATTCAAGTCACTCCAGTCAACCGAAATCACACACACACACATACGGATAAAAGTCACTCACTATGTTTCATAAGATAAAAATTGGCTACTTGAAATCCATTAATTAGGCTGTTACTACTACCACTTGGTATCTGAATGTAAAGAAGTCTTTCCATTGCTCAGTTAATAACTGCATCATGAGTTGAAATCGTGATACAGGCTATGCGATATCATTTGGTCGGGTTTGTACCCGCGATCTTGGGCATAGAACTCAGCATGCTACAAGCAACGCCACCTAAGCCACTCCAGGAAAGATTTAGTTACTATTTAGGCATTACGATGTGTCAAGATGTCTAAGATGACGCTGATGTAGAGATTTTAGAAGTCATTTTTCAGTGCATCCTAATTACTAAGTAACATAATTATTTTCAGTCGGTCGACACGTCAATATGCTAATTCGAGAGGTGTATAAAACACATAATATCATATTATGATTACTCCATGCAACTCTTTCCCGGTAATCAAGTGTTGTTTCACACCTAATTTAATTAGGCATATTAATGTGTTAACCAACTGAAAAGCAATTATCTTGCTTGATGAGGATGTTCTGGTTAGCAGTGCCTTGGACTTGCCTTTCTCTCCAGAGAATATCTACCGAAGGAGAAAATTCTAGTCCGCATGAACGTCAATCATGATTACATTTATGAGCAAAGAAATCATTTCCCCCACAACTTCTGCCAACGTAAATAGAATGGTAAATTTTAGAAGAAAAGTAGAGCTCATTCATTACAAATCTCCGCGGATAGTTTTTATCAATGCTTGGTCCAGTAAAGAGATTGCAATGCATTTTTAAGTGGTGTCAGCAGTAAAGAGATTTTAGAGTAATGATAGTGTTCCGTTTAATTAAAGTCTAACATAAAGACCTCTGGCGCAGTTGGGACGGCTTCCAGCTCAAAAGACGTGGAGCCCTTTGTAGATCATGGATTGCATTTCCGGACCAGTTCCCTTGATAGAGATTCTCCACTCACCCCAATTGAAGTGAATATTTAAATGCTGAGGGTGCAAATATCTTCATTGTGCTCGTTCTATATTTTCAAGGAATTTCATATGATAGAGTAAAAGGTCAAACCCGGATTTATCTCCCTTATTACACTAAATATAGCAGTATGGTACGCACGCCCACACAAAACATCATTCCATCCCATGGGTTGTTCCTCAGTCGGTCTGCACTCTGTAACAACCGACTGTTCTAAGCAGGATAATATTCATTTGAATAATCAAAGTCAAGTGTGAACTATAGAATGCAAATACATTCGCCATTGAAAACAAATGTTTTTAAATATCCGTATTGATGTTAGAATTAAACGTTTAAATTTTACGCCAAATCAATACATAAACAAATATATATTTTATATATTAGTACATGTTTCGACCCACAGTGGGGTCATCCTCAGCCTAAAGAGAAAATCAATTAAGAATTGAAAAACTAAAATGGCATATGCGCCTTAAATCTAAATTAAAATGAAAAATTAATGATAATAATTGTAATAAATAAAATATAGTAATAAAATGGATATCCTTACAAAGTAGTATTAATTAAATAAATATAAGATTGGTCTTTTAACAATAATTTTTAAAATATATAAAATATATATATGTTTATGTATTGATTTGGCGTATAATTTAAACGTTTAAGTGTGAACTAGCTAAATGCTGAATATACTCTAATATACTTGTCTTTTAACAATAATTTTTAAAATTATTGTTAAAAGACCAATCTTATATTTATTTAATTAATACTACTTTGTAAGGATATCCATTTTATTACTATATTTTATTTATTACAATTATTATCATTAATTTTTCATTTTTATTTAGATTTAAGGGCGCATATGCCATTTTAGTTTTTCAATTCTTAATTGATTTTCTTTTTAGGCTGAGGATGACCCCACTGTGGGTCGAAACATGTACTAATATATAAAATATATATTTGTTTATGTATTGATTTGGCGTATAATTTAAACGTTTAAGTGTGAACTAGCTAAATGCTGAATATACTCTAATATACTTGTCTTTATTTATTTACTTTAATTGTTAATTAATTGTTTAGTGTATTAACTTATTTATTAATGTATATATTAATTAATTAATTTATTTATTTGTTTATTCATATATTTATATGTTTATGTATCATTTTTTTTACTTATTTATATACCCTCCCTCAATGGAGGGCTGCCATGTGACAATGTATTCCTAACCAATTGGACTATGAGAAGAATTGAATGAACAAACATTTACTACCAGAAAACCCTACAACTGGGCAAAAAATATATCCCGTTAGGCAGTAAGTGTTCTGAAAGAAGAATACAATCAGAAAAATGAAGCAAACATTTCAATCAAAAACGTAAAGAAATAACTGTATTGACCGGCAAATTAAATATTAACAAAGTCAAATGAATACAATTATGTCCAAAAACAACATAGCAGCCATAATGTAATGTTGTAATGAAATTGAATAATTAATTTCTACGAAAAGTATGCCCAATGCAAGAGTACAGAGCATTTACAGATTTTATTTGAAAATAATTGCATGTTCTCATATGGAAGCAATAGCTATTACATACGACTCCATTATCAAGAAGTTTCGCAGCTGCGAGGATGATACATTTTAATGAACTTTGAAAATATATCTTCTCGGATATTCACGCACTAAATATCAACCTGTGAGTAGGATACTGTTAGACAGCACCATATACTATGGCTTCAAGGAATTCCACAAAATGTTATTATTTTGGAACCACATAACGCACGTTCGCATCTAATTTTGCATAGAGAAGCTTCGTTCATACGGCTTCTTCGGTTTATTTCAAACCCAAAACATATGGTGTATTTCTTGAAAAATCAACGTACACATATGTCTATTCTTCCTGCATCGAGTATTTAACTTGTATAAAGCAAGCGAACTCACTGATAGGTCCAAAATATTTGCTTTTACAGCTATGTATATGAGAGTAAAAGCCGATAATAATCATACTAATATATAACAAGATGTTCAGTAAAGAACATATAGCCTACTTTCTCCTAAATGCATGGGTATTGTTATAACTCTTTGTCCTTTTCAAGGAGTATAATTGAATGTTGGTTGTAGTAGCTTGTTGAAATACAACGTGCTATAGGGATATTAAACATGAATATGAGGGCCCTTTGGCTAGTGCTACCTCTGTAAAAAATTTCATTCAATTCGGTTTCACCGTGTTTGAATTGATGGGGTATGGATTTGCACACATACATGGCCGCTATTTTCAAACTATTGGGCTGATGACCTTGTAGTCAGTCATAAAATGCTTTCCACAAAAAGGCATGTTGTTGCAAAATCTGGTAGAGATCAAATTATTAGGATGGTCGTAATTTGATTTAAGCTTTTAACATTTGGGGGGCCGTCATTCCGTTTCCGTCAAGATGGCGGCGATATAAAACATGATACTGAGGTGTCCTTTGCTAGTGCTACCTTTGTACCAAATGTCGTTCTATTCGCGTTCACCGTGTTCGAATTGATAGGGGGGACAGACATTCAGAGTACACACACTCACACACACACACACACACACACACAGACAGACACACTTTTTTTTCGCCCTGTGTTGATCTCATAAGTCTACTTTCATTTTTTGCAAAAATCGAAAGTAGGCTAAAAATGAGATGGTGTGTGTCTGTCTTTCTGTCTGTCTGTCTGTCTGTGTGTTACTCAATAACGCAAGAACCACTGGTCCGATTTAAATGAAATTTTGCATGGATGTAGCTGATTTACCAGGTTTACAGATAGAATACTTTTGATTTCCATATTTTGC
Organism: Meconema thalassinum; assembly: GCA_946902985.2. Lineage (NCBI taxonomy): Eukaryota > Metazoa > Arthropoda > Insecta > Orthoptera > Tettigoniidae > Meconema > Meconema thalassinum. The sequence continues at coordinate 1,806,032,480 of OX336388.2, read as the reverse complement.
ACTATTAAAAATGGCGACCATTTTAGTGACGTCACTACACCCTTTGGTTTCAAAATTTCATATTTCCATATCAAATAAAAAGAGAACGGTAGGAAATAGAAAACTTTTGATGGCACAAACGAGCTTTGAAATTTAATTCCCTATCCGAACGGTCCTTATCACTTTTCGTGTATCTCCAACGGTTAGCGAGTAAAACCGACATTTGTGACGTCACTACACCCTTTGGTTTCAAAATTTCATATTTCTATTTCAAATAAAAGAGAACGCTAAGAAATAGTAAACTTTTGATGGCATACACGAGCTTTAACATTTAATTTTCTATCCGAAAGGTCCTTATTACTTTTCGTATATCTCCAACGGTTAGCGAGTAAAACCTAAATTTGTGCAATAAAACACGGTCAACACCGAGCGGTGCAGTATATCTCTCTATATATAAATATGAAAGTTTGTCTGTTTTTCTCTGAATTTCTACGGAAATTTGAGTTGTTTACGCGTTTCAGACTGTTTTATGAAGGATGCGTGCGAAAATATTTCTGTCTGTCTGTCTGTCTGTCTGTCTGTTTGTTTGTATGTTTGTTTTTCTGTGGACAAATTTGTTCCCTTATAACTCGAGAACGGCTGGGTATACCAACGTAACATTTGGTACAGATATCCATCAGAGGCACGACACTTATCATTGATGTAACTCTTCTCCGTACCTCTCATAAAAGGTGGCCTACCCCCTTAAAATACATGCTGAAATAGGCGTAGAAGGACGAGACAAAGCTCATTTTCAGACCCTCAATGTGAGAGACAAAACTCGGGTCCCCGAAAACCACTTTTTAAGGCCCTAAGACCAACCGTTTTTGAGATATTCCCAGAAAACTAATTTCATTTAATAAACTAATGAACGAATACAAGCCAGTAACCATGGCAACAGATTCTCAGAGGTCCATCTATTGCTGTAAGACGCAATGCAATTCCATTAATTACATTAGTGTGAAAGTTTGCAAACGGCTAGAAGGTTATCACGGAACCAAATTAAGCCGTAAAATTCATCAATACGTATATTGCGCTTAAGGGGATCAAGGGGTACTCTAGAATTCTTTCACGTGATTTACACCTGCGGGTGTGGTACGGCAGGTCTATTATATTCCTAACCCCATATTATTCATTCATTCATTTCGTATAGGCCATCTATGGACCGCGTCATACCAACTGTCTCCTACTGGCTTTGATGTTTGCCCGGTACGCCCGCATTCGTTCTTGGTGGACTTCCTTCCGTTCCTGGGTCCAAATCTTTCCCGTTTTCAGCTTCGGTTTTTCTTGGAAACCTTTGCAAGCTTCAAGTTTCCATTTGAGTGGGGCGTGCTCCTGAATGTCTGTTGGTGTAATCCCCACTTCTTTCAGATCTTTATCCAGTTCAATGAACCAGGCCCAATTTGTTTTCCTCTCCTGAAAGTAAGTTATGTTGTGGTTGGTCAGTCTCGCTGGGCTCATTCGTTTCACATGCCCAAAAAATGGGATCCTTCTCTTCCGGATGACGTTACTTATCTTCCCCACATGAGTATATAGTTCATGGTTATGTCGTCTTCTGTATTCCCCACTGTCTTTGATGGAACCCAATATCATTCTCAAAATTTTCCTTTCTTTGGCCTCCAGTTTCTCGACCAAGCCTTTTTTGTTCATCGTGAGGCATTCAGAAGCATGCTAGACCTCCAGACGGATGACACTGCAGTAATGCTTTAGTTTTGCGTTGAGGGATATTGACCTTTTCTTACAGATGTCCTTAGTTAAATGGTAGGCCATTTCCATTTTGCTCATGCGTGATGTGAATGCTTCTTTCTCTGATAATATCCCTTCCCTGACCCGCCCTGGAAAGAAAAGTACATGGCCATTGGCTGCATTAATAATTTAAAAAATAGGTGTTATAATTTCTCCCTATATTATATTATTAGTAGTATTATATTATGGCGTACACCGACGAGGCAAATCCCCTCGGTGCCAGAAACAAAACTCGGGGGCCCTAAAGGGTTCTCGAAAACTACATTATAAGGCTCTAAATCCAACAGTTCTTGAAATATTCCCAGAAAACTAATTTAATTTAATTTAACAAACTAATGAAGGAATGCAAATCGGTAACCATGAGAACATTATTTCAAGGGGTGGCATACAACTTTCCTTCTATTTCTGTAAGAAGCAATGTCACTCCATTTATTACATTTCTGTGAAAGTTTGCAAATGGCTATGAGGTTATTACGGAACTAACGTAGACTGTATAATTCATCAATGCAATTAAGGGGGTCAAGGGGTAACCTAGAACTTTTTCATGCAATTTTCACGTACGATATATAGTACAGAAGGTCTATTATATCTCCAAACAGCAACTTTATTTTCAAGAATTCTTGAATTGAACCAGCATTTTTTTTGCGGCTTTTAGGAATTTGGGCAATTTGAGGCTAAAGAACCTGAATTTTCATGCACCACAAGCCTTTATAATTTATGAAAGGGGACTTCCTGTGTATGGGCACCTAGCACAACGTAGAGGGTCAGTTTTTATGTGACGTGTATTGCGTTTCGTCTACAAGGCTTTCAAATCTATTTCACGTCAGGAAGTACACGTTAGGTGAATTTAGTCTGAGAGCACATTTTAACTATTTTTTGTTGTTGTCGACAAACGGGTTCATCGTAAGGATGATTTTGTTTGCGGTCTGGGTTCGATTCCCGGTCAATGCATGTGAGATTTTCAAAGTGAAATGCCATGTCCTGTGGTTCGGATTCCACGTAAAAAGGAGGTCCCGTGGCTCATAATCACAAGATTCACGGTCACGTAAAACTACAATCTTCCTTTTTGATTTTGTTTGATACTGTGTGGTAGATATACCCATATTTGGATATCTCAGTAATAGGTTGTAGACAATAGAATTGTCTGTCTGTCTTTCTTTGTATCTTTATGTAGCCTACGCCTATAACTCGTGTTCGGATGCTTGGAGCATCGTAAAATTAGGTACGGTAACCATGAGAGTCAATACACCAATCATTTATAAAACTCTTCACTGTACTTTTCATACAGTAGAAGGGTGGATATAGAGAAAAATTTCTCAATACATGCTAAAATAGGCGAAATATAAAAATTATCCTAGAAGGACGACCAAAGCATATATTGCGCTTTCAATGTGAGACACAAAATTCGGGAATCTATAAAGGGTATCCGAAAACTACATTTTAAGGGCCTTAAATTAACAGTGCGTGTGATATTCCCAGGAAACTAACTTCGTTCTGATAAACTTGAAGGAATGACAAACCGCTAACCATTGCAACAGTAGCTCAATTGAAAATGTCTGGTGTTAACAACGAACACCGTTCGAAGAACGGGTACTTCTGCTAGTATGGAATATAAACTGTTCCCAGAGTTGGTGCAGATCGATAATAATATTCAGACATACCGTACAATTTCAAGGGGATGGTGAGTATGATATCATTATCCTAAAACTGAAGCCACAACAAGATCGATAGAAATTGTACAGTTAAATTTTATTTTAGAAATCAAAAGTCACTTCCTGGTTTATAAGCCATTAATCCCTTTTGGCCTTCACCTACCAATTTGCACACTGGTTAGGAAAAACAATTGACTTTACAGAAACTAATAATAGGCTACGCTTAGGGGAAATCAATTCAGGTAACTAGTTATGTGATGTATTAACCCCTACCTGGTATAATTATGCTAAAATAGCATAAATCAAGCTAATATTCACTAATTAATTTCGCTTCTCTAATTCCAGGGCATTATTAACAGCCAACTGCTGCATCTCACTTCTGGGAACTATCCGGTGTTCACTGGAGACGCATTAATAACATGCTTTAAAATACCATAATTAATTCCATACAACTTCATTAAATGCTTCTAATGAAATACGTACATTTTTTTAAATAAGCCATACACCGATGAATTCAGTGGTTTCTTTAGGACTGACAATGCCACAATACACAGAACCGAGCTTTTACGTGAAATGATACTGTAGTATGTATGATAAATTAATGTGTCACTTATTAGAAAACATTTTTCTGCCTTTAATTTTTTTTGGAGCGCATATACATGTTGGAAAAGAGAGAGAGGTCGGGTGCGTCTTGACCGATCCTCCGCAACTTTTGGGATTTCGACAGATAGAAAAAGTATAGGAGTGACATAAGGATAAGGGAAACATAAGTGATAGGCCACAGTTCGAAATAACTTTTGGTTTATTCTCATTTTGACAAATTATAATTAGAAATCGCAACAAGGCTAAATAAGCTAATAAGGAGTAAACCAACAAGAATGGTGAAGTTCAACTTCAAGAATAAAGATTTCTTAATGACTGGCAGAGGTTAAAATGATTAACAATAAATAACAATATTTCAACAATTGTGAGGGTCTGGCTAGCAGAAGCCCTCAATAGTTTAAAAAAGTTCATAAAATTGAAATTTAAGAGTTTGTAGATGTTTGACAACTTATCCTGAATGGTTCCTTATTGGTGTTTGTAATTATTTCATTGGTCCATGAAAGTGGCGATGAGGCGGCCCTGGCTTGCACAAAAAGCCCCTGTTAGGCCATCCAATATCTTGACGATCCTCCAATCGTAGGCAGATTCGTGTTCCCGCAGGAATTCAGTAGTCGTTCAGTGAGGCGGCAGAGGCCACCCGCATCACAGCCAGAGAAATCAGTAGTAATTTTGCCTCGACCACAAAGCAGGCCAGGAACCCCAGGTAGGGATTCTGGATGATGTTGAAAGGAGAACTTCCTCCTCGAGTTGAGGAGATTTGCAGGATCTTGAAGTGACGTCTAAAAAACTCATGTAGAATCCACGACCGTGGCCCGCCAGAGTCCCAGGCGGGATCCCTGTAGAATCCAGCAGATTCAGAATGACGATTCAGGAATGCCAATTCTGGAATGACCATCCGAGAAAGATCACTCGGAATATTTATCCGAAATGACGTCACAGGATGATACGTCACCAAGACAGGGAGGGAGAACCAACCAGCCAATCACCGGTCCGACACGGAGAACGCCCAGTTGATCCTCAGTGAAGATGAACCATTCCGGATTCATACTTTGGAAAGTGCGGATGTTCTCTACAACACTCCGAGCAGATGGTAAGTACATTGAACAAAATAAGTAATTAAATAGACATAACATGTTTTATATGTGTAACCATGATCCCACTGCATGGAAGAAAACTAACAACAGGATAATGGGGCAGTCAAAATAAAAATTATTTCACACCCAAAGGGAAATACACAAAATCACAATCCAAGCTATTCGCAAAAGCGAGCACATGCCAACAGGAATGTTTGAACAAATCGGTGAAAATGGCTTTCAATTTTCATTTTCACTAGATACAACTGAACAATCAATAGGAAAGTATATTTTAAATAAAATTTCTTTGCACGTATTTTTATGTTTAGGCAAATACTTAATTATCCTGTCCTTGACAGGGTGTAAATTGATCCATGGCATTTCAGTTCATACAGGATCGTTCTGATCTATTTTTCTGAATAAAGTTTGAAGCATCATAGCATAATTACTGCTGTGAATGGAATTAAAATTATTATTCAATTAAAAGGCATTGTAGGACGTAAATTATTTTACAATGATGATGATAATAATAATAATCATAATAATAATAATAATAATGATCATAATAATAATAATAATAATAATAATGGCACGAGCCTTTGGAGATGCATGGTGCGGGTCTTTCTAGTTGACGCTCTTGGGAAACTTGCTCGCTGCCGCCGACATGACGGCGACGTGAAATATAAATATTTAAATGGACGTTTCTCACGATTTAACCATCCGAGCGCAATTAAACATGATACGGTATTGTACCCGATTGTCACCATGTGGACCATGTGTTCGTATCCCAACTAGCTCACGGTCTTTCGAGGTATGGGACGTTCCTGCCCACAATACGACCACATGCTCAGGATTTGAGTCTACCAGGTAACAACTTCTACAGGAAATATACAACATTCCTACAAATAAAACATTTACTGGTCTAACATCATGGCTATACAATAAATACAAATCAAAGGACAATTTACATTTAATTCCCACAAATAAAATAGGGTTATTCTGTGAGCTTTCTTCTTAAAAATAGTGCTACACTGCACTCAAACCTACTTCTAACATCCTGTCAATAATAGTTCAGATTACAAGGTTTCCATAGTGTTCATCATGTGACACCATTCTAGTTAATGGGAGTATCTTAATACAAAAATCACATGTCACATAAAAATGATATTACTAAGACATTATTTCGTCTCTTACAGCATTTACTTTAACTAGCAAAAATTCATTATATTCTGCATTTATTAACAAATATTTGTTGTGTCGTGCGAATCATCTTCCTTCTTTCCATCCCTATGAACGATCTAGGACAGTGGTACATGCTCCTTAATAAATAAACATGGTTAGAATATTTTATAGTTTCACCATATAACGATTTTTCTGGGTCTTGTCGGGCTTACCATAGTTACAACTGTGTCATGTTCTGGGAAAAACACATACCCGTATGCATAAATTAGCATGAACTGGCAAAATGCACTTAAAGAAGATGACTACATTATTTTGGTTCAGCTTTCCTCCTCAGAGGATAACTTCGCCAAATATTATCTGATTTCTATGATCCAACAACGTATGTGACTTGCCATACACCATTCAATTCAATTGGCATCATTATAAATCTTGATTGCATATTTAAATACCGAGATTCCTCAGTGTCCTACTGTGACTGTAACTGACAAGGGATCGGTCGACGGACCTTTCTCCCCCTCGGCAGGTCATAAAATTCGTTCCAGCTGGCTAACCAAGATGGCTGCCACGGAAGTGATCCACACTACCTTTCTCTCTCTATCGTCAAGGTCAAACTTGTTTACAATTATATAACAGTACAGATACGCTAGGCGTGATTCCTAAGTAATTGAGTCATTTAATTAATTAACACCTATCTTTATAGTGTATTTGGGCTCAAACTGGCTCCTTAATAAACATTCATGGCTGGGGTGGAATTCTAGCGATAGCCTTGTCGTTCTATGGTGATTATGTGGCTTTAAGACGCGCATCATAGTGAAACCCCACGGTTTCCACCAGCAGCTGTCAGTAATAACCAGGAAATCTGCGTTCCTAGACGACGAATATGATCCTACCTATCAGGGTAGACCATTGGTACAAATGCTCACTGCGTCTCGACGGACGTCAATAGTGGCCATAATTCATGCAAGCGTTGGAAATAGACAGGATCTATCCAAATCGCTGCGTATAATACAGTATGCACAAAGGCGATACTCCTCGAAGATTCAGCCAACTCTTCACCTAACGCGCAAGCTATACTAGTCAAACCCCGCGATTTTCTTACGTAAATCACTGGATTCTACGTTACTCTGCACGCTATACATGCGGCTCAAACAATATTTCACATAAATGACTCCATTATTAAGGCACCTGCGTTCTCTCTGTTATACTACTTAAGCCAAAGCTTTACATAGCTCCTAACACAAATGTATAAATTTACTGGCTTACTTTAATTTAATGGTCCTCAAACATAATCCTAAGGATTGACCATATCAAATATTCATTCAAATTTTCACTGACACTGAAAAAGCTCTCGTATTTCACTATATTCCACGTTACATTTTACTGTTTACCAAATTACAGTTTCTTTAAATTAGACATGACACTATTTGAACATTACTTAGGCCAAATTTGCCCATTACTTTATTGTTGCCGACCCCAGTTTATTATTATTATTCATTTACCGTTACCGTTAGATCCATCACTATTTTTGACCTAAAGGGTCCCAAACAAATCACTTTCCAAGCCATACTTTACTCAAGACGAGTGGTGAAAACTCGTTCAGTAAGTGACTATTACATCTTTTAATCTCAAGGTGATAAATCGTTACATGGTGATCTATTCAGTTATAAGGATATAATTGCATGTGTACTCACTTTTTTCCTTCTTGCTGGAAAATGCCAGCTCCTCAGCTTAAGCGCTACCATGATGTTTGGTTTAAGCCATCATGATATCCTTAACACAACACTGAGATTCACACACTTGCCACATGATACACATATTATTATAAGTGGCCTTTACCACTGCTATACACTGATTATTAACCATTTGACACATGAACACTTTAAATCATTATTTCACCATTTTATTTACACTTCATCCATGACTTCACATGTTGATCCTTAATCCGGACTTCTCCTACGCTTGATCTCAGAGATGCGATGCAATTATGACAACCGCTGGTCTACGTGAAATCTAGTAGCGTTTTACGGATGTTCGATCCTCGTTCCCTGCAATCACGTTCAGCTCACTATCCTGGTTAGGTGGCAATGACTTCCACGCTCCCATCACTGTAGTGATCCTGATGATAATGTCATACAATTCTGACAATACCTCCCGGTATAAGAACTGTTCGAAAACATTATAAGTTCTTTTCGCTGTAGCGAATTTATATCTGCGTCAGATAATAGACAAATATCTGCATTACTTTACTTTCGACGCACTTCATGATTATTTATGAAGCTTATACTTGCTTCCATTGTCTTCAACGGCAGCGCGTTGATATTTTAATACTTGGCGTGCTTACTGCAGAGCGAATGTAGACAAAGACTTCTAACTCTCAATTGCTGTAGGTCAACTAACAACTTTCAACTCGAGCGACTGTAGATCAACTGACTTGGCGTGGGCTGCTCCCCCTTATAAAGGTTTCTTGCACAAAATAGTTCACGGGACACGTGAGAGCGACTCCCTTCTTGAAATAATCCCTCTTCAGCCGAAATGACATCTGCATCTTGTTTATTTAGGTGTGGAGGTTTCAAAAACATTCGCGTGCCGGCGATCGCTTCGGCCAATTAATTACAATTAATTGCCTTAGTTCAGCGCGTTATGACGCCACGGTGGGGGTTTCCCGCTGGCTGGTTACAATATCCCTGCTCTTGAGCGTGAGTTAGGTTGTAATGCGGTCATTTGGAGATATAGGCATCAATTTAGGTGAAAAACCACTCCTAAATTACTTCTCCGTGAATATATTCATCTGTGTGTATATTTCAATGCATTACAATGTTCCATTTAGCTGGAATTAATTAATTTCCTTGTGCATGCAGCTTGCCCCGTTGTTGAATGGTGGATACCCGGGTCATTAATTTTGAGCTGTCTCTCCGCCCCAGACGTAAGTAGTACGGTTGGCGCCTAGGCTACTCCGCCCACTCGCTAAGGGTCATTTGTAAACTGCCAAACTCGCCCTCTCTCGATTTCGTATGCTCTGAAAACGTATATTTCCTATGCATTTGGCTACAATTCCTCCTTTAAATTGCTATGATTTTCACATATAATTCGTGAAATCACGCTAGACTAATATATGTCAGTATAACTCTCATTGCTCTGTGGGTTCCCTATAATTGCTCCCCCTTAGAGACCAATGGTTCGACCCTAGGCATAACCATGTGCCTGGTCTTCTCTGATGAGACCTGAGTTCGATGCCAGACTGCCGTGACTAATTGGGCACATCTTTCTCCTGCTAAGTTCGAAAAATTCATTTCATAAGTGAATTTTTCGGGCCTATCAGCTGGCATCAACTCCATGCAGTATTTACTTTAAGCGGTCATTGCTCTCGGCAATGGGCTTTCTCGTTCCCCACTCCACTCTGTCTGGTGTCTCGTAGACTCTCGTTCTCCCTTCTCAATTGTTCATTCATCCCCCTCAACTTCACAGCGGCTTCCCTCAACTGGTCATAAAGTTCCTGCAGTAGACAGCTGCATTCTTCCTTCGTGTCCGCTGGGTTGGCGAGCTGGTTGTTTCGCTGCGACCCTTCTTGAGCCTGCAAGCTTTTCTCAAGAATCTTTCCGTGCAAACGTAATGATTCCCCGTTCACTTGGATGTGCGTAGCTTGCTCCTCTCTCGCATCATAGTCTTCTGGTGGACTATATAATTTCAAGTTAGCTGCGTTTACCACAACTTCTCTACCTGTTGCTTCATCTTTGATCCGATATGCATTATTTTGCAGATCCCTTATAATCAGGTAGGGTCCGTGGTAAGCATGCTGAAATTTCTTATATTTCCTGCTCTCTGGATCTGAACTGGCGGGTTTCTTCAGTAAGACGTATTCTCCCACGAGTAACGGTCTGTGATACCGTTTCCTCCTGTTTCTTCGCTGCCGTCTATCAGCTTGTTTCTTGAGATACTCGAACGTCCTCTGGATTCTCAACTCACGTCCAAGTTGTGCATCGATGGGTGTCTGGATGACATTATTCCACGGCCTCTCTGGTCTTCTATCGAGATGTAGGCTCACTGGCACCTCTCCTGTCGCTTCGTGCACAGTATTGTTGATACAATATTCAATAATCTCAAGTACGTCAATCCATCTCCAATTCTCAGTAGAGCAATATATCTTCATGTATTTTTGCAGTTCTCTCATAACTCTCTCAGCGGAATTCGACTCTGGGTGTCGAACTGTGGACAAAATCTGTCTTATGCCCAGATTTGCCAACTCCCTGCGAAATTCTATGCTGGTAAAACAACTTCCATGATCAGATAAGATGTTTTCTGGCTGTCTTAATATAGGAATGATTCTTTCCTTCAGCCTCTTAAGTACCTGTTTTGAACTGGTTTTCTGAATTGGACACAGGACTACCATTTTGGAAAACACGTCTAGTGCAACTAGGATGTGTTTATTTCTTCTTCTAGCTCTAGGAAGGGGTCCAAAGTTGTCCAGCGCCAGGAGCTGACATGGCTTCTCTGGTAAGAGTGGTATAGGTTTCTGCCTCATTAAGTACGAGTTAGGCTTTACTCGTTGGCACATATCACATGTTCTGATAGTATTTCTGACTGTTTCTCTAAGTTTTGGCCAAATAAATGCCTCTTTAAGCAGGGCAACAGTCTTATCTACACCGGAGTGTCCAAAAGCTCGGTGTGCTAGCCATACTAGCCTTCTCTGCAATGCTGGTGGTACAACAATCCTGGGTTTGGTGTGGTCAGAGTCGCTCCATTTATGTAACATCTGGTTAAACCATAGATATTCCGTTGACAGTGCTTCAGCTTCCACATACATCGGGGTTCCTCTATCCAGTTTTCCCTCGAAGTAATTAATCATCAACCGTATCCAGGGATCTTCACGTTGAAAAACGGTGATGTTCCTCAGATCATCTAAGGTCTTCTGATCTCTATCTTCTATCTCGATAGCTAGAGCTTCTTCTTCCTCTGCTGTAGGGTATCTGCTTAGCAAATCAGGTATGATATTGTCCTTCCCCGGGCAATATTCTATTTCCACTTGAAATTGTTGTATGTACAGGGACCACCTTGTCAGTCTTTGACTCGACAAGTCAGTTTTCAGCAGGAACGTTAGGGCTTTATGGTCTGTTCTCAATATAATTCTAAAACCATAAATCAGCTTGTTCCAATACTGTAAAGCATACAGTATCGCAAGTAGTTCGATCTCCGTGACCGTATAATTCTTTTCATTAGGCTTCAACCTTCTACTGATAAATGCAATATAAGTTTTCTCCTCTGGCCTGTCCATATTTTCCTGATATAACATAGCTCCAATGCCTATGAAGGATGCGTCAGTCTGGATAATAAATTTCTGAGTGTAGTCAGGATATCCCAATTTTACATAATCTAACAGCATCTGTTTAGATTTCACGAAGGCTTCCTCGCATTGCTCCGTCCATCGCCATCTTCCTCCCTTCTTAAGTAAGTCTTGGAGTGGTGCTACAGTCTCGGTATATTTCGGACAATGGTTTGAAAAGAATCCAATAACGCCTAGATATTGCCTGACGTTCTTTACCTTCGTTGGTCTCGGGAAACGTTTAATGACTTCCAATTTTCCCGGATTAGGTCTGACTCCTCGTGCATCTATTACGTGACCTAGAAATTTAACTTCTCTCTGAGCAAAGTTAGACTTCTTTATATTGACCTTAAAGTTAGCCTGACTTAGGTCATATAACAACTTGCGTAGATCTCTGACATGTTCTTCCACTGTTTCAGAGGTCAGTAGTATATCATCTACGTAGCATATGGTTGTAGCTTTTACTTCTTCGGATAGGTTCCTATCTAGCGCTCGTATCAACGCTGAACCTGCTGTTTTTAATCCAAATGGAAGACGTACGTAAGAATACGTGTGCTGGTCAAATAAAAATCCGGTTATTAGACTTGTTTTCTCTTCCAGAGCAAGATGGTGAAAACTTGCAGTCAGGTCAAGATTTGAGAACACAGTCTTTCCTTTGAACCTCCTGAGTACCTCCTTAATGGGTGGCACTTTATCAAATTCCGGTATGACCTTGGAATTCAAATTTCGTAGGTCCAGGCATATCCTCACACTTCCATCCTGTTTCGGTACAACTACCAGTGGGCTGACATAAGGTGTGGCTGTCTTTACAATGACGCCTGCTTCTAGCATTTCCTGTATCGCTTCTTTGACCTTTAAATAATGTTTCTCAGCTACAGGATACGGCTTCTGTTTGAATGGCGTCCAATCGCTGACTTGGAACGCATACTGGAAATTCTTGATCCGGCCAGGTCTCGAATCGAAGACTCCTTTATACTCGAATAGCAGTTCCCTTAGCATTTGTTTATATTCTGGACCAAATTTAGCTTCCTCAATCTTCTCTTCCAGGCATTCTTCAAATTTTGGTTCGAGATCCTTTTCAATGTCTGCGGCCAGTGTTGCCAACTCTTCCTCAACGTCTTCTATTGTCGACACTGCATCCCCAGTCATATCTCCGTATGTATGCCATACGTATTCTTTTTGTCTCGTTTCATTATGCCTTAATGAGAGTTCTAACTCTTCCTTTCCCTCACTTGCGCGAAACATCACAATGTCTTGCGAGAGATCTATAATAACTTTATACTCTCTTATGAAATCCATCCCAATAATGAGGTTATACGGCAGCTTATTCACAAGTAGGAAGCTCTGTGAGAATGTAGAGTTCCCTATCTGCAAATCTAAAAATACTTGGTATCTGCATATCATAACTTTATCTGGCATGACCCCTTTTATTTTCACGCTTGAAATAGGTATTTTCAATACGTGGATTTTACTCTGGATTTCACTGTATAATGCCTGGGTTATCAAACACACGGTAGACCCTGTATCAATGAGACTTCTTACTTTCATTCCCGCAATGTTCACAATAATAATAGGTAGTTCCCTTCTTACATTGACCGTTCTTTCATCGAGATCTTCGATAAGCTCCTCAGGTTTGGCAATCCAGTTAACAACATTCACTGTATTCCATCCTGAACCTATCTCTCTTTGGTCATTTAAAATTGGTGTTTTTTTTTCAATTGCTCCATTCTTTGTGGAGTTTTTCTGCCTGTCTTCATGCTGTTGAAGTTCCAGACTTTTGGCACCGTCATCATTTTGATATATGTCGGGTGACCTTCTATTCCGAATCGCTTCATCCCAATGAACTCGCGATTGTCTCGGATCATCTCCGCGCTCTTCCATGTATCTTAAAGATGCGTGATAACGTTCTTCCGCCTCTTGATCGAACCCGCGACTCTGCTCTTGGGATCTCCATCCTTGGTTGTTCCCATTTCGGCCGTAATTTCTTCTGTTATCCAGCTGCTGGTCTCTGGTACCACGCTGATTCCAGTTTTTCCTTCCTCGATTACCACGGTTCGAACCTCCTCGATACGCTGGCCTCCAATTTTGGTTTTCGCGTCCTTCGCGCTGCCAGTCGGATTTTTCTGTTTCGGTGCTTGTAGATTTGCTCTTTGTCTGCACCTTAGTTGGCTCAATCGGCGTATTCGTCATATTAACTTGTTCCACATTTCGACTTTGTCTTGCGTGCTGCACTGTGGTTAGATCGAGTTGTCTCAGCACTTCCTCCATATCGATTGCAGTTTTGGCGTTTGCTGAGATTAGCAGACGCTGCACTTCATACGGCAGCTGCTTGGCTATTGCTATGCATAAATCTGACTCTTTAAGCCCTTCATCAAGCTCGCGAAAACGGCATAATTGATTCACAAAAAACTCTCCGTACTTAGTCGGATTACTAGTACTGTAACGCCTGGAATACAAATCCAGTCTGAGGTTTTGTTGTACGCTCGCGTTCCAATATCTGCTTAAAAATGCTTGGCGAAATTCATCAACGGTGTCGAACGTGTACCGAAAACTCCTAAACCATAGGGCGCACTCCCCTTCGGTTAGTTTTTCAATCGCTCTCAACCTGCGCTCTGGCGGTACTTTCGCATCATTCAAGTACTCGGAAACTTCTTTAAGCCAGTACTTGGGTGTCATATTAGAATTACTCCCAGAGTATTTCTTTGGTTTCTCATCACTAGCCCTTATAACTGTGACTATTTGGTTTTGTACAGCATTTTCATGCGGTGTTGACATGGCCATTGGCATACCAGGTGTGGCATACGGGCTGTCACTTGGCATGGCTGCATTCTTTGGAGTAGGCTGTATTTCTATCTCCGCCCATTTATTTCTCCTATTCTCGTCTATACTTCCTTCGCTAGACCTAGGATTCCGCAACATGGATTCCTCCTGCGCTATCATTCTAGTCTCAATTTGGCTGTGCCTGTTTTCCGCCCTTTCCAAACGAGCTAATACCTCTCGTTCTATTTTCTCTAGGCGATCTCGGTTTCTTTCTGCCATAGAAAATACCTTTTCCTTATCATCCTTAAGGTTTTCCTTCAGGTGGATAATTTCCCCTGCTAGACTTTCTCTTACTTCGGCAAGAGTCTTATCGCTGGCTTCAGTCTTTAAGCCTTCTCGAAGCTCTAATTCTTCGCGTAAGCCTGTAACTTCCCTTTGAATGTGACCTTGTATATGAGAGATTTCAGTCCTTATTTTCGTGATTTCCCCTTGGTCTTCGTCCTGTCTTTTATGGATAACTGCTAAGTCACTCTGAGTTTGTTCCAACTCTTTCTGCACTTTTCCGACTTGTCTCTTCATATTAGACATTATCTCCTTATTCTCTTGATCAGAAGTTTTTATTTCCTGAATTTCCTTACATTGGTCAAGGATATTCTGATCCTGTTTTCTTAAGGATTCGTCTACTGCCTTGGCGTAACCTGCCATTCGCGTATTCCATTTTACGTCATTATCCTCGAACCTATGATCCACGGTCTGAGTGAACGTGTTAAATTGCTCTAACTGACGTTTAGTATTAGCTTCATTCTAACTTTGAATGTCTTTAAGCTCCCTGGACATACTGTTTAAATTATCGTTAATTTCACGCTGTGACTCTCTGCACATTTGCAGATTGCTCTCTAATTTTAATTCAATAGACTCAAAGCGTTTATCATTATCATCTTGCATTTCTGAGATCACGCTAACAATATTCTTAGTTACCTCACGCTGGACAGACTCTTTAACGTCGTCCATTTTCGTATAACCTCTACTAGGTTTAATTCTAACTGCGTGTTTACACTGGCTTGATTAGCCTCTAATCTAGTATTGACTGTAGCCAACATCTGGCTTACCTCAGTTTGATTAGCCTCTAGTCTAGTATTTACTTCGGCTTGATTAGCCTCTAGTCTATTGCTTATTTCGGTTTGATTGACATCCAATCTACCCGCTATTTCATCTTTAAATGCCTTGGAGTCTTCCTTACTTTTAGCATTAATAACATCGAAATGTTCCCTTAACTCAGCAATACACCTGAGTACTTCTTCCGTTCCGGCCATCCTGTACTATTTAATTTGAGATTCAGGTAGGCCGCAGCTGAATATGCTGGCACGTTCTATTGGAAAGAAAAGATTCCGATCCCGCGACAACAACAACAACATATTATAAAATGTCAACTAACTATGGAATGGGTATTGACCCTCGTACCCGTCTGACAACAATGTCTGACATCTGAACATCATCTAGAAAGACTCACAATCGCTCAAACAAAGTTTGAGGAAAAATATTATTTCTATGGTTTTCCCCATGAAAACCACGCTATTATTATGGGGTTTTTCTGAATCCCATAAGCCATCCACGTACGGGCGCCATGTTAAATAATACTCGATGGGGTAATTATGCTCAAGTGGAGGTTACCTGTACTTTAAACTGGCCCCATGTATCAGCGTCATGTTAATAATTTATAGTGACCTGATAATTAAAGGGGTTTGGTGAAAGTTACATATATATAAGCATGTCTTATGGAGGATTAACAACAATTATTTTTAAACGTGATGGCTTATTAACAAATGGGACGCGGCCTTTCCTATTTTGTCCTAATATCTATGCTGTACTTGCTTCTACCATTAATATCTCGGCCGACTTTAAGCAATACCTGTGACTCAATCCAAGTACAGAGACAACTCCCCCATGTACCCGATTGTCACCATGTGGACCATGTGTTCGTATCCAAACTAGCTCACGGTCTTTCGAGGTATGGGACGTTCCTGCCCACAATACGACCACATGCTCAGGATTTGAGTCTACCAGGTAACTACTTCTACAGGAAATATACAACATTCCTACAAATAAAACATTTACTGGTCTAACATCATGGCTATACAATAAATACAAATCAAAGGACAATTTACATTTAATTCCCACAAATAAAATAGGGTTATTCTGTGAGCTTTCTTCTTAAAAATAGTGCTACACTGCACTCAAACCTACTTCTAACATCCTGTCAATAATAGTTCAGATTACAAGGTTTCCATAGTGTTCATCATGTGACACCATTCTAGTTAATGGGAGTATCTTAATACAAAAATCACATGTCACATAAAAATGATATTACTAAGACATTATTTCGTCTCTTACAGCATTTACTTTAACTAGCAAAAATTCATTATATTCTGCATTTATTAACAAATATTTGTTATGTCGTGCGAATCATCTTCCTTCTTTCCATCCCTATGAACGATCTAGGACAGTGGTACATGCTCCTTAATAAATAAACGTGGATAGAATATTTTATAGTTTCACCATATAACGATTTTTCTGGGTCTTGTCGGGCTTACCATAGTTACAACTGTGTCATGTTCTGGGAAAAACACATACCCGTATGCATAAATTAGCATGAACTGGCAAAATGCACTTAAAGAAAATGCCTACATTATTTTGGTTCAGCTTTCCTCCTCAGAGGATAACATCGCCAAATATTATCTGATTTCTATGATCCAACAACGTATGTGACTTGCCATACACCATTCAATTCAATTGGCATCATTATAACACTCATATCTTGATTGCATATTTAAATACCGAGATTCCTCAGTGTCCTACTGTGACTGTAACTGACAAGGGATCGGTCGACGGACCTTTCTCCCCCTCGGCAGGTCATAAAATTCGTTCCAGCTGGCTAACCAAGATGGCTGCCACGGAAGTGATCCACACTACCTTTCTCTCTCTATCGTCAAGGTCAAACTTGTTTACAATTATATAACAGTACAGATACGCTAGGCGTGATTCCTAAGTAATTGAGTCATTTAATTAATTAACACCTATCTTTATAGTGTATTTGGGCTCAAACTGGCTCCTTAATAAACATTCATGGCTGGGGTGGAATTCTAGTGATAGCCTTGTCGTTCTATGGTGATTATGTGGCTTTAAGACGCGCATCATAGTGAAACCCCACGGTTTCCACCAGCAGCTGTCAGTAATAACCAGGAAATCTGCGTTCCTAGACGACGAATATGATCCTACCTATCAGGGTAGACCATTGGTACAAATGCTCACTGCGTCTCGACGGACGTCAATAGTGGCCATAATTCATGCAAGCGTTGGAAATAGACAGGATCTATCCAAATCGCTGCGTATAATACAGTATGCACAAAGGCGATACTCCTCGAAGATTCAGCCAACTTTTCACCTAACGCGCAAGCTATACTAGTCAAACCCCGCGATTATCTTACGTAAATCACTGGATTCTACGTTACTCTGCACGCTATACATGCGGCTCAAACAATATTTCACATAAATGACTCCATTATTAAGGCACCTGCGTTCTCTCTGTTATACTACTTAATCCAAAGCTTTACATAGCTCCTAACACAAATGTATAAATTTACTGGCTTACTTTAATTTAATGGTCCTCAAACATAATCCTAAGGATTGACCATATCAAATATTCATTCAAATTTTCACTGACACTGAAAAAGCTCTCGTATTTCACTATATTCCACGTTACATTTTACTGTTTACCAAATTACAGTATCTTTAAATTAGACATGACACTATTTGAACATTACTTAGGCCAAATTTGCCCATTACTTTATTGTTGCCGACCCCAGTTTATTATTATTATTCATTTACCGTTACCGTTAGATCCATCACTATTTTTGACCTAAAGGGTCCCAAACAAATCACCTTCCAAGCCATACTTTACTCAAGACGAGTGGTGAAAACTCGTTCAGTAAGTGACTATTACATCTTTTAATCTCAAGGTGATAAATCGTTACATGGTGAACTATTCAGTTATAAGGATATAATTGCATGTGTACTCACTTTTTTCCTTCTTGCTGGAAAATGCCAGCTCCTCAGCTTAAGCGGTACCATGATGTTTGGTTTAAGCCATCATGATATCCTTAACACAACACTGAGATTCACACACTTGCCACATGATACACATATTATTATAAGTGGCCTTTACCACTGTTATACACTGATTATTAACCATTTGACACATGAACACTTTAAATCATTATTTCACCATTTTATTTACACTTCATCCATGACTTCACATGTTGATCCTTAATCCGGACTTCTCCTACGCTTGATCTCAGAGATGCGATGCAATTATGACAACCGCTGGTCTACGTGAAATCTAGTAGCGTTTTACGGATGTTCGATCCTCGTTCCCTGCAATCACGTTCAGCTCACTATCCTGGTTAGGCGGCAATGACTTCCACGCTCCCATCACTGTAGTGATCCTGATGATAATGTCATACAATTCTGACAATACCTCCCGGTATAAGAACTGTTCGAAAACATTATAAGTTATTTTCGCTGTAGCGAATTTATATCTGCGTCAGATAATAGACAAATATCTGCATTACTTTACTTTCGACGCACTTCATGATTATTTATGAAGCTTATACTTGCTTCCATTGTCTTCAACGGCGGCGCGTTGATATTTTAATACTTGGCGTGCTTACTGCAGAGCGAATGTAGACAAAGACTTCTAACTCTCAACTGCTGTAGGTCAACTAACAACTTTCAACTCGAGCGACTGTAGATCAACTGACTTGGCGTGGGCTGCTCCCCCTTATAAAGGTTTCTTGCACAAAATAGTTCACGGGACACGTGAGAGCGACTCCCTTCTTGAAATAATCCCTCTTCAGCCGAAATGACATCTGCATCTTGTTTATTTAGGTGTGGAGGTTTCAAAAACATTCGCGTGCCGGCGATCGCTTCGGCCAATTAATTACAATTAATTGCCTTAGTTCAGCGCGTTATGACGCCACGGTGGGGGTTCCCCGCTGGCTGGTTACAATATCCCTGCTTTTGAGCGTGAGTTAGGTTGTAATGCGGTCATTTGGAGATATAGGCATCAATTTAGGTGAAAACCCACTCCTAAATTACTTCTCCGTGAATATATTCATCTGTGTGTATATTTCAATGCATTACAATGTTCCATTTAGCTGGAATTAATTAATTTCCTTGTGCATGCAGCTTGCCCCGTTGTTGAATGGTGGATACCCGGGTCATTAATTTTGAGCTGTCTCTCCGCCCCAGACGTAAGTAGTACGGTTGGCGCCTAGGCTACTCCGCCCACTCGCTAAGGGTCATTTGTAAACTGCCAAACTCGCCCTCTCTCGTTTTCGTATGCTCTGAAAACGTATATTTCCTATGCATTTGGCTACAATTCCTCCTTTAAATTGCTATGATTTTCACATATAATTCGTGAAATCACGCTAGACTAATATATGTCAGTATACCTCTCATTGCTCTGTGGGTTCCCTATAATTGCTCCCCCTTAGAGACCAATGGTTCGAACCTAGGCATAACCATGTGCCTGGTCTTCTCTGATGAGACCTGAGTTCGATGCCAGACTGCCGTGACTAATTGGGCACAGTATATGCTTATAGAAATTTTAATCCAATGGCATCTAATTTATTTTAATTGGTTTCATAATCGCAATATGGCAGCTGTGCGATATTTTAAAATCTCCTTTCTTTTCTTGTGTCCTAATCATGGGATTGAAGTTGGAATAACACACCTACACAATAATCTCCATGTAATAGTACATAACTCTAAGGCCTACATACAGTATGTAAAAATCCAACATGGCCACCATCCGAAATATTTAGACCATTCTCAATATCGACGAATCTAATACAGCAATCAAACTGAAATTTTGGATGTTGACTAAGGCAATTAACATAAGTAAGAACTACTAGTTGCAATTATAATTCCTATAGAAGATTAATGCTACAGTCATTTATATTATTATTGAAGCTGAGAACGGCTATTTCTTCCCTCGCCATTTTTCTTGTAAAGACCATACAAGATATATCAGTTTAGAGGAATGCTATTGTTATGTCTCGAAGAGGCGGATGCTAATGGAGCAAATAGAATTGCCCGTATCATAATTGTAATGTGTTTTGGGGCAGTAGAATGCTTTTATCACTGCCAGCCAAGGTATTCTCGTGAGTGTTAGGTGCCATGAAATGACTATTCCACTATTTAGAGTGACTTGTTATTGTATTATGATGTACTATTTGAGTGAGTTTTCTCACAGCTGTTATGAATTGAGGTAGTGATTTTTCCTACACCATATCGTATATTTCTATGGTCATAGAGGAATTATAAAAACACCTTGAGGAAGTAAACAAATAACTAAACCAGCATAATGATAATAATAATAATAATAATAATAATAATAATAATAAAAGATAGATTTTCTCAACTAAATTTGAACTTAAATAATTTGGAAATTGAAATTTATACTTGGATTTTTAATAAAAAAAGAACCTACTCTTCAAACTTTGATATTAGTAACAATTTATATGCAAGCCTAGGGTGAACTGACACGATTTGCGAGACGACGGGTTGCAATCTCTGTAGAATCACGGAAATCCAGATGATTAGTAAATACGTGGCATAAGCCGTAATTTTTACTACGCAGTCACCAACATAATTTAAACATGCATTTAGGTGACGATTAATTGCAAACAGCAGTTGAATTGCGCAGAAAGGACGCAAATTGCGTAACAGCACGAGTGTATTTATTTTATTTATTTTTGTTTTCGTATATTATAAGTGTAATAGATAACTGATTTTTCTTTCTTTTATAGACAAAGTTGTGTAAAAATTCGGATTTCTTTTAGATAGATGCTTCTCACTTATCATTTAACTAGTGTTAGCATTTAGCTCAAACCGTAACGTATAAAAAAATGTTAGCCGTGACGCCGTGTTATCTTAGCTATGCTTATTGGTGGTTTAAATGTAAATAACAGATTTTTCTACTGTCAGCGCTTCACTTGATTTGCTTTGTAGTATTCAGGGTGAGATTATCGTTGTTTTTCAATGTATTTTTGTAGTTTCTTAGGGATTTAATTCATGTCACTTTCGTAGCTTGCTTTTTCGAAAACATTGTAGTCTATTACGCGAGGGCGTAAATTCAATTCAGGTTAGGATGGATTATTATTATTTTTATTTAACATTGCAGATTAGCTGATAGTTTACCCTCCGAAGCAGGCTAGGTTTTGTGGGGGGTGTGTTTCTTGGGCTAGTTTATAATCTTCCAGCTCTCAACTAACACCGCTACTACCCGAGATAGTAGACCCGAACGGGATGGTCTGAGAGCACATCCTATCCACTCAAGGTTGTGGGTTTGAAAAATGGGGGTGTCGAAAAGGCTGTTGTGGTCAGCAGACCCCGATCTTCCCGTCTGACGGGCAAAATATTAAATATTACAATTAAATGCATAACAATGTAATCAAATCCTTAAAAATTGAATAAATTATTTAAATACAATATAGGGCTTCTCATGAAGAAATCAAAATAAGATAATTTAGAATTTCAAATATAGTTCATCATCCAAATAAGTTGATAAAGCTGCAAAATATTTGTCTGATAACCTGTGTTCTTGTGATGGCTGTATTAGTGTGTGTATTTGTAAGTCAGATGAGGAATGGGAGGATGCGTCCGTGGTCTAAAGTTAGGGTCCTTTATGGCATTCGCCTGAATTAGAAGAAGGAGACCACGGAAAACTATATCCATGATGGCTGAGGTGGGAATCGAACCCGCCTTTTCTTACTTTTGCCTAACAAGGCTGAATATACCACGTTCCAGCCCTCAGACCAGAATTTGAAAATCTTGGAAGAGCCGGAAATCAAACGCGGACCTCCGCTGTGATAGCCAAGTGTGCTAGTCACTACGCAACGAGGCGGTCAGTCCTAGTCTTAAGGGACAATCTAATCAAACAATTTAAATAATACAAAAATCAAAAATATGAAACTGTAAAAGAAACTGTGGCTTCAACAAAAGCAATTATGGTATATTGGCTTTCACGGCCAGTTAATAAAAGCACAGGGATTCTTCTAGGTTTTTTCCGTGTCCTGTGTGGGGTTTCACCTAGGACACCAAGCTGGTTTCACTGGCCGTGAATGCCAATATACCATCTTTTTGGAAGCCTTCATAGGGAGGTTATGGCTGCTTGAGGTTTTAGTTCTCGCAGTAAAGATGTGCAGGTGCGCTTCATAAAAAGGGAGGTAGCGCGTAGTTCGCCACTCCTGTGGGGTCCAGGCAGGGACAACATGAGCCCGCTGATGAGCCAGTTTGGTGTCCTAGGCGAAACCCCACCCAAGACACGGCACAAACCTAGAAGAATTGCTGAGTTTAAAAAGCAATTAATTCGATAACTCGTGGAATGAGAACATATCGGTTGTGCTGTGGGGATTTATATCCAGCGCGAACGTTTCAACATTATTTGTATTTAATTAACTGGGAATTAAACGATCAATAACTGGCATTGCATTTTTTATTGAAGCAGTAAATATCGAACAATTGTATTTTCATATTTTACAAAAAAGTAGAATGTATTTTATGTTGTTGTTTTAAGGGGCCTAATATGTAGGTTATTGGCCAGAATTTACCTGAAGTACAGCAGATTATTTTAAATAAATAGAATTCTATGAGAACTTGGAATTCCTTTTCACATTTTTATCTCGCCTTGCTAACTTATTAATTGTCATCGAAGCTTGTTTTCATAAATTATCACTAAGAACATTTGTAGCCGGGCTACGATAAGGTGATTACAAACATTGACATGTTTTGCTGCTCAACTTCGCTTCGATCAGCGGAATAATCACATTCCCCTTTAATTTAAACCTCACTGTAAGCCATATTCAATTAATGCTCATTAGCCGTGCCCGCATCTCAGGCCGTAATCCACCTGGAACCCATCTGCTGTACACACTTCCTCGTAACATTGCCAGACGATCCATAATTGGCCATTATTGGTTTCGTGGTGAGGTTGTGTATGTGTTCGCCTAGTCTCCGAGGAGTAATTATATTATATAATTATAATTGTATTAATAATAATAATACATATTTGCCGGTTAAAAATATCTAGAACAATTTATGAAAGACCCAAATAAAAAATAAAAATTTAACAATCATATCGTTAAGATTTGCAAACATGTAAGAGATTTGGAGCCATTTTTCAGTGCTGCCTTATTGAAAATTGATATAACAACTTTTCAGTCGGTCAACACAATATACAGTAATTTCAATTACTGAAACATGCAAAAAATGACATGCAAATGAAACTAAATTCATGTTTAGGCCAAACGCTCTCAAAAATAAATGAAACATCTTATAAAAATCAGCAATTTTTCTAGGTTTGTGCCGTGTGTTGTGTGGGGTATCGGTCAGGACACCAAGCTGGTTCATCAGCGGACTCTTGGTGTCCCCGCCCGTACACCCACAGATAGAAAAAATGCTGAGTTTTATTTCACTGACCGTGAAAGCCAATATACCATCATTTTGAAATATCTCATATTTAATCAAGAGTTATTCATTTAAATGAATTGAGCTATACTGATTAAAGGATAATATAAGCTACGAGAAACGATTTATAAATACGCAATTTGAATTTTAACAAGAAGTTCCGTGACGAACTAAAGAGCCTAATTTTCATAAAATTTAAGATTCATGCCAATGATTAATCTATATGGATCTATCTAGAATAATGACGAAATTTAGTTGGTAATATCGAAATTTCTAATTAGTTCGAAATACTGCATACCTGGCATAATGTAACCCAATAGAGCACTACAGTTAGCAGCCCTGGTGACTGAATATATTCTCAGTTCCATCTCTTAAGGTACAGAATACAAAATTTGGTTGGAGTCCAATGAATAGCATGGACGTTACATGCAGTTAAACATTGGATGTAACAGCGCGCGTAAAATCATGTTGGCAACAATGTCATGCATGTATAGGTCAGAAATAATCTGAAATAATATGACCTATTGTTGTGCCAATTTTGAATGAAATCCATTAGTTAGTATAGAAGGTACATGCATTTTAAAATTGGACCTATCAGCAGGCTTAGAATCATGTTGGCAGCACTGACGTATATTAGTTATTCCAAATTCCTCTAGAATGCCAGGTACTATACGTGTGCAAAGTTTACAGCTATTGGCTTGCATGTTTTCTGATATATTGATATTAGGGTAACAAAAATAGAGACAACACATATTAACAGTTGGCAGCCCTGGTTGCTCTTAAGAATACGCATATTCATATCTGTTATGTTACACATAGCACATACGAAATTTGGTTGAAATCCAAATGGTAGTATGGACGTTACATGTATTTAAAGTTGGACCTCTCAGCAGGCTTAGAATCATGTTGGTAACACTGACGTATATAAGTTACTCCAAATTAATATAGAATGTCAGGTACTATACGTGTGCATAGTTTAAAGCTGTCGGCTTGCATACTTTCGGATATATTGGTATTTGGATAAAATAAATTAAGAGCATTTATTAACAGTTGGTAGCCCTGGTGGTTCTTAAGAATACGCTCAGTCATAGCTGGTTATGTACACATACAACATACAAAATTTGGTTGAATTCCAATTGATAGTGTAGAAGTTATATGCATTTAAAAATTGGACTTATCAGCAGGCTTATAATAATTTTGGCAACACTACCATGTATGGCCTCCTGGAAATTAAATGGCAATATTATTATCTATACGTGTACCAATTTTGAAATAGCTCCCATTGATACCTTCCAAGATATCCGACATGGAGCTCAAATTTCAATTGCAATTTTTCAGCAGTTGGTAAGCACTGACATCATTTTCAAATATTCAGGTATAGATCTTTACTCCCACCAAATTTTGTTTCGATTGCTCCAGCCGTTTAGGAGTTGATAGGGACACACACACACACACAGCCAGACAGACAGACAGACAGACAGACAGACAGAAGGACAGACAGACGGACAGACAGACAGACACACATTTGCCCGATCTCATATGTCTACTTTTTCCTCATTTTTGCAAAATGTGAAAAGTAGGCTAAAAATTAAATCCTCTTATATAGAAATACATCAGAATACATCAAGTGAAATGTTGACACGCTACACCTCAGGAGAGACTTTGCTAATTCTGCAGTACGGCTAATTCCGAAGTTCCTGCAATATACTTTTTATGCAGAGATACCCCAGCTCAAGAGATGAGTGCATCTCACCATTTGTGTTGATTCAACTGTTTAATTTCTCTTGGCTATGAATTTCGAAACAACAAATGCTACCACTTGGTGGACAAATCATGAAAACTTGTGATAATATTTTTTAAGTATAAATATAATCTCATATACTGTATTTTAGTGATGAATTTATGCCGTAGGTCGTAATTATTAGCCTGATCATATTGCGTATTTAGCCCTATTACCACTAATATCAACCAAAAATACCTAAAAATTTTATAAATTCAAATTTATTTGCAGGTGTCATTTTAAGTAAACTATTAGATGATTTTGACAACCCTTGCTTGACAAAATTTTAAGAATGGAATTTATGTCACATACCTAGGTATAGACTATGTATTAATTTACTTACAGACTACGTCAGTTTTTTGAAATCGTTTCCTTCATGTTTACCATCAATCCCTTAATATTGCTGATTTAGCCGAGTCTCCCCTATTGGAATTACTGCACTTAGAAGGCCATGGTTTAAAGCTATCGCTAAAATTTCAAAGAAGAACAAGGCTCTATATGGGAAAACTAAAGCTTAGGGGTATCCTCAGTGTGCCTTAAGTGCCATTTAATAAGAAAATAAACGTGTTACTAATACTTATAACAGCTCCCAACTTCAACGTCCTTTCATCAAACTATCATGATCTCATCTCCGGAACCATAAGACACAAGCTTATAAAACATTTATAACAGTTAAACAGTAATTCACTACATAAACTTGACTCATAAAGTAGCAAAATATTAAAAATATGAATTAATAAATGTTTATCCTAAAATATTTCTTAAGAATCTAGCCTCTCTTCAAAACAATCTACCAATATTATATATTAAACGTTCGGAGTAAGCTAATGATCTCACTACATTAACTGTGAACATCTCTGAACTCCATCTCTCGTGGTTTAGGAGAAAATGAACTTTGAATATGGCTAAATTAAGGTCATCGATATAGGGTTGAAACATGCCCCTTAATTTCTTTTAGACTACCTCATGGTGCAGCGGCCATCATTTTTGACTGACACCCCTGAGATCCATTCGATTCTCGGCTCTGCTAAGAAATTTAATTTTTCTGAGGGTTGTAACGGAGAACACTCAGCCTCGTGAGGCAATACTGAGAAAAGATGGGTTCGATTCCCATCTCCGCAATCCTGAAAGTGATTTTCAATGATTTCCCATTTCTACTTTAGGGAAATGGCATGATGGTTTCTAACTTAAGACCACGGCCGCCTCCTTACAAATCCCCACCTGAATTACAAATGCGCACACTAATGCAGCCATCACAGCTTATAAGACAAAATTTCACGAACACCGCAGCACTCGGGGCTAAATGTCTACGATGTCCAAGCCCCTCAAATGAAAGTACAACAACAACAACAACAGTAGTTTATTTTACAATATCTAAAGCAGCTAACGCTGTCTCAAACAATCCTCTGATAAATTAATATTAATGTTATTGGTTTTACGCCCCTGTTAACTACTTTGGCTTTTATAGAGGCCGGGATGCCGGAATTTTTCCCCTAAGGGAATCTTTAACGTGTCAGTAAATCTACTGAGAATAATCCCTTGCATTCACGCACCCTCAAAGGCCAACTGACTGCGCTGGGATTCAATCCCGCTATCTTGGACCGAGCAGGTGAGTACGTTACCGCTGAGCCACGCAGCCAGTCTAAAGGAGTGGGGCAGATTACTCCACAGACGTACAGTAGAAACCACAAGAGAGCTTGTGTATGTTTTGGTGTGTACCATCAAAAGAACAAGCCTGAAATTTAATTGAAACGATTTATCGCAAGCTCCCTTGTTGAAGCAACACATGATGATGGGAGTACAGTATGTGGCCTTGACTTTTGGTCGGCGATGTACTGTTCTTCCAGCAGGAGTAATCGCCACTTCCTCGCCTCGTCCACTTGGAAAGTGTGCTTGAACAGCGTCGATAAAGCCGCTAAGTAAACACACAGCCCGTGAGTGGCCTTAGGGTAAATTTATGACAGTCTTCTATCGTGAAGCACCGTGCGCTTCCCAGAAGAACAATCAGTTTTGTTAAGATATCGGAAATATCACTGACTGAAGGCCGAGATATTGACACTCTTCTCATGACGCCAAGTAAAGGATTACAACCCCGTGGCGTGGCGTGGCGTGGCGTGGCGTTGCGCTTTAATTGCGCACAGCAGATAAGATGGGTAGTTGCAGTAAATCTTGTGATCGGTGTTCGAATCCTGGAGCTGATAGCGGCTAACCAAGGTGTGGAATTTCCACGCTCCCTCCTGACAAATCCCGGGTTGATTCCTTACTTCAAATCCCAGGGCAACATCCTCATCCCTGTCCCTAATACAGTTACACCACTAGAATCATCACAGAAATATTTGTTATTAGACAACGTTCAATACACACCCAACTACAGGGGGCTAATAACAAAGATGTCCCAAGCTCCTCAATTAAATTAACAACAACAACTTGCAGAATGTCTGAGCTAGACTATCTCAAGCACACAAATGTAAATAGGAACACATTTAATTGGCATCAACAATTAGTAGAAATTAAGGATGAAACTGAGTTAGTTCGAAGGTTATGAATCAATCGAAAGAAATTAAAATAATTACAAAACATTGATATTTGAAAGGAAAACTAATAATGATGTTGAATAATGTTGGGGGGCTTGGGACATCTTGGTAATCAGTCCCATATGGATGGGTGTGTGTTGAACTTCGTCGTATAATCAGTATTAATGTGATGACTTAAACACTGTGTGTAACTGTATTGGGGACAAGGATGAGGTAGGTGCCCCCCCCCCCCCCCTTCCTGCCATTTGCCAGGGGGGAGTATGGATAAACCCGAGGAAAAAACACACTATGTGCCGGAATTTGAACCTGTGATCTCCAGAGTTGCTGCATCTGCCCTCGCGGCCATTGTGCATGATTTGACGACATTTTGACAATACACACATGTTGGTAGAAGCAGACTGTGGGGTCTTAGTACGTGCGCAATGAAGTTAGAACGCACCGTACTATAGGGAACATGGAAGCTCCTCCTGTGACCTTCGGGTGCACCGATTTCTTTTTCGTGTGGCCTTCTGAGAGGCCGAGTTCAGGTCTTTCTAGTTGACGCCCGTGGGAGACCTGCGCGTCGGGATGAGAGATGGAATGGATGAAGATGAATTAAACTGGGCAAGGATGTGGAAGGAAGCGGCCCTGGCCTGTCAGAAGGTGCCGTCCCAGCATTTGCCTGGTGTTGAAAATGGGAAACCACGGAAAACCATTTCAAGGATGGCCGACGGTGGGGCTCGAACCCACGCGTCTACCGAGTCAGCAGAGAGCTTGGCCCCATGATCTAACACTGCGCTTTAGCCAGCGGAGCCATTGCTGTCCGGGTACCGATGAACCCGTGTGACTTATAGTGGATAAATAGACTGATCGCATGGTTCGTCGTCTGTTGTGGACGGGCTGGCAGTTCCTAGGGCGTGCGTGGCGTCCGTCATCTCCACTCTGTGCGATACTAATCTGATAGCACTGTTTACGTAGGTACTAAAAACCCACAGCCTGCTTTTGAGATCTAGAGGGATTCGTCGCTATGTCTGTGTGGATAACTTTATTGAGGAGAAGTGACAGGGGACTGGGATTAACGTTAGGTTGCCTCCAGCTTACTCACTGCCGCTACTAGTACCACCACAGCAGTACATCTCCAATTATTCAAGAGAATCCCGAAATGGGTCAAACAGGGCGAGTTGGAGAAACTCATCGTATCAGTTAGCGGTAATCAGTGTCTGCTTGCTACCTACACAGTGTGGGAACTTCCGTTCAAGTTTGTTCGCGAAGAATTCCAATGCCTCTGCCACTGCTGCTGTTGCCGCCGAGATGAATTTATGACCGCGATGATATTTTATCAAGAAGACAAGTTATGTATTACGCGCTAAAGTTATACCACTAAAGCGGGGAGAGAAAACAACGCCCCAGACTGAAAATAATAAAACACCATCAGTCAGTGCAAACTTGCCATACTAAAAAACTCCTCTTTGTGAGGCTAAAAATCTATGTCAGTGTCAGTGTTAAACGTCTCGCCTCGTCTCGTGCTTCACACAGCTAGAACGTCATAATCTAGAATTAAAGAGGGTGTCTCAAACACTAACGCGCACGGTAATGTATTTATCATAAAATACGTTCTTGTTAATTCATTTGAGAGGAATTCGACATCTTGGTCATCAGCCCAGTATGAATGGGTGTGGGTGTGTGAAAGATTTCAAATTTATAGTCATAACTATTTTGTGTAAAATATTCAGAATTTGCCTTTACTCTTGAGTTGTAAAGTTTAAAAAAATACTAGACTACGCCAATCAGTACACATTTAGTAACATATATTCAATTGTTGAGCATCCATTCAATTGTTCAATTATTGTACACATTTTGGCTTGAGAATGAAGCCTTCTTCAGTTTTAATGTTCAATTCATAATAGTAATTAATGTGACTTGTCCTTCACCGTTTACTTTATATCATCTGTGTTCATTAGATTGTCAATGCTTACTCTATTAATCCTATATAGGGCTTGTAACGGTTATAATGCCCTCACTGTTGCGTGACAAATGTAATGGTTTCTGCTAAGATATGTTGTTTTAATGGGCGCCAAGACCTCAACGCAATGTTGAAATCTAAATTTGTATTTAACAACACCTAGCTCCGGTAGAACACCTTCAAGAATCTATTCACTCAGATCGTGGTATGATTTGATCATTAACCCAACAAACAATTGTATCGGGAGAAGGAGTTGGTCTATATCTAATGCTACCTACTGAAAGCAAAGAGTGCATGGTTAAAATATATGAATTTATTATATAAAATAAGTTTTGCAAAATTAATAATAATAATAATAAGTTTAAAATTGAAATTGGAGCTTTGCGATTTGAATATTACCGCTAGAAAATTACGTGAAAATGGATTCGGATAAATTACTGATTTTACTCTTATTCCCAAGCTATGAAGTTACTGAATACTGAATATAAAACAAAGAGAAACGAGAGACTGAGTAGTTCTGCGTCATTCGCGCTTACCACTGGAAATTGCCGAAGCATTCCCTCGTACTGGATGATGAAGAGAGCTTCCCACTGTTTCCTGGACGTCGTCATCTCCTTCGTTAGTAGATGATATACTAGTAGATTTGGTGACTTTATGGTCCGAACATCGGAGCCAAACACTCGTACAACCGCACTGGTTAAGTTTTACAAAGATAGTCCTCGCTTCCACTGAACATCGGAGCCACTCACTCGTGCAACCATACTGGTTAAATTTCACAAAGAAAGTCCCTTTACTGCACGGCGCGCCAAACGATATATGCACTCCACGGCTCCCCCACTCCGGTCCCGACTTCCACCTTATGTGGTCTCCACTGATTGGCTGTGCCACCCCGCTACTCCCCTCCTTAGGCTCAATACACACGGCGCGCGGATGATGTCGTTTGCCCTTCCATACCATTTCACCTTTTCTTCACGCTGCAACCCAGGCTTGCGACATACTTCATGACAAGACTAAGCCTGTATCCGAATTCCCAATGAGTCATCTCTCTCATAATACCCTAAAGGCTAGTCCACACCAAAGTTAATGAACAATGTTCATGAACATTGTTAATGAACAATGTTAATGAAAACATTTCTCAACATGTTTACAAAACATTTGTTAACAAACTTCTTCAACATTATGTCCACACCAAATAACTTTTGTTAACAAACATCTTCAACATTAAATAAACTGTTTGTGAGGTTATAATGGGTAGGGTCAGGAAGAAGAAAGTACTTACAGCTGCATCTTTCATTATTTTAGTGAGTACAAAATTAGAGAAAAGCGCAGACGCAAGGTATGGAAAAGAAAATATTGGAAAGGCGTTTAGAATTAAGTTTATTAATATTCTCATGTGCTTCCTGGTATTTCATAATACCGCACAATATAAGAGTCGCTTGCGATTCGATAGCCGATTTTCAGAGAAGTAAAAGAGCATCGTATTCCGCGCTATGAATTTACAACCTTAATTGCGTCTTTGTGCATGTGCGAGCGAAAATGTTAACGAAAACACGAAAAGTTAATGAAAAGTTTCATTCACAAAAGTTAAAAAGATTTTGTTCATGAACATGCTCGAAAAATTAACGAACACGCTATTTTGTTTATGAACAGTCAAAAATGTTCATGAACATTGTTCATGAACAGTGTTCATTAACAAAGTTACCGAAAACATCTTGGTGTGGACGTACCATAACTGACAAACTCCGTAAAATTCCGTAATCATATAATTTTCTATGATAATGTTGATCGTAATAATTTGCTTGATAGTGTTTTCTATGACATAGAAAACCTATCTGTATGCTTATACTTTTATAAAATGCTCCAAAAATACCTTAATAATAATAATAAGTTAATAATAATAATAAATTAACATGAAAAATTATCTTGGCTGAACAATTTGGCGCGTAAATAAATATAGAATGGCTTCCTACTGACTTATGCCAGTGGCATAAAAACCCCTCGAAAAAACGCGTTACATATTCGCCTCGGATAATCGGATGATTTACCGTGACAACGGTCCACTATCCGATTATCCCAGACACGTTAATAAACCCCATCCAAAATACATATTACATAAATGAAATCACCCTAAATTACATACCGTATATACACTCATAATTTTTCTTTACGCACTTTGCGTCAAAGTTTGTTGTCAGTATAGATTGCACTTTGCAACCAGTCCAATGTTTTTCATATCGAACAATGTTCCACGGATATTTCCGCCTCTCAAATTTCTCTATTGGAAAAATTGACATAAATAATGTGTGAGCACTATGTATATAAGATGTCACATCACACGCATCAAGGTTGTTCTGATATATGTATAGCACCAAAGAACTTCCTAATTTCACTGGAGGTTCCTTCCTTATGGTGAAATTTAATCTCTCTTATCACTGAGCACACGATCACACTATTGTGGCAGCGCATCGTGACCATAATACTTAATCTCTCTTTATAAAAGACGAAATTAATATTGACTTCTGAAAAAAACAGTAATTGCGCATTACATATAACACCAAATATTTCTGTGCCGTAATCGCCCTGTTTTCTTAAGTTCCCGTAGACCATATTCTACTTAATACTAGTTCTCAACACAGACCAGTTCTCCTCACACAAATAATACCATTGTACAAATTACCTTAAATTACACACTTACAAATCTTACATGGCGAGGCCGTAAACAGAAATCACGTGTGCTGATATGTATGAGTTTCATGAAGGACTGCCTCACCTTCTGATGGCCCATCTTTTATCTCGTGGACGCCTTAAGCTAACAAGCCCTATACAAGCGCTCCCCCATCTCTTGGAGATAAATGGGAATCCATCAGCGCTACCAAATTCTGGCCTTGGTGTATCGAGACATTTTAGTGCTCAAGAGCATCCGACAATCCCGTCATAATTCCCTGTACCTTAAAAACTCTCAATTACTTACATACTACCCCCCTGTGTGACTTCTGATACGCCTGCCTGGAAGACCATATCCTCCCACGCACCAAATACCACACTTACTTATTTGATAGGATGGCTCGCCAGCTAAACACACTTACTTTATGACACATACTTTCGTAGACTATGTATATTATACGTCCCATATAATCTGTTTCCCTCACTATTCTCCAGCACATATGCTGTTTTGCCAATACGTTTGGAAACTATAAATGGGCCCTCGTAGAGATAAAAGAACTTGGACATGACTTTCCCTAGCTTATTTGACTGTTTCGGCACTCTAAGTAAGACTCTGTCTCCAGGCTCGAATAGGTCAAATTTAGTTTCTTTTTGTTGGCGAATTCTCTTTTGTGCTGACTTAGATAAATTCTGTTTCGCCAACTGGACAATGTAATCCATCCCCGGTTGCTTACCCTCATTTAATCCCAACACCCTCGCTAGTTTATTTTGTGGTCTCTTTCCGAAGTGAACTTCGTATGGCGTCAATTTCGTGCTCTCATGCTGGACAGAATTCAGCCAAGTCTCGACCTTGGGAAGATGTCCAACCCAGGCCGTATGCTTGTCATGCACTAGAGTCCGAAAAAGACGAGCCACTTCCCTTAATGGACGCTCTGCAGAATTACCCTGAGGGTACCTTACAGAGGAATGAACGTGTGTTATACCAGCTTCCTGCATACTGGTTCTCCATTTATTTGCAGTAAACTGTGGTCCACTGTCAGATAGTATCCTGAGAGGAAGGCCATACTCAGGTACATACTTATTAATGATCAGACGGCTACACGCTAGTCCCGTGGCATTCCTTAGCGGATATATCTTGACTTACTTACTAAAAGCGTCAATAAATATAAAAATGTACTCGTAGCCGTACTGTCCTTTAACGATCGGGCCAAATAAATCCACATACAGTAGTACGCCGGGACTACTGGTGAGAACTGCAGATCTCTCCCCCACTAAATATTTAACTGGATATTTACTCCTTTGACAGGTGTCACACTTAGCTAAAATCCTCCTAACATCCCTTCCCATTTTACTCCAAATGAAGTCACGACCAATTTCATAGAAGACCTTGGCAGCACCAAAGTGTCCTAATTCCCTATGAATGAACCAAATTAGCTCCTCCCGCAAAGTGGCAGGAACACATATTGCCCACCGATTATTCCTACATTTCCTTGCAAGAAGCCCATCCTGCATCTTGTACCTGAACCGTCCTACTTTCACATACTCTTCTTCACCTAATTCCAACCTAGCCAGTGGCTCCATTAACTTAACGTCCTCACGTTGCTCCACTAGCATATTTCTCAGTGTCTGTAACGATGCCCTGTTGCTACTGTCCACACATGCACATATTAAAACACCGTCCTCTGCTTTAACCACAGGATAATCCCTACATAAATTAGTGTCCCTTGATAGCATGTCTGCAAGAATGTTATCTTTACCTTTAATATATTTTACTGTGAATTCGTATTCCTGCAGAGCAAGAATCCACCTACTAACTATGTTAGAACTGAGTTTACAAGTCCTCATATATAGTAATGCATGGTGATCTGTATGGATCTCAAATTTCCCCCCTACTAAATACATTCTAAATTTCCCTCAACTGAAAACAATACCTAAAAGCTCTAACTCAGTAATCGTGTATCTTTTCTCTGCTGCTGTCAGTCCTCGCGAGGCTAAAGATACAATGCACAGATTACCCTCATCATCTTTCTGACATAATACTCCAGCAATGCCTATATGTGAAGCATCTGTCTTAACCACATATTCCTTATCTTTTAAAGGATATTTCAGCACTACAGCTTTCTCAAAACCTTCCTTCAGCGCTCTAAGAGCCTGATCATGCTTGGACTCCCAACTCCACCGAGTCCCACTTTTAAGCAATTCCCTGAATGGTTCTACCAACCCTGAGTATTTAAGAACGAACCTCCTGAAAAAGTTGCAAATTCCCAGGTATGTTTTTAACTGTTTAACATTCTGTGGCACCTCTGCGTTAAGTATCTTATTAACCCTACTTTCCTCTGGTGTCACACCTCTACTCGACACTCTAGGACCTAAAAATGTCACTTCTGACTGACAGAATGACGACTTAGACAACTTCAAAGTGAACCCTGCCTGATCTAACTTCTGAAAGACTTTATCTAAATGACGTAGATGCTCCTCAAAACTGCGTGAACTAATTACCATATCATCAATGTAAATGGTTACAAACTCTCCTGTGTCATCCCCTAATGCGATGTTTAAAGCCCTAATTAAAGCTGATGAACTACTCTTTAACCCATAAGGTGTTATACAAAATTGATAAAGGTTATATTTATGACTAAAAGCTGTAAATGGTATATCTTCGTACGTAAGTGGCACTTGCCAAAAACTGGAACTCAAATCTACTCAAGTGAAATAATTCTTCCCCTCAAATGTTTGCATTAATTCCTCTATTGACATAGATTTCAGCTGATGTGAACTAATACTACTGTTAACCAAACGAGCGTCTAAACAAATACGAACTGTGCCGTCAGCCTTGGGTACCGTGATCAAAGAATTAACATACGGACTGTTAGAGTGCTCAATAATCCCATCTTCAAGCATCTGGTTAATTTGTGCCTCAACTGCACTCTGATAAGCGAAAGGTACAGGATATCTATGTCCTGTGAATACTGAACCCGCTCAGCTAAGGTTCATGTGATATTTTTATAACAGCGCTTTTATGATGGGATGTAGTACCTTTGAACACACCCAGAGAGCCACGTGGAGCTGAGAGCTCACGCTATACTCTTTGAAGTAGCGGCGAATCGCACTTTTGACTTTGGTGAAGTCTGCTAATTATTTATCTGAGGTCTTATTAATTAATTTTATCTTTCCACGAGACTCAGAATATTCCATTTCGTCATGCTGAATTATTAAAACATTTTGGAGAATGTTATTTTCGCTTAAGGTAAGGTAATATCCTTGCAGATACGCAAACAGGAACGTATGTAGTCGCCCAACGACTTCGGTTTGACGACCTACTTCCTAGAGGAACTCAGTGCCTTGCACTACGTCTGGAGAATCCGCCCCGTGTAGGCGTGAAATTGTATCCGTCCTATAAGACGTAGGAAATATCCGCTGTTTAGCGTGGAAGTTATTATCAGGTGCCATCGAGCACGAGAATACTACAAATCACTGTTATTTATGCACAGTGAGCAACAAGAAGCATATTGTGAAATAATTGGCAAGTATAGTGAATATTATAACATTACCGTAACATCACATTTTTGTACCCACGTGTTTGTGGAGGGCCGAGTGCCTGGTGAAAAATATAGAGGTAAACGTGTTATAACTACTTTGAATAAGTGTGATTATGAATGTATAACATATTTGAATTGCCACAGTGAATTTTTTAATTCCAAAACGACGCACATTTCACGGATGCCACGTGATGTAAAAGTGGCGTCAGCACACGTGAAGAACCACAGAACAGTGCTTGCCCACGTATTAATTCATATCTGCGAAGTAAAGGCTGTGTTATCTACTGCAATTAAAGCCTGTAACATTCACTACGAACATTGTATTTTTGAAGTGAAAGAATGAACTACTACACGATTTATTTCACCACCCACGTGAATAGACTATTCTACACCATGTTTGAGACCGACATCATGGGCTAATACCGCTATGGTATGAGGGTGATATTTCTATTGGAACCAGCATGATGGTGGGGCTTCCAGAACAGCGAACGAGGAGGAAGGAACCCATGATGCCATTCCCAGGCATATCCAGTACATCCACGAGGTTATCGACAGGGACAGATCGAACCCTGGTCTTTGGAGGAGTCCAGATGGGAATCCTGATGAGGATGATACCGTTCCGGAGAGCCAGAGATGAATTTGTACAACCCTTGTCGTTGAACAGAGGGCTGAGTGAGAGCTCCTCCATTTCGTGAGTTTTTGGACACCCTTTCTCGTTCTAGTTTCTGGTGGTATAGTAGGTTTAATGTAGTTTGTGAACCAACCGAACTCCGTGTCAGCCATTTTTATAGGTAGGGAATGTAACTAGTCTAATTAGATGTCATTTATTTCAGTTAGAGTGAGACACCCTTGGGTCAGACATTTTGGTCAACCCTGGTGCAGCTTGATGGACGTCGTAGAACGTCAATGCCTATCTTTTGCTAAACGTCACCGTAGTCATTTGAGGCTACTTTGTTCAACCCTATTTGGGGTGACTTTTTCAAGTCTTTGCTGACTTTAGTTATGGCAATCAGATGTCATGGATATTTCTTTAACTGCATTCTTTGCAGCCAGTCTTTGTTACACCCCTGACTTCATTAGAACAGTCGTATCAGTTAGGTAATCGACTGTAATTACCAGTTTTGTAACTGCATTATATTTCATTTGAAATGAGCTCAGAAGCCATTCTTGGTCAAGTGTGGACCTAATAAGTAGGAGGAATGTTTCGTTGTCTAGCATCGAACCCAGTTCCCAACGTATCATTAAGCAGATCCAGAGTGTGGAATCTGCGTCACAATTATTATTTTGTTGGTGTCATGTGAAGACACGTATTTATTTGATGTTGTACAAGCAACTACTGAATTATATCCTTGAGAGCAAAGAGCTCCAGCAATAGTGACATTGCTACCATTTAGACGTCTTTGGTTTGAAAGACGGAATTATATTATTGTATTCAGATTTATAGCGTGTTTTTATACACGTATTATTCGCGTTTTATAACCTATGGTAAAGATTTTATTGAGAGGCCAGATGTACAGTTTTTATTTTGTTTAAATCTCCGGCCTTGATAGTTAGAGTGTTGTGTCAGCCGCGCAGGAATGTTGTAGCCTGCCAGCGCCACAAACTGGTTTGTGACCCAGTACCCTTGAAAGCACGCTTGTTATTGTGAGTCAGAATTACTTTGACGAAGGACAGAATGCTTGTTGTATTCGCTTTCCTTTCATTGCAACTTAGCTCATGGAACCCAGTGTCCAACCTTGTATCTGATCACATGTTTTTATAGATTGTTTTTTGTTAGTTAAACGCACTGTTGCGTGTACCGTCGTTTGACGTGTACAGTTATGTCAGGTTTTCTATAGTATGTTGTAGGCTACCCTGTTATAGGAGGTATTTATTGTATGAAGGTATTTTGTGTGTACCTTGTCCGGGATTGTTCCCGTTGACCAGATGTTATTGGAGGGTTACTGAGTGTGCAGGCCCATCCCAGAGTTAATGAACGCGAGCGTTGCGCCGCTGGTAACTTGTGTTATTGTGTGTCCGTGTTGTTATTGCTCGTTGATTATATTCCGACTTTTGAGTCGAGGCTTTTGGTGGAGATTGATCTCAGTGGAGACATTCCGTGCCCAGGCTATTGTCAGTATTATTCGCCAAAAACCAACGATAAACCTAAACCGACATCTTAATAATAAAACGCATAATTTTGGTAAAACAAAAGCTAACTAACGAATTCTATCTAACTTTGTTCTTTTGCATTTGGAACCTGCTTACATGGCCGTGCAGATGAAGGTATTTCTTTAGAGGAAATGACTAGGACAGCTGATACTCTTGTAGCGACCTGAAGCTTGCTCGAACCTTGAGTTCGTAGCTTGTGGAGCGCAGGCCATGCGATGTTAGACGTAGTCTTTACTACGCAGTCGTCACCGTAACTACACACATTAGATGACTATGGCTTACAAAGAGTAAACCAAGGTGCAGGCAGGCATTTTAATAAAACTGTTGTCTCTTTCATTACTTATTTATGATGTACAAGTGTATGAATCCTGAAGCCTCCGTGGCTTAGGCGGCAGCACGCCGGCCTCTCACCGCTGGATCCGTGGTTCAAATCCCGGTCACTCCATGTGAGATCTGTGCTGGACAAAACGGAGGCAGACAGGTTTTTCTCCGGGTACTCCGGTTTTCCCTGTCAACATTTCATTCCAGCAACACTCTCCACTATCATTTCATTTCATCTGTCATTCATTTAATCATTGCCCCAGAGGAGTGCGTCCGGCCTCGGTAGCCGACACAGTTAATATCCTCGCCGCTAGATGGGGGCTTCATTCATTCCATTCCTGACCCAGTCGGAGACTGGAAGCAGGCTGTGGATTTTCATTTTCAAGTGTATGAATCCTACATGATTATCTTATTGTGTGCTGTTAGCACCTAGTTACTAAGAATAATTAAATGTTTTTTTTTTACATGGCTGTTCACTTAGCTTTCAATGTAATTGTTTTCTCTTACGGACGTCATCGCCGTAAATTTTGTTATTAATTGATAGGACTTAGCTAGATGAATTAACGTTAAATGTAAATGTGGAGGTGGTATCATCCTAACTTAGATTTGTTTTGCTACCCTGTTAAATGTAAATTCAGATATTAGCTTGAGCTTGTAACTTGACCTAGGGACTTGCGTCGTACCATTTTCCTAGCGTTGCTGTTGTTGCTTTATTATTGTGAGATAGATCTTTCGCGAGGGTTTTCCGTAACTTCTCAGGTAGGGACCTGCTCTTTATTTTTGTTTGTTTATTAGCTTGTGGACTAGCCGATTGAAACCCTCCGAACTAGGCTAGGGGCTTGTGAACTTTAATAATAAATTTTCACGGTGTTTTACATAAGTCTGGATGTTTATTTTCTCAGTCTAGTTTTTAAGGTGAACCTTTCCTTAGGCAGTCTATGACCATCGTCACCATGTACCACGATCCCTGTGGACTACAGTTTCTCGTGCCGCTTTGGCCTATTTGGAAGTTCACCTGATCCTCACGGCAATCATGTCCGACGGATGAGATGTTAGGGAAGTCATTTCGGCTGTTGGCTATCCTGACAGCTCCACCGAAGGTCTCAATACAGACCTATCAATAACGTTCAATGAATGTGTATAGCAATTGGCCATACCAATGCGATCCTCAAAAACTCTCCTATTACACAATAACACATCATAGAGCCGAACACATTGTTCCACCTCTATATTTCCCTGAAATGCAGCATCACGTAACGAGTCCTCTAGACTACCGTTCGTAATCACACTGCCCACAAAACATGGAGAACCCCGCTCTACGGCTGGCGATATCTCATTTAAAGTACAAATCACACCTACAATACTACTTCTCTGAATATGGTCAATGAACGCTATTTCTACTTCAGAATCTCCCCATTTAAATTTCAAACACCCTACATTATAACATAAGTTACCAGACACTCTACTTAGCCACTCTGAACCCAAGATACACTGAATACTAAATTTGGAATTACAAGGCAAATCTGCTTCTCTACATGATTATTAATTTTAATGTCTACTAAAACTTGCTTAGACATTACTTTAGACCTCTTCCCAACAGCTGTGATAACAAAAGTGCTTTTAATTGGCATCTCCTCAAAATTTACTCCAGTTCCTTTCATTTTATCATAAAATGCACTACTTATGCAACTCTTCATACAACCACTATCAATTAAAACATCTGTATACGCCTCGGACACGTTAAATTTAACTATGGGGCTCTTACTAACCACTTCCTGAATAACACCTTCATCATTTAGTTCATGTAATAATTCATTTCTTACATTTAGGTCATAGGGTTCCTGTATAATTGTATGGACAGGGCATGTTACAGACTGAGATTCTGACCTTACTTCGCAGCCTGGTTCGCGTTTAAAGAACCGCTACAGCTGGCTGTAATACTACTAACTACTGCACTGGTCTGGTTGTTCTGGGCTGTGTTGTCATTGTTTGCCTGTATATTACTACCACTAGGCTGTCCTCTTCCTTGACCCCTATTCTGGTTGTAATTATTGTCATTATAATTTCTCCCTTGATTTCCCCTGAAATCATTGTTCCTCCCTTGATACTGATTACCATAGCCATTTCCTCTGTTCTGATTTAGCTGATGATTATTATTATTATTTCTAATTTGAGCGTTGGCCCCTTCGCCACCGTTCCCTTGAACTTCCTGATGCCTGGCTTCATAAGGCCTATTATTATTATTATTACCCTAGTTTCTATTGAAATTGTCCTCATAACCCCCTCTCCCTAGTGCAATGTGCTTAACAAATTTTCTACTTGTGATATTGTCTTTACATTCTGGATACAAGCAGCCTCCTTGATCCTATAGGGAAAGTGCCTAAGTAGCAACCTCACCACATCACTTTCCTCCTTCAAGCCATCCAGATATTTACACACTAATACCTGCCCTAAAAAGTATTCGGTCATGGTGGAGCTTCCTTTAGGGTTATATTTACCACACACTACTCCCTCACGATGCTGCGACTGAATAACCTCATTCCAGAACTTTTCACAGAATTTCATTTTAAAATCATTAATATCAGTAAACTTGTCTCTGTAGACAGCAAACCAATTCCTCGTTTCCCCCACAAACACTTGTTCTAAAATTTCAACTACCTGGCACCACTCAATACTACCATTTTCCAACCTCTCCCCGAATTTATTTTCTATAGTATTCATGAACTCCATTGGGCACCCCTGTCGATTGCTGAACTTACCCAGTTCTACCTCCCTGTGTGTGCTATTCACAAAAACTGGCCTATTCTGACTATTTTCTTGCCTGATCCTAGCTTTTAATTTTCATTCTAATTCTGCGATTTTCTCCTCAGCCTTCCTCTCAATACTGTTTACTGTTACTTTAATGTTTCCTTCTGATTCTTCTACTTTATCATATAGCTTTGCTTGCTTCTCCTCAATCTTGCTAATGCTCTCTCTATTACACTCTCTTAAATCATTTACTTCTGCAACTATTTGCGAGTGGACTTTCTCAATTCTAACACCCAGCTGTTCCTTAACCTCTTTAGTTGCTACCTGAATTTTGTCAATTTCTCCCCCCAATTGTTTTTTGACCTGCTGTGTTTCCAGTTGCACTAGTTCTTTTAAATTTTCAGCCTGTGTACTGATTCTAATTTCTAACTCCTCTTGTACTTTTCCTAATTTTCTGTCTACATCTGCAATAATCTCTTTAGCCTTCTCTTCCATCACCCCCTTGATCTCACCTCTAATCAGTTCGAATTTATCACTAATTTCCCTACTGTTTTGTTCTAATTTAGCATTTAATGTTTCAGTACTCTCTCTATTTTCCCTACTAGTTTGTTCTAATCTGGCGTTTAAGGCATCTGTACTTTCTTTATTTTCCCTACTGTTTTGTTCTAGTTTAGCGTTGTTTTGTTCCAGTTTAGCATCTGTACTTTCTTTATTTTCCCTACTGTTTTGTTCTAATTTGGCGTTTAAGGCATCTGTACTTTCTTTATTTTACCTAATGTTTTGTTCTAATCTTGCATTATTCTGTTCTAATTTAATATTTAAGGCATCACTACTAACTTTGTTCTGATACATAAACTCGAGACGTAAAGTTTTTAATTCTGGTAGGCCGCACACACTCCCTGTTTCAGTATCGGGATTTACCTCCGCTACCCCGGTACTACCATCACTCGACATACTGCTCGCATCATCACTCTCCAGTTGATGACCACTACGTAACCTCATCTGTCTTTCTTTCTCATCCCCCATAATGATATACACTGTTAAAGACAAATAACCCCCAAAATACAGGCACAGAAATATACACCCTTCTCCTTCCACAAATGTTATTAGGTTTTCAGCCCCAAGTTGTCGGCGACAAATGTAACGGTTAGTAATGCCCTCACTGTTGCGTGACAAATGTAATGGTTACTACTAAGATATGTTGTTTTAATGGGCGCCAAGACCTCAACGCAATGTTGAAATCTAAATTTGTATTTAACAACACGTAGCTCCGGTAGAACACCTTCAAGAATCTATTCACTCAGATTGTGGTATGATTTGATCATTAACCCAACAAACAATTGTATCAGGAGAAGGAGTTGGTCTATATCTAATGCTACCTACTGAAAGCAAAGATTGCATGGTTAAAAGATATGAATTTATTATATAAAATAAGTTTTGCAAAATTAATAATAATAATAAGTTAAAATTGAAATTGGAGCTTTGCGATTTGAATATTACCGCTAGAAAATTACGTGAAAACGGATTCGGATAAATTACTGATTTTACTCTTATTCCCAAGCTATGAAGTTACTGAATACTGAATATAAAACGAAGAGAAACGAGAGATTGAGTAGTTCTGCGTCATTCGCGCTTACCACTGGAAATTGCCGAAGCATTTCCCTCGTACTGGATGATGAAGAGAGCTTCCCACTGTTTCCTGGACGTCGTCATCTCCTTCGTTAGTAGATGATATACTAGTAGATTTGGTGACTTTATGGTCCGAATATCGGAGCCAAACACTCGTACAACCGCACTGGTTAAGTTTTACAAAGATAGTCCTCGCTTCCACTGAACATAGGAGCCACTCACTCGTGCAACCATACTGGTTAAATTTCACAAAGAAAGTCCCTTTACTCCACGGCGCGCCAAACGATATATGCACTCCACGGCTCCCCCACTCCGGTCCCGACTTCCACCTTACGTGATCTCCACTGATTGACTGTGCCACCCCACTACTCCCCTCCTTAGGCTCAATACACACGGCGCGCGGATGATGTCGTTTGCCGTTCCATACTATTTCACCTTTTCTTCACGCTGCAACCCAGGCTTGCGACATACTTCATGACAAGACTAAGCCTGTATCCGAATTCCCAATGAGTCATCTCTCTCATAATACCCTAACTGACAAACTCCGTAAAATTCCGTAATCATATAATTTTCTATGATAATGTTGATCGTAATAATTTGCTTGATAGTGTTTTCTATGACATAGAAATCCTATCTGTATGCTTATACTTTTATAAAATGCTCCAAAAAATACCTTAATAATAATAATAATAAGTTAATAATAATAATAAATTAACATGAAAAATTCTCTTGGCTGAACAATTTGCCGCGTAAATAAATATAGAATGGCTTCCTACTGACTTATGCCAGTGGCATAAAAAAAACTCGAAAAACACGTTACAGGCTATGGAAAGTGTTGCCGTAGTAATCGAAATTAAATGGTTTTCAGTCAGTCAACAAGATTCGAGAACTTTTTTTTTTCAAATGTATTATTTATTTTGGTTTAAATTATTTTAATTATAATTAATTTTATTTTTATATAATTTATAATTTTGAAATTAAATAAAAAATTATAATGTTAAAGGTAATTTGTTATCAATATTTATGTAAAGTCTATATATATTTATTTAATTTTATTTAGTATTTATTTGAAATCCAAATGGTAATATATACAGTATAACCATCAATAGTCAATAATTATATATATTATTAGTTATTTAAATCACTAGGACTAGTTTCGACCACAATGCGGTCATCAGCAATCTTAGCAAGTTGTTGGAAAAAGATAAAGTTGCGACTAATTGAATATTGAATGTAGTACGTATAGATATGAAACGAGCCATATCTGAAACAGATTTCTGCGGTTGAAACCAGTTCTAGTGCATAATAATATATATAATGCTAAAAATCGACACTATGATACAGTAGTCTTACCAGAAGCCTTTACGCTTCAGAAACGACAGCAATCAAGGGAAGGACGAAAATCAGGGAACTAGAAACAAATGAGAGAAAAATACTGAGAATGATCTACGGACCAGTTCAGAAAGTGGGAAGATGGATATTGAGACCGACAATAGAACTATACAAACAGAAACGATTACAAACAACATCAGGAAAGGAA
Organism: Meconema thalassinum; assembly: GCA_946902985.2. Lineage (NCBI taxonomy): Eukaryota > Metazoa > Arthropoda > Insecta > Orthoptera > Tettigoniidae > Meconema > Meconema thalassinum. Next base: position 1,805,987,753 of record OX336388.2, on the reverse strand, counting down.
GGCAACATTTTATGGACACATACTTAGGCGGAACGAATACAGACTGACCAAGAAGACATTTAATATAGTTATGAATTGTGCACTGAAAACCAATTGGGTAAAAGACAACGTGAATGACCTCAAGAATTTTAACATTTCTACAGAAGATATGGCTGACAGGATAATATACAGAGACAAAATCAGAAAACAAAAATTTGAGCAAACGCCCAAAGAAGAAAAAAAAACAGGAATGAAGTGGACAGAAGAGGGAAAGAGGAAGCATAGTGAATATATGAGAGTTTATTTTGTAATAAAGAATTAAGGGACAGAAAGAAAACAAGAAAATTAACTGTGTTTTAACGCTAACCTTAAGTGGGAATTAACGAAATTATTATTATTAATAATAGCAATAACAATAATTGGTGAGTTTTATTTAATACCATTTACATTTAGATTTCAAATTAATTTTGTTTCAGATATTGTTTATTTCATATCTATGCATGAAATATTATATTATTTTCATTTTCCACTTTAAATTTGATTATTTTATAAAGAAGAATTGTATCTAGTACCGGTACCATAGACCAAACACATCCAGAAATAATGTTTGTTCCTCAGAAATATGCATATTTTTTATAATTTATTAATAAAAAATAAAAAATAAAAATATTTTTTACAAAAACAACTTGTTAATTACGGCCGAAGGATTGAACCATCAGCATCTTTCTTTGTTAATATAAATCTTCATTTTACGGGGTGGTTGGTATTCAGACCATTCACCTAAAAGGGTTTAATTGTATTGTAAGCCGCCATCTATAAATTGAACCTCAGTCATCTCTTGCCGTAACTAAGATTTTTGTAAAAATTATATAAAATTTAAATACAGCCCAGCTAGTTTGAGTTTGGTTCATTTTGTAGCTGGTGATTTAACATGCACTGTATAAAGAGATTATACAAACTGATATGAGGAAAACTGAGAAAAACAACTTACATCATGAACAAATTTTGATAAATGGATATAAATATCCATTACAATTTTTGAAAACTGATAAGTTTCTCTCTATTTTTACTTTAAAACGTCTATAGACAATATTAATGTATTATTGTTATTGTTGTACGATATTTATGACAATTTTTGTTGATTCTTCTAGAGCCTTTGCGACATCGTGGTCATGTACCCCGTGTACTTGGCTGTGTGTAGAATTTGTCTGACAACCTGTGTTACTGTGTTGCCTGTGCTAGTTTGTGTTTTTGCAATGAAGGTAGAACTATGAGTAGGAAGTGGCCATGACCTTAAGTTAGGTTCAATCGCAACATTTGCCTGCAGTAGATGTGGAGAACCGCAGAAAATCACTCCCAGTATGGCTGAGGTAGGAATCGAACCCAGCTTTTTTCAGTTTTGGCTGAGCGTACCCCATTCCAGCCTTCAGAGAAGAATTAAATTTCTTGGCAGAGCTGGGAATCGACTCCTCCGCGGTGACAACTAAGGATGATAATCACTACGCAACGAGGCCGATTAATATTTATGACAAGCACGGTCACTATTTTGGCTCTGTATACCACCCCTTAAAAAAGGTGTCCGTGACCTACAGTATTAGGATGTACCGTACTGTACCGCCAGATGCTGCGTGACTCGGCTCTCCTAGCCTCAAGGGAAGTAAGGCCAGGAATACTGCCCCCATGGGCGTATTGTCAGTCATGATGCATTGTCAACGTGAAACACTTGCTAGGAACTGCGATCTACTAGAGTATTTATTTATACGGTCTGGTCTCTTTGAGAATACTTGTGCATCACCGTTTAATACGGAAACGTAGCCTACATATAATCAAAGAATTACTGGCCACTGTGGTCGTGAGTGCTAACGCACACTCTGCCATTGGGTGAGCGGGCGTTTGAATCTCACCTCGGCCGTCCTGATTTTTTTTGTAGTTTCCCATTTTCACCACCACGCAAATCCTAGGACGGTTTCTTTATAATTATATAAGAGTTATAATTTATAACTATACCTATATTTAGGAGAAAGTAGGCTACATATTCTTTTCTGAACATTATGATTATTATTTATTATTCCGTTAGTTATGTTAGAGTTGCGATTTTGTTGTTATTACTTTTTATGTGTTTTAGTATAAGAACACTTTGAATCGTTAACTTCAACTGTAGCGAGCATTTGAAGTGATTTGATAAATTGGATAATTAGGTTAATAACTTGAAAAAAAAAACAATAAAATATAGTTGAGTTGAAAAAGACTTAGCTGATTCCTAGTTGTTCCTGCACCAACATACACTTCACTTCACTCCTCAATGTGGGCTGTGAACTTGGGATATATTTGGGATCAAACTACATTCACCATACAGTGCTGAGGAGCACGACCATGACGTCATCTTCTCTGTGAGGTCAAGCCACCGCATCGCGAATCTCAGTCATAACCGTCCACTTGACGAAGCTGTCTCGTGTTTACGAAACTAGTGGTGGAATCTTTGGTAATTAACAAAATTGTGTACGGAATATTTTAGTTACTGTCATTTATTCAAAATGTTTTCCCAGTCTCATTCATCGTCATTGGTTATAATATGTTTAATTGATTTCTGGGACGAAATTGACGTCAGGAAGGCTATCCGACCGTAAAAATCATCTTCCATATAGAGCAATTTCCTCACCTTGTCTCCAATCCCATAAAACGGGAGAAAGAAGGGGCAGAAATATATTCAGTTATGCTAACCGGTATTCCGGTATTTAACATTCAAACTCAATGTGTATTGTAGTATATTTTATGAGTCCTGGGAACAATGGAGCTGTCATCTGACTGCTTCCCAGAGGGGCAGTCTGCATGGTCTGTCCGCTCTACTAGAACAATTGGGCTTTCATCTCAAAAGCTTCTTTTCAATACTTTGGCACCTGTCGAGAGATGTCGGCCGGACGATCAGATAGGCGGAGTGAAAGAAAGGATGCCATTAAAATGGAAACTACTCCCTAATGAAACTGGAATGAAATAGGGTGATAAGGTGACAGAGAATAGGGAGGATTGGAGCTGCAATGAACTCGCAGATCAAAGTCTCAATGATTGGGAAAGCATCGAGAGTATTATACTCCACATTGTCTACAAAGACTGGCTGTGTGGTGCAGGGGCAACGTTGTCGCCTGCTGTGGTCAAGGTTTAAGGATTGAATCCTGGCTCAGTCACTTGGTAATTTAGGTCGCTTAAATAGGACGGAACCATGTCAGTACTGAAACGTTAAAGATCTCGTTTGGAGCAAACATCTGGCACTTCAGCTTCTCAAAAAGCTACTATATTTAGAAATGATGCAAAACGACTCTATATATTAAACAAATTGATTAAAAATAAAGTCAGTCATTCCGGAGTTCTACCAGGCCGGTGCTTGCCACGGTGGGTGAGTGGTTATCGTGTCGGACTACCACCCCCAAGCTTGCAGGTTCGCTCCTGGCCATGGTAAGTGATTTTTGAAAGGAGTCAAAAGTCTCGACATGCATGTCATACGTTGTTGGCATGTTAAAGAACCCATTTGAATTCAGTAGGCCATGTTCATAATAGCGAAATTAATCTCGGGATTTTTGCCAACACAAAGTTCCTCAATTCTCTACTAGAAAGCGCTATAGTGTCAAGGAGCTTAGGTATCTAACCTCCTTGACTTTCATAGCGTTCTAAGGAACGACGAAATTTGACATGCAAGCTGCCCTCTGGGCGTCAAATAACAAAGCTTGCACCCGGCACCCGAGGTCATACGATATAATTATTATTTCCAGGCCGAATTGCTCAAGTCTATTTTTAAATAAAATTGATTCATGCCTAGATATGTTATCGGACATATAAAACCACTGACCTCTCGTCTTACTTGAGTTACATTAAAACACAATTTGTTACCGATATTTTTCACTTTTATTTTCTTTCAAGCACCCATACGTCAGGCTGTGATTGCTGAACACCCTTTGCATACGTCTTAAAACACTACATAAATGAATATCTCTCTTTGAGCTTATCACTCAAATCAATTGCGTCTGAGGAAAGATCTGAGGTATTCCTAATAATCAAATCAACTTACGCTTCTGACGAGAGTTATTTCCATTCAAGTATAGACTATCTCAGGTTCTAATTCTCGTACACCTTTGGTTTAAGTCTTAACACACTTCTTAAATCATGATCTCTCTTTAGAGCTATTGACCACTCAAATTGCTTGCGTCTGAAGAAAGTTCTGAGATAACATTCAAATCAACTCAAACTATGTACCCATGCATTCACCAGCTGTCACAACGTAAGGCTTCCGCTCCGCCACAAATCTTAGCAGTTGACTGAGAAACGGACACAGAATAATGTCATCGTTCCTGGAATATCTATGGACTAACAGAGAGTCCCGATTTCGTAGGAAAAATGAAAAAGGAAAACGTGAATGTCGCTAAAGTATTGTTTTTTGTGAAAGTTAGGACAAGTGTGTGAAAATGATACTGGAGTGTTGTAAATAATGGGTCTTGGTAGGAAAACCAAACGTTCTCAGCGATTATGTGAAAAATATCAATGTGAAACGCGTGAAAGTAGCAAACAACAACAATTTCCGCAGACAGATGCCGATGTGGTTCTTCAAATACAAATAGTTTCGATGTGATATGCATTGATAGCGTTGGTAATTGTTTATTCCGCGCAATTTTAGGTAGATTTCATTAGAAAGCTAACTATTGGAATGGGTACCATGTTTCGACTTCCGGAAAATATCGACATATCTTCGCGTTTCACATCCCCCAGACCCCAAAACCACCGTCAGTTCAAAAGTTTATATATAATTTATGTATGTATATCAGTTTCTTGTGGACACGATAACCGCCGTAATTTTGCACCAATCTCTTTGAATTTTTATCGAATATGTATACCTATAAAATCTCGTTCGAGTTCGTTACTGGGCTAAATCGGTCGAAGGGGGTGAAAATGGGGGGCTTTTTACGAAAACGTGAAATATTGCTATAACTCTCTTAACATGTGAAATATCGAATCCGTTCAAAGTTCATACTATGTGTCGGATAAAGCCCAAAAATTTATGTTTGAAGATTTTTTTATAGCACCAACCATTGACCAAAGGTGTGGGAAAAAGTGGGTTTTTCGGGAAACATTAATCATATCTCTCTTAATAGGCACAATATCAAAACCGTACAACATGGAAAATATTCCCCTAATAATTACCTAAAACTTTTGTCTGAATAATTTTTGATAAGACCCACCATTACGCCAAGGGATGAGAAAAATGATTTCGGAATTATAAGAAAATGCCAAGAGCTATCAGAGGTTGCCATGGCAACACTACTAAATTGATGACGGATGAGCCATCGGACGTTGCCATGACAACGCCCTTGCTCGATATCAGATTCGGATTTCCATCTGACTAAGTGTGAAGCGTCTTCGGTGACGTAACTGGTGGCATGCTGAACTTCTATGCCCAAGGTCGCGGGTTCAAAGCCGGCCGAAGTCGTCGGATTTTCTAAGAGCGCTAAAAATCCCTCAGTATGCTTTCCTTTGGAGGGGAAGTTCCAACGTTCGTTGCGAGTTGCTGGTTGCGGTGGCATCTAGTAGCCAAGTTCACAGTTAGGTGTCGTTGATGGTAGTATCTGGTAGCAACATTAGGAACTACTGCTTGAAATTGACCGTCTGCAGTCCTTACCTGAATTACAGACTAATACAGCCATCACAATTCACACCGTTTATCAGACGGATTCTACACTCACTCAAAGTACACGGGGTTACATGACCGCGTTGTCGCAGCCCCTAAACTGAGGAACCAACCAAAATCTCTGCGGGAAATATAATTTTTCGTGAAGAAGTAACAGACCGATACATAGGAACACATCAGTGTCGAAACCTTGCATAAGGACAGTGTGACCACAAGTATAACAAGTAGTTCCGTGAAGAACTACACAGCCTATTTTCATATATCCTTCGTATGTTAACTAACTCTATCAACATACAAAATTCCAGTTTGATTGCAGTAATAGATTCGTAGATATTGAGAACCGACTAAATATTTCGGATGTTCGCCATGTTGGATTTTATATATGTAGGTCCTAGAGTTATGTACTGTCACATGAAGATTAGTGGAGACCTGTAGTATTCAAACTTCAATCGCATGATTAGGACACAAGAAATAACAAGGTGATTTTAAAATTTCACACAGCTGCCATTTTGTGGTTATGGAAACAATTGAATAAATTAGATGCCAGTGGATTAACATTCGTATAAGGAATTACTGTACCAAGTTTCACTGCACTCGGTTTAATTCAGAAAAACGCCTATGTGAATATTTATACTTCGCGTCGCCACCATGTTGGATTTGTGATCACCAGGTTATTTAAAGTCCTATAGGTGAACTTAAGTTCATAGCCCCTATGAACATAAAAAATCAGTTTGATAGCTATAATAGATTCGTAGATATTCAGAGCCGTCTAATTATTTCGGTTGGTCGCCATGTTGGATTGTTATATGTATAGGCCATAGAGTCATGTACCATTAAAGGAAAATTATTGAGTAGGTTCATTATTCAAACTTTCACTTCGATCGCATGATTACGACACAAGAAATAAAAACATAATTTTAAAATTCGCACAGCCGCCATCTTGAGGTTATGTAAACAATTGAACGAAATTAGATACCAGTGCATTACAATGTGTATAAACATTTCCTGTACCAGATTTAATTGCGTTTAGAATATTAAATCGCGAGAAAGGTCTATTTAAATTGTTCTAATTCGCTTGGCCGCCATGTTCGTTTTCTAGTTAACCGGTTTTTGAAAGTCTTATAGATGAACTTCCAGAAGTGCCCTTTATCTCCGTACAAAATTTCAGGGTGATACCGCCAATAGTTTCAGAGATATAGAATGCCGGTGAAATATTTCGCACATCCGCCATCTTTTGGTTATGTAAACAATTGAACGAAGTTAGACGTCGGTGCATTACAATGTGCATAAACATATACTGTACCACGTTTAATTGCGTTTGGTTGGTTAAATAGCGTGAAACGTCTATTTAAAGTCGCGAATTCGCGTGGCCGCCATGTTGGTTTTGTAGTTACCAGTTTTATAAATGTCAAATATGTGAACTTCTAGTAGTTCCCTTTATCACTGTAAAACAATCCAGGGTGATATCGGTAATAGTTTCGGAGATATTGAATGCTGGTGAAATATTTCGCACAGCCGCCATGTTGGATTGGTGAGACGTAACAAAATTTGATGTGCACGGTCGGGGTCGCCCGGAATAGTGCTATCAACTTACCGAGTTTCATTGAAATCGCTCCAGCCGTTTAGAATTTATTAGGGGGACACACACACATACCTCACACACACACACATACACACGCACACACACACGGACAAAAGGTGATCTCATAAGCCTATTTTTCAAAATTGAAAATAGGCTAAAAATGAACCTCAAATGACGAGAAGGTGACCGTCCCCATAAGACAATAAAATGTTTAAAATATGCATAAAATGACGAAAAACGAAGTTAATTAAACTCCAATTATAAAATACTTTCTCGCAATAAATGAGGTCTGATCCTTCTACGAAAACCTGCATATTCTGCCTATTTTCGCCTATCCCCAAGTTTGTTCGGTGAAATCTACCTCCGCCTTCCTGCGTGCCGAGAGGACTTTTGTGTTGCCTACATGGAACAGAAGTCAGTCACTATGAAATACGTTTGGCTACTATTGATAATATTATCAAGAAGTGGCGTGTATTTACACATGTTATTATTGGTGACGGAATGCAGAGATTTGAAGCCATTCTTTTTCAGTGTTGCCTATACAATAGACTATTGGTGACGGATCTTAGACGAAATATTAATAACCCTACTGAATATAAACTATTAATGGTTGCTGATGGACAGTATGCTGGACATGTTGTACTTCATGGAGCGACCTATTTCCTGAGTGCTGTTCAGAGCACACCGTGAAAATTATGACATACTTACTGACTATGTTTCTGGAAAGACTATTGATGACTTACCATTTTCTGGAAACTTTGACAAAGGACATTATAGTGACCTGAAGAATAATAATAGCAGTCCTACCAGTATAACTACACTAAAGAAGCCCAAGCGTGAAGAAGCTCCTTTGAACACTGAAATATAAATCAGACAACACTTGCAAAGATATTCCTTCACTTTCTGGTATAAGTTCTACAGTTGTTATTTCTAAAGTTAGTAGGCCCAAACGTATGTTCACTTTGACAGGTCGTCGTGAAGTCAAGCCGAAAACGTGTGATAAAATTGGTGTTCAAAAATTTAGGGTAGATTTTCGGTGCACTGTTTCAGGTGTGAATACTTTCTATGTTGGTGGTCTTCACGAAGTTTATCACCATTGCTCTGCGTTGTATTATAAGCCTGAGAAGAATATAGCAGGACGCTTTTCACTCTGTTGCTATAATGAAAAAATTAAACTTCCACATATTACTATGCTTTATGAAGTGAACCACTTTATTAGTAACAATGAAATATCAAAACATTTCAGAGAGGATATTCGCCAGTACAATATTGCAGGAACTGGGGTTAGTATTAATGAAACTGATATCTTCCAATTCCAAAATCGACTGATGCTGCCGAGCGGCACGGGATGTATAGTATGTGTATTATTATTATAATTACATCACCTTAAAGGGAAATGGAATCGTATATCTTTAAGTTGTTAAATTATTGGTTCATTTTCTAGAGAACCACATCAGATACATAACACAAAATATACAGTGTCGGAACACAGGCTTTGTGCATATACTAAAATAAAGTAATTCTATTAAATTCAATAATATTCGCCAAATCAATACTATTAATGAACCATATATCCAACTTCGGAGGTATGGACCTGCCTTCGGGCAGAACACCAATAATAATAATAATAATAATAATAATAATAATATTCAACTAATCAGCAAACATGTTTCGGCTGACGTTGAAGCCTTCATAAGCGCAAACATGTATAATAGAAATGTTAAGAAGGTAGATTAATTCTCTGTAAATTAACATATTATAAATGAGAGATGCTAGTACGATCTAAACCTTAAGATCACAAATAAAATTGATATCCTTACAAATGGATGTATTTGCAGATATATCCGCTCCTTGGAAAGATAATTTGTATGCCAGATCATTGAATTCATATACTCTTTTTAAAATGTTATTATCCAAACAGATTTTACTTGGGATAGGATCCTTCTCTTTGAAAAAAGAAAATAATTATAATAGTGATTATAATAATAATAAAAATATAAATAAGCCGAAGAAGTAAATAAAAAAAACAGAGATACAAAAACAGGTGATAAGAATATGATTAATAATACTATTAATAATATGTATTAATCATAATGGCTTTGATTATTAAACCTGTTCTTATATTTCCCCGTTTTATTCTTATTATTTTTTCTTCTGTTTATTATTATTATTACTATTATTATTATTTTATATTTTTTCATTGTTATGCCCGTCTAAGGAGCATGGTGAATCTATCTAGCTGATCTTGCCTTCGTGTCCTCCCAAAATCTCTTCATCTCCTTGCTATTCTTTTAATATTATTATTATAATTATTAAAGCCTCCGTGGCTTAGGCGGCAGCACGCCCGCCTCTCACCGCTGGGTCCGTGGTTCAAATCCCGGTCACTCCATGTGAGATCCGTGCTGGACAGAACGGAGGCAGACAGGTTTTTCTCCGGGTACTCCGGTTTTCCCTGTCAACATTTCATTCCAGCAACACTCTCCACTATCATTTCATTTCATCTGTCATTCATTTAATCATTGCCCCAGAGGAGTGCGTCAGGCCTCGGCAGCCGGCACAGTTCATATCCTCGCCGCTAGATGGGGGCTTCATTCATTCCATTCCTGACCCGGTCGGAGACTGGAAGCAGGCTGTGGATTTTCATTTTCATTATAATTATTATTATTATTATTATTATGGAAACGTAATGTTTGATCTCTCAGTCACCAGCTATGTACTAGATACCCAATAATTCGTAAGACAGTTGAATAATACTGCAATAATGAAAGCATGTAAGTAATGTACTGTACTTCTCTTCGCTAATTTTCGCTGCTTGGAGAGACGTGTCGTAAAAATGCCCTGCCATGTCATACCATGTGCCGTGTCCCACTTAGGTCAACACGTGTCTCCAGTGACCCAGTTTGCCCTTTTGCAGCCCTTCCTCACTAACCTTGCAGCAGCATTGGCCTTCCCTACCATGGAGAAGAGAGAGCAAGAGCTTGGGGGTTTATTAACTCCGAGGTATCGAACAAATCCTTTTGTTTGCTGTTGATTTAGACTCCCCGCCTAACACGAACATTAATAGCTACGGTCTCTGGATTATAAGAGATGCCAGGTATTTCATGAATGGCTGGAGAGAAACAATGCAATCTGGAATGCAGCATATCAGCAAATAAATTAGAATGCCCTATCCTCACTGAAAATTTTATATTAGAATATTTGTGAATTTCAATACTAGCGAGTGCTTCTCATAGCTGAGTGCTTCTGAACAATGGATACGAGAGCTCGTAAAAGCAGTTTTTAGTCATCTGCTTCACTAAACTCAACTTGCTGAGAGGAATGCGCTAGTTCTGTAGGATCAGCAGAAAATTGTCTGGTGCTTCAGGTCGCTCAACAGCAACTTTTTTCTGACGAATTAAAAGGATTTTCGGAAACTGATGGACTTAATATGAAAACAAACCACGTGTGATAGAAAAGTTGGGTGAGAGGGGGCTTAATACCTGAGCATTCTCACTGTCCGTCTTTCAGATAGAAAGTCCTAGCTCAATTTCCAACAATGCATGCGGGAATTTTAAAGCAAAAATTCACGTAGAATAGGAGCCTTGATATGATAGCAAGCCTCACAGCCTTTACAATTTTACCCCACAGCTTAGACATGTGGTGTTTCGTCTTGGAAATATTAGTTTTGATTTTGCCTGAAATCTTGTACCAAGCTGTGGCGTAACTAGGATTTGCTTCTGGAGGGGGATGAGTGGAGTCAATTATGAACTAATTAAGGACTAATTAACTATGAAGAGCATTTTACTAGGCACATTCACTTACCGATACACCCTTTACAGGACACAAATAAATTTTCAAGTGATTTTTGTTTTGTTTCAAGTTCTTGTTTCCAGTTCTTGTTCTTGTTTCAAGTTCTTGTTTTAAGTACTTGTTTCAAGTTCTTGTTTTAAGTTCTTGTTTCAAGTTCTTGTTCTTGTATCAAGTTCTTGTTTGAAGTTCTTGTTCTTGTTTCAAGTTCATGTTTCAAGTTCTTGTTCTTGTTTCAAGTTCTTGTTTCAAGTTCTTGTTTCAAGTTCTTGTTTTAAGTTCTTGTTTCAAGTTCTTGTTCTTGTTTCAAGTTCTTGTTCTTGTTTCAAGTTCTTGTTTTAAGTTCTTGTTTTAAGTTCTTGTTTCAAGTTCTTGTTTCAGGTTATTGTTCTAGTTTCAAGTTCTAGTTTCAAGTTCTAGTTTCAAGTTATTGTTTCAAGTTATTGTTTCAAGTTCTTGTTTCAAGTTCTTGTTTCAAGTTCGTGTTTCAAGTTCTTGTTTTAAGTTCTTGTTTCAAGTTCTTGTTCTTGTATCAAGTTCTTGTTTGAAGTTCTTGTTCTTGTTTCAAGTTCATGTTTCAAGTTCTTGTTCTTGTTTCAAGTTCTTGTTTCAAGTTCTTGTTTCAAGTTAAGTTCTTGTTTCAAGTTCATGTTTTAAGTTCATGTTTCAAGTTATTGTTCTTGTTTCAAGTTCTTGTTTCAAGTTCTTGTTTTAAGTTCTTGTTTCAAGTTCTTGTTCTTGTTTCAAGTTCTTGTTTCAAGTTCTCTTGTTTCAAGTTCTTGTTCTTGTTTCAAGTTCTTGTTTCAAGTTCTTGTTTTAAGTTCTTGTTTCAGGTTATTGTTCTTGTTTCAAGTTCTTGTTTCAAGTTCTTGTTTTAAGTTCTTGTTATAAGTTCTTGTTTCAGGTTATTGTTCTTGTTTCAAGTTCTAGTTTCAAGTTCTTGTTTCAAGTTCTTGTTTCAAGTTGTTGTTCTTGTTTCAAGTTAGAGCGCGCGAATCGTTTCAACAAAGTCCCGTATGCGTTCATATACCATTCATCAGATTGCGATGAATCTTTGGTGAGTTGTTGTGTAATTCCTGCGAATGTTTCTTACTTAGTAAATCCATTTTACAATAGGTAGCGCACGAGTAGATTCATCAAAATGAGTGACGGCGCGTGAATCGTTTTAACAAAATCCCGTAATCGTTCAAATACCAATCCGATTGCGATCGTCAGTAGTTGTGTACACTCCTGCGTATGTTTATGAATTATTAAGTCCATTTTGCAATAGGGGGTGCTTGAGTTGATTTAACAAATGAGTTACAGCGCGCGAATCGTTTTAACAAAGTCCCGTATGCGTTCATATACCATTCATCAGATTGCGATGAATCTTTCGTGAGTTGCTGTGTAGACTCCTGCGAATGTTTCTTACTTAGTAATTTCATTTTGCAATTGGTTATGCACAAGCAGTTTTATGAAATGAGCGACGGCACGCGATCGTTTCAAAAGGAAATCCGTATGTTTTCATATATCATTCATAAGTTTGCGATTATAATTTGGTGACTTGTTGCTTACACTCCTGCAAAGATTTATGACTTAGTAAATCCATGTTACAATAGGTAGCGCACGAGTTGATTCAACAAATGGGTGACGGCGCGTGATTCATTTAAACAAAGTCCCGTATGCGTCCATATACTGTACTATTCATCCGATTGCGATGAAACTTTGGTGAGTTGTTGAGCTCGCTCTCACGAATGTTTTTTAAGATAGTAAATCCAATTTACAATTGTTTAGCGGCAGTTAACGGAAAATAAAAATATTGTGTATCCAAAAGCACTTCAGCAAACCAAGTTACAACGCCAACACTTTCTTTCATTGGCATTGCAACGCATGCCGGGTACAGCTAGTTTATAATAAACATTTCATCGAAAGGGAAGTGAAGTGACTTGTGAATATTCGACGATAATGTCCTATTAAGTGGCTGTATCGACAGAGGTAAAGTGCAGGGTGAACGTGCTGATCGCTGTGTTCAGGCACAATACATCAGAGGGATCCGATCACTTAACGACAACCAGAGCGGGATGCGAGGGCGGGGGAGGACTTGTAATTGAGTTAGCTAACAGTTGCATGAGGAGTTAGTTCCTGCTTGAGTCACCACCAGCCATGCTGCTCTTTGCACACGCGAGGAACTGCTATGACGGGCCTATTAAATACCAATGACGTCTAGTTGAGGATCCAGTCCCGAAATACCTAGGCTCGATTACCCGCTCTAATTCTGGTAGACAACCTCGTGACGTAGTGACTACTAGTCGTGAGGTCTGGGTTCGATTCCCAGCAATGCCAATAAATGTAATTCTGATCTGAGGGCTGAAACGAGGCATGCTCAGCATCGATAGGATTGACACGTTACACAAGTTTTTACAATTTTTAAAATCTAAATATTGTATAGTAGTGGGCCCGTGCGAGCTTTCGCAACGTGAATGTAGGTTTATGGGGTAGTAGGGAAGAATGTGGGGGAATGAAGCTTTAAATATTGAAGAAATGTATTTATTGTTGTTAAACGGCATACGTAGATGAGAAGAACACAAAGAATTATGTAGAACTGTGTTTTGTACTTGCACCTCTTTGTAGACAATATTCGATGTTACAACGAATTCATCGGTTATTGTTTGGGGAGTCTCTTCTACAGCAATTTTTACATTTGCAAAGGATTGAACCCTAGAGAAAGTCTTGGCGAGACCACACCGGAGCCATCTGCTGAGAGACTCCTCAGCTAGCAGTACGCCGCGCTCCCGCCAGATGACTGCCGCCGCCGCGCTGCCCTGCGCTCTAGCGGCAGGCTTGCCTAGCAGTACGCCGCGCTCCCGCCAGATGGCTGCCGCCGCCACACTGCCCTGCGCTCTAGCGGCAGGCTCGCCAGGTTATGGTGCTCCCATTGTAAATGTACATTTTTAAGGTATTTATTTAATTGTGAGTCATTTAAAGAGGAAGTGAGTGCGTTTCGGGCACACATGGGGTTATGTGGAACCTGTAGGTACCCCATATGTGTAGGTTGGTGTTAACAGGACCTTATTTTCGGTACAAAACCGGAATGGGACCTTAGCAGAATAATATAGGGAGGATTGGCTAATTATATATTTCTGCATAAATGTAGTACATAATCATCGTACTGTGCCCACGTTATAACTGTGCCGGTGAGCTACGTCGTTACTTCCAGGAAAGGTATACCGACTGTACTAGCCTCACCCAAGATATTTCTCAAATTGGCACACCACCAATAGTGTGGCAAGCACTAATGAGTGTGCCGAGTGCATTATGCTAAGTCGGCCGTCAGAACTCCCGAGCCCTAGAAAGTGGGGTAATGTCTTATGATTAGTACTAGAGAACTTGACGGCTCTAATTCTCAGAAATACAACGGTTCTCACCGGCAGAGATATAATGCGAGGACTGTGCATTAACTGAGCAGCATCTGATGATGATCGCTTGACGATCAAAACATGTCATCCAATTAAGTAACTCCCCTTATTTTTGCGCAGAAGAGCGTGTTATTTTGTGATAAACATCTTATGTAATATTTCTTTCAGGTTAGAGAGTATAAATACTTGTTTTCCGGCCAAATGTAATTGGGCACATTTTGTGTAGACCGACTGGAAAGCATTTTTCAATAATAACTAACTACCTAAATAAATAAACAAATAAACAAAAGTTTGGTGCGTTTCAGTCGGACAACACGAATTTACCCAAAAGAGTTGGGTTATACCATAATTCTGAAAAAAACATGATATAACTAATAAATACATAAGTGTATTTATTAATCTCATTAATCTCATATTAATCTCATGCATTTTTTTTTCAGGATTAGGGTATAACCCAACTCTTTTGGGTAAATTCGTGTTGTCCGACTGAAACGCACCAAACTTCTGTTTACTAGGTCAACACTGAAAAAATGGCTTCAACCCCCATAGTAAATAAATAAATAAATAAATAAATATAGGAAAGACCGAGTTTGTTACTAACATCAAGGATGCCCCTAGAATGATGAGAGTCAGTGATAACATCTACATCAAGAGAGTCAAAAGTGTAAAATACCTTGGGGAATGGTTTTCAGGGGACCTCAGCGAAACAGTGGCTCTTGAACACAGGAGACTCAAACTAGATAAGGCTTACCATGCCTGTAGAAAACTATATGCTTCAAAAATTTGTCGATGATTGTCAAACTAAGACACTACAATGCAGTAGTCAGACCTTCAGTCCTCTATGCAGCAGAGTGCCTATGTCTAAGTAAGAAGACCCCATTAAGAACCCTCGAGGTACAAGAAAGAAAGTTCCTGAGACGGATAGTAGGACCAAGAATTCTACCTGATGGAAGCCGATGGTATCAACCAAGTCGTGAGCTATATAAACACCAAGAAAATGTCATAGATGCCATCAGAAGAAGGCGACTAGCTTTTTACGGACATCTATTCAGAATGGACTCAAACAGGTTATCCCATAGAATCTTCAAGGCTGCTAACAAGGGCAAAGCTACTGGATTATTGTGCAAGAAGCAAGTGGAGAAGGATCTTTCGGAACTCCATATAAATGAAAATGACATAGCCGACCGGAGTAACTATGATACAGCTCTTAAAATTAAATCCTTCGTAACATCCCACACAGAAGTTACCCACAGACCAAAAGACGAGACTAGGGAATGGTCTGAGGAACGTAAGATTCAATTTAGCCGGAAAATGAAGGACTACTGGGCCATCAGGAAACCTCGAGGTACCAACATGAAAGCAGCTGCCAAACCCACCCCTAAGAACACCAATCGTGGCAAGCCTGACGATGACATCAAGAAACAGCTAAAACACAAGCACCGTGGTCCATAGATGGCCCTAACGAAATTAAATAAATAAATAAATAAATAAATAAAGACTTTGAAATTGACAATACTTGGGTGACTTACATATCAATGAAACCTTTCCACTACTACACACCAGAATTTTAATTATTTCGCAAAGTTGCGAGTCAAACCCGGGACTTCGTGGGGAGGTTGTCATCCAACAACACTAATCACTATCCTACCACAATATATGAGCTGATGAGGACGATCCAGAAATAATGATCTGTTGGCAAGCACGTTATAAAACAAAATGACATTGGACGGTTTCATTACTCGAGTACATCATGGCAGTTTCAATTAGCTGCCTTATTATTTCCAAATGTGAAGTTATGATAGATAGCATGTTAAATATAACTAGACTACATGATATTTCGATTTAATGCTGGACAATCAAAATTTGTTTACATGTGACGTAATAGGGATGGCGTGTGCCTGGCAGATCTGATGAATTAACCCGAGTGCTCACTTATGTCATATGACGATTAACTGTAATGGTATGTGTATAACGTATAATCATTGCTCTTCAAACTACAGTGCAGTAGTTTAGAGTTACGCTGATTATGGCCGTACAATAAATAATTCAATATAAAGCAGAGCATCTGAAAATGTTGTAACTCAAGTAAACCAACTTGAAACACATTGATCATCGAGCAGGTGCACTGTGTGTGGCGGCTTCGGTGGCGTAGTTGGTAGCATATTGAACTGCTGGACCCAAGATCGCGGGATCAAACCCAGCCAAAGTCGTTGTACTTTTTAAGATCGTTGAAATCCTTCAGTGTGCCTTCCTTCTGGGGGGGGGGGGGGATGTAAGGCCGGCGGTCCCATCTTATAGATTTATGGCATGTAAAAGATCCTTCCACTAACTAAACGTGTGTGAAGCTAAATTTCTTGGTTAGATTTCGTTGTAACGCTCTATCAAAGTTCCAACGTTCACCACTAGGTGTCAGTGACATATGTTAATGAATTTGGAACAACTTGAAATTGAACGGAACTTGTAGCTCATCCCATGAGTGTCCACTTGAAGCAGCTGCAGCCTCTGGTGAGCCGAACATGACCTCGGACGCTCCCGGCACTAAAAGCCATACGCCAAATAAATAAATAAATAAATAAATAATTGTGTGTGGTAGTAAGTACCCCATTTTTAATATTTTATGGTCATTTTGACCCCCCTTTGGTCGCGTTTATGTTTTTTCGCTATACCTGAAATATCCGTAACATGTCACTGTACTCCGCAAGACAGTCAAGCTCCATAGACTTGCTCGGATATACAGTCCAACACAGAAGTTCATGTAAGGTTATTTTCCTCCGTATATGAACTTAGGTGGTTGATTATTTAGGGTTTTTGCGATACCGCAGTCATATAGCCCCGTGTACTTGGGTCTGTGTCCAATTTTGTGTGATAACCTGTGTCACTGTGATGTATGTATGCTTGTACTCTGGGTAGGATTTGGAAAGGAAGCGGCTGTGGCCTTACGTTAGGTACCATCCTAGTATTTACCTGGCGTAGAATAAGGAAACTACCAAAAACCACTTCCAGAATGGCTGAGGTAGAAATCAAACCCACCAATTCTCAGTATTGCCTCACGAGGCTGAATGTACCCCGTTCCAGTGCTTGGACAAGAATTAAACTATGAACTTCAGAAATTGCACTCTACGAAATTCATATTCAGGCCCTTGTATCCACAAATGACTGGTCCACCTTCTGATGACGCCACGAGGTCCGGGTTCGATTCCTGGCTCTGCCAGATCATTTGCCTGAGCCGTGACGATATACCGTGAGTAAAATAGATTTTCTGTCTGCATTATTATTATCCGTTAATAAATCCCTTAAAGGACAATGGTCTCCTGCTAGAGGGGCAGTTCTGAGATAGTTCATCAGGTCAATATCAGTATACCAAACTGGATATATTATATAACAACAAAATATACACCCATATAACTTGTTTTTGTTACCCCGGCTTGTTGCGTAGTGGTTAGCATTCTTTGCTGTCACCGCGGAGGCCCGGGTTTGATTCCCTGCTTTCCCAACAAATGTAATTCGGGTATGAGGGCTGGAACGGGGTTCACTCAGCCTCGTTAAGTAAAACTGAGAGGAGGGGAGTTCGATTTCTACCTCAACCATCCTGGAAGTGGGTTTCAGTGGTTTCCCACTTCTACTCCATCCAAATGCCAGGATGGTCCATAATGTAAGGACATGGGTGTCTCCATCCCAATCCTCATCTGAATTACAAATACGCACACTAATACAGTCATAATAACACAGGATATCAGACAAAAACCATACACACCCATGTACACGGGGATGCATGACCACGATGTCGCAGAGCCCCTAAATCAATCAACAAGAACATTCGTTTGTATCTGTCTGTTTTAAATGGTTGGATTCAAAATGTCTAGAGCGAGTGACATAGGATTGGCATGTAAGTTAGAAGAATTGCCCAGAAGATAATTAGGTTACCAACTAATATTGTATACAGTGTGGTGATAGTTGCTTTCAGGAGAGAAACAACTAGGTCACATACCCCTAATGAAACCGTGAAATTATAATTGACAGATTCAAATGAAAACTGTTACTAACTTATAATTAATAGTTGTCGTTATTTCATATGTGGGCTTGGACTTCGTGGTCATTTAGCACTGTGTACTTTGGTGTTGTGGAAGTTTTGTCTGATAACCTGTGTTATTGTGATTGGTCTGAGTGTAATTTATGTAAAACTACCTGTGTTATTACGATGGCTGTACTGGATGTATGTTTACCCTATAGGCTATTAGTCCCGTTTCCAATGGAGTTGGGGATGAGATACCATGGAATTCTATGTAGCGGATAGTTTCTACGGCCGGATGCCCTTCCTGACGTAAACTTCATGAGATGAGTTAATGAGAGATGAAATGAATGAACCTGGGCAAGGATGTGGAAGGAAGTGACCGTGGCCTGTCAGAAGGTACCGTCCCAACATTTGCCTGGAGTTGAAAATGGGGGACAGCCCTGAAAATAACGAGGAGAGTGTGATCTCTATCATACGACCCTGAGGCTTCTGATAGAGAGATTCAAACCTCACATCCCCAAAGGCTGGCAGTATGTCATATTCTAGACTGGACTAGCCCAGGGGGCTTAGAGCCAATGAACACAGTTGCTGCCCAGCATACAAAACAAGACACGCCTCGTTCGTTTAGCTTAGTGTAATTTACAAATTGTAATCGGACGCTATTTTGTAATTGCTTTGGGCTTATCCTTTCAGAGCCCTTCTAATTGCAGTGGAAGAAGGGTGTGAGGTTCACCGCACATGCAACCGTCCTCATTCTCGAGAAACTTCACTAGTTTCACGTTGCTTTGAGCCATCTTCTCTTCCCTTGTCTTACACAAGAGTTTCATTGCAGGTCTTGGCAATTATCTAAACTTGGTGTGTAGCATAGCCATGAATAATAGTGAGATATCGCTGAAATGCCATAATTTACTGTAGCTTGTGCCCACAGACAAATGCAAAAATTCTGCAGTCATCAAAGGATGATCATAACAGGCCTTAATAATAAATCTACATGACTATAAAATTCCACTCTCGACGTTCTTGTAGTAGTAGTAAATTCGTATTAGGGAATTTAGGATGACTTAGATCACCACTCTTGACTACTAACAGTACTAATTAAATTATTTATGTATCAGACTGCAAATCTATATACTAAAACACAGGAATATGGAAATTAGCACTAACAAATGAATCATATCCACGTGACTGATATACGAGGTGTGTAAATTAAGCAATGATACTGCTTATTTTACCTGGTTTTATTCCAATACCTCGCAATTCAACACCATCCCCATTAAAGAAACTGACTTGGAAAGCCACACAGCGCTGGAGGCTGGAACTCGGATACTGGAATCGCCTTCAACAATGTCTCTTGAGGTTTTTTCAATCTAGAGAAGAGGAAAATGTCACAAGGACTCAAATCAGGCGAATAGGGAGGTTAAGAAGCCACAGAAATATTCTGTGTTAGGTTACCTTACTTGATATTGTAAGTGAGACACTGAGATGTTATAACATGAATACATAAATAGATACATTTAATTAGAATTCTTTTAGGATGAGATGGATTGGGATTAGTTTCATATTGATTAGTAATTTATTATCATAAAGTATATGTTGCTGCCTCCAGTCTTTCGGTTACAAACGACAACGCCTTAAAGACGTGCCATCAGACCTTAAGCATCGCTGATTGATATTGACATTAATAAATTATTGCCTAATCAGAAACATTTTCTCTGAGAACAGTGTTAGTGATGCTGATCCCCGATCCAATTGGCGGACATAGTACACAGCTGCAACGGACGGAGTAAATCTACGATGTATTTAATAAACATTCCAGCCTTCTCCCTTATCTTCTTTTTATCGCTTCTCTCCATACCTTACTTCCCCTTCCCCTTTCCTCTTCGCTCACTAAGTGTACGAGTGAGTCAATCTGAGGGTAATTAAACTTGCTTTTTCTTAACTTGATAAACAACACAAATTATTTTAAAACACGAGTAAGCAATGCTTTTGAAAATATAACTGGGTGCTAAATAGATAAATACTTTTGTTTTTTAAGTAGTCTGCATTAACCACAATTTAATTAACACGCTTCATTTCCTTAAGTTAGCGAAGTAATTCTTTATCCCGTACCTTGGGTTAGAAAGTATTTTCATATTTGTTAAATGACTTCTTCAAAACAAAGAATGAAGAGTTTTTGTGGGTTTGAAGCCATTTTTCAGTGTTGCCTAAGTAAACAAAAGTTTGGTGCTTTTCAGTTGATCAACACGAATGTACCCAAAAAGAGCTGGGTTATGCCCTAATCCTGAAATAAATTACATGAGATTAAATTTATTCTATCAGAATATATCGGTGTGTTAAATTTCCGTGAATAACTAGATTTATAATAAGCACTCTTTGAACATGCTGCAGTTTACTGGATTCCCACGTGTGTTATCTTAAGAAGTCGTGTATGTTTATGAATTTGCTAGGTGATAATTAAGATAAAATGTGGCGTTACACAAAATATCCTATTTAGATGACGTAGGCTGTCAAAATTATATTCAAATTTCATATTTATTAATAGAAATAATTTTAAAGTACAAAATATTAATTAATTTGCATATAGTACGTTGAAAATATGTTTATCTGCTACAGAAAAAAATATCAACATTCTAACTTGAAAATTACACGCAGGAGATAATTTTGATCAAACACTTGTAAATTCACTAAACTTGACTTGGCATTTTTAGCATAACCCCGCATTAATCGCTTGGTATCAAAAGGGATAATCACATGTAATATATTTCAAGTTATTTTGTAACATATTTCACTAATTGGAATTGCTTTGTGTTTTCTGACTGAAAGTTAAAATAGCAATAATTGTTAATAAGGCAAAGCTGAAGAATGGCGTCAAAGCTATCTTGAATTAAGGTAAACATCAAGCAAGTAATCAATAGATGTAGGAGCAGGCAGCACGTGTGTTTGCGGGAAGCCAGTAATCGAACGAGGGCGCAGTAGAATCAGTTCACTATTGACTCTCAGGCGCTTTGTACTGCCTGACTCTGCAGTGCCACTAAAATGCATCGTTACGTACTTCCTGTAAACACTCGTAACGTCGCCTCTGTTGTGATCAGGAGACGCCATTTTCGACGCTGCTGTCGAATAGCCTCCGGAAATTTCCTGGCCGTCTTAGGATGACAAACATTGAGCCTTCCTCAAGCTCTCGCCTTCTCTAACATTAACCTCAGCCTTTCACTTCTTGACATTGTGCGCGTCGCGTCGGGCCATGAAATGCTTACTTCTTTTTTATATTAATTTCACAAGTCACGACTTCCATCTTTTGTGGTTAAGATTGAAATTTAGATCTTGGGTGTCTGCATTAGGTAGATTTCTTTAGAAAGCGACCTATTCCAATGGATGCTATGTTGCGACTTCCAGAAAAATGTCGACATATCTATGCGTCTCACGTCCCCCAGATCCCAAGAACCACCGTCACATCAAAAGTTTATACATAACTAGCAACCCAGCCCGGCTTCGCCCGGGAACAGTTGTGAATGCATTACGTGATAAGCGCTTCTTTACGATGTCAATGAACTAGGATCTATATCCGTTTTACGTCTCGGCATGATGGGTTAAAGTCACTGACTGGACTATTAACTATATTATCATGGAGATGCATGTGCAACAAATTCTTGTCAGACGTAATTTAAGAATGGCGAGGTGCATGAAGCACAAATCCCCCTTCCATCCAATCTAAAAACACTGCTTTTGGACGATATATTGAATAAAGAGATGTGCTTTCGCGTACGTTTTTGTAGAACTTTTCATGCTGAACAATTCTTACACTCATTTTATATTGATATTTTTAACGGTTTGCCCAGCGTAAGCTTAAAATGCGCACGGATGCCAGGATTTTTTTCGACTTTTTCTCTGAAATCGTTACTGCTTGGCCTCCTTTGATCATAAATAAATCATTTTCTACAGAAATCATCCTCGAGATATGCTTTAGAGAATGGTGAAAACCGAATCAAAATCCATCCAGTGGTTCTTGAGTTTACCCGTAACATCCATGAATCGGGGACTTTGTTTTATACTAAGTAGAGATTTATATATATATATATATATATATATATTATTTATTTATTCGTTAATTTCCCATAAGGAGAGCGTTACAACACAATCAATTTTTCATGTTTTTTTCCTGGCCCTTTCTTCTATTTTCCCAAAAACCTCTCATATACACACTGTGCTTCCTCTTTGTCTCTTCTGTCCACTTTTTTCATGGTTGTCTCATGTTAAGAGTTTGCTCAAATTTCTGTTGTCTAAGTTGATGAATCACACACCACAAACTAGAATAGTGTATGTCACTTTGTACAGATTCTAGGACACATTAAAACTAGGGAGTTCCTTTTCAAACACCTTGTATATCTATGTACCAGGTGAAATCAGCTGCCTGTAATAATATTGTTTTATGCAGCCGAACTAGCGCGTGATGTCAGGCAGGTCGATATTTCTCTGCTTGCATTCCGTGTGGCACTAATGCACTGCAATCATATCCCGCAAACGATACTGAACAAAACTTTATTTCCCCCCTAGATGTGACTACAGACAAATAACCACCAGGTTATATGTTGAACATCGTAAGAGATCTCTGAGCAGAACACAAGAGCATGCGGACTTTCATTTCCATAGGTACTGTAGGTATTGTAGTTGCAGTACAGTAGCCTAATACTGTTCTTTCATTTGCGGTTCTTGGATATCGTGGCCATTTAACCTCATGTACTTGGGTGTATCTACAATATGTCCGACACCCTGTGTGATTATGGTGTCCGTAAGAGAGTGTGTATTTGCATTCGAAACTAGGATGGGGAAGGAAACGCCGAGGCTCTAAGTTGGTAACCATCTCGTCATTTGCTTGGGGCAGAATTGGGAAACTACGGAATTCCTCTTCCAGGATGGCTGAGGAGGGAATTGAACCCATCTCTTTTCAATTCTACCTAAAGAGGCTGAGTGTAGCCTCTTCAAATCCTCAGACCATAATTAAATTTCATAACAAAGCCTGGACTCAAACCCAGAACATTTGGGCTCGGAGTTTCACTATGTATTGCAATATCACAGAAGAGGTGTGAAATTGGATCAGTCGATTCTGTGTTCTAGAGATAGTTGTCTTGCACAGCATATAGGCTACAGTAGACTATATTTAACTTAACCTGAATGTGATGATGTTCGATTCACGAACGAAATATTAAGTAGTGAAGTGTACAGTGTGTTAAATGTTTAATCTACAAAAATTCAACCAAAATATCTGAAGTTTTTAGTAGAATATATTAAAATGCATAAAGTTTTACCATTGTTGTGAAATAGTTGTTATCCGTATTGACGGTCGATATCTACATCTTAATGAATAAACCGCCTAGTCGAAACAGAATATATTAAAAGTCGGCAATTTTCCTAGGTTTATGCCGTGTCTTGTGTGGGGTTTCACCAGCAAACACCAAGCTGGCTCATCAGCGGGATCTTGGTGCCCAGACTCCCACAGGAGTAGCAAACTGTGCGCTACCTCACTTCTTATGAAGCGCACCTGTGCTTCTTTACTGCTAGACCCAAACTCCTTTCATAGGATGGGAGGTAGTGCACTGTTTGCTACTTCTGTGGGAGTTTGGGCACGGACACCAAGAGCCCGCTGATGAGCCTGCTTGGGGTTCCTGGGCGAAACCCCACAGAAGACACGGCATAAACCTAGAAAAAATGCTGAATTTAAATTCCTTGTCCGTAAAAAACAATAGGATACCAGAATATATCAACTTAACCTTACGAAAGTAATTGGAATTTTCTATTACGTATTGACCGCTTGAAGAGTATTTTACATAGATATGGTGTTGGTTCATTTCAGGGGCTTGGGGCTCGTTTCATATACAAGTTTTTCAGTTGTAAATAAATAAATAAATAAATAAATAAATAAATAAATAAATAAATAAATAAATAAATAAAGCACTTAGCTTTCATGTACTAATAAGAATGACGGAGACAACACATCGATAGACCATCAGCGTTGAATATGTAGATGAGGTCTTGTTCAGAGGCAAAGACTGGGCGCGGTCAAACTTATATATTGAAATATGCTCAAATGTGGCAAGGTTTGTCAGATCACTAACACAACACTTTGCTGATAACTCGTGAATTCCTTATGAGCTCGTTCATATTTTATTATGCGATGCTTTTTATCGGCGTTATTTTTTTCAGTGCTGCCTTATTTATTATTCAGTTTTAATTCATATAGATGTGGAAAATCCCTCTACTTCTCTTGTTGAGGAATCCATGTTTTCAACGCAAAACACGTCATGTTTGTTAGGTTGGAATATGCAATAAATGAGACAAGCAAAAATACATCTTTTATAACTAGCTCTCATACCAATCCCTAAGTTCATAGTTTAATGATTCATGAGTCTACTTTCAACTGTTGCAAAAAATGAAGGTAGGCTTATGAGACCTACACGGGCCGAAGTTGTCAGTCTGCCGGTGTGTTGTAATAAAATTCCTAGGTTGGGTGCTGCACTATGTTGTAATAAAATATAATTCGGTGGGTGCCAGTTCATAAGCACAAAGTTTGTGAACGATTAAACAAATAATATTCGGCAAAGCACAGCAGAACTCTCCCTTCTCAAGTCGTAGGATGATACAATCACCAATCAGAATCATTAGATGGGAGGTAAGATACTATGCACTGTAAATAACAACTTACGCATGTGGGGAATACATTTAAGTGGTGTTAGTGGGATCCGTGGGATGCCTATGGCTCTGATATAAATGAAATAGCATTTTCAAGATAGCAGCAAAAATCACTCCCAGGGAAAATGACTTTGGTTTGGGCATACTCGCTTTATGGTTGGTACATCATAGGCTAACGCACATTATTTTCGCGATTTAATTCGCTTCTTATATAATTTCTTGCAACTCAATTCCGATCTCTCCATACATATTAGTTTTATTTGAGTGTCGCAACAGTTCAAATCTGAATTCCTTCATGGATAATCTTCTTCCTATTTCATCTCCATTATTATATCTTTTCTCTGAATAAACAATTAGAGTATCTCTCTTTGCTATACGCTCTAATGCCATTAGTTCACGATATTACCACTACAATAGTTCCAAAGCCGCAGCAGCGACCTTGCACGTCTTAGTAAAGCTTCCTTAGTTCTGCGTTTCACCACAATAAGAGCTTCAGCCACCATCTTGCACGTTACGCATGTAAAGTCTGTTTAGTTCTGCGTTTCTCCACAATAACACCTTCAGCCGCCATCTTGCACGTTATTTATATAAAGTCTTGTTTGCATCCATTATAATTCCTTCTCCATAGTTTCTTTACTCCATGCTAGCATATCAGGGTGCAGATAATAAGATACCAATACAAGTACATCTATGAATCTTCTCAGGAATGCCCCAATCACACCTCCCTCCAACAGCTCATCTCAAGTTAACCAGTTCGCCCTTAAACAGTTCCAATCATGGTTTCTAGACACGCGTTACAGTGTGTGTGAGAGAGTGTGTGAGTGAGAGTGTGTATATCTGCCCCCTTCCCCTATCAATTCAAACACGACGAAACCGAATTGAACGAAATTTGGTACAGAGGTAGCACTAGGAAAGGGCACCTCAGTGCCATGTTTTATAATGCCGCCATATATACCAGAACTGAATGGCGACCACTCAAACGTTCAAAACGTAAAATCAAATTACGACTAATCATCCAATCTCTGCCAAATTTGGTAACAACATGCCTTCATATGGGACGTCTCTTGCGCCCAAACTACAAGGGTCATCTGCCAGGCCACTTCAAGAAGGCGGCCGTGTGAATTGTGCAACCATTATAATTCATAAGTTTGAACCCCCAGTTCCGATTATCAAACCGAGAATGGTTAAACTGCCCTAAAGGACGTGACCCGTTCGGTATTTTAAGTTAATATTATAACATTACACGGTAGTTGTGACTTTGAAGAGCCGAGCCATCTCGGTTACAAGACAAAATGGCAGCTGATATCTTGTGCCTGGCCTATATTTCCCTGGTTTGAGTATTGCATGCAATTAGTTCCACTGACAGAACTATTATAAACTTTGTATGAAATGCTTTACAATAAAAATATACATCACGGAAGAAATCGTTTAGTCCAAATTTATTATTTGCTAAGACGTTGTATGTAAGTCAACTGATAACGATGATTTTCGGTGGACATGTTTGGGTGTGTGGTTAAACATTTCTCTTTTACCCCTTTGGCTGGGGTTCAATACCTATCAGAGTTGGTTGTTGTTGCTTGAATGCTTTTATATTTATTATTTTGTAAATACCCAGACGTTATAAAATTCAGCATTATATTGTGCATATACCATGGAAAATATATATTTAATTAAAACAACATTCACCACCGGATCTTCACGAGATATATCTAACAGCAACCATATGAACTATGAGGGTGGCGGCCAATTGGATGTGAGCTGCACACCGCCCTGGACGTTGGATCAGCTGTAATTGAAAAGGTTCATCTTATGGCCGCTAGAACGCACTCGCCCTATTTGGATTGTCCTATGAGAAACTTTTCTGCTAGATGTCAGGACTGGTCTCTGTAGGACTCCGTTGGTTTATCTTCCGTTGTCATTCTAAACGCATCAAATTTGAAGAATGACAAGTTGATAATACGATAAACTTTTATTTTAAAGCGTTTGAAACAGCCTATTGTGTGTCATTTTGAAACGTAATTCGAACTAAAGACCAAAACGATCCCTCATAGTACCTGTACTCTACCTGTTGGTGCTAGTTCAGGATAATAATTAATACTTTTATTACTGCCCAAAAGCAGTCGAAAATAATGAATGAACATTTACACTAAAATTGTGCTCTGGCGATTTGAATTGCATAGTCATTGATTGTTTTCTTCCACTTCTGAGCTCTAAGTGGAAACTTTCACATGTGTGTCCACATAGTTGGCATTCACACGTCACTGTAGGGTCATGGAAAGATTTGATAATACAATTAAGGTGGTGAATGCCATGGACAGACAGACGTGTAAACACAAGCCTCAACTCAAAGTTGGATGTTGCCCACGTCCGTTCGATCCGTTCGTCTCCGGTTCCATTAAAATTCTTGCGGTATGTCTTCCATATTTTCTTCAATGATGTTTGTCGTTATTCCGACGCTTTGGTGTTTGGTACAGGTAAATAGTTTCTAAGGTCTTCAACCAAGAAATGATTCTATTATACTCCTTGATAAAGACAAAGAGTTATAACTATACCCATACATTTAGCAGAAAGTAGGCTAAATGTTCTTTAGTGAACATATTGTTTCATATCGAAATATTACTTGAAATGAAAAATCATGTGAAAGCTAAAGCTTAAACATGAATTTAGGGCACAATAAAAATAACAAACATACTAAACAACAGTGGACCAAATTTTAGCAATGTGACGCTAGTACCAGGAGTTTCTTCCGAGTACATGATTGTGGGCACCGTAATATAAATTATTTATAGTGTTTCATTATTCCACATTCAAACAAAGATTCTTGAAGATAATCCCAGTTGGCCAAGGGCGATTGGTAAGACTCTCTCCGGTGGAGCAACTCCCATAATCACAATCCTAATAATTACACTTAATCGCACTACTCATGTCACCACAGAAATACTGATTTAATGTACACTGATGTACACTGAGCTGATGACCAATATGTCATAAGACCCTAAAACGAATTAAAAACAACATCAAATAAGAATTCATAATGTTTGTCAGGGTTTGGTCGATCCTTGAATCGCGTGAATATGTAATACCAGTCAGTGTGACGCACGAGCCTCACAAGTAAACTGCGAGTTTCTCCAAGTCCGTACAATGACATCTAGGTGGTTGGTGAGCTGATAAGGACCGGGAGAAATCTAATCACTAATTAACGGCCCCATTAGCTTGGTAACAGTGTGCTACTGGTGGACCAAATGATCCAGGAAACGACGCGAGGTATTGAATGTACTGTAGTCCTTGGGAAAGGGAGACTGCTGTAGTTGTAATCACTTGCTCAATGCTAAAATGATGTCCGTTAATGATATGCATGTATGACTACCGCCATCTCTTTTAGGTTTCTGTGGATCGGGGGTTAGCTGAAATTAGCTTTCTTTTAAAGTGACAGATGATTTTACAGCCGAATGCCCGTCCTAATGCCAACTTCGTCACAGAAGATAATTAAAGATGGTCTGTTAGAAGGTAGCGTCCTGATATTTGCCAGGAGTTAAGAATCATACTATTGCAAGTCACCAGCCATGATGGCCAAGATTGCTCACCTGCTAACTCATGCCACGCTGGCATCGGGAAAGCATGGGTTGGAATCCCACCTCAGCCGTTCTCAAAATGGGTTTCGTAGATTCCCATTTTCACCACCAGGAAAGTACCGGGACGGTTCCTTTCAACACTTCCACGGCAGAATTTCTTACAAGAACCTTTCCTTGATCTTTCCCTCATTAGACCCATGTTAGCGGTCACCTGTCACCATCTCCAGTTGTATCTGTTGACAAAGTGTGTTCAGCTCCCAAACACCGTCCTTATAACGGTAGAGCAATTATACCTCGCAGAGTCCGTAGGTGAAGCCGAGTTGGGAGGATAAGCTATTAAAAAGAATTACGGTATTTCAAGGATGGCTGAAGGTGGATTTATATCAACTCGACTTACGAGTTGGGAGATTACGTGGTCAAACAAAACTTTATTTGCTACCCCAGTTGATTGTCCCTTAAATATTAACAACAATCTCAATAATTGATCTAAATAAATCCATTTACTTCCCCTATTCGAGTTAACCAGGGGTTTAGACAAGTTTCACTCACAGACACAAGTATATGGAAGAGATGTCCCTATTAACTACAAAGAAAATAAGAACAAAAGGGTACACAAGGAGAAAATAATAATTCAGAGAGACAAACTCTTAAAATTTGAGAAGAACTTTAATTTTCAATCATCGCTTCGTGGTGTAGTGGGTAGCATTCTTGGCTGTAACCTCGAGGTCCAGGTACACTCACCCTCGTTAGGTGGAATTTAGAAAATGTGGATTCAAACTTCTCATCAGCCATCTTAGAAGTGAATTTCCGTGGTATCCCACTTTTACTCAAGGAAAATGTCAGAATAGTTCTTAAATTGAGGCCACACCCGCCTCCTTCCAAATCCTAGTTTTAATTAAAAATATATACACAACTTTAGACAGCACTTTAATGCAGGTAATCAGGAAAATCATGCACACACCCAAGTAAAACGGGCTAATGACCACGATGTCACAATACCCTAAATGAAACAACAAAATAGCATTCATTCCATTTCCGGAAACTAAACAGACAGCAGCTTTCCGTAGAAATCAGTCACCGATATGACGCGGAACCATCCCTATAGATTACACTGGAGGTAGATTATAATTTTCAATATTCAGCAAATAAACAAGCCACATTTGAAATCACAGAGTTCATTTTCCAATGGAGGTAGATCAAAGCTTTTATCTGTCGAGATGATTTATCCCGAGTTTCATTGTAGGTATACCACGAGTACGCATCGTGGTACAAAGAGAAATATTAATTAATATTCAGTAATTGGATGTGCCCTTTGTTGCAGAACAAGAAATGATCACAGCGAACAAAAGCATAACCCACTGGCATGACGTATTTCTCCCCCTTAGAACTCCGTGCCAGCCCTCATTTTGGTTCTTTGTAGTCTGAATACAGGGTGGACAGAATATTATTATGCAGCCGGGAACATACGCTCTCCAGAACACCAAGCTCCGTAGGACATGAAAACTGTATAGTAAGAGATGTGAGGTTTATGATAAAACAGGAGGAAAAGTACGTCCCGATCGACAACACCGCTTGCGATTCAAGTACTACGCGTAAACCAAGTATAGATGGGCCGGTCATTCGTGCCCGGTCGTCAGCGCGTGAGACTTCTTCTTAAAGCCCGAGTAGAACACTGAGCCCACTGAATATGCACAACCGCTGCTGAGGACACATAGCGCACTTTATTTGCATTGATCACAAACGTATAAAGGCTCACTTTGGGTAGAGATACCACTGCGCACCTAACATGTACCGGTCAATAAGGAACGTCGCACGTATAAACTAGTTTTGGGTCTAAATATCAACTGATTTGAGAAACGTAAACATGATAACACGAAGCCTCCGTGGCTTAGGCGGCAGCACGCCAGCCTCTCACCGCTGGGTCCGTGGTTCAAATCCCGGTCACTCCATGTGAGATCTGTACTGGACAAAACGGAGGCAGACAGGTTTTTCTCCGGGTACTCCGGTTTTCCCTGTCAAAATTTCATTCCAGAAACACTCTCCACTATCATTTCATTTCATCTGTCATTCATTTAATCATTGCCCCAGAGGAGTGCGTCAGGCCTCGGCAGCCGGCACAGTCCATATCCTCGCCGCTAGATGGGGGCTTCATTCATTCCATTCCTGACCCGGTCGGAGACTGGAAGCACGCTGTGGATTTTCATTTCAAACATGATAACACGTAACAGAAAAGTAGGCAGCTGGTATCTAAGCGAAGGTCACGCAGGCAGGCCATGA
The DNA here is from genome assembly GCA_946902985.2 of Meconema thalassinum. Lineage (NCBI taxonomy): Eukaryota > Metazoa > Arthropoda > Insecta > Orthoptera > Tettigoniidae > Meconema > Meconema thalassinum. The sequence goes on along the minus strand of OX336388.2, from coordinate 1,805,956,792 downwards.
GAAGGCCGGTTGGTTGGTTCCTCAGTTTAGGGGCTGCGACAACGCGGTCATGAAGCGTCGTGTCCTTTGGATGTGTGTAGAATCCGGTGTTAATTGTGGTGGCTGTATTAGTGTGTGTTATCTGTAATTCATGGGAAGCCTCCGTGGCTTAGGCGGCAGCACGTCGGCCTCTCACCGCTGGGTCCGAGGTTCAAATCCCGGTCACTCCATGTGAGATCTGTGCTGGACAGAACGGAGGCAGACAGGTTTTTCTCCGGGTACTCCGGTTTTCCCTGTCAAAATTTCATTCCAGCAACACTCTCCACTATCATTTCATTTCATCTATCATTCATGTAATAATTGCCCCAGAGGAGTGCGTCAGGCCTCGGCAGCCGGCACAGTTCAGATCCTCGCCGCTAGATAGGGGCTTCATTCATTCCATTCCTGACCCGGTCGGAGACTGGAAGCAGGCTGTGGATTTTCATTCATCTGTAATTCATGTAATGACTGCAGACGAACTATTTCAAGCAGTTCCTACTTTTGCTACCAAATGCTACCGTCAACGACAACTAGCTGTGAACTTGCCTACTAGATGCCACCGCAACCAGCACCTAGCTGTGAACTTTGGAACTTAGAGCGTTAAGCAAAGATAAACAACTAATTTTAGCTTCACACAATTGAAGTTAGTGGAAGGTTCATTTCCATGCCATAAATCTATGACATGGGGCCACCGGCTTCACTTCCCAACCAAAGGAAGGCATACTGAGGGATTATTAACGCTCTTATAAAATCCGACGACTTCGCCCGGGTTTGACCCCACAAAATTGGTCATAGAAGCTCAGCATACTACCAACTACGACACCAACGCCGATTGAGAAGCCCAGTCTCGTGGAGAAGGAGGGAACCTGTCCAATTGAGCAACCTCCTACAAAGTGATTGCAGAAACATGGATATTTGGGAGAAGCTATCGGCTTACATGGATCCACCCAACACATATTTATTTATATTTTGTTCTGCTACACAACATGGAGCAACACAAAGTAATAGAGCGTACTATTGGTGCGCTATGCATGGTAATACTGTATATTGTAACAAATATTTTTCCACTAAAGAACAGACTTTCTAGTATAGACTACAATTTTCACTCTCGTAACTACAAGTCTGGGAAAAGGCAAATGATTTTCGTAGGGAGATAATGGTTTCTACGACCACCACGGTGGGTGAGTGGTTAACGTGTCGGATTACCAACCCCAAGCTTGCAGGTTCGCCCCTGGCCATGGTAAGTGATTTTTTGAAAGGCGACAAAAATCATGACATGGATGTCATATGTTGTTTGCATGTTAAAGAACCCATTTTAATTCAGTAGGCCATGTTCAATGGCAAAATTAATCTCGGGATTTTACGCAACACAAAGTTCCTCCGTTCTCTACTACAAAGCGCTGTAGTGTCATGGAGCTTAGATATCTAACCTCCTTGACTTTCATAGCGTTCAAAGGAACGACAAAATTCGACATGCCAGCTGCCCTCTGGGTGTCAATTAACAAAGCTTGCACCCGGCGCTCGAGGCCATATGATATTATAATTACGACCTGATGCCCATTCTGGCGCAAACTCATTTGGAGGAATTATTTAGAAATTAAATTAGTAGATTTTGTGAAAGGGTTAGAAGGCAGCAGCCGAGTCCTGTTATAAGGTACCAGCTCAGCAATTTGCCTGATTTGAAAGTGCCACCATTTCAAGGAGGGTCAATAGTGGGGATCCTTGTCGGGAAATAGTCTTGCACCTTAGCGCTCGTTGCCTGTCATTTAGCTCCTTTGCAGTATACCTTTCAACGGGCAAACGTCATGCTGTACTCATATAAAAAATCATGTCAGAATCTAATTTCGCCATTGGGCCATGAAGTGTCGCGAATTCTAGTACAACTACCGCCCACAGCACAGCTTGCTGACTGTCGTATCAAGCTGCGCTCCATTCTAACCCTCAAGTTAGTTCTGGTGGATCCAGGAGTTGAACTCAGGACTTCCAAGGTTGTTTCATTTGAGGGGCTTGGACATCGTGGTCCCCACGTACTTAGGTGCGTCCAGGATTTGTCTGAAAACCTGGGGTAATGTATTAGCTGAATTAGTGGATGTACTTGTAATTGAGATGAGAATTGGGTGGAGGACATCGTGGCTTTAAGTTAGACGTATAAATGGGCAATTTTTCCAGGATGGCTGACGTAGGAACCAAATCCCAGTATTGATTCACGACGTTAAGTGTACCCTGTTCCAGTCATCAAAGAAACCCAAACCCCGTGGCACTACAGCTCACGAAGGGCCTAGGCCTACCAAGCGACCGCTGCCCAGCCGTTTGGTTTGCACATTGCGGGGTGACGCATGATCTGTGTGGAGATTCATTTACTTTTAGGCATGTCCCAATAATTTCGATGATATTGTGTTGAACGACTGAGGAATTGCAACATCAATTGTAGGTATGTGTATCCAGTCCACCCTTTATTATTCTTGGGGCGCTGGCACACTGTCAGGCAGTTAGGCCTACTCATTTGTCCTCACCACGCAGGCCCGACGAGAGTGCCTGGCTTTGCTGAGGGACCAGGGGTGGTAGATAGGCTTAGAGTAGACCACTTTATTTAAATTAATGTTCAATCGATTAAGAAATTTTCTGATATGACTATCCTTAGATGTAAAAACAGCCGTGGATATTATCCAATACATTACAAATAGGCTAGATCATTCATTTTTTTCTCTAAAAGTTATTGGTTTTATCGTTTTTGTTTTTATGCCAGGGAAAAGTCAAAGTTAACAGAGTTGTTCATCTTATTTATAACGTGCTTAGAGAGCGATAAATTTTTAATTCAATCTCTGAAAAAATCGAATATTATTTTACTCCATACATTTCTAAAAGGGGTAATGACTTCTTCTTGCAGTGCCCGAAGATGTTCAAGTACAGCGAAAATAGAATTGTCAATGCACGGTGATCAAATTTTTTAAGTAAGAGAGCAACCAATGAGAGACAAAAAGAAAAAGAAAAGGAAAAAGGAGAGTGACTGAATAATTGAAAACCTATATAATTAATTAATGTTATTGGTTTTTCGTCCCTTTTAACAACTCTGGCTTTTAGAGGCGCCGGGGTTCCGGAATTTTGCCCCAAAGGAGATCTTTAACGTGCCAGTAAATCGACTGACACGGCTCCCCCGCATTTGCGCACTCTCAAGTGTCAACTGAATGAGCCTGGATAGGAACCGGCAACCGTGGGTCCAGCAAGCGAGAACGTTGCCCCTGAGCCACGAAGCCAGTCGAAAACTGAAATCCAAGCAATTTGATATTCAATTAGGCAAGTCAAATTCCACGGAGATTTTATCGCTTAAAAAAATCGGTCGATAATAACCGTACTACCAAAATTATCTCAAAGGTTGGACAAATATGAAGGGGCCCGGAAGACGTTATCCTAGGGTCCGTGATCACTCTCTACGGCCCTGCTCACACGGCTGAGTGCACCTCGTTTTAACCCTCACGACATTTTCAAAATTCTCTGATTGAACTGGGAATCAAACCCGGGTCCTCTGGGTGAGAGACAGGTGCGCTACTCTAACACAACGGGACCGGCTCTCCAGACATCAGACCAGAATTAAATTTCTTGGCATAGCCAGAAATCTAACAAGTACTTCCGGGGTGATCCTAGGTAAGAGGAAACCGTGCACAACGAGTTGTATTAGCAGCGAGCGATGAATAACGACGCCAACTACTAGAGCAGCAGTTATAAGATGTCGTCCATCAGAGTTTCCTGCTCGGCGAGTGCTAAGTGCCAAGCAACGCCGACACCGGCAGCGGAGAATATGCTAATTCCTTAAGTAATGTTCGCCTTCTTCCTTCAGCACTTGGGCAGATAGTGTCAGACTACACACTTCTCAAGAAAACGAAACGTTAAGCGATATAAATGTTCTGCATAATGAAGTTCATAGCGCTGAATAATAACTAATGGAGATATAGTAATTTCACGAAATATGTGTGTTGAAGTGTGCAAGCCGAGTATTTTCAAGACATTAGTTAAAAACAAATATACAGTGGTTACATTATATAGCACAGTTGACGAATATTTTGAACAACGTTAGATTAGTAGCTTTTTTCTAGAATATAGACTACGCGTAAAGTAAACCAATCTTTCAGAGATGAGGATGATGATAATTGTTGTTTTAAGGGGCCTAACATCTAGGTTATCGGCCCCATCTTTCAGAGACGCTAGTGAAGAGAATTCATTATAGGTTATCCAGTATGTACTGTATGTATGTATGAATGTGTACCAGGTGAATCAGCAGCCCGTAGTAATATTGTTTTATGCAGCCCAATTAGCATTGTTCTTAGGAAGGTCGATATTTCTCTGCTGCATCCCGTAGGAACTAATGCACTGCAAGCCTATCCTGCAAACGATACTGAACACTAATACCTTTCCCCCGATCTGACTACAGACTATTACTTGGGAGAAATAATAATGTTCAGTATCACTTGCGGGATGTGCTTCCAGTGCAGTAGTACCATACAGGACGCAGCAGAGGAATATCGAATTTCCTGATAACACGCGTTAGTTTGGCTGCATAATATAATAGTGTTAGGGGCAGCTGATTCACCTGGTAGATAGTTGTTTAGCTTTGTCTTATTGACAATTGGTATTGTAACTTTTCAGTCGGTCAACATAATACAATCCCAATTACTGGAACCTGCGAAAAATTAACCTGAGTAGAATTATATACTCGTATGATTAATATATCTTCCCATAACAATTAATACCGCGTATCTGACAATGCTCTTCTCTTCTAATAGTTTCCTTACGATTGGTCACGCCTCCCATCCGTGTTTGGATGAGTCGTCCAACAGAACAATTCACATTAGGTTCATTTTCCTGTATGATAAATATTTTATATGCATATGTTTATTTTCTTTAACATTCATTTTAAAGTAAGGCCCTGAACAGAATATGTGCTCATTTTTATTCATTTATGTATATGTCTTAGCCCAGGAAACATTTTTCATAGAAACCCTAAGACTGAATATGCATCTGCAGCAGCACACTCCAGCATACAAAGCACTGTCACAAGAGCTACAAAGAGAAAGGCCTCGAAGAAATATTCTACAATACAGACGCAATGATCAACAAGCATTGGATGAAAGAGGAATACGAGATGAGGCACCTGATGACACGCTTTGCGATACACAGTTTTCATCATCGTATTTGTGCCAGGAAATCCTTTCACCAGGCTAGCCAGGAGTGTATCATGTGTTTTGTGTGGGAGAAGTATCACGGAATGGAGTGCAAGTAGAAAACAGTTTCTATGATTTAATTTTGCCCCGATTCTTGAGTTAAGTGTTATTTAGCCCGATGTAGTGTACATATTATGCACATTGTGCGCAATAAATTCGTTATTTATGTTCATTGTCTTGGATAAATAAAGGTTCATATTGCCGACATATCTTAAAATCTATCACTCTTTAATGTAATTTCAGTCACAAGCTGCCACAATTATAATTGATACAGCAGGTTTTTTAATTGCTCACAGCAAGTTCAATTTCTAGTAGTTCCAACTTTGGCTACCAGATGGCACTGTCACTGACACCTAGCAGCGAACGTTGTAACTTGATAGAGCGTTTCTAAGCAGCTAAATATAACTTACAAATTTCGGCAACACACTACCAATTGTAGTGGTAGGTTCTTTTACATGCAATAAATCTATGACATGGGCCCACCGGCTTCACTTCCTCTCCAAAAGAAGGCATACTGATGGATTTTAACGCTCTTAAATTCCGACGACTTCGACCGGGTTTGAACCCGCTATCTTGGGCATAGCAGTTCAGCATGTTACCGTCTACGCCACCAAAGCCCCTCATAATAATAATCATACTAGTAATTGTAAGGTCACTAGCTACCAGACGTAGATCTCTTGATTGATTTAGAGCTATTTAGGCTATCACCTTTGGAATTTTGGCGTTCAGTTTAGCACTGCCATATAATCATCAAATATGACGCACACAATATTTCCCGAGGTGACGTCGAACAACTTGAAGTGCCGTTCAGTTCAAAATTCCGAAATTCTCGGCCGTAAATCGAACCCACTTCCTTGGAATCTTGAAGCAGGCACTATACTATTAATCCCCTAAGGATGCCACAAATAGCCATAAATTACCCTATGTTTACTGCCAGAAAGTTAAAACGTGAATTCTGTTGATTTCCGAGAAGAAAAACTCATTGTGGTTTGAAAGACGTATCTCATTAAAGTAGGCCTATATCTTAGTCTTTGTGCAAGCTCTTCACGATTTAAGAGTTTATGAAAATCAAATGAAGGTGGAGGAAAATTGATCTTTAAACGCAACTTCTTCATACATCTCAAGGAAATTAACAGTGTCATATCGGAATGTATCCAAGCACCTATCTTAGCACAAGAACTAGGAAGAGAGGGTTCCTGTCTCTTGTGGATGAGGACCTGGCAAGTAAAGGGAGACAATACACTCTTACTGGAGAAGTAATGAAGAGAGCGTGCCAGCTTATCAGAGGTAGTCTTCTTGACAAGATGACAGCCCCTACAGCGATCCATCACGAGTCCTGGCAGTGTGCCATAACCCAATGACTGGACCAACTAATTGGCCACATAAACCATCATATTATGGTGATCAATACAGGATAGGTCACTCACCTCATATTCAGCTGTGTCTCCACAAAGAGTGGAAGGAAGGAAGATTGTGGTGGTTGATGTTTTAAGAGGCAAAACATCGAGGTTATTATGAATGAAAGAACACCAAGGATATCTGACACTAATAATGTACAATTTTGCTAGAGAAGGATAAAAAACGAAAAAGAAATAAGTATGAAAGAATTCCAACACCTTGAAAAATGAGGGAATTGGGAAAAGAAAACCGGTGCAAGTGAGAAGTGGAAATTTAAGTTTCCTTGGGCTTCGTATATATTAATGGCACCAGGTCGGAAGAGTACGGGACATGAGTAAGGGAGGTTAATAGAAAAGTAGCCTGGCACAATTAAGTGGAAGCAACCCCTGGGTGGGGAAGAGAGAATCGGAAGACAGAACTGAACAAAAAGACGAGAGAGAAGAATAATACAGAAAATAACTAAGAAGTGGTGAAGGAAGGAAGGAAGGAGAAATAAAGGAAGAAATGGAAGGACATACGTTGGAAGGATATAAGGAGAGAATAATACAAGATCAAGGAGAAGAGAGGAAGAAAAGGAAAACTGGAGGGAAGTAGTAAGAACGTACAATGAGAAGCAATAATGGAAGGAAAGAATTGTAAGAAGGCAAGACTGTAGAAGAGGCCAATAAGGACAGAGACAAGGCAAGAAGAAGGTGAAAGAATGAAAGAAAGAAAGAAAGAAAGAAAGAAAGAAAGAGTCAATGAATGAATCAATGATTAATTGATTAATGAAACTATCCGATGCTTGGACCTGCTGGTCTCTTGTGCCTTTGGCTTTGCTGAATTTGTCAGTTAAACTTTCATTAATATCCTCATCACATACTTTTCTCAGTACTACATACCCCTCTACTCGTCCTATTGAAGATGGAGTCGTGCTTGCAGTAATTTATTGGCATCGCCTGGAGCTGGGGAGCCATTTTGAATATGTGAGCTCTTTCCGAGATGAGTCTATTGGGTTATTGACCCTAGGGGTGAAAGCGAGGATATCTTATCGCGGTCTGTAAAACAAATGAGATTCTGTCCTCATAAAGCCTCCCGTCAAACACAGTAGCCGCTTTATTTACACTTACACAGATTGTACGAGTATTATAGAAATTTAAATATGATCCTCTGGTTATGTTATATGAAAATGAAATAGTGTCAAGTGTTCCCTCCTGAATTATTCGCAAGTATGTGGCTTGAATCATTCTCCGATGGATTAAGTGCACCAATATTCTGCTAGAGTGTGCCCTATAAATCTCAGAGCCGTACAGGAGGTGTTTAAAGAAAAACGGTTACAGTTCAATTATAGCCTGGGATGCTGATATAAGGGACCACAAAAATTACCCTTGTCTTTGGTTGAAATTCATGCTTCCTTAATTAGCAAGACTCCAACTCATGAAGTACAAGAGGAGGTTTACTTGCATTATACACTCCATAACAAAATGTTAAGACCATTAGCTTATAGATTCCTCGTCATACAATTTTGTCACAAATGCTACCGTGTTTATTTTAAAAATAACTAGGTCTCCCATGCATCTGTTTTTGTAGAAACCATCACGCTCAGATATTAACGTTTTGAATTACGAATTATTATCGAAATTTTGTTATTAAAAAAATAAAGCTTTCCTCCCAACAGATTAGTTTGTAGACACAAAAACATCATGTTATTTATTTTGTAGAACTACGAGGACTGTTTTTTGTCAACGTCCAATGGGCTCTATACAAATAACAGATTGACATACCAAACTGATTTTATTACTAAATGCTTGCTTGTCTTGTACTTATGTTTCAACATAATCGCCAAAACGATTGAAACATTTGTCGTATCGTTACACCAGCTTTCCAATGCCCTCTGCAAAGAATTCTGCCGTTACTGAGGTGGGTACGCCTGGAGAGTCTCCTGAATTGTTTCCCATTTGGCGAGGCGTTGCCGCCCGACCACACCTTCAATTCTCGAGAAAGGTGAAAATCCTTCAGTGATGGTATGGACTAAATGGCGGATGGTCGAAAACTTCCCACTTGAATTATTTTAGAAAATATATAGTAACGTTGGCACAGTGCGGTCGTGAATGATTTTCAACGTTTTCGAGAATAAGTTAGAAGGTATGGTTGGGCTGCAACGCCTCGCGAAAAAGGAAAAACTTCAGGAGATCGTCCAGACATACCCACCTCATAGGCGGCAGAATTCTTTGCTGAGGACATTGGAAAGCTGGAGTAACGATACGACAAATGTTTCAATCGTTTAGGCGATTATTTTGAAGCATAAGTACAAAACAAGCAAACATTTAGTAATAAAATCAGTTTAGTACGTAAATATGTTATTTTTTATGGCCCATCGGACGTTGAAAATCAACAGCCCTCGTATATGATTTCGATGAACATTTTGGCATTAAAATAACATTCCTAAAATGTCCTCATCATTTTACAATTTTCTCCGTACTTTCAGGAATGTTTAAAAAATTTACCGAGGAAGTTATATTTTTCAATAAAAGATTCATAATTCAAAAATTGGATGTCGGAGCACAACCTTTGTACATAAGCAGATGCATGAGAGGCCAAGTTATTATTTAAATAATCACGGAGACATTAGTGTATGATGAGGAATCTATAAACTAATGGTCTTAAACTTTTGTAACGGACTGTATCATGGTGAAAATAAAATATGTACTCATCTGTAGAATCTAGTGAACCTAGTGAATCTAGTCACCCACTACAGGGCAAAGAAACATTTAATTACGAGATTGAAATACTACCTTTTATTTGCCTCTTAATTATACACAAATATCTTGCAAACAATCTCACTGGGGTTAACATAAGCGATACGAGGAAGCGAGAATGGCTCCAAAATGCCCCAGCAACATATCAACCATAACCCTGGCTTTGATCAATCCCGCACCGTATGATCAACTCTAAACCGACTGAGAACAAGTCACGGAAGATGAGTAGATTCACTTTTTAAATGGGGAATGTTGGCCTCACCAGCTTGCAACAGTGGTGCACCAAGGCTGACTATTCAACATATCATGAAAAACTGCATTGTCAGTGCACATAAGGAGATTATGAGGAATTCGTCAAATTTATACAACTAGATGTTTGTGATTAAGTATTTAGAAATAATGTAATCTACTGTTTAATTGTACTTAAATGACATACGATAGATAAATAAATATGTACATAACTCAATATAGATGTTGCCATTTTATTACTAGTAGAATATTGTGCTATATGAGTTTTCCAGACAGAGAAATTAATTCTGAAGCAGTCTGTTAACGATTATTTTCTTACCAACATAACCTGATGTATAAGTATTCCTTTTTTTTTGTTTTGTTTTATATCTCGGATGCACTTGAACCAATAACGTTAAACAAAAATAGAAACTAATAAATTAGGAAGTGCCACATTATTTTTCGCAAATAATTATGTTATTGGATCATAATTAGTCAATGCTGCCTAGTTATTAAAATATCATATAAATTTGCCCATTTGTGGATAATGTGACAAGTATGTTTATTTTATAAATTAAAATATTTTCCGACCAAGGAAGAAAATGTGTGGTAAGTTTTCACAAAATAATGGAATAGAAAAGACTCCTTCGACTCATACATATATAATAAATATAATATAGCTCAAAATATAGAAATTCCATTCACATCATTGACTAAAATAATATTTATCTAACCACCGATCACTATCTTTATTAGTGATACGATGACGTGGAGAGACATTCGAAAGGAAATTAATGTACAGAAGCGGAATGATTAGCTGGGACAGAACAGATTGAGATGGTATGGACTTGTGAAAAGGATTATTGATGAGTGAATGCCGAAACAAGTGATGGAGAGACGGATGACTGGAAACAGGGGACGAGGAAGACCTAGAGTACGATGGATGGATTTGGTGAAGGACAGTATGAAAGAACGAAACCTGGAGTGGAGTTCAGTGGTTGAGGAAGGATGGTTGACAGACTAGTTTAAGTGGAAGGGTGTCATATTGCTCCGACCCAACCCAAGCTGGAAAAATGGAAATTGATGATGATGATAAATTGTAAATGAACTAGGAAATTTTATTTCAATCTAATAATTTAGCCACGTCTGCATGTGTTCTCTGAATTTATATTTCCAGTTAAATATTTCTACGTAGATAGTTACAAATTTTGACTGTAAATATTTTTATTCAACTGTGTTTTCGTTTATAACTCTACGTTGTATTTGGGTTTATATTCAAATATTACGCTCACGTTTTTTCTGTTTGTGACTTTGCCCATTGTGATGAACTTAATCCTGTGATAGTAACTCTTTAGATGTTTGTGAATTGGTACTTCTACCACGAAGAAAGAAATAAAGAAAGAAAAAAAGAAAGAAAGAATGAAGGAGAGAAGGAACGAATGACAGAAAGAACACATCAAAACTCTCCAATAATATCAATATCAATATTTTGAACTATAAACGGTTTTATCAACAAGAATGAAGAATACTTCAAGACTAAAATCAGTGTATTTGATAGTTATAAAAGCTGAGAGTCAGGTAGTAAAATCACATGTTTTTGAGCTTGGCCTCATTGCTTGAATCAGCTGGTCTCTGTCCCTCGAGGATCTCACGGAAGAGCGGCGCCTAGTAAACACATATTTAAAAGTATAGCAGTGGAAATAACGTGCACACGATTCCTGGGGGAAATGAGGATATGCCCCACATAATGCTAACTGTTACATATCTGTGCCACTGAAGGCAATATAGTAAGGGGCATATTGTATGAGCTTGGTTTTCAAAAATAGTTTCATGACTTTTTTTTATTCTACGTTCTTGGTTTACTTTTATTTATTTTGAGAATTTCTTTAATTAATACGTCACAAACACCCAGCTGCTGAACAGAGGAATTAGCAAACGAGATTAAAGCCTCCACGGCGCAGCCGGAAATCGATACCTTTCAGCCACACACTCACCTTTGAGCTATCGCACAGAAGCCCATCTTCTCAAAGGCATCTTGGACTTGTTGGGAATATACAACACAAGAGATAATTGAAGGTTATCTTATTATATAAAATGCTAAGGTGTCTGTTTCACAAAACTCAAGCTCCTAAACCAGAGGGAGTTAGAAGGTGTGGTTTGTATCAGAATCATCCAAGTCGTCTCAACAGTACAGGAAAAACCTTGCTTTCTTGAAAAGTCAACGGAAATATATTTATTTGTTTATAAAGTGCTATTAAACAAACAAGACGATAACCCCTGGCAGAACTATGTCGCGTACAACCCGGATAGACCTAGTGCTGGGCGGGTAGTCTGTACACATGGGGCCCACACAACCCAGATAGCCCCTGGCAGAACTGTGTCCCGTACAGCCCGCATAACACTAGAGATAGGCGGGTAGTCTCTATACAACCCATTATGCGCGAGTTCTCGTATGGGTCCGTAGGTTATTTCTTATTCCTCGATATTGTGGTCATTTAGTTCCGTGATCATGGGTAGTGTAGAATATGTCTGATAACCTTTGTCGCAATGATGGTTGTACTAGCGTGATTATCTGTAATTGAGGCCGAGATTTTGATAGAAGGCAGCCGTGGCCTTAATTCAAGTACCATCCCAGCATTTTCCTGCAGTAGAAATGGTAAACCTCGGAAAACGACTCATGGTGACTGAGATGGTAATCTAACCAATCTTTCTTCTGTTCTGGCTCACAATGCTGAATATACACGTTCCAGCACTTAGACCAGAATTGCATTTTTTGACAGAGCCGTAAATTGAGCTCGAACCTCCATTGTGACACTATGGGGGATAATAACAGTTGAATGTCACCATACCAAGTCTTGTCGCGTGAAATATTTACTTAATGCCTGGCATAGAGACAAAGCCAATGGCCTAGCCGTGTTGAAACACCGTATCCCACGAGAACTCCGCAGTTAAGCAGCATTGGGCGTGGTCGTAACTTGGATGGTATGCCGGTTCTAGGAACTGCGCGCTGTTGGCCAACATAAGGAGGAGCGGAAAGTCACTGACCACCCTACCGTATGTAAACTCCAGCTGGGGATACCCTCTTCGGAGGCTCGGACCTGCCTTCGGGCAAAATACCAATTAATTAATGGAGACAATACTGGTATATTTAGAGTAAACTTGCCAGCGGATGTTTGCAATGTTCCCTTGTTAATGTTAGTTGTGAGGAAAACTGCGTACGGGATGCAAATAACTTGGTATCACAATAATGTAGTTTTGTCACCGGTTGTAATGGGTATTTCCCTAAACCTGAGAAATAAATACATGAGATTAATAAACGAATTAATAAATAAATTTAAATGAATTTATAGGGAAATTCAAATGGATTTATTCATTAATCTCATGTAAATCGTTTTCCTGTTAACCGACTGAAAATAATTAATTTCGATTGCTAAGGCAACACTGTAAATTGGCCTCCGACATGATAATGCAGATAACATTTGTGATCATAATACGTATTCAGTGCATTCTTTTAAACCCAAATATTCCAATCCTTAATTGAAACACAATTAATAAATGATACTTTAAATTTCCAAAAGATAGCCAATGTGAAAATACCGTCGCTTCACCTGCAAAATCCATTATGTGACAATGTTGTTCTCTTTAATAGTTTTTTGCGGCTTCGGTGGCGTAGTTGGTAGCATGCTGAGCTTCTATGCCCAAGATAGCGGGTTCAAACCCGGCCGAAGCCGTCGGATTTTTTAAGAGCGTTAAAAATCCCTCTGTATGCCTTCCTTCGGAGGGGAAGTAAAGCCGGCGGTCCCATGTCATAGATTTATGGCATGTTAAAGATCTTTCCACTAATTACACCTGTGTGAAACTAAATTGGATAGGTTAAGAATGTAAACAACGCTCTTAGGTTGCTACGTTCGTTGCCAAGAGCCGACTGCGGTGGCGTCTAGTAGCTAGTTCTGAACTAGGCCTAGTAGTCGTTGACGGTGGCGTTTGGCGGCAAAAGTAGGAACTATTTGAAAATTCAAAGTTGCAGTCTCTACTTGAATTAAAAAACAGATACACACACTAATAGTCATCACAATTAACACCGGTTATCAGACAGATTCTACACACACCCAAAGTACACGGGGCTACATGACCGCGTTGTCGCAGCCCCTAAACTAAGGAACCAACCAACCATCTTTAATAGTTTACCTTAACCTCTTATAGGTTTGTGGCTAAATGTTTACCCACCATATTTTCCTCTGTATGCTCAACCTATTTTTCTATTTCTTCTGAAACAGTTATGTAAGATGAGTTTGAATAGGTGTATTTCGCTTCAGATGGGTGTGCCCGCCAGATACAGAGTGTAGCTTGTTATTTGACTACTTTTTTATGGTATGGCTCTGAGTGCCGGGAGAGTCCGAGGACATATTTGACCCGCCAGAGTTTGTAGCTACATCTATGCGGACATCCATGGGGTGAGCAACAAGTACCGTCACGTGTGAAGTGTTGTCTGAGGAGGAAAGTGTGAATGTAAGGACGAGGAATTGGAAGGTAGCGGCTGTGGCCTATAGTTAGGGACCAACCCCGGCATTTACCTGGAAGGAAGATGGGTAACCACAGAAGACTATCTTCAAGGTTGCCAGCGCAGGGGGGGTTTCAAACCTCCTCACCTCTCGGATGGGAGCGACTGCCTGCAGCCACACCGTAACGACCCTGTCTAACTCACCCGGTATTCGAATACCAATCGTCTATGAACATCATTGATTTTATCACGTATATTAGTCATTAATAGAAGTGGTTAAAAATCTAGCCACCAACTATTCATGCAAAATTAACTCGAAAAAATAAAACGTTCACGTCCCGAGCCACATTTGGATATATAGTCCCGTGTAAAAATATTGTAAGGGCCATTTCCCTATGTCCACGCGTGGGAGAAAATAAACCGAAATGAACTGTTCGGTTGGACTGTATGTGGATTATGTAGGTGCCGTAACTATCTACATTACTTTATTGCCAATTCTAACAAAGCATTCATTCAATTATTTCTTCGAAACAAAATGAATTACAAACAAATATTAATCAAATAATTATCATTATGCATAAGAAACTAATATCTTTGTTACTTGAAATAATATGCATAATTTTACTCTTGCAAATATGCAAATATGCTCGAAATACATCTTATCTGCTTTATCAGACAAACCGATTTAAATAATCTGTTATTTGCGAAAACTAGAAGTCTCTACTGAATGCTTCATTCTCCAGGAGAGAAATTACGCAGTAAGAGGATTGGCATGGTTTTCAATTTCAAAGAGTAGTATCTTAGATTTTGAATCTAATTTTTGAGGTAAGGAAGTGACATCCAGAATCAAAATAAATTACAATGTAGAATTTTATGGGGTTTTATTTCCAGACGAATTAGTCTGAATATGAATTCTGTTACCTAGGAATACCCATCGGAAGCAAACTCAATTATCGAGGCTGATCGTGAATAGTCTGACAATGATAACACTTCTTCAAGAGCTGCGGATTAAAGAAATTCCTCCAAGACCTACTGAGTTCTGAACTCTATTCCATGTATCAAATCAAGCAGCAAACGGGAGATTTTGTATGGGAAAAGAATACTAGGTTAAAGGCGTTGGCAAGAGAGAGGTGAAGTGTTTGCGATTGGCGGAGTGGATCACGGAGCTCAGAGGGAGTCTCCCTTGGCAATTCATCGAGCGAGGAAGGCATGTGCAATCTTCTACTCAAACCTCCATTATTCTTGAAGAAAATATCAGTGACTCCGCACTATGACAGTAGGATCTATCTACCCGGACCATAATGCAGGTGTGAAAAAAATGATGCTTATATTTTGAACATCCATCACCGATTAGAATGCCTAGACCCACAAATACATATACAATGTGACCCAGCTATCTCCGCTCTAGGAAGACACGTGGGTTTGAACCTAATCGTTGGCCATTTTTGAAATGATTTTATGAGGTTTTGAAATATTCGAAGCCATTTTTCAGTAAAGCCTCAGTAATCTATTAGTAGAAGCTTTTCAGTCGGTCAACACGAGTGTAGCCAATCAGATTGGGCGGGGAATTACAATGTATTTCCTAGTGCCTGAAAAAATAAGAGCCTTACAGTAGTCGCATATGAAGTGTAACATCTGACATGTTATCCTACTCGTATACTACACAGCTTGGACATTCTTAAAATGTTAATTTGCGCTCCGTTTTCATACTGGTACTATGATGAATGTATAGATTGAATTGGAGATATGCTACTGTCACACTTGTTTGAACAAACATCACATATTATATTGTAAATTAAAAGGAGGAATGAAACCATAGTCTCTAGCCTATCTATTTACTACTAGAAATAATGTTCAATACAATCAAATTTCCCAACACCTGCTTGGTGCAAACTATTGTAATTAAAATTAGATAAATCGTAATTTCATGTAGATTCTGTGAAAATGACGCATAATGTTTTGATAGATATCGTTTCAATCGATAATCTGGTAGCAAAAATATTTTCCGGGACTGGGGTTCGAACCTGAGACCTCATGATTCGCAGAGCAAGACGCTATCGACGCAGCCATTACAACCACAGAAATCTAGAGTACGAGACAGTTACTTATTTTCACGTGCCGGTAATAATATGGAAGTATTTTTTTATGCTCCATTAATATTTTGCTTTTTTTCGATAATGTTCCGGCGTGGAATTGAGTTTTAAATTAGTTATGGATACGCCTAATTGACAGTAAAGGTAATTTCTATAGTGGTCCATGAAAGACTAGCCCAGTTCCCGTATAAAATACCGATATATGTTATATTGGTCACCGCATTACCGCAGTATCATTGCCATTGTGCCGAAACACAATACAGGTTTTGCCGACTAGTTACAATGTTTCATATTAAAGCATATCATCAGTTGAATACTGACACGAAGACTTTGAACATGTGGTTTGTGTTTCAATCAGTTGACACCACAGTTCGCATGAGCGTTTACCGTTCAGTATGAAACTGTTGAGCAAAGTTACTCAAGGAGTGGATGCCCATCACTTTTATCCAGAGATTGAAAAAGAGACTCTTAATAATTCATCATTGTTTTCAGCAAATATGATATAATGAATATTTTTACACCAAAGAACGACAACTTGAAGATGATTTATTGTAGAAATATCTGTAATGGCGCCTTCAAACCTTTAAGTAATCCGTATGTGATATACAATTCACATGGCCGGATCACTGCCTTCGCAATGTGGGTTAATATCTGAATAGCCACTGAGCAGAAACATAATACCGGCTTTGCCGACTAGTTACAATGCTTCATATTAAAGCATATTATCATTTAAATAGGCTACTGATAAGAAGACTTTGAACATGTGGTTTGTGTTTCAATCAGTTGACACCACAGTTCGCATGAGCGTTTACCGTTCAGTATGAAACTGTTGAACAAAGTTACTCAAGGAGTGGATGCCCATCACTTTTATCCAGAGATTGAAAAACATACTCTTAATAAATCATAACTGTTTTCAGCAAATATGATATAATGAACATTCTTACACCAATGAACGACACCTTGAAGATGATTTATTGTAGGAATATATGTAATGGCGCCTCCAAACCTTGAAGTAATCCGAATGTGATATGCATTCCGCATGGCCGACAGTGCGTCGTGGTACCAATCTCCGACACTGCGCGCTCATTGTTTCCTCTTACCACTGCCAGCTGGATCGCATCCCTTCAGGCTGCTTCTTACACACTTCCGTCCGATCCACTTCCGTCCCATTTTTCAAAATCACTCCCACAAAAATATCCAGCAACCGAGTGGAAAGATGTTACACATCAAAAATTTAATTAACTATTTATACGGTTAATAGGACACTTCTCTCATAAATGGGTGGGCTTAATTGGTTGACTAGTTTCGCAAGTATAGGCCTATTTCCTCATTCCTATTATATAATATGTATTATATATAGGAAATTTTCCTCAGCGCAGCTCTGACTGAATAGATATCTTCATTATCTCTGCAACTCGACCTCATATTCAATCTGGCTGGCACCTTCATGGAGTTTCAACTTCCAAATTTTGGCATAC
Source organism: Meconema thalassinum (assembly GCA_946902985.2). Classification (NCBI taxonomy): domain Eukaryota; kingdom Metazoa; phylum Arthropoda; class Insecta; order Orthoptera; family Tettigoniidae; genus Meconema; species Meconema thalassinum. The sequence continues at coordinate 1,805,939,122 of OX336388.2, read as the reverse complement.
ATTCTTCAAGGCTCAGGACAATACAGGGTGCGCACAAATGACTGAAGCGGTTTCAAAAAAATCCTGTTTGTTTATTATTTTTTGTAACATTACAAAATTTTATAGACAGTCAGAAAAACTCACTAAGTTTTTATGCACCTACAAGTGCTCGATATGTTACCCATGAGTGACTCTACACACATCAACTCTATAGTCAAGTTCATCCCACTACCGACGTAAGTGGGGCGTTGATGATGCGGGCCCACAGTTCTGTTAGATCAGGTGATAATGGTGGCGTAAAAACTGCGTCTTTCACATAACCCCGTACGAGGAAGTCGCAAGGAGTGACGACCGGAGAGCGTGGAAGCCATGACATGAGAGCGTGATCTTCATTCCCAATACGACCGATCCATCTTTCTTGAAGTCTGCTGTTCAGAAAGTCACGAACATCACTATGGAAATGAGTTGGAGCACCATCCTGTTGGTAGATGAAGTTCATGCTATCGGTCTCTAACTGTGGTATGAGCCAATTCTCCAAAATATGCAGGTATATGTGCCCTGTAATGGATTTTTCAGCAAAGAAGTAGGGACCGTAAACTTTAAATTTCGAGATGGCACAGAAAACATTCAGCTTCGGGGAGTCACCAACGTACTGCACACAGGTACGAGGATTTTTAGTCCCTGAAATTCGTACATTGTGTCTATTAACTTTACCACTCAGAAAGAATGCTGCCTCATCACTGAAAGCAAGTTTGTCACAAAATTCATCATCTTGAATACGCTCCTGAAAACGTGTACAAAACTCAAAACGGTTCACTTTGTCAGCCGGCGACAATGTCTGGAGCAGATGCAAACGGTAAGGGCACATCCGCAATCTTTTCCTTACGACTTTCCAAACGGTCGAACGAGGCATGTTCAATTTCCTTGCTCGCTTGACGAGTCGACTTTTGCGGGCTCTTTCAAAACTGCGTCGCACACGCTCAACCGTTACTTCAGGCACATTAGGCCGGCATATTGATTTTTCCTCGCACAGACATCCCGTGGTTTTGAACTCTTGATACCATCGGCCAATGGCGCTGGCACTGGGTGGATATCTCCAATACATTGTTCTAAAGTTTAGTGGCACGGTTTTCACTGATTGGCTGGAATGAAATTCCAGAACAGCATACGCCTTTTCACTGTTAGTCGCCATCGTTGCATCTGTTGGAGTAGAGGAGGCATCATGTCTGCCGGATGTTGCAACTGTTGCACTCTCGCGGGCGTTGAGGGAAGCAAAATGTATGGAGGCCATTCGAACAAAACAATACTTTGAGGGATACAACATCAAACACCATCACCAGAGCTCTAATAATATGGCTAGAAATGATTGACAAAACCGCTCCAAACATGTGTGCGCACCTGTATCATACATGATATTTTGCTATATTTTGAGAACAGTAATAATCCAAAAACCATTTCAAGACGTATATTTTCATTGAATATTGTTAAGCCAGGTTTTGTGAGGATATCCAGTTTTCATTTTCCATATGCAGCAAGAGTAGTGTTTTATGTTTGTCTTATGTGAATAATAGGCATTTCACTGATGATGACTTCTTCTAAAGCTGAATTATGTTCGAAAGAGTAATAGATGATTCTTTCTAGTATTAACTAGGCGTACAGTTATTAAGGTATTATTATACTTTCGTTCGTTAGGCGAACATCATCAGATCGTGGTGACAGTGTCAATTTAGGTTCAGAAGATATGTACTTGTAAAAGTGTATTTACAATTATTGAGCTACAGAAATGTTTAATTAAAGTTTGTAATGAGTTGAGCTTTTATCCAATTATATTTCTTATTCCGTTAGTCTAATACACGCCTATAAGTAGACCTATTGTGTTTTATTTTTACGTTAATACACTTTATGTGTATAAATGTGGAAACCCTTTTGATACGTTAAGTTCTACCGTGGCGAACTTCAAGTGATAGCGTTTTATAGTATTTATACCTCAATTTCAGAAATAGTAAGTGTTATTTCAGAAAAAGTCATCTCAACTTCAGAAAAAGTGAATTCAATTTCAGAAAAAGTCGATATAATTTCAGAAAAATTATGATAAGCGAAATTACGTTTTCTGTTAAGTCCTGAAAAAATCTGCGCATAAAGAAAAAATAAATCACTTAAAACTAATAAATAAACAACAAGTCTCTCACTTTATACAATTTCTTTCTTTACATTTTAATATTTTATATATTATTTTAAAGATGGTGTTTGGCTTATCATTCATTGATTATAGGCCTGTTAGTAATTTTTACAATTGGGGTCCCATTCAAGACTCCTCTCCATCACATTCTGATTTATCAATATTTATGCCATAATAGAAAACTTGGTCGCCAATGTAAATAACTTTCATGTAATGTTTAAGAAATTAGGCCAAATTACTTTTCATTGGTAATTTTTGCTTGATAGGACATAATGTCGTTACGTGTCAATATCCTTGTTCATAAAATGTATGTCTGGGTGCGGGTGTGTGGACTGAGTCTTTAGGAGGAAGGGGAGACCTGAGTCGAGCCGTCACTGTACACATATCGATCGTGTTCGAGTGATCGACCGCTGAGCTACCCAGTAACCTCTTTCCTATAAACAACGACAAGGAAACAATTAGTCGCAGCTGTCTCTACGTCTCCTTTGATGAGATTGTCGTAGAAGTAAACAGTATAACATGACACCACGCGTAACTTTAATTGAAGGCATTAGTTCCAACTCGCCGCGTGCGCAGTTATTATTGTTGTTGTTTGTCTGCAAGTCAGGGATTTTCTGGTCATCACATCCTGGGGCAATGCGTGTGCGCTCTTGTGTTGTGATAGCAGCGGCATTGCTGTTAATAAGCCTGAAAAGCATACTGACAATTTCGTCAAAGACGGTGAACGCTGCAGACTAACGTATTTATCCCTCCAAAACACGCATGGAGTACTGTTACGCGAGAACACGCGCGCGGTGGGAAAGACAGCAATTTTCTTTACGCAGTCCTATTTTGGTAGCATTTCATTCATTCATATCGTATAGGCCATATATCGACCACGCCATTCCAACTGTCTCCTACAGGCTTTGATGTTTGCCCAGTACGCCCGCATTCGTTCTCGGTTGACTTCCTTCCGTTCCTGGGTCCAAATCTTCCCCGTTTTCAGTTTCGGTTTTTCTTGGAAACCTTTCCAAGCTTGAAGTTTCCTTTTGAGTGTTCCTGAATGTCTGTTGGTGTAATCCCCACTTCTTTCAAATCTTTATCCAGCTCAATGAACCAGGCTGTTTTTGTTTTCCTCTCCTGAAAGTTAGTTACGTTGCGGTTGGTCAGGCTCGCTGGGCTCATTCGTTTCACATGTCCATAAAATGTTATCCTTCTCTTCCAGATGACGTCACTTATCTTCTCCACATGAGTATATAGTTCATGGTTATACCGTCTTCTGTATTCCCCATTGTCTTTGATGAGATCCAATACCTTTCTCAAAATTTTTCTTTCTTTGGCCTCCAGTTTTTCGACTAAGCCTTTTTTGTTCATCGTGAGGCATTCAGAAGCATACAAGACCTCCGGACGGATGACACTGCAGTAATGTTTTAGTTTTGCGTTGAAGGATATTGACCGTTTCTTATAGATGTCCTTAGTTAAATGGTAGGCCATTTCTATTTTGCTCATGCGCGATGTGAATGCTTCTTTCTCTGATACATTAGGTGTTATAATTTCTCCCAGGTACTTAAACTTAGCAACTCGCTTAATTTTCCGTTGTTCCACAGCAAGGTGTTTGGGCGCCGGTTCGATATTAGTTGTGAACACTGTCATTTCAAAGGAGGTCTGGAGTCCTGCATTTATTAAACTTTCAGTTCCTTATCCAATCTCTTCAGTTCTGGGGTAGCTTTTCTCCCTAAAATTGGGATGTAGTTAGTTATTGTTCTCTTAAGGGGTGAAACTATGAGGTCATCTGCCCCTAAATTGGTATGTCCTTGTCGCTGTTCATCATTCCGTCAACAGCAACCATACTTTTAGGGCCCGTGAATGTAAAACAGCCCCAAAACCTTTTGTGTGTGTGTGTGTGTGTGTGTGTGTGTGTGGAAACTTGACTGTCTGTTTGATGTGTTTCGGCAAGATGTTCTCATTTCTCCTCCTAATTATATTACAAACAGACCCCAAACTTATATTACAGTCAGCTCATATTTGCATCTGAGTCATACCACTAAATTCATGGAGGGTTATAATCTCGCTTCACTTATTTGGTGTGATATCCTTTACGACCGATTAAATATACAGTACCCACTGAATGCAGTTTCGAATAGCTACAATCACATGCCAAGTATGAACTTTCAAACACAAGCAATAAGAGTATTCACTACAATTACCGATCGCAACAATGGGTATCCATGCTGTTGATAATAATTGGCGGGAAACAGTTGCTACCTCTTTATTACTTAAAAAAACTAAATTTGCCTTCTTGTTCACATAAATATGCACAAGACTATACATACTTGTGGAAGTAGATGTAACATTACGATTAACTGGGGGAGGACATATAACTCAGCACCCACACCCATCTTCTCAGCTCCATTTATGGCTTCCATATTCAAATACGTACAATTTCGTCCTTCCTGGGGATGGTCCTGATGTATTTGGGAATGAAATAACACCAAGAGCATTTCTCGTGCGACCTTAAAAAGGTGTACTAAGTTTCTGGGGATCGGGAGTTTCATGCTCGCAATGTTCCCATGTAAGATGTAGACGCCCTGCTCCTTTATTGGAGCTGCTGTTCACAGGAGAATGGAAAGAAAACAAAAGATTGGGACTTACCCACCAAGAGTGAATGTCTCAAGGCAAAAGAGGCAAAGGTTATTTTCTGCTTCACTCTTGTACTGGAGTGGATTCTTATTAAATTATCGCCAAAAGCTTTCAGATAATAACAATGAAAGAGGTCCTTAGAATTCTCTTTATAGGCGACGATTGCATGTCTATTGAGACGACGCCTTGACAGGCTCAAGGTAAGAACACTGCACACAACGTTACATGTTTCCAAGAACTCGCTCTGAATCTCTCAGCGTTGAATCACTGGGTAACGAGGAACAAAGTTAGGGCCGTTCCTTCTAAACAAGGACACGCAGTATTCAGAAAACTGACGTAGTTTGAGAGAGAGAGAGATCGTAAAACTTGTTACGATTATCACTTGATTTACGTAAGATATAAAGCTGTTGCTTACAGTTCGCGCATGCAAATAGACCCCTTGCTACCGGACATTCAAGCATCTATAACTCTTTGAAAAAGCGATTACTAGTCCCTCGACCTTCCCTAGTGCAGTTGAATATGTTTGTGTAATTTGTTTGTCCTTCAACTCCAGGTGCCGTCAGCCATGTTGCTAAACAGATGAAGGTAATTTCAAACTCTTCACCCGTTCACAGAATAAGGTATTTTTGCAAGTAATGACCAATGATCGAGTCAGTTTTAATGTTAACCTACTTATCTCAGTTTGATAAACCCATGAATGAAAATAGGATAATGATATCAATCGAGTACATTGTGCGTGTGTCCGTATGTATACGTATGTCATCCAGCCCCCCTCCCACACACACATATAACTTCCAAACGGCTACTTCCATTTCCATCAAAGTTGATTTTTAGCCTATTTTCATTTTATGAAAAACAATAGGCTTATGAGATCACCTTTTGTCCGTGTGTCTGTCTGTTTGTGCGTGGGTGTGTGATTTTTCATGTGTCCGCCCCCCCCCCCCCTCCTGATAAAATCTAAATGGCTGGAGTGGTTTCAATGAAACTCGGTAAGATCATAGCACCTTTCTGGCCGACCACGACCGTGCCCTTCAAATTGTATTATGTCGCACCAATTCAACAAAGCGGCTGTGCGAAATATTTCACCAGCATTCAGTATCTCCGAAACTATTACCGATATCATCCTGAAATTGTGTACGATTATGAAGGGCACTACTAGAAGTTTACTTATGAGACGTTCAAAACCCTGGTAAATACAAAACCAACATGGTGGCCAAGCGAAGTTGAGACTTTTAAATAGACTTTTATCGCGATTTAACCATCCAAACGTAATGAAACGTGGTACAGCAAATATTTATGCACATTGTAATGCACTGGCGTCTAATTTAGTTCAATTGTTTATATAACCTCAAAATGGCGGTGTGCGAATTATTTCACTGCCATTCTATATCTCCGAAACTATTTATGATATCGCCATGAAATTTTGTACGATGATTAAGGGCACTGCCACAAGTTTATCTATGTAACATTCAAAAACCTGTAAAGTACAAAACGAACATGGTGGCCAAGCGAATTTGAAACATTTTAATAGACTTTTCTCTTGATTTAACCATCTGAGCGCAGTGAAATGTGGTACAGTAAATGATTATACATATTGTAATGCAATGGCATCTTATATAGTTCAATTGTTTACATAACCTCAAGATGGCGGCTGTGCGAAATTTTAAAATTAAGTTTTTATTTCTTGTGTCGTAATCATGCGATCGAAGTGAAAGTTTAAATAATGAAGCTACGCAATAATTTTCCTTTAATTGTACATAACTCAATGGCCTCATATAACAATCCAAAATGGCGAGCGTCCGAAATATTTTGACGGTTCTAAATATCTACGAATCTTTTACAGCAATCAAACTGATTTTTTTTATGTTCATAGAGGCTATGAACATAAGTTCACCTATAGTCTTTCAGTAACCTGGTGAGCACAAATCCAACATGGCGGTGACGCGAATATAAATATTTAAATGGACGTTTCTCGCGATTTAACCATCCGAGTGCCGTGAGACTTTGCACGTTAAGTGCTTATACAAATGTTAATTCACTGGCATATAATTTATTTCAATTGTTTTCATAACCACAAGATGGAAAATGTGCGAAATTTTAAAATCTGATTTTTAGCCTACTTTCGATTTTTGCAAAAAATGAAAGTAGACTTATGAGATCAACACAAGGCGAAAAAAGTGTGTCTGTCTGTGTGTGTGTGAGTCTGTGTGTGTGTGTGTATGTGTGTGTGTGAGTCTGTGTCTGTGTGTGTGTGTGTGTGTGTCTGTGTGTGTGTGTGAGTGTGTGTACTCTGAATGTCTGTCCCCCCCTATCAATTCGAACACGGTGAATGCAAATTGAACGAAATTTGGTACAAAGGTAGCACTAGCAAAGGACACCTCAGTGTCATGTTTTATATCGCCGCCATCTTTACTAAAACTGAATGGCGGCCACTCAAACGTTCAAAACGTAAAATCAAATAACGACTAACCATATCATCCGATCTCTACCAAATTTGGTAACAACATGCCTTCGTATAGGATGCGTCTTGTGACCAAATTACAAGGTCGTCCGCCATACCATTTCAGGATGGTGGCCGTGCGAATTATGCAAACTTTATAAGAACGCAAGTCTTACTTTGATAAATCGTATGAAGTCCATTACTTATTTATTCATTACTCTATGTACAACCAGTAGACCACTTATCTTTAATCGTTGTAGTTGATCACAAGATACTACTTTTCAGGAGTATGTTATCTTTCCCTGGCAGTTGCTTGTTAATTATGTGGAATTACTTCACGGTTACAACGTGTTTAGAAAGGTTATGTAAAGCTATGAATGGCGCTGGACAATGTATGCATGTACCCATAACTCTTGTAATTTAACGATATACATAAATGCATCAAACTTGTTTTAATAGAAATATATTCACGAACATTCGGGCAAAATACAAAATATATTCAGCGACACTGGAAAGGTTAAATAACCTGGTGATCACAAATCCAACATGGCGGCGACGCGAAGTATACATATTCACATGGACGTTTAATCTGGGTGCAGTGAAACTTGGTACAGTAAATCCTTATACGAATGTTAATCTACTGGCATCTAATTTATTTCAATTGTTTCCATAACCACAGGATGGCAGCTGTGCGAAATTTTTAAAATCTTCTTGTTACTTCTTGTGTCCTAATCATGCGATTGAAGTTTGAATGTTACACGTGCACAATAATCTTCATGTAGCGGTGCATAACTCTGGGACCTATATGTGTGAAATCCAACATGGCGTCTATCCGAAGTATTTTGTCGGTTCTCAATATCTGCGGATCTATTACAGCGGTCAAACTGAAATTTTGTATGTTCATAGTGGCAGTTAAAATAAGTAGGATATATGAAAATGGGCTGTATAGTTCTTCACGGAACTACTTGTTTTTAAACCAATTTCGTATACGGCATCCTCTCTACCCTGCATCAATGGAAATTCCGAGGTAACTTGCCGGTTTTTATTGCGAATTTTCTGTCCCTTCGCCTGTTCCGTGTCCGAATAGGGGGGACATATTCGCAATATCATTTGCATATGATTAATAAATACACCAGGACAGCGGTTCCCAACCTTTTTTTCCTCCTGTACCCCTTTATACATAATTATCTAAAATAGTACCCCCTAAAAAGTAAACTGTACTTAATTACATAAATTCGGGTTTAATAAAAATTTAATAGTATTATTATTATTATTATTATTACTGTAAATATTGTCAATTCAAATAACAGTACAGTACGTATGTAGTTAGTTTTAGTTGTAAGTAGGTAGTTGGTTTGTCTATTAGATATATGTCGTTGTTCTATTGGACTGTGGTGTGTGAGTGTGTCTGGTAGCAGTTGCATTGTTTATTAGTTCTAGTTCATTGTTTCAGTAGACTGTGATGTGTGAGGGTGCATGTGAGTGTGCCGGGTGACAGACTGTTTTAGTGGTAGTAATTGTTGTTGGTGGAACTTTAGTATTTTTTTCGTTAGTAGAATTTTGGTATTTAATTGTTAGTACGGTAGAAGGTTAGTATTTTTGTTTAGTAGAATTGCTCTTTACGTATTCTGAAAGGGAGTAGCAGCCTTTCAGAATAAATCAATTCTTTACTAGTCTTATAGACGGTTAAGATATTGATAATATAAGCCAAATAATGGCTACACTGCGTCCTGCTGCACGGCTGAAAGCAACGGGAAACTACAGCCGTATGCTATTCCCGAGGATATGCACCTCTCTATGCATAATTACATGTGATGATGGCCTCCTCCCTTGTAAAATTTCAATCCGGAGGTAAACTAGTCCCCCGTTCGGATCTCCGGGTGGGGACTACTCGAGAGGGGGTTAACATCACAGAAGTGACAAAGAGGAAATCTGACATTCTACGGATCGGAGCGTGGAATGTTAGAAGTCTGCTAGGAAGTGGAAGGTTAGAAAACTTAGAAAGGGAAATGGATAGGTTGAGGTTGGATTTGGTTGGGATTAGTGAAATGCGCTGGCAAGAAGAACAGGACTTTTGGTCAGGAGACTATAGGGTCATTAGCACTAAATCAAACAATGGCCAAGCAGGGGTTGGCCTCATATTGAGTAGGAAACTTGGACAGCGGGTGGAATATTATGAACAATATAGTGAACGGATTATTGTAGCAAAAATCAATACTAAACCTACGTGCACCACAGTGGTACAAGTCTATATGCCTACCAGTCAAGCTGATGATGAGGATGTTGAAAAGGTCTACGAAGAAATAGACGAAATTCTGAGGTATATCAAGGGTGATGAAAATGTTATAGTAATGGGAGATTGGAATGCTGTGGTAGGAAAAGGGAGAGAAGGGAAAATAGTAGGGGATTTCGGATTAGGTGAAAGGAATGATCGAGGAAGCAGGCTGGTAGAATTCTGCACCGAGCATGAGTTGGTCATAGCTAACACCTTATTCAATAACCACAATAGAAGAATATACACATGGATGAGACCAGGAGATACAGGGCGTTACCAAATCGACTTCATTATGGTCAAGCAGAGGTTTCGAAACCAGATTTTGGATTGTAAAGCATATCCTGGTGCTGACATAAACTCTGACCACAATCTGGTCGTAATGAAATGCAGATTAAAGTTGAAGAAACTGAAGAAAAGTCAAAAACCAAAAAGGTGGGCAATAGACAGACTGAAAGAGAAGGATGTAAACGAAAGATTCAAGAAGAGTATAAAGGAAGGACTAATGAAAAACCCTAAACAAACTTCAATTGCAGACGAATGGGCACTTTTGAAGAATGAAATAACAAAATCCGCAGAAGAAAACATTGGTAGGAAAGAAAGAATAGGTAGAAAACCGTGGATCACTCAGGATATACTAGAATTGATGGATGAAAGGCGGAAACACAAGAATCTAAGAGATGAAAAGGGGAAAGCAGAATACAGACGTCTGAGAAATGAGGTTAACAAGAAGTGCAAGGAAGCGAAAGAAGAATGGTTGAAAGAGAAATGTGCAGGTATAGAAAATTGTCTGAAATTAGGTAAAGTAGACGCAGCTTATCGAAGGATTAAGAATACTTTTGGGGAAAAGAAGACTAAGTGCTGTAATATTAAGGACACAAATGGAAAGCCTCTAACAGATAGGGAAGAAAAGGTTGAGAGATGGAAAGCTTACATACAGAGTTTGTATCAGGGAAAGGAGATTGAGAATCATGTAATGGAAAGGGAGGAGGAAATTGATGAGGATGCGAAAGGAGATTTAATATTGAGATCAGAATTTGATAGAGCTTTGGAAGACTTAAGCAGGAACAAAGCACCAGGCATAGATGATATACCGATTGAGTTGCTACGCTGCATAGGAGATGAAGGTCTGATCAGGTTATTTCACTTGGTGTGTAGGATTTATGAGACAGGTGAGGTACCCCCTGATTTCAAGAAGAATGTAATCATCCCTATACCAAAGAAAGTGGGAGCTGACAGATGTGAAGATTACCGTACAATCAGCTTGATTACTCATGCTTCAAAGATCCTGTCTAGGATAATTTACAAGAGGATTGAAAGCCAGATAGAAACGGAGTTGGGTGAAGACCAGTTTGGTTTCAGGAGAAATGTAGGAACAAGGGAAGCGTTACTAAGTCTTAGGCTGATTTTGGAAGGTAGAATAAGGAAAGATAAAAGAACGTTCATGGCTTTTGTAGACTTAGAAAAGGCTTTTGATAACGTTGATTGGACTAAATTGTTTGACATTTTGAAATCGATTGGAATAAAGTACAGGGATAGGAGGGTGATATACAATCTATACAGAAACCAGACAGCAGTCATTCGAGTTGAAGGACATGAGAGAGAAGCTGGTATTCAGAAAGGTGTAAGGCAAGGCTGCAACTTATCACCCATACTTTTCAATCTTTACATTGAACAAGCAATGAAGGAAATTAGAGAAAAATTTAAAGTGGGAGTGAAGATTCAAGGAGAAATAATTTCAACTCTGAGATTTGCTGATGACATAGTCATCTTGGCCGACAAACCTGAGGATTTGAATGAGTTTTTGAATGGTATGGACTCCGTCTTACAGAAAGAATTCACGATGAAAATTAATAAATGTAAAACAAAAATACTGGAATGCAGCCGAAATAAATCAGAAACCTCTATGGAGATCAAATTGACAGGTGAAAAGCTGAAGGAAGTAGAAGACTTCTGTTACTTAGGAAGTAGAATAACCAGTGATGGACGAAGCAAAGAGGATATAAAAAGTAGGTTGGCTCAGGCAAAGAAAGCTTTTCTACAAAAAAGGAATCTGCTGACATCGAATATAGATTTAGGTATTAGGAAGTCATTTTTGAAAGCCTTTGTCTGGAGCGTGGCGCTCTATGGAAGTGAAACTTGGACTATTGGTGCAGCAGAAAAGAGGAGAATAGAAGCATTTGAAATGTGGTGTTACAGGAGAATGATGAAGATCAGATGGGTAGATAGGGTTACAAACATAGAGGTATTAAGACGAGTGGGAGAGGAGAGATGTTTCTGGCGACTGCTAATGAAGAGAAGAGATAGGTTGGTAGGACACATACTAAGACACCCAGGAATAGCAAGCTTAGTTATGGAAGGAAGGGTCGAGGACAAGAACTGTAGGGGTAGACCAAGGTTAGAATATGTTAAACAGATTGCCTCAGATGTAGGGTGTGGTAGTTATGTAGAGATGAAACGATTAGCTCAGGACAGGGAGGCATGGAGAGCTGCATCAAACCAGTCAAAAGACTGAAGACTCAAACATATAATCCATATCATGGGACCCACCAGTTCCGATTATCGAGCCGAGAATCGTTTTAACTGTTCTAAAGGAAGAGGCACGTTCGAAATTAAAAGTTTATTTTGTAATACTATAGTGCAGACGTGATTTTAAAAAGCTGAACTGATTCAGTAATAAGACAAGATGGCAGCGGATATCTTGTGCCGGACTTATATTTCACTAATTTGAGTATTGCATGCAATATAGCGTACTGATAAAAAATAAATAAACTTTGTATAAAATGCTTTATATATAAATAATATACTCCAGTGATGAAATCGTTTGGTATAAATCATTATTTGCTAACAAGTTCTTTGTAAGTCATTTTAAATAGAACGATATTCGTTGACACAATTAGCTCAGTGGTGCCCTCCGGTTGACTGTCGACCAAGTAGAAGCCATCCAGTTAAATGCGCACGAAAAAACCATGTACATCAAGGTAATCACCATATCTATTTATCAGAAATTGTTAAATACTTTTGCAGATCCTATTAAATTTCAGTATGATTCAGGCGAAATGACCAATGTTAAGCTCTCCACAGCGGATTCCAATTTTACCACAGTGCGTATATTTAATGTCCCACTCGAAGTACCCCCTGAAATTTTCAAATCCGTCCTGTCGAAATATGGCACTGTGAGTGACGTCAGGAAAGAACAATGGTCTTCTGCTTATCAGTTCCCGGTGTATAATGGAATACGTGCCGTAACTATGGAAATCAAGCAAGATATCCCCTCCACTGAGGCTTTTGGTGGCCATTCTGGCTATATAACGTATAATGGACAGAAACAGACCTGTTTAATTTGCAATGCTACCACACATCTACGTATTAACTGCCCAAAGAAAATGATTCCCCTCGGTATAACTCCTACACAACAACGACGTGTACAATACTCGGAAGTTGTGACGCAGCAAACGTCATATGAAAACATGCTCATTGATCAGTCAGCTGAGACAACACCAGGAGTGACCTCGGATACATCTGACGAAGAACTTGTACCTATCCCTGACCAGAGCTGCGAGACACAGAGTGCCCCTGTGCTCTCGGCAACCTGTATCGCAGCCTTAGAACCAACTCTGCCGTTACTACAGGCTGCCACAGAAATTTTGTCTTCACTGCCCCCGACTTCGCTGGTCCCTACCGACTCACTTAAGAATGTTGATCGGGGATCCGAGAACGTCTCTAAGAAGATTAAAACAAATGCCTCGATTGCCGTACCAGCCCCGAAGAATCAAACTGGCTCCACAAACGTTCCCGCAGCTGTGAAAAAGAAACAAAATCTTCTTTCTACGTCATCTAGGGACCCACGAACGCTCTCAACCGCTGACAGCCGGCCTATGAATGGCAGTCAAAAGGAACTATCTCAACCTAATTTGACATAGTGCACCAGGATAATTCTCACCTGTGTCTTCTTTCGAGTCCACCTTCCAGTATGTCTAGCACAGCTTTTATACTTCTCTTAATGGCGCAATTTCTCACTGTGGCCACTGTGAATATCAATGTAATAGAATGCCCTCTGAAATTTCAACTGTTGGAGAGATTCCTTCGAGATGCTGACATTGACATTGCTTTCATTCAAGTAGTTGCTATACCGTGTTTACCCATATCTGCCTTCTACAAACAATACATCAATACCGGTAATACGAATAGAGGGACCGGATTCCTCATAAGACATGATATCCCACTCGAAGGTGTGCTATGTCATCCATCAGGACGCATAATATCTGGACACATAAACAATACCACCCTGATAAATGTATATGCCCCATCCGGGTCCAATAAACGTGTGGAACGGAAAATGTTCTTTCAACAGAGTATACTGCCTCATCTGCACGACGTTAAGGAAAAACTTATTCTTGCAGGGGATTTCAATTGTATTCAACGCCCAGAGGATTCCACTAGTCCATACAGAGGTGTCAACCCGGCTCTCAGGACCCTTCTTACCTCCCTACACCTCATTGATGCTGTGGATAGTTTAAGGGTGCCCCTGCCCCATTACACCTGTATAAGTCACAACTCCTCATCACGACTTGACCGCATCTACTTTTCACAGGAACTTATCCAGCCTAGACGATATGAAGTGATTCCTGCCAGTTTCACTAACCATCATGCTGTCGTATGTACAATCTCTTACCCCCATCCCATATTTCACATAGGAAGAGGTTATTGGAAGCTGAATTGCTCGCTGTTACTGGAGGAGGAATGCCAAGATATTTTCAGACAACACTGGATTCAATGGGTCCAACAAAAATGCAAATTTCGCGACTGCACAGACTGGTGGGATATTTTAGTTAAACCAGGGATCCGCCGCGTCTTTAAGAACATATCTTACCAACGAGGTCGGGAAAGACGGGATACAGTTGAATTTTACTATCGAGTTCTTCGCCAGCTCCAGCAAAGATCTGATGCTGGGGAGCGTATATATGACCAGATCCGGGAAGTTAAAACCAAGCTCCTGTCTCTACAGCAACGAACGCTCGCTCATATCAACGTGGCTTTAAAAGATCGTACAGTCCTCCCGGACGAAAGTGCAAGTGTATACCATATCGCCAAAGGACAACGTGAGCGGCAACGTAAATATATCCACCGCCTCCGCACCAGTACTGGAAGTGTCGTCACCTCCCCTGACGCTATACGTAGTGAAATATCATTATTTTATCAACGGTTCTACGCTAAGGCTCCCATTGATCCACAGCAGGTGACCCTATGCTGTCATCTTGCAGTACCAAACTATCTCCGGACAACAAAACTCTGCTCAGCGCGGATATTACGGATGAAGAGATTCACTCTGTGGTTAAACAACTCCCAAACAACCGCTCACCTGGCATTGATGGACTGCCATATGAAATGTATAAACACTTCTGGCCTCTCATTGGCAAAGAATTTTGTCATGTCCTGCGTACCATTCTCCAACGTCGTGCTCTTTGTCAATCGCATCACGAGGGTACCATAGTCCTCATACCAAAAACATCCTCTCCCATGGCAGTTGGTGACTTCCGACCAGTTACTCTGCTCTGCAGTGACTATAGAGTCCTTACCAAAGTACTTGCATGCCGATTGAAGACTGTTCTACCTGATATCATTGGTGATGAACAATGTTGCAGTATTCCTGGAAGAACTCTGTTAACAAACTTAGCGATACTACGGGACCTACACCTAAAAGCCGAAATGCTTCCCACTGAGCCAATGAGTTTTCTCACCTTAGATCTTGATAAAGCTTTCGACCGCATCAGTCATGAATACTTGTACATGGTCTTGCAACACTTCGAATTTCCTGAAATCCTTATTGACTACATTCGTATGATAAATTGTAATGCTACGTCTAGAGTGCTCGTCAACGGTTTTCTTTCCCCTCTGATTCCAATACAACGATCAGTTAGGCAAGGATGTCCCCTTTCTATGCTACTTTTTGTCATTGGCCTTGAACCGTTCATTCGGACTATCCAGGTGAAGCTACAGGGTTACAAACTGTCCACACATGTTTTTGGAATGTGCGCCTATGCTGATGACGTATCAATATTGATCCGCAATAATGAAGATATCTCCCACATCGATAGCGCCCTTCAGCTCTACCATATCGCCTCTGGAGCACAATCGAACCCCCAGAAAACTGCTTTGCTTCCGCTCAATACTAACTCAGTGATTACCCAACAGCCCTGGTTCCGGATAGTAAATGAGGTGAAAATTCTTGGCATTACCTGGAAGCAATCGCTTCTGGACACAATGCAAGCAAACTGGACTAAGGTCATTGCCAAAGTTAGGGGAGTGCTGATCCAATTTGGTCAAAGAAACCTCAATATAGTGCAACGGGTCATGGTCCTCAACGTGTTTTCGCTCTCTAAAATATGGTATGTCGCACAACTTTTCCCACTTCCCAAAATGTTTGAGAGCCAATTGGCAAAATATACAGGTTGGTTTATATGGCAAGGATTTTTGTTCCGAGTACAACGGGAACAGTTGTATCTCCCATCCCGGCAAGGCGGGCTAGGGCTAACAGCTCATGGCATGAAATGCCGTGCACTCCTCTGCAAGAACGATATCTCCATTCTTTCCCAACATGACACTTTTACGAAAGCGCTATACAAAGATATTCGAAACACAGCCCGTGGTTGTGATAGAGCTTTGCCGAAGATATTTAGGGACCATCAACAGCACCTTCTGGAAACTGTTCGCCAAATGCCATCAGGGATTGTTCCAACGACGAAAAGTATCTATAACATGTTGCGGCAAGTGGTACACTCCAAACCGCGAATAGAGGCCACCACCCTCTACGTCCATTGGCCCACTGTTTGGAAAAATTTTGGGGCTATGTCCATTTCTTCTGCTGTACACTCCCAAGTTTTTATCTTCCTCAACGATCTCATCCCAACCGCTCTACGGCGATATACCATCCATCTTGAAGCTTACCCATGGTGTACTATATGTGGTCAAACTGATACGGCGATACACCGCTTCACATCATGCACGAGAGTTGCCTCCACGTGGCTGTGGTGTAAGGGAAAAGTATGTCAACTATTAAATGTGCCCTCGGATGACCTTGATGACAGGAAGTTGGTTCGTTTGTCGGTGACCGCCTTCCCCCAAATTAAACAGACTGCCATTGTGTGGATAATGGGCCAATATGTACACTTCGTGATGGACAATGATCAACATTTCTCTTTCCTGGATCTCAGGTATCACCTGCAAAAAGAGCGTTGGAAGCTTAGTGAAAGTGGACAATTGTACGATAAATATGGACACTATCTGGATTTCTTGTGATGTATTAGTATGGTATTTATCATATCTGAAAATTCTGTAATTCTGTAAAGAGCTAATAAAATAAAAAAATAAAAAGTGGTAGAGCGTTAGCCTATCGCTCAAATGCCTATGGTTCAAACCCGATCAGAGCTAGGTTTTTTGCTTGAAATGTTATATGTTTATTGTTTTGTAATGACTCAGATGTTTTAAAATTAAGCGTTATATTGTGCACATTATGGTGTAAAATATATATTTAATTAAAACATAATTCGCCAGCAGATTTACTCGGGACATCTAGCTGCCAAAAAGTTAACTTCCAGATTTTATTGAAAAGTTTCTTCTTCTGGCCGCTAGAATGCACTCGCTCTGTTAGGATTATATTGTTCGATATTTCACCAATAGATGTCACGACTAGTCTACGTGGGGATCCATTGATTACTATACCATTATCATTCTATGCGCATAGAATTTGAAGAATGACAAGATAATACTACGATACATTTTAACTTTTTATTTTAAAGGGTTTGTAACAGCCTATTTTGCGTTACTTGAAAATGTTATTAAGCGTTATATTGTGCACATTATGGTGTAAAATATATATTTAATTAAAACATAATTCGCCAGCAGATTTACTCGAGACATCTAGCTGCCAAAAAGGTAACTTCCAGATTTTATTGAAAAGTTTCT
Organism: Meconema thalassinum; assembly: GCA_946902985.2. NCBI lineage: Eukaryota > Metazoa > Arthropoda > Insecta > Orthoptera > Tettigoniidae > Meconema > Meconema thalassinum. The sequence goes on along the minus strand of OX336388.2, from coordinate 1,805,921,668 downwards.
TCTTCTGGCCGCTAGAATGCACTCGCTCTGTTAGGATTATATTATCGAAAATATCCACATAGTTTGTATACACACGTCTCTGTAGGGTCATGGAAAGATTTGTTAATTCAATTAGGGTTGTGAAAGCCATGCACAACCAGACGTGTTAAGACATGCCTCAAATCAAAGTTGGATGTTGCCCACGGCAGGTCGTAATAATAATAATAATAATAATGTTATTGGTTTTACATCCCTTTTAACTACTGCTGATTTTAGAGACACCGGGGTGCCGGAATTTTGGCCCGAAGGGGATCTTTAACGTGCCAGTAAATGTACTGACACGGCTCCCTCGCATTTGTGCACCCTCAAATGCCAGCTGACTGCGCCAGGATACGAACCTGCAACCTAGGGCCCAGCAATCGAGAACGTTACCGCTGAGCCACGCCGCCAGTCCGGTCGATTATGTCTCCAGATCCATAACATTCTTGATATACTTCTTATCTTTCTTTCTTTCTTCAATGATGGTAGCAGTTTTTATCTAGGTTGTGGCGTTTGGAAGAGGTAAATCGTTTCTAAGGTCTTCAACAAAGAATAGTTCTATTATACTCTTTGATGATAATAATAACGAGTTATAACTATACTCATACATTTAGGAGAAAGTAGGCTATATGTTCTTTACTGAACATCTTGTTACTTCTTGTGTCTTAATCATGCGATTGAAGTTTGAATACCACACGTACACAATAATCTTCATGTAATAGTACTTAAATAAAAATCTACTTTGGCAACCATCTGAAATATTTAGACGGTTCTCAATATCTACGAATCTATCACAACAATCAAACTGAAATTTTGTATGTTGATAGAGGCAATGAACATGAGTAGGATATATGAAAATAGGCTGTATAGTTCTTCACGGAACTACTTGTTGATATATTCAATTACACCACTTCTGCCAACTGTATATAAAGCACTATATTATATTTTGATAGTTAACTCCGGAGCTTCGAAGTCAATCGTCATAACGTGACAAATTACACCGATGCATTAGCCAAGATAAAATAGTTTTGAAAAACAAAAGTGACACCAGTGATGCCAACACAGACTCTGGCATGCTTAAATATTTAATTGTTAACTGAAAATAACACCTAAACTATTCAGTGGTTCTACATTAAATTTGACATGATTATTTTGTCTATGACAAGAATTCGTTGACTTGATCTATTCAAGATGTGGGTATGAACTTTCAATATTTAAAGAACCTGTAACTAAGGATGCTACTGAGTATTTTCCATGAAACATGGCAAAGATAAGGTCTCATAAGATGGCCTATTATTTTCATAACTGACAAGATGATGACATGAAAATATTTAGAAAAATCCGCTATCCTAAATATCGAAAATTTGATAATCTGTAACTCACATCTAATAAGGTTACAGTGATGAAACTTTTCATTCAAATGACACTAATTTTGCCCTACTCCGAACTTTTTAAACTGGAAAAATAAAGATGGTGGAAATGCGTAGTATTGACCGTTTGAAATTGGTAACTGAGGATGTTATTGAAGGTTTTCCACGAAACTTGGGAATGAGGAATCACTTTACAGGACCTAACTCATTTGTAAGTAGCAAACAAGCAATTCTGTCACTAACAATATCATAACAAAAGTCACACAAAACTAACAATCTTGACAAGTAGCCCAAGTTTCCAACAAACTTTTGTAACTAAATATGTTTACATATTGTAAATACCTTAACCCACATATGTAGACAGAGCTTTAATAGCCTGAGTGTAAAGGATATGATGATGATCACTTGACGATTGAAACTGGTTATCCAAGTGAATATATTAATCTCATGTAATTTATTACAAGAATATGGCATAACATCCAGAACAATTCGGTACAATCGTATTGACCGACTAAAATTATAAGTTACTTCATAGTTCATGGAATCCATTGCATCTCCCTTAGTTTAACCATTTTACCAATACTATGTAAGCAATCATAATATGCATCACCTGGTGTAGCCATTAAGCGTTCAAAGTGAAATGCCATGTCTGGTGGTTCGGATTCCACGTAAAAGGGAGGACCCGTGGCTCATGATCGCGAGACTACACACTTCCTTTTCCCATTAAGCGTTCTTCATTCGGACCCACTCGGGTCAGATGACTCCTTTGTTCCACCCATGAGAACAACAATAATCATCATCATAATTAACTCCTTTAATGAGGTGAAGCCAAGAAGAAAACCAAGCAGTAAAATTCACCCCCACATGAGAAAATTAATTTTACTTCATCCCCAACCTTGTAGAAACTGAAATATTAAGGGGCATGAATACACACTAATATGCATTTTAGTTAAATGAGAATACTTTTCCGAGTTGGTCCAATTTGGTCAGAGACTGTAGCACCAGACCTCTCGCACCGTATGTAAACGACGGACGCACATTAACGATGTGCGGTGTGCGCTCAATAAAACTCGTCCATCTCCATTATGTTAACCCGACATGTTCACTCACAAACAGTTCCTCTCCTCCAATCAATTGCGAGCTTATTTGTTAAAATTGTATAGTTAGTGTAGTGTCTCATTCCTTATGCAGTTAAATAGCGTTAGACCCACAATTCATTTTCATAAACAAATCAAGTTCCGTGGCGTCCTAGTTCCGGGTTGCGTGGGCGTGGTTCCTCTTGTCTATCTGCCTGTCTGCTTGTCCCAGAAAGGTAATGAACGACTCAGAAAAACAAGGAAGGGAAATCAGGAAGTCTGGGTAATATACGCGCTGATGAGTCTCGACATTAAATCATGTCTACTAAAGCACGTAGCCCGTGCTTTACATTCAAGATTTATTCTTCTTGTTCTCCATCGTCTACTTCCTCTTCCTGTTATTATTAATACTATTGTTATTGTTATTATTATTATTATTATTATTATTATATTTGTACATTATAATTGAGTCTCTTGAGTCTGCATGTTCACAACCAATCTCATTTCAGTGCCTAGATCTTGTTTGTATATTGGCTTGAACATCCTTGCAATATTTCTTGAATAACTCGATCAGTGCATTATTTTATGGTTCAGACAATGGCCCTCTCTCTTTTGATGTGTAAAATCTTTCCACTCGGTTGCCGGATATTTTTGTGGGAGTGATTTTGAAAAATGGGACGGAAGTGGATCGGACGGAAGTGTGTAATCCGCACTGCCAGCTGGATCGTATCCCTCCTGGACATTCATCAACACATACACATATTTTTTATTCACACACTAATAATACATAACAATTCCAAGACTCTCGTTTTTTTCTTCACTGCTTTCTTGATATTTCTACTCTCGCACTGCCTTCTTGATACTCTGCTGCTAATCATATCAATATGACTCATTACGTGTTGGTCTGTGAATCAATAGGCCCGGGAACTGGGCAAGCCTTTCATGATCTACTGCTCTGCACATTGCATTTACTCGCAAGTTGTCCTATTTAGAGTATAAGGAATTTTAGGTTATGAGCGGTGTCGCGTCTATTAATCTAGTTGATCCATATCGTATTCTTTATTTAGGCTAGTGCTGGTGGAAGCTACAAATCATCTAATAAAATGAGTTCCGAATTATAAACTACAATATCTGTAAAACACTCCCTTTTACAACAGATTAATATTTGTGCCAATAATAGTATACAATACCGGTGTATCAACAATTTCACGTGAGATTTCTTCTATGTAAGATGTTAGACATCTTATGTGACTACTGTAAGGCTCGCAAAGTTTCTTTTTAAATTCTAATAGCTTTCTTTTCTAAATTCAAATTTGGTATACCAATTTGCATCTTGTCTTTCTCATATTCTTTCAACCATCTCCACTTGGTTGCCTTTAATTTTGTGTAATTCCAGATTTTCTTAGTTTATGGATAGTTAATCGGTCATTAGTCGTAAGGAAGATGAACCCTTAGAACAACTATCATTAATTCACAACGGATGATGCTATAAGTTCTGTTTTATTGTAATAATTCTTCATTGGTTTTCTATCGTACGTGTCCGTCAACCCATCTGTTACCTACAGACGTTTGCAATATCCTTCGTTTTCGTTACAGTACTGTCCTGGGATACAAATATTTCGCAATCTATTTTCATGTTTAAGCTCAACAATTATGCATCTTTTCGTGAGAGGAATCTGGAAATCCATAATTAGGGATGATAAATAAAATTACTTGCGAAATACAATTATATGAATAATCTTACAATATTTTATGATAAAGAGGTCTTAATAGAACAGTTTTTGAGTGACTGCAGGGTGAAGAGGAATAACAATTTCCTCCCAAAAGCATGCCCCAAAGTTAGTTTTTAAAATGTGCTACTGCCACTGTTAATGAAACATAGCAATATTGTTGAATGAAAATTTACACTATTCTATATTCTGTGTTTCTACGAATAGCGATGTTTGACAGTTGTGAAAGTTTGTAACATGAGTTGATGCTGTCAATCCATTAGCCACAAATGAGATAGTTGGCTTTTGCCATGATTGTGGAATTCCTATGAGACTCATCAATAGGGCCCGGATGTTGATGCAGTAAAAAAGTTTAAAAAATGACTTTTTAAAATGACTGTAATAAATGACCTAAAAATTCGAAAAATGCACTATAAAATAGAGAAAATGATCTTATAAAAATAAACTCACCAATATTTAAAATAAATCGAAAAATGCATTATAAAATGGAGAAAATGATCTTTTAATAAAAAATTCACCAATATTTCAAAAATGACATCTTAACCTCAAACTTAAAAGTCAAACAAAATAGATTTCTAGCACTTAACAAAAGGTTTATGTTTACTTTAGTCTGAGTTGCACTGGACTACGAATGCCATTCTGATATTGTCAAATGTCAATGATCTGCGGTTATAAGCCAACAATTTTTTATATCTCGAAAAGCTGTTTTCAACATCAACTGATGTGATCGGAAAGCTTGAAGTGAGGAAGGTCGTGTGCTAAATTCTCCTCAATCCCATCAATGCAGTAGTTTTCACCAGAAAGAATGTCTGAGATTTTGCATAGTCTAATGTTTAATACCCGGTGTTTTTGTCCAGCACTTTTTTCAGTTTTGATGCAATACCCGCAGCAATTTCGCCACGATTGTTGCTAAGACTAGCTTCCACCTGGTTGATTAAGGAAATGGATTCAATATTTCAATATTTTAAATTATCTTGTATCAGCTACTAGCTTCTTTTTAACTCTGAGAGACGTAACTCCCTCATATAAAGCTGTGACATGACTAAATTGGAAAAAAATGACCTTAAAAGGCCGATTTCTCTAAAATAAGACCAAAAAATCCTACCGAACTTTAAAAAATGCTCTTAAAATGAAAAAATAGCAAAAAATGCAAATAGATGCAAAAAAAGACATATTTGAAGACGGGGTGGCCCGCCTGGAGTTTCTATATACTTCAGGATTGTTTTAGGCCGCTCAGTAAAAAGATGACAGTCATGTCATCAACATCCGGGCCCTACTCATCAGATTCTCAATTCATTCAAATTCTGACTAAGGTACCTTACTTGTTGACGTAAGTCAATAGCAATGAAAGTTCTTTTTATTAGAACGTTATTAACACTGTACAAGTCCATAGGGCTGTCAGACCCAGCGCGACTAATATAGTGTCATTCACCCCTTTGATGCCTAGCTATTATGAGTAGTTATGTTAAAAATTCAAAGCGAAGTTTCGCAAAATTACAAGTATTTGATAACAATTATCTCATACCTAGGCTATATGTTTTAGAATGTTGATATTTTTCCGTACCAGGTAAATATATTTTGAAGGCATTCGACCAGGAATAATTAATATTTATGTTCATTTGTTTCATTAATACTAATTAAAATAGTCGAAAATGCACTCTAATTCACTTCACTTAAAGTTAAAACCGTACTTATTTCCTCTTCATTTGAAGAGTGTTGATGTTTCATCGTCAAGTATCTAAATTGGCTCCTACTAAGAACGTAAAGATACACATCAAAAGAGAGCATGCACGGGAAGTTAGCCAACTGAAGCATGTTCAATGAATACTTATAACTTATCCAGTTATTCACAGAACTTAAACACATCTATATATCCGGAGAGAAACAGATTCCCGCGTTGTCTTGGTTACAACAGTGATGGCACTAATAGGTTAGAAAAATAAAAAAAATAAAACTTTATATAAACGGGGCTGATACAGTATATCGGCCCGTGTTAGGTAGATTTCATTAGAACGCTAACTATTGCAATGGGTCCCATGTCTCGACTTCCGGAAAATTTCGACATATCTTCGCGTTTCACATCCCCCAGACCCCAAAACCACCGTCAGTTCGAATGTTTATACTGTATATAATTTATGTATGTATATATATATATTATTATTATTATGTGCGTATGGACCCTATTGGATCACGCATTACATATGATTCGCCTTTCTAACAGACCATATTGCTTTCATTCTTTCACTGTGCGCTTGTTTTCTTTCTTCTGACCACTTAGTCCCCGATCTTCTGGGGACTTCATTCTCTGGCTGTACCACCCATTTATTTATCTTCTGACGGTTGACATTTCTGTCTAGTATTTCTGACGTTTCTATCCGGGCCTTTTCCAGGTCATTTTTAACATCTTGTATCCAAGATACGTTCTTCAGTTTTCCAGAGTATGTCAAAATCTTGTGAGTTAACCTTGAAGATGAGAGTCTGTGAACGTGTCCATAGAATTTCAGTCTTCGTTTCCTGATGTCTGCGGCGAGGTTGGATAGTTTTTCCGTGGCTTTGCGTGATTTGAGTCTATACCCTTCTTAACTTTTCTCTGGGCCCAGAATTTTCCTCAAGATCTTTCTTTCCTCCTTCAAGATATTTTCCAGATCACCTTTCTTATTAAGTACCAAGGTTTCACTTGCATACAGCACTTCAGGTTTAATCACCGTATTATAGTGTTTGATTTTTGTATGTATGGACATGCATTTCTTGTTATAGATGTCACGGGTTCTCCAATACTCTCTTTTGAGTTTTTGTAATCGAACTTTCTGAGCTTCCTTTTCCAATCCTGTTGGTTCTAGGATCTCACCGAGATATTTAAAGTGTGGAACCCGTTTGATGTGCCCGTATTTTGTTTGTAGTTCCTGGATGTCGAACCTAGTGCAAATAAACTTGGTCTTCTCGAATGAGATTTGCAACCCAGTTTTCTCAGCGCATTCCTTGAGGACTTCAATCTGTTTGATCGCTAAAATATCGCTGTCTGCTAGTATCGCTAGGTCGTCTGCGAAAGCTAAACAACTGACCTTGATGTCATCATTCTTTCGTCCAAGTTGAATGGGTTTCCAGAGCTTCTGGGCATTCAAGTCCTTCTCCCATTCTCGAATGACTTTATCTAGAACAAGGTTGAAGAGCAGTGGTGACAATCCGTCACCCTGTCGCACGCCGGTCTTAATCGCAAAGGACTCTGATAATTCACCCAGAAATTTTACTTTTGACTTCGTGTCCGTGAGTGTTTCCTTGATGAGTCTTAATGTCTTTGGATCAAGTCCTAGTTCTTCTAAGATGTTAAAGAGAGACTGTCGATCGACCGAATCGTACGCCTTCTTAAAATCGACGAAACTACAAATGATCGGAGAGCTTCGGGTCGCTCTATATTTCAATATCGTCTTCAAGTTAAAAATTTGTTCAAGACAAGAACGCTCAGGTCGGAAACCAGCTTGATATTCACCAATTGTGTGTATGTATATATGTATAGATATCAGTTTCTTGTGGACACGATAACTGCCGTAATTTTGCACCAATCTCTTTGAATTTTTTACATAATATGTATCCCCTTAAAATCTCGGACAAGTTCGTTAATGGGCAAAATCGGTCAAAGGTGGTGAAAATGGGAGTTTTCTTTTCGAAAAAGTGAATTATTGCTCTAACTCTCTTAATATCTGAAATATTGAATCCATTCAAAGTTCATACTATGTGTCGGACAAGGCCCTAAAATTTATGTTTGAAACGTTTATTGATAGCACCAACCATTGACCAAAGGGGTGGGAAAAAGTGTTTTTTTCGGGAAACATTAATCATATCTCTGTTAATAGGCACAATATCAAAACCGTACAAAATGGACAATATTCCTCCAATAATTACCTAAAACTGAAAGAATGTTTGATATGACCCACCATTACGCCATGGGGTGAGCAAAATTGTTTAAATTATAAGAAAATGCCAAGTGCCAAGAGAGGTTGCCATGACAACTTTACTTTTAATTGATAAGGGATGAGCCATCAGCAATTGCTATGACAACGCCACTGCACGAGATCACATTCAGTTTTCCATCTGTCTGTGGGAAGCGACTTCGGTATCGGAACTGATAGCATGCTGAACTTCTATGCCCACGGTCGCGGGTTCAAACCCGGCTGAAGTCGTCGGATTTACTAAGAGCGCTAAAAAACCCTGAGTTTACTTTCCTTCGGAGGGGAAGTTCCAACGTTCGTTGCGAGTTGATGGTTCCGGTGGCATCTAGTAGCCAAGTTCACAACTAGGTGCCGTTGATGGTAGTATTTTTAATTATGTTGCCTATTTTAGGTAGATTTCATCAGAAAGCTAACTATTGCAATTTAGGTAGATTTCATCAGAAAGCTAACTATTGCAATGGGTGCCATGTTTCGACTTCCGGAAAATTTCGATATATCTTCGCGTTTCACATCCCCCAGACCCCCAAACCACCGTCAGTTCAAAAGTTTATATATATATGTGTGTATATATATGCATATACACACATCAAAAAAAGTTTTGCATCACCTCGGTTCCAAGAGTTCCGGAACCGTTAAATACAAAGGGAATAGAGATCAACACAAACAACATTTCAGCTCGTTTTATTGCTCATGAGACCCACACATTGCATGTTGTACCATCATACAGCTAGACTTTCAGCATTTGTGGTCCAGATTGCAGAACACACCACTACCTCTAATACCCAGTAGCACGTCCTCTTGCATTGATGCATGCCTGTATTCGCCGTGGCATACTATCCACAAGTTCATCAAGACACTGTTGGTCCAAATTGTCCCACTCCTCAACGACAATTCGGCGTAAATCTCTCAGAGTGGTTGGTGGGTCAAGACGTCCATAAACAGCCCTTTTCAACATATCCCATGCATGTTCGATAGGGTTCATGTCTGGCGAACATGCTGGCCACTGTAGTCGAGCGATGTCGTAATCTTGAAGGAACGCATTCACAAGATGTGCACGATGAGGTCGAGAATTGTCGTCCATGAAGACAAATGCCTCTCCAATATTCTGCCGATATGGTTGCACTATGGGTCGGAGGATGTCATTCAGGTATCGTAAAGCCGTTTCGGAGCCTTCCATGACCACCAGTGGCGTACGTCGGCCCCACATAATGCCACCCCAAAACATCAGGAAACCACCACCTTGCTGCACTCGCTGGACAGTGTGTCTAAGACGTTCAGCCTGACCAGGGTGCCTCCAAACACGTCTCCGACGATTGTCTGGTTGAAGGCATATGCGACACTCATCGGTGAAGAGAACGTGATGCCAATTCCGTGGGGTCCATTCAGCATGTTGTTGGGCCCATCTGTACCGCGCTGCATGGTGTCGGGGTTGCAAAGCTGGACCTCGCCATGGACGTCGGGAGTGAAGTTGCGCATCATGCAGCCTATTGCGCACAGTTTGAGTTGAAACACGACGTCCTGTGGCTGAACGAAACGCATTATTCAACATGGTGGCATTGCTGTCAGGGTTCCTCCGAGCGGCAATCCGTAAGTAGCGGTCATCCACTACAGTAGTAGCCCTTGGGCGGCCTGAGCGAGGCCTGTCATCGACAGTTCCTGTATCTCTGTACCTCCTCCATGTCCGAACAACATCGCTTTGGTTCACTCTGAGACGCCTGGAAACTTCCCTTGTTGAGAGCCCTTCTTGACACAAAGTAACAATGCGGACGCGATCGAACTGCGGTATTGACCTTTTAGGCATGGTAGAACTACAGACAACATGAGCAGCGTACCTTCGTCCTGGTGGAATGACTGGAACTGATCGGCTGTCGTACCCCCTCCGTCTAATAGGCCCTGCTCATGCATGGTTGTTTACATCTTTGAGCAGTTTTAGTGACATCTATGAACAGTCAAAGGGACTGTATCTTGGATACAATATACACAGTCAACGTCTATATGCCGGAGATCTGGGAACCGAGGTGATGCAAAACTTTTTTTGATGTGTGTATATCAGTTTCTTGTGGACACGATAACTGCCGTAATTTTTCACCAAACACTTTGAATGTTTTACATAATATGTATCCCCTTAAAATCTTGGTCGAGTTCGTCAATGGGCAAAATCGCTTGAAGGGGGGGGGGGGGGGATCGGGGGGAGGGGGTCTTTTTTCTCGAAAAAGTGAGATATCGCTATAACTCTCTTAATAAGTGAAATATCGAATCCATTCAAAGTTCATAATATGTGTCGGATAAGTGCCAAAAAATTTGTTTGAAAAGTTTTTGATAACACCAAACATTGACCAAAGGCGTGGAAAAAAGTGGGTTTTTCGGGAAACATTAATCATATCTCTCTTAATAGGCACAATATCAAAACCGTACAAAATGGAAAATATTCCCCTAATAATTACCGTACCTAAAACTTTGTCTGAAAGAATTTTTGATCTGACCTACCATTACGCCAAGGGATGAGAAAAATGATTTCGGAATTAAAGAAAATGCCAAGTGCCATCAGAGGTTACCATGACAACGCTTCTTAATTGATGAGGGATGAGCTAACAGAGGTTGCCAAAACAACGCCATCGCACGAGATCACATTCATTTTTCCATCTGACTCTGTGGGAAGCGGATAACTGGAAGCATGCTGAACTTAAAAGCCCAAGGTCGCTGGTTCAAAGCCGGCCAAAGTCGTCGGATTTTCTAAGAGCGCTAAAAGTCTCTCAGCATGCTTTCCTTTGGAGGGCAAGTTCCAACGTTCGTTGCAAGTTGCTGGTTGTGGTGGCATCTAGTAGCCAAGTTCACAGCTAGGTGTCGTTGACGTTAGTATATGGTACAAAATTAGGAACTACTGCTTACAATTGACCGTCTGCAGACCTTAGCTGAATTACAGACTAATACAGTTATCACAATTAACACCGTTTATCAGATTCTACACACACCCAGTGTACAAGGGGTTACATGACCACGTTGTCGCAGCCCCTAAACTGAGGAACCAACAAAAATCTCTGTGGGAGATAAAATTTTGCGTGAAGAAGTAACAGACTGTCAGATAGTTACACATCAGTTCCAAACCTTGCATAAGGACAGTGTGATCACAAGTATAAAAATGAACCCCAAATGACAAGAAGGTTACCATCACCATAAGACAATAAAATGATAAAAATATGCATACAAAAACGAAAATTAAAAGTTAATTAACCTCCAAATGTAAAATACTTTCTTGCAATCAATGAGGTCTGATCCTCCTACGAAAACATGCATATTTTGCCTATTATAGCCTATCCCCTAGTTTGCCCGGTGAAATCTACCTCCGCCTTCCAGCCTGCCCAGAGGAATTTTTTTCTTTAGCAGGAACCCCTTCTTCCTGTCACTATGAGGGTTGAAGTATATTATCACATACAATAATATCAGAATATAGTTTACTTTTACTGACGAAACGACTGGGTTGTGATTGGTTGTTATCAATCTCATTCTAAAATATAAATTGTTAATATCAGATTACTGACGTTTAAGGGAAATAGTCAACATGGGCCCTTTTTGTCTTGGAATACACCCTCACTAGGTGTGGATGAACAGCAAAGGACAGCTGGAGGTGTGACAGCATGCGACGAGCTAACTGGAAAGTGGATTTCGTCGTAGGAAACTTCTAATGACTGCCATTTATCACCTAAACTATTACCTGCGACAGAGAAACGACTTCCCGCAGCGTGTTTGAGATATCGACAGAGTTCTATGGCTGCTAATGAAATATCTGCTAATTCTGAGAGGAACACAATTAGTCTGCCAATGCCGCGTGTTTCGTTATGTTTGCATTTCATCAGAATACGTACATTTCCGATAAACTGTTCCAATATCCAACACAGACAACATCTGGTATCCTTTCAGCTCGAGCTCTGCCTCGCATTGGAATAAAGAATTACTCATAACTCGTATTAAAACCAATTACCTTTCATTCAATTATTAGCCTACTTTTCACATTTTGCAAAAATGAGAAAAAAGTAGACATATGAGATCGGGTAAATGTGTGTCTGTCTGTCCTTCTGTCTGTCTGTCTGTCTGGCTGTGTGTGTGTCTCCCCCTATTAACTCCTAAACGGCTGGAGTAATCGAAACAAAATTTGGTAGAAGTAAAGACCTATACCTGAATATCTCACGGCCATATTTGAAAATGATGTCAATGCTACTAACTGCTGAAAACTCGCAATTGAAATTTGAGCTCCATGTTGAATATCTTGGGAGGTATAAATTGGAGCTATTTCAAAATTGGCACACATAAAGATAATAATATTGCAGTTTAATTTCCAGGATGCCATATATGGCAGTGTTGCCAAAATCATTATAAGCCTGCTGATAGGTCCAATTTTTAAATGCATTTAACTTCTACACTATCGATTGGAATTCAACCAAATTTCGACATGCTATGTGTACATAAACAGATATGACTGAGCGTATTCTTAAGAGCCTCCATGGCTGCCAACTGTTAATAAATGCTCTCAATTTTTTAATCCAAATACCCATATATCAGAAAGTATGCAAGCCGACAGCTTTAAACTATGCACACGTAGGCTATAGTACCTGACATTCTATATTAATTTGGAGTAACTTATATACGTCAGTGCTACCAACATGATTCTAAGCCTGCTGAGAAGTCAACCTCTAAATACATGTAAATTCTATACTATCATTTGGATTTCAACCAAATTTCGTGTGTGCTATGTGTACCATAACAGATATGACTATGCCGATTCTTAAGAGTAACCAGGGCTGCCAACTGTTAAAAAATTCTGTCTCTATTTTTGTTACCCTAATATCAATATATCAGAAAGTATGCAAGCCAATAGCTCTAAACTTTGCACACGTATAGTACCTGGCATTCTAGATTAATTTGGAGTAACTAATATAGGCCTACGCCAGTGCTGCCAACATGATTCTAAGCCTGCTGATAGATCCAATTTTAAAATGCATGTAACTTCTATACTAACTAATGGATTTCATTCAAAATTGACACAACAATAGATCACATTATTTCAGATTATTTCTGACCAATACATGTATGTCATTGTAGCCAACATGATTTTACGCGCGCTGTTAGATCCAATGTTTAACTGCATGTAACGTCCATGCTATCCATTGGACTTCAACCAAATATTGTATTCTGTACCTTAAGAGATGGAACTAAGAATATATTCAGTCACCAGGGCTGCCAACTGTAGTTCTCTATTAGGCTACATTATGCCAGTTATATAGTATTTCGAACTAATTAGTAATGTCGATATTACCAACTTAATTTCGTCATTATTCTAGATAGATCCATATAGATTAATCATTGGCATGAATCTTAAATTTTAAGAAAAGTAGGCTCTTTAGTTCGTCACGGAACTTCTTGTTTTTTCCATCACTTAGTTTCTTGTATTGTATGTGTGTGTGTAAAAGCACTAGCAGGACACTCTCCACAGAAATTGGAGACCTTCATGTAGTTGTGGTCGAAGCGAATTACCCTAATAGCACAGCTTGCTAACAGTGTGTCTACGTGATGATAATGTTGCTGTCAATTGGTTTTAGAGGTTGAGGACATTTCTGTTCATCAGACCCGTACACTTGGGTGTGTGTTGAATTCGTTGGTTAGCCTGTGTTTCTGTGGTGACTATAGTAGTGTGTAACAGTAATTGCTAATACTTATTAAATTATTATAAGTCCCGGGGTGCCTACTCCATTCCTTACCCCGGGACTTGAAACAAGGTAATATCCCAGCTTCTCCTGGAGGGAATGTGACAAACGGGGTAAAATAACATCAAAAAGACACTGACAGCGCCGGGATTCTATCCTTCAACCTCTGGACCTCCTGCAGCTCCCCGTCGTGCAAGTTCGAGCTGGAAGTCCCGAGATCTATTGTTCGATTTCCGGCACTGACTGTGACCATCCAGAGCGTTGTATCTCTGCTGCGTTTCTCACATTCCCTTCAAGTGAATTCTGGGATGGTACCTTATGTCATGTATCGGGGCACCTTCCGTAATCCTAGACCCTAATCATTTCAGTTGCACATGCTTCTACAGACACCGCTGAAGTACAGATTATCAGAAAAAAGTAAACACAATCTGAAATACACGAGTCTGATAACCAAGGAGTTGCCATCCCCTAAAATGAATTAAAAACAGCCAAATCAACAGAAAACACTGGGAGACCAGCCGATCAACTTCAGCTGTGGAATCAAACAAAGACTTCCTTATTTGAATGGCATGTTTCCTTATGTTTCAGAATCATATCTGGTTTATTGTAGATCCTTGTTACGTAATACATTTTTTGAGATACTAATTTACAAAATTGTATTTTTAGATTTTTCAACATTTTTAGCCTATTTTCAATTTTGAAAAAATAGGCTTATGAGATCACCTTTTGTCTGTGTGTGTGTGTGTGCGTGCGTGCGTGCGCGTGTGTGTGTGTGTGTGTGTGTGTGTGTGTGAAGAGTGTGTAAGTGTCCCCCTAATAAAATCTAAACAACTGGAGCGATTTCAATGAAACTTGGAAAGTTCATAGCACTATTCCGGGCAACCCCGGCCGTGCCCTTCAAATTTTGTTACGTCTCACCAATTCAACATGGCGACTGTGCGAAATATTTCACCAGCATTCAATATCTCCGAAACTATTACGGATATCACCCTGGAATTTTGTATGGTGAGAGAGGGCACTATTAGAAGTTCACTTATGTGACCTTTGAAAACCTGGTAACTACAAAACAAACATGGCGGCCAAGCGAATTTGCGACTTTTAAATAGACGTTTCTCGCGAGTTAACCAACCAAACGCAATGAAACTTGGTACAGTATATGTTTATACACATTGTAATGCACCGACATCTAACTTCGTTCAATTGTTTACATAACCTCAATATGGCGGCTGTGCGAAATATTTCACCGGCATTCTATATCTCTGAAACTATTACCGGTATCACCCTGAAATTTTGCACGGAGATAAAGGGTACTACTGGAAGTTCATCTATGAGAATTTCCAAAACCGGTTAACTACAAAACGAACATGGCGGCCAAGCGAAATTGAAAGTTTTAAATAGACTTTTCTCGCGATTTAATGATCCAAACGCAATGAAACTTGGTGCAGCAAATGTTTATATACATTGTAATGCACTGGTATGTAATTTAGTTCAATTATTTACATAAATTAAGTTTTTGTTTCTTGTGTCGTTATCATGCGATCGAAATGAAAGTTTGAATAATGAACCTACGCAATAATTTTCCTTTAAAGGTACATGACTCTAAGGCCTGTTCATATAACAATCCAACATGACGACCATCCGAAATATTTAGACGGTTCTCAATATCTACGAATCTATTACAGCAATCAAACTGAATTTTTTAATGTTAGTAGGGGTTATGGACATAAGTTCACCTACAGGACTTTCAATGACCTGGTGATCACAAATTTAACATGGCGGCGGAGCGAAGTATAAATATTCACATGGCCGTTTCTCGCAATTTAACCATCCGAGTGCAGTGACACTTTGTACTGAAAATCCTTATACAAATGTTAATCCACTGGCATCTAATGTTTTTCAATTGTTTCCATAACCACAAAATGGCATTTGTGCGAAATTTTAAAATCTCGTTTTTACTTCTTGTGTACTAATCAAGCGATTGAAGTTTGAATACTACACGTACACAATAATCTTCATGTAACAGTACATAACTCTAAGCCCTACATTTATAAAAGTCCAACATGGCGACCACCCGAAATATTTAGACGGTTCTCAATATCTACGAATCTATTACAGCAATTGAACTGAAATGTATGTTGATAGTGGCTGTTAACATAAGTAGGATATATGAAAATAGGCTGTATATTTTTTCACGGAACTACTTGTTTAGTCACAATTCACAAATTGTTATATATTTTTTGGTACAGTTTCGCAATTTGTTTAAGAGTTTTGTTCCAAACGTTACTTTTTGTGTATGCCTTGTCTTTGAATGCCCTCTACAGTACCAGTATGAAAATAAAATAGAAATAGCGTTAAGTTTTAAGAGATTATTAGCATGCTTTATTGATTTGCCAAAGAAGGGCTTATAGGTCTAGTTATATTGTACCCCATTGGTTGCTGTTGATAGGGATAAAATACTAGGTCCGATCAGGACAAATTAACTGGAATTGAAGTTATACTTCATAATGACCTTGCCATGTCTATATCTGACACGTGGAGTATGGGTGAAACCGACAAGGCCAATGCGTGAATATTATTTGCACAGATGCCTGTCTGCCATGTGGCTCACTTACGCAACCACCACTATCTGAGCAGAAGCATTCATGATTCAACCTGTATTGGGATATCATTATTGGAATTTCAGTTCACATTCATTTTTAAGCAGATAGTGGGAGATTTTCCGTAATAAAGTGTAATTTCCTTATAACAGTTCAAATCAAATTAAAATGACCATCTGTCCTTTTAATGAAATCAGAAGAATAACGCAGGATGATTCAATAAAATAAATACCTGAGAGGTACACTAGTAAATGCAAAATTGTGCTTCGAATGTGACATGGAAAATAATCAGGAACAATTGCATCATCTTAATATACCAGGCAAATCAGCTGCCCTTAGTAATATTGTTTTATGCAGCCCAACTAACGCGTGTTGTCAGGAAGGTCGATTTCTCTGCTTGCATACCGTATGGTACTAATGCATTGCAAGCATTTATCCCGCAAACTATACTGAACTCTATTATTTTTCCCCCGTATTAAATAGTAATAGCTTGCCACGGTGGGTGAGTGGATATCGTGTCGGTCTACTAACCCCAAGATTGCAGGTTCGCTCCTGGCCATGGTAAGTGATTTTTGAAAGGCGGCAAAAATACGATACGCATGTCATACGATGTTGGCATGTCAAAGAACCCATTTGGATTCAGTAGGCCGAGTTCATAATGGCAAAATTAATCTCGGAAGTTTCCGCCAACACAAAGTTCCTAATTTCTCTACTCGAAAGCGCTATAGTGTTCAAGGAGCTTATATATCTAACATCTAACCTCCTTGGCTTTCGTAGTCAAGGAACAACGAAATTCGACATGCAAGCTACCCTCAGGGTATCAAATTACAAAGCTTGCACCCGGCATCCAAGGCCATACGATATTATTATTATTATTATTAGTAGTAGTAGTACCATACAGGATGCAAGCAGAGAAATACTGTATTGACCTTCCTGATGTATGTATGTCTACCTCTTATTAGTCCCGTTTTCCAACGGGGTCGGGGATGAGATGCGATGGAAGTCTTTGTGGCGATGATTTTTACGGCCGGATGCCCTTCCTGACGCCAACCTCATGAGAGGAGTTAATGAGAGATGAAATGAATGATGGTGAATGAAATTGGGCAAGGATGTGGAAGGAAGCGGCCGTGGCCTGTCAGAAGGTACCGTCCCAGCATTTGCTTGGTGTTGAAAATGGGAAACCACGGAAAACCATTTCAAGGACGGCCGACGGTGGGGCTCGAACCCACGCGTCTACCGAGTCAGCAGAGAGCTTGGCCCCATGACCTAATGCTGCGCGTTAGCCAGCGTAGCCACTACTGTCGGTACTGTATTGACCTTCCTGATAACATCACTAATTGTGCTGCATAGAACAATATTACTAAGGACAGCTGATTCACCTGGTATATAAAGCGCTAAGGTGTATGCTTCACAAAACTAAAGCTCGTTATCCAGAGGGAGTTAGAAGGTACGGTTTGTAGCCTTCCTAAAAACTTCCAAATTGTCTCAATAGTACAGAAAAAATCTTACTTTTCTTGAAAAGTGAACGGAAATATATTGTTTTCTTGCTTAAAAAGTGAGTTTTAACAAATAAAAAAGACGATAGCCCTGGCCAGAACTGTGTCGCGTCCATCCCGCATAACAGTAAAGCCGGGTGCGTCGTCTATACACATGGAGTGCTCACAAGTGCATTCAAAGGTAAGAGAACTGTAATTTTTAAAACATAAATATCGACAATTCGTTGAAAAATTGCGATTCAAAAATATACAATAAGTCCGAATAACAGTAAAGCTGGGTAGATGGTTTATGCACATGCGAGATGTTTCACACAGATCCCCTGGTTTCATTTTAAATAAAATACTCCTGAGGTTATAAAAACCTTTTCCCGTTATTCAGTCAAAAAGTATTCAGCAATAAATATTGCAATACTAGATGGTACCCGCGGCTTCGCTCGCGTTCTAGACAATGGGGACGATGCCTTATTGCTGATAATTGGTCTATTCTATTACAGCAATCGCGGCTACAGGTGGGTCCTTTCTAATTCTGAAAATTATGATACATACAGTATATTGATATGAGCAGCAAAGTGGAAATTTTATACAGTTGTGAAAGTCTGCAAGGTACGATGTTACATTATGTGAACACGTTTTTGGTTATGCCATCTTCTGCTGAGATGTAACGATTTAGTTGTGCGGATAACGTGAGCACGCCACATACAGTTGCCCATGGGAAAAATGCTTTGTCTAAATGTACACCTGCTGCTGTTAAGTGTGTGTCATTGCGCTTTGTTAATGGAAATTGCTAATATTGTTTCAAGAGGGAACTGCACTTTTGCACACTGAAATGGCAAATCTATCGGAATATGGGGAATTAAAAGTAATTTTCTTAAGCTATTCTGGGTGTAATTTTGTCACACTTATTGATGATTTGACGTCAACATGTCCCTATTAACAGACCTATAGTAAAATATCTCTCAAATTGAGCGCTGATGTACATTATGCAGTCTCTTCCAGTGTTACATCTCAGGGTTGAAATTCTTCAACAACACTTTTGCCTCACATGCCTCTCAAAGTAGCCTAATTAAAATTCCTGATTGATGTTGTTTGAGTCTTCAGTTTTTTGACTGGTTTGATGTAGCTCTCCATGCCTCCCTCTCCTGAGCTAATCGTTTCATCTCTACATAGCTACCGAGGAAATCTGTTTAACCCTGGTCTACACCTGCAGTTCTTGTCCTCGACCCTCCCATCCATAACTAAGCTTGCTAATCATGGGTGGCTTAAAATGTGTCCTACCATCCTATCTCTTCTCTTCATTAGCAGTCGCCAGAAACATCTCTCCTCTCCCACTCGTCTAAATACCTGTTCATTTGTGACCCTATCTACCAATCTGATCTTCATAATTCGCCTGTAACACCACATTTCAATCACTTCAATTCTCCTCTTATCTGCTGCACCATTAGTCCAAGTTTCACTACCTTATATAGTTTCACGCTCCAGACAAAAGCTTTCAAAAATGACTTCCTAATACCTAAATGTATATTCTATGTCAACAGATTCCTTTTCTGTAGAAATGCTTTGCTTCGTCCATCACTGGAGATTTTGCTCCTACTTCCCGTAGCGTTTCACCTGCCAATTTGATGTCCATAGAGGTTTCTGATTTATTTCGGCTGCATTCCAATAACTTAGTTTTGTTTTACATTTATTGATTTTCATCATGAATTCTTTCCTCAAGGCGGAGTCCATACAATTCAAAAACTCGTTCAAATCCTCTGGCGTATCGGCCAAGATGACGATGGCATCAGCAAATCTCAGAGATGAAATTATTTCTCCTTGAATCTTTGCTCCCACTTTAGATTTTTCTTCAATTTCCTGATTATTGTGTTTTTAGAGATCTTGTATTTACAAGGAGTTGCAGTTAATTCTTCAAAACATTGATGAAACCAGCAGAAAACAATGAGAACTGACAACATCCAAGTTGAAATTCGCGAGACTAGACGGATTATGTCAATTCTTAGAAGACAGGCACCATGGTCTTGAACTAATCAAATCAAATCAAACCTCCAAACCTACTGTTAATGTTCTTCAACATCATGCTACTGACATGAAACACACAAAACCATTAAGACAGGTTTATGTCTCTACTGTTAGTAATTTTATGTTGTAATGGAGTGCATCGCTCTACAAATGTTCACGTTTTGCTAGCAGTAATGTTCAACAACGAATGGACTTTGTCAGACAACATAGTTTGTGTTCAAATTGTCTTAGGCCGGGACACAACGTTAGTAACAGTTCTTCATACGGCTTGAAACATCACACCCTACTCCATCGTATCAATCAACCAGCCACGCACAGGCAGAAGGAATCTACAGCTGAAAGACACAGCAGCGCTGATGTCAATCAGCAACAAACTGTTACATCCACGTATTGTTCGCTGGGGGTTAAACCACAACCCCAGATTCTACTCTCCACTGCATGCGTTAAGGTTCGTGATGTATATGGAAGATTAAACTTGCAGAGCACTCCTAGACTCATGTAGCCAGGCACACTTCATTACAAATTCCTGTGTAGAACGACTCAGCTTAAGGAAGGAACGCAACCGAGTTCCAATACAAGGAATAAGCAGCGCTGCTACAGAGTCTCGCCACAGTACTACCGTTAAGGTACACTCAATGCACAGTGAGTACCAAGGTGAAATTGACTGCGTTGTGTTGCCAAGAATTTATGGTGATCTCCCAGGATCACACATCAACTTCGCTGACTGGGGTATTCCGGAAGGACTCCCTCTAGCCGACCAAACTTTCAACCATCCCGGAAGAATCGATATGCTGATTGGTGCAGAAGTATTCTTCCAGATTCTTCGACCAAAAAGACAGAAGAGATCAGGTGACTATCCTGTTCTCCAGAACACGGAACTTAGGTTGATTCTAGCAGGACGCTTTCACAGCGAGAGAACGGTTGAGGCACCTTCACAGACCATACAGTCTTTCTTCGCCACGAGTGACAATTCACTTTACCATCAAGTTAAACAATTCTGGGAATTGTAAGATCTCAATCAGGCGATCAACTCGTGGGATGAACTGGAGTGTTAGATACACTTTGCTGCCAACACATGACGAAACACTGAAGGAAGATTCATAGTACGACTTCCACTTCGCGAGGAATCAACGGAAATTGGGGACTCGGTCACATTGGCTATGCCACGACTTCACCATCTTGAGTGACGACTGAGGAGACACGCCCAACTCAAGAACGACTACGTCAACTTCCTAGAAGAATACGAAGCCCTGGGACATATGGAGGGTATCGACACGTCGCAACCTAACGAGCAACATAGCTACTACATGCCGCACCTCCCACTTTTCGAAGAGACGAGCTCTACTACTACGACGAGGGTGGTTTTTGATGCTTCTGCAGTCACGACGAGCGGGCATCCTTCGAGTGGGACCGACCATACAGCAAGTCATTGTTTGGTCCATCATTACAAGATTTCGCACGCACCAAGTGTGCCTCACAGCAGACATTCTCCAGATGTATCGACAGTTGAAGGATGATAGGCGAAACTGCAACCTTCAGAGAATCGTCTGGCGCCGATCACCACAGGAACCTGCGTGTGAAAAAAGTGTTCAACCCTTTTTTTGGCGGGCGGCATGTTTGGGATCGTGGTCACCTTGCTTTGCTGATTTGCAGGGCTCTCGCCAGAGGTTTCAGTATGCTCTGTGCATCATCGTTGTGCGCTGAGATGAGGAATGCATGCTCCTTAAGCTTGTGGTAACAATCGACGACATCGGTACATTCATCGAGATACACAGGACGGTTGGTGTGATAATTAGGCATATAACAGGCACTTGACAGATATGACGCTAGAGATGGTGCGGCAGTCCAACTTCAATCAATTGGAACATGCATGATCATTCGGCAGTATGTAATTGTTATTAGCATATATAAATATTCTTTAGTAATATTTGGGGCCGATAACCTAGAAGTTAGGCCCCTTAAAACAACAATTATCATCATCATCATCATCATCTTTAGTAATAGTCCACAGAAATCCAGTGATTTTACCAGCTCGTCATTATCCACATCTACCTACAGTCCACTTAAATATTATTCTCTTCAAAACCAAGTCTTCGTCAAACTCACTATCAATACATTTACCTTGTATAGGCATTTACTGTGCCAAATTACATAGCGTACGGATGATTAAATCGTGAGGAAATTCGATTAAAATGTTTTAATTTTGCTTCGCTGCCATGTTTGTTTCGTACTTAACAGTCATCTTTCTATACGTCACATATGAGAAACTATTTTAGTATTCTCTATAACCATACGAAATTTCAGGGTGATATAGTTTTGGAGATATAGAATGTCGGTAAAATAGTTCGCGCCGCAGCCACGTTAGATTGGTGAAAGGTATTAAAATTTGAAAGACAGGGTCAAGGTCAAACAACGTAGTAGTACGTCCTTATCGAGTTTCGTTGAAATATATCTGGCCGTTTTGATTCTTTATTTACGGGGACACACACACATACGCGCACACACACGGACAAAGGTGATCTTATAAGCTTATATTTCATATGATGAAATTGGGTTAAAAGGGAACGTATTTATTTTCTTAAACATTTGACGTCTTAACAGACTGTAACACAAATAATCACGGTGTGTTTCATTTTAAAAATATATTTTCTAGATCAGGGTGTTCACAGTTTTGGTTTTTTTCTGGACCCATTGACTTGCGCGTTGACATGTGAGTAGACCAATCAATAACGTTTTACATAAATCTGTTGGGAGTCCATTCTTTATCGAACTCCAGTAGTGTTTCAGTCTGCTGAGTCCTGAGTGCAGCGCGGATCCTGTGGAGATGTATTGAAGTGCCTGTAAGGGAACCCCCGCGTGTTAGTGAAACAATGGTGATGGTTCTGGTCAGAAGGGGCAGAGGATGATGTCTGGACCGGAGCGCATGGGGGCTGCCCACAACATATGACAGTTGATCGATCGCCGATGCCACATGCTATCTTAACAAACTACACTCGAATGGTTTACCGATATCAACAGGAGCCTTCTTCATTCTAGTGTTATCTCAATATTACTACCCTTTTCCCTTGCACATGATTTTGTATGTGATATGCACGTTTCGTTCTATGTTAGGCAAACATTATGGGCAAATCAGTTCTTGGGAGTAAACCATTTCACCGTGGATGAAAATATAAATTAGTCTGAAAACATACAGAAACCAAATTTTTGTAAATAGGCTAATCATGCATTTACAAAATGGCAAATGGTTTTGTGAAGAACTAAATAGCCTATATTTATACAATATATCATGTTGGTCTTATCCATTAAAACTCTCCCGGCTATTAAATGTATTCTCCACGTGATGTACTCAGTAGCTTCTGGTACTCGACCTATGTCTTTACCCACATTACACTGAGAAATGATGTGCTTTAATACAGTAAATAACCTCAGTATGGGTGATTAAGACTCCTCTCGCGAGTTGGCATCTTTCTGTAACAAGTCACAAGAGTTTAGTTTAAGAAAAGTCAAATGCACGGCTTCTATGATTTACGAAATGTAAGCTACAGAATTTAGTGCCATTAGGCTATGGTTTTATATATATATATATTTCGTATGGCATGAAGATGCAATATACAATTATTTACATTATACAGTATTTACAATTATATACAGATTGAGACCTTGACCTGCAAGTAGCTTCAGTTTTGTTAGAGCTGGATATCTAATTTCTCTAACCATTCTAATGCTTCATCACTAGCTTCATGAATCTCCTTCATTGGACCATTGAACCTTCGGAGTGGGCAACCCATAGCGATGTGACTGATGGTCTGAGGCACATCTGCACAGTTGCAGAAAGGATTGTCGGCAATTTTCCATTTGTGCTTCCAGAACTAACATCTACCGTGTTGACTTCTTATACGGTTCAGCGACGTCCAGATTTTCCTGGGAAGGTCGAAACCAGGGGGCTGCTTAACTGGATCCGAGATAAGACCTAATCTGTCTGGATTTGAAGTCAGCCACTCATTGCGCCAAGCTTCATTCACTTGAAACTGCTCTTGGACCAACTTCCTTCCTTGTCTCCAAGAAGAATTCCGGGATTTCAGCCTGAGATATTTAGGTGAGCAGTCTAGATGTATTGGCAGAAGAGGGTTGTCACAACATTTAAGCCATTCTCTCTTCAGTGCCATTTGTCTTCGAAGATGAGGAGGCGGGATGTTGGAGAGTACTGGTAACAATTCCAAAAGTGTAGATTGGATGGTTCCTGATACAGTCCTCATTGTGTCGTTCAGCTGTACGTCTATCTTCTTTGCATGGGCGCTGTTAAGCCATACTGGGCAGCAATATTCTGCTACTGGATACACTAGGGCAAGAGCTGAAATTAATCTATATACTGTCCAATTGTATCATCTGTCCGACAAATTATTGTGAACCGCTGTTCTGATTCATACGGCACGCAGGTTAGGGTTATGTGAGAAGATATCAACTAAACGGGGTTGACGTTGCTTCACGTCCGAAGGAATAACCTTAATGTGCCCCACACGTGACCCCTGGGTGGTGCTGAGAAAGCAACAACGTTGGCTGCTGGACCTAAAGCTACGCTTTCAGGATATCCCAGCAATTAGAAGATATAGCAATATGATTATTATAATAGACTGTCATACGAATCTTCTCTTCAATCGCTTGAATATAATATGATAAATAAAGTAAAAGGTTTCAAATTGTCGAACTGAAACCATCTTGAATTTTTAAACAATTGAACATGAGATGTTTCTATACTAAACTCTAAATAAAGGTTCGCTGTTCTTAGTTTCATTGCTCTCTGGTGATTAGATCGCTAGAAATTTCATTTTAATTATTTGCGACTCACTTGACCACCATGTTACTCAGGATTTTCCAAAGTCATGTACAGGAACTTAGTTAATAAACCACTACTACCATAAAATGTCAGTATAATTGTTTAAATAGTTTCGGAGATATTGTAAACCAGTGATATACAGGGTGTATCTTAATTATACCGACAAAAAAAATCAGGGACGCTCTGCGTGTTATGTAAAAGACGATGCCGCAATCGGATTGGCGGAGAAAATTTTTCCCTCCGAGAAAATGAGGTTACTTTGTTACTTCCGGGCGCGCGATTCAAATCTACGAACTCGCTGTATTTGCTGAGCCAGGCAGCAAGCCGCTGGCCACTGCTGTGAGTAGTGGGATGATGAGAGAGCTGTCTCACTTTTTATTGAGCCACCCTCGTAGTTGCCCCGAACCTGATATCTCGCTAACAAATCATGGGATTTAAACATACAGGGTGTCCTAGCATTGGTAGAAATGCCCCCTACTTTCCTATAGCCTCTTTATTTAATTAAAAGGCCAAAACTAAAAGGTCATTCGCGAGTAGTGGGGTAGTGTTGGTTTTCTCAAGTCGCGCTCGTGCTTGAATATGTATGGCTATGTTGGGAAAGGGTTAGGTGGTGGGAAAGGAGTAGGGTCGAGTGAGAGGTCGTTTAGATGGTATTTTTTCCGCTCTAGGTGATGGTGAGGTTATTTTTTAAAATGGATGGAATTTGGAAAGGCCATTTGGGGTAAACATGTTGTTTTTTAACATTTTGGCGATGAATGTTTTTTTATACGCATGCGCACTTGAGGAGTTTTGTAAAAGGGCGGGCTTTTTAAATGATGATTTATTAATGAGTGTTTTTAATATGTATTGAAATAAACCATAAAAACTAATAGGTCATCGGCTTTTGACTATTTCGCTAACCAATAATCGGATTTAAACCTATGAGGTGTCGTAGGACTCGTGGTGAACTCTTTTTTTCTATCGAAGGGGTATATTCACTCTAAAATAAAAACTACCCTCACCCGGGGGGGTGAAATAGATTTTTTTGTATGTGCGCGCACGGACGGCTTTTGTCAAAAGGACCTAACTACACGTTTGTTAATATTTTCTGAACCCCTCATGGGATTTTGCCATAGGCAGTATTCTAACCCTGGGGGTGACGCCCCGTTTTTGAATGTAGGATTCATTCTTGTTAAAAGGACCTAACGACACTTTTGTTCATATCTCGCGAACCAATCATGCTAGGGACTTGTATGAGGGGTCCTAGCACATGGGGCAACATTCCCTGTTTGGGGGTGAAACTACCCCCTAAAATTGAAAAATCCATATCTAGGAAACGAAGAATTCTAAAATTAGGTGTGATAGCTCAAAAAATAGGGGATGTTATGGGCTTTTACCTCGATTGATCATTTCACCCCTAAAACAGTAAATAGTTATGTTATGGGGGAAAAAACGTGTTAAACACCTAAAAATGATAAATGAACCTAAGATCTTTTGTTTTTGATGAAAAATAGCAGGGGGGTGAAACTACCCCCCAAAATTGAAAAATCCCTATCTCGGAAACGAAGAATCCTAAAATTAGGTGTGATAGCTTAAAAAATAGGGGATGATATGGGCTTTTACCTCGATGGATCATTTCACCCCTAAAACAGTAAATAGTCATGTTAAGGGGGAAAAAACGTGTTAAACACCTAAAAATGATAAATGAACCTAAGATCTTTTGTTTTTGATGAAAAATAGCAGGGGGGTGAAACTACCCCCCAAAATTGAAAAATCCCTATCTCGGAAACGAAGAAGCCTAAAATTAGGTGTGATAGCTTAAAAAATAGGGGATGATATGGGCTTTTACCTCGATGGATCATTTCACCCCTAAAACAGTAAATAGTTATGTTATGGGGGAAAAAACGTGCTAAACACCTAAAAATGATAAATGAACCTAAGATCTTTTGTTTTTGATGAAAAATAGCAGGGGGGTGAAACTACCCCCCAAAATTGAAAAATCCATATCTTGGAAACGAAGAATCCTAAAATTAGGTGTGATAGCTTAAAAAATAGGGGATGATATGGGCTTTTACCTCGATGGATCATTTCACCCCTAAAACAGTAAATAGTCATGCTATGAGGAAAAAACGTGTTAAACACCTAAAAATGATAAATGAACCTAAGATCTTTTGTTTTTGATGAAAAATAGCAGGGGGGTGAAACTACCCCCCAAAATTGAAAAAACCCTATCTCGGAAACGAAGAACCCTAAAATTAGGTGTGATAGCTTAAAAAATAGGGGATGATATGGGCTTTTACCTCGATGGATCATTTCACCCCTAAAACAGTAAATAGTCATGCTATGAGGAAAAAACGTGTTAAACACCTAAAAATGATAAATGAACCTAAGATCTTTTGTTTTTGATGAAAAATAGCAGGGGGGTGAAACTACCCCCCAAAATTGAAAAAACCCTATCTCGGAAACGAAGAACCCTAAAATTAGGTGTGATAGCTTAAAAAATAGGGGATGATATGGGCTTTTACCTCGATTGGTCATTTCACCCCTAAAACAGTAAATAGTTATGTTATGGGGGAAAAACGTGTTAAACACCTAAAATGATAAATGAACCTAAGATCTTTTGTTTTTGATGAAAAATAGCAGGGGGATGCAAACAACCCCCAAATTGAAAAATCCATATCTAGGAAACGAAGAATCCTAAAATTAGGTGTAATGGCTTAAAAAATAGGGGATGATATACGCTTTTACCTGGATAGGTCATTTCACCCCTAAAACAGTAAATAGTCATGTTATGAGGAAAAATGTGTTATACACCTAAAAGCATAAGCATCTTTGTGAAACCATGCTTTAATGGACATGTGTATGGAGGATGATTGTTATTATTATTATTATTATTAGGTAATTATGGATTAATGTGTGTATAGATAACTAACCTGTGGGGAGCGTGATGGCGCAGGTGCTTAGCTGCTCGTCTTTACCCGGACGGCTGGGGTTCAAATACCGGTGCCAGCGGGGGTTAGAATTTTCACTTGAAAAATCACGTGGCGTCAGGAAGGGCATTCGGCCTTAAATCCCCGGCCAAAATCAAAATGAGCCTGGTTGGCTCCGGCGACTCAAACTAATAGGGAAAAGCCGAAGAAAGAAAAAATGGTAACTGACCAGTAATAGTAAACATTGGTTGGAGGTGTTGAAGAAGTCAGGATGGCCAACCCTTGCCATGGTTCACGAATGCACTCCAAAAAGTTTTACCTGTCAAGACTCAGTCTACCCTGTTGCAGCCTTTAGAAAAAAAAATCGAACCGGGGCCTCTGTGGTGACAGTGGAGCTATATTCATGATGATTTTTAAACAAACATAGGCTTGCCTACTACCACTGGGTTGAATCTGCACAGAGACACTGGCTTTGGTGATAACAGCACAGCGACCTTGTCAGGAAGTTTCATATTACTCATTTGCTTGATAGCGGACATGCTCTGCACATGACTAGATCGTTGTTAGGTTTGACAAAGGCTTAGTGAAGCTTATGGCAACCTTGAAATGAATGTCATGGTATAGTCGGGGTTGGAAGGCAAGACCTTAGGGTTGACAACCAAGTAGGTTAACCACTACACGGTGAGATGGTCAAATAATAATGTAACAGAACATATAGAAACGTTTTCTATAGTTTAACGAATTGGCATACCATGAGAGGTGTAGGTAATGGAAATTGAATCCTTAGCTGATGATCTATAGCCATGCCCACGTATAAGCTATCATGGTAGAAAAAGAATGGTATGGCTTGTTTTAAACGGAGAATAATAATTGTGTTTACTGTGAAACACAAATCTGAATTTAAAATAATTAATTTAAAATAATTAATTTAAAATAATTAATTTAAAATTAGTTTAGTACGCTGAAGTTAAAATGAATAATGATCACGTTACAGACAGCCAGTTTCAAAGCCATGAGAACTAAGTGAACAAAGAATAAAATTCATGAACCAGTGAGGAATTCAGCATGCTGTCCTTTGGACAAGAGAGAAGCGTTCTACAGCGACCCTCAATGGTTTGGGTCATCGTAAAGATGAAAATTAAATCTAAGCTACTACACGCTTATATACTAGAAGAAGAAATGGAAAACAATAGGTCAAATAAAGAACAGAAGGAATAAAAAATGGCCCTCAACCCTCAAGCATGTGGATTGAGGGAGTTGGAAGGAAGGAGAGCCATGAAAGGCAGATAAAAAGTATACTAGGAGAGGCTTTGTCCCAGAGGTAATGGATAAAGAGGAGGTAAACTGGACTCAGCTCAGAAATCCCTTGGGGTCGCCAACTTCCAAACTGATCAGCCCTTGAGGGTGTAGCCATATGCAGAGTGCACCGCAAGTGGTGGGGCTTCTTGAGGGGGCATGAGCAAAAGACAGGAAATAACATGAAAATAAATAAAGCAAGGCTGCCTCCTCAGGATATCAGAAAAAATAAATAAACCAGGGCCAATGAAGTTGCAAAAGGAAGAGACTCCCTAGGGCTCGGATACCCTAATCATGTTGGGGTCGGTAGAGAACACGAGATGAGCAAGTGTGGTCGACAGGAAATAAGACAGAGAAGAGCCTAGCACAAGTTAGTGGAAGCAATGACGGTCTCAGCTGGAACTCCGTGATCGTCAACCTACATGACACTAGATATGACGCCCAGGGGTGGAATTAAAGACCTCTTTTGTTTTATATCACATGACATGTCTTATAATGCAATACTGGTCCTAGGGTATGCAAAAAGGTATTAGAAACTCAGCTAATAATAGTGTGCTTGCCCATGATTATTTTCCCAAGTATAGTACATGGGACTGATAACCATGATTTCCAAGCCCCTAAGTAAGACAAAAAACAAATGATTTTCATTTTTCCAATGAGTTGGGGTGAGGTGAGGTGAGTTTTCTATACACCAAACTGATGTGGTTTCCCACTTCTACTCCAGGCAAATGCACATTTGATGTTATGAATAGTCAAATGGTTTGCAACTGCCCAATGCTAGGACCTGATTAGTGGCTTTTAAAAAAAGGAATGGAATGGAGTACACTTTCCCCAAAACCAACAAGAGGAGTGTTCGATCCCTCACAACAACCATCCTTAAAGTCAATATAAATGACTATGCACTTCAGCTCATGACGGTCTCCTCTATTGTATGGTTTGTTTTAAACGGAGAATAATTGTGTTTACTGTGAAACACAAATCTGAATTTAAAAAAAGTCCTCTCGGCACGCCGGAAGGCGGAGGTAGATTTCACCGGACAAACTTGGGGATAGGCGAAAATAGGCAGAATATGCAGGTTTTCGTAGAAGGATCAGTCCCCATTTATTGCGAGAAGGTATTTTATAATTGGAGCTTAATTAACTTTGTTTTTCGTCATTTTATGCTTATTTTAAAAATTTTATTGTCTTATGTGGAACGGTAACCTTTTTGTCATTTGGGGTCCATTTTTATACTTGTGGTCACACTGTCCTTATGCAAGGTTTCGACACTGATGTGTAACTATGTAACGGTCTGTTACTTTTTCACGCAAAATTATATCTCCCGCAGAGATTTTGGTTGGTTCCTCAGTTTAGGGGCTGCGACAACACGGTCATGTAACCCTGTGTACTTATGAATGGCTGTATTAGTCTGTAATTCAGGTAAGGACTGCAGACGGTCAATTTCAGGCAGTAGTTCCTAATGTTGCTACCAGGTACTACCGTCAACGACACCTACCTGTGAACTTGGCTACTAGATGCCACTACAACCAGCAACTCGCAACGAACGTTGGAACTTCCCCTCCAAAGGAAAGCATACTGAGGGATTTTTAGCGCTCTTAGAAAATCCGACGACTTCGGCCGGCTTTGAACTCGCAACCTTGGGCATTGACATTCAGCATGCTTGCTACCAGTTACGTCACCGAAGCCGCTTCCCACTTAGTCAGATGTCAAAGTCAACCCCTGGCACCATTCAGCCCATGACGGGCTAAGGCCGACCAAGCGACCGCTGCCCAGCCATTTGACCTGCAGATATTGGGGTGAAGCGTGATCAGCGCGTCGGGTCCCCTCGGCTGTTAATCTTGGTATTCGTGATCGGGGTGCTATCTCACTGTCAGACAGCTACTCAATTGTCCTCACGAGGCTGAGTGCACCCCGTTCCAACCCTCACGTCAGTTATAAAATCCCTGACGGAGCCGGGGATCGAACCCGGGGCCTCCGAGTGAGAGGCAGGTGCGCTACCCCAACACCACGGGGCCGGCTTAGTCATATGGAAATACTGAATCTGATCTCGTGCAAGTGCGATGTCATGGCTACGTCAGATGTCTTATCCCTCATCAATTTAGTAGTGTTGCCATGGCAACCTCTGATAGCTCTTGGCATTTTCTTATAATTCCGAAATCATTTTTCTCATTCCTTAGTGTAATGACGGGTCATATCAAAAATTCTTTCAGACAAAAGTTTTAGGTAATTATTAGGGGAATATTGTCCATTTTGTACGGTTTTGATATTGTGCCTATTAAGAGAGATATGATTAATGTTTCCCGAAAAACCCACTTTTTCCCACTCCTTTGGTCAATGGTTGGTGCTATAAAAAACTCTTGAAACATAAATTTAATATATGCTATTTGCTAATAGGATTCGACACTGGAATTATTTTACAAGTAGTTATTTTAATGACCAACAGAGTTTAATGTTAACAAGGCACAGCTCTATTTGAAATTTTGAATAACATGTTGCATGTCATACATCATAGGCAACTACTGTAAGGCTTGTGATTTATTTAATGCCTTTAACCCTATATTAAACACGCAGTTTGCAATACTAATAACTGCAATGTTAGTGAAAAAAATTGAAACAAAACAAAAATCAGCATTGAAAAACCAAAAAGTGGTTAAGCATATATATAGTGGGGAAAAGAAAAGTTTTGTAAACACTAATGTCCAACAAGACTAATTAAATCAGTAACTGTCAGAGTGGCCGAGTGGTTAAGGCGTTTGACTTAAGATCAAATTTCCAAATATATAAGGAAGCAAGGGTTCAAATCCCTTCCCTGACATAACTATTGCTTGAACATGCAAGAAAACAAGAAATATACACAAACTATGTTTATCAATTTAATCAATTTTTTACAAGAGATAGACACACAGAATACAGCTCTTTTGGTTTATCAGTTCTTTTAAACATAACACTTGTTGAAAATTATTTTTTAGGGGATGGGGGTGTTGCTACGTTGACCCATTACACAATAATAGCAGCTTTACGAAGTTCATTTTCTATATTTAATAGCTCTTTCTCATAACCAATATGGCCAAGCTGTTTACAGGCATGCAAGAGCTGTAGACGTTCGACTAATATATTAGGATCGTTCCATTTACTATTTTTTATGAATGGTTTCAGAATCTCGGGAAGCAGTTCATCATTATCACCATCATTATGATTATCATCCTCATTATTATAATCATTTTCATAATGATGATCATTATCATCGTTATCATTACCATGATAATTTCCACCTGTGTCCACAGTCTGTTCAATGGTTTGAGTTGTCTTTGATAGTGTTGAAAGCTTCTTTTTAGATGTGCTAGAATGCTTTAACATTGTTATGTTATTTTTACCACTATTACCTTTCCCCACTAACTTTTTGATGGGGTATATTGTCTCTGATAGGGTTGAGGGCTTTTGAGATGTGGGTGCATGTCTGATCATGGGTTTCACAGGAGGTGTTAAAGGTTTCTCATTAAACAACTCGCTAACAGCATGAGTGCGTTGTAGTGTATTAATCTTGAGGTTAATATTATCTTGAGCAGTACTATCTTTCTCTTGGACTTGGTTTCTTGCTTTGGTTTGGGTTTTCCTTATATTTAGACTAGCGTGATTATTAAGTTTACATTCATGATTGTTTGAAGAAAGTACGTCCAATTCTTTTGTTTTAAGCATTCCTCGACACTGTTTCGATCGTTGCTTTGAACAGCGCCAAATAACAGTTCCATTTTTATTGCTTCGTTTCACAATATATGAATATCCTTTATAGTATGCATAAGGCTTACCATACCTAGTCACTGATACTTCCATATCAACTGTCAAGCACAAACTAATCTCTAGTAAAGACAACTTGGTAATAACAACAATAGTTTAATGTGGGAGCATATATACATGCAAAAAGTGGGAGCAAAGGTGGGGGGTAAAAAGTGGGAGCAAAAGTGGTAGCAAATGTGGGAGAAAAAAATAACTGTGAGCAAAAAGTGGGAGCAAATATGGGATCAAATGTGGGAGCAAAGCAAATATAAAAAAAAGTGGGAGCAAATATGCTAACAAATATGTCAACAAATATACCAGCAAAAGTAAATACACAAGTCAAGATAGATTAAAGTGCAAAGAAAATATGAAAGCAAATATGAGAGCAAAAAGGGTGATTTTCTAAAACAACTAGACATAACAAACTTAGTCATAACCTAACCTCACCTAACCTAACCTCACCTCACCTAACCTCACCTCACCTAACCTCACCTAACCTCACCTCACCTAACTTCACCTAACCTAACCTAACCTAACCTAACCTATCCTAACCTAACCTAACCTAAACTAACCTCACCTAACCTAACCTCACCTCACCTAACTTCACCTAACCTAACCTAACCTAACTTCACCTAACCTAACTTGAGTGAACTTTACCTAACCTAACCCATCATAACTTCACCTAACCTAACTTTACCTAATCTAACTTCACCTAACCTAACTTTCAACTCTCAGATCAAAATTAAATTCTAGGCATAGTTGAGTTGGAAGCCAAGACTTCAGGGATAACACACAAGTATACTAGCCACTACACCGCAAAATAGGCAAATTATCATGCAACACAACATAAAGTAAAAGTTTCCTGTAGTGTAACTCATTGGCTGTCAACCATAGTTTGGGAATTCAAACCCAAGACCTCAGGACTTTTGTTTTGAACATTATCAGAAATATTATTCCATTTACATTTTGCTGCTGCTGCTTATAGTTATAAGAGTTGGCATTAATATGGAAAGCAAAAAAAAAAAAAAATGTGGGAGCAAAAAGTGGGAGGAAAACGTGTAAGCAGAAGTGGGAGCAAATATGGGAGCAGAAAGTGGGAGCAAATGTGAAAGCAAAAGTGGGAGCAAAAAGAGCGAGCAAAAGTGAGTGTACAAAGTAGGAGCAAAATGTGTGAGTAAAACGTGGGGGCAAATGTGGTGTTTTACTAAAACAATCTCCCCTAACCTAACCTAAACTAACTTCACCCAACCTAATTTCACCTAACCTAACTTTACTTAACCTAACCTTCCAACTCTCAGATCAAAAATTAAATTCTGGCCATAGTCGAGTTGGAACCCAAAACCTCTGGGATAACACCCAAGTATACTAGCCACTACATCGCGAAATGGGCAAATTATCATGCAACACAACACAAAAATAAAAAGTTTTCTGTAGTGTAACTCATTGGCTGACATTCATAGTTGAGAATTCAAACCCAAGACCTCAGGACTTTTGTTTTGAACATTATCAGAAATATTATTCCATTTACATTTTGCTGTTGCTTATAGTTATAAGAGTTGGCATTAATATGGGAGCAAAAGTGAAAGCAAAAAGTGGGTGCAAGCATGGCTGGTTGTAGAGACTTTCATATCAACAAATACACATAAACTAAATTTTAGTAAAGTGACTTGGCTAATAATAATAATAATATTAACAGTTTAAAAATTTTTTCAAGGGGATTGATATTTTTCAGGATGTAATTTCCAAAGTACTGTCAAGAATAATAATTACATGAACAGATTCCAAGAACTCTAGAGTGCTTTTAAGGTTAATGATTGGCTAGGAGTGAGATAGAGCTAGCTAACCTAAGTTAACCTCAGCTCAGTAAACCTAACCTTGTCGCATGGCATGTTCTACAAGTATAGACTTGCTTTGAGACTGGCTATGACGTCACAGATGAATGGCGGTGGGAGGCTGGACATGACGTTTTTATTATCCAAAAACATTTTCCTTTTTGCCAGCCTCCCACCGCCATTCATCTGTGACGTCATAGCCAGTCTCAAAGCAAGTCTATACTTGTAGAACATGCCATGCGACAAGGTTAGGTTTACTGAGCTGAGGTTAACTTAGGTTAGCTAGCTCTATCTCACTCCTAGCCAATCATTAACCTTAAAAGCACTCTAGAGTTCTTGGAATCTGTTCATGTAATTATTATTCTTGACAGTACTTTGGAAATTACATCCTGAAAAATATCAATCCCCTTGAAAAAATTTTTAAACTGTTAATATTATTATTATTATTAGCCAAGTCACTTTACTAAAATTTAGTTTATGTGTATTTGTTGATATGAAAGTCTCTACAACCAGCCATGCTTGCACCCACTTTTTGCTTTCACTTTTGCTCCCATATTAATGCCAACTCTTATAACTATAAGCAACAGCAAAATGTAAATGGAATAATATTTCTGATAATGTTCAAAACAAAAGTCCTGAGGTCTTGGGTTTGAATTCTCAACTATGAATGTCAGCCAATGAGTTACACTACAGAAAACTTTTTATTTTTGTGTTGTGTTGCATGATAATTTGCCCATTTCGCGATGTAGTGGCTAGTATACTTGGGTGTTATCCCAGAGGTTTTGGGTTCCAACTCGACTATGGCCAGAATTTAATTTTTGATCTGAGAGTTGGAAGGTTAGGTTAAGTAAAGTTAGGTTAGGTGAAATTAGGTTGGGTGAAGTTAGTTTAGGTTAGGTTAGGGGAGATTGTTTTAGTAAAACACCACATTTGCCCCCACGTTTTACTCACACATTTTGCTCCTACTTTGTACACTCACTTTTGCTCGCTCTTTTTGCTCCCACTTTTGCTTTCACATTTGCTCCCACTTTCTGCTCCCATATTTGCTCCCACTTCTGCTTACACGTTTTCCTCCCACTTTTTGCTCCCACATTTTTTTTTTTTTTTGCTTTCCATATTAATGCCAACTCTTATAACTATAAGCAGCAGCAGCAAAATGTAAATGGAATAATATTTCTGATAATGTTCAAAACAAAAGTCCTGAGGTCTTGGGTTTGAATTCCCAAACTATGGTTGACAGCCAATGAGTTACACTACAGGAAACTTTTACTTTATGTTGTGTTGCATGATAATTTGCCTATTTTGCGGTGTAGTGGCTAGTATACTTGTGTGTTATCCCTGAAGTCTTGGCTTCCAACTCAACTATGCCTAGAATTTAATTTTGATCTGAGAGTTGAAAGTTAGGTTAGGTGAAGTTAGATTAGGTAAAGTTAGGTTAGGTGAAGTTATGATGGGTTAGGTTAGGTAAAGTTCACTCAAGTTAGGTTAGGTGAAGTTAGGTTAGGTTAGGTTAGGTGAAGTTAGGTGAGGTGAGGTTAGGTTAGGTGAGGTTAGTTTAGGTTAGGTTAGGTTAGGATAGGTTAGGTTAGGTTAGGTTAGGTTAGGTGAAGTTAGGTGAGGTGAGGTTAGGTGAGGTTAGGTGAGGTGAGGTTAGGTGAGGTGAGGTTAGGTTAGGTGAGGTTAGGTTATGACTAAGTTTGTTATGTCTAGTTGTTTTAGAAAATCACCCTTTTTGCTCTCATATTTGCTTTCATATTTTCTTTGCACTTTAATCTATCTTGACTTGTGTATTTACTTTTGCTGGTATATTTGTTGACATATTTGTTAGCATATTTGCTCCCACTTTTTTTTATATTTGCTTTGCTCCCACATTTGATCCCATATTTGCTCCCACTTTTTGCTCACAGTTATTTTTTTCTCCCACATTTGCTACCACTTTTGCTCCCACTTTTTACCCCCCACCTTTGCTCCCACTTTTTGCATGTATATATGCTCCCACATTAAACTATTGTTGTTATTACCAAGTTGTCTTTACTAGAGATTAGTTTGTGCTTGACAGTTGATATGGAAGTATCAGTGACTAGGTATGGTAAGCCTTATGCATACTATAAAGGATATTCATATATTGTGAAACGAAGCAATAAAAATGGAACTGTTATTTGGCGCTGTTCAAAGCAACGATCGAAACAGTGTCGAGGAATGCTTAAAACAAAAGAATTGGACGTACTTTCTTCAAACAATCATGAATGTAAACTTAATAATCACGCTAGTCTAAATATAAGGAAAACCCAAACCAAAGCAAGAAACCAAGTCCAAGAGAAAGATAGTACTGCTCAAGATAATATTAACCTCAAGATTAATACACTACAACGCACTCATGCTGTTAGCGAGTTGTTTAATGAGAAACCTTTAACACCTCCTGTGAAACCCATGATCAGACATGCACCCACATCTCAAAAGCCCTCAACCCTATCAGAGACAATATACCCCATCAAAAAGTTAGTGGGGAAAGGTAATAGTGGTAAAAATAACATAACAATGTTAAAGCATTCTAGCACATCTAAAAAGAAGCTTTCAACACTATCAAAGACAACTCAAACCATTGAACAGACTGTGGACACAGGTGGAAATTATCATGGTAATGATAACGATGATAATGATCATCATTATGAAAATGATTATAATAATGAGGATGATAATCATAATGATGGTGATAATGATGAACTGCTTCCCGAGATTCTGAAACCATTCATAAAAAATAGTAAATGGAACGATCCTAATATATTAGTCGAACGTCTACAGCTCTTGCATGCCTGTAAACAGCTTGGCCATATTGGTTATGAGAAAGAGCTATTAAATATAGAAAATGAACTTCGTAAAGCTGCTATTATTGTGTAATGGGTCAACGTAGCAACACCCCCATCCCCTAAAAAATAATTTTCAACAAGTGTTATGTTTAAAAGAACTGATAAACCAAAAGAGCTGTATTCTGTGTGTCTATCTCTTGTAAAAAATTGATTAAATTGATAAACATAGTTTGTGTATATTTCTTGTTTTCTTGCATGTTCAAGCAATAGTTATGTCAGGGAAGGGATTTGAACCCTTGCTTCCTTATATATTTGGAAATTTGATCTTAAGTCAAACGCCTTAACCACTCGGCCACTCTGACAGTTACTGATTTAATTAGTCTTGTTGGACATTAGTGTTTACAAAACTTTTCTTTTCCCCACTATATATATGCTTAACCACTTTTTGGTTTTTCAATGCTGATTTTTGTTTTGTTTCAATTTTTTTCACTAACATTGCAGTTATTAGTATTGCAAACTGCGTGTTTAATATAGGGTTAAAGGCATTAAATAAATCACAAGCCTTACAGTAGTTGCCTATGATGTATGACATGCAACATGTTATTCAAAATTTCAAATAGAGCTGTGCCTTGTTAACATTAAACTCTGTTGGTCATTAAAATAACTACTTGTAAAATAATTCCAGTGTCGAATCCTATTAGCAAATAGCATATATTAAATTTATGTTTCAAGAGTTTTTTATAGCACCAACCATTGACCAAAGGAGTGGGAAAAAGTGGGTTTTTCGGGAAACATTAATCATATCTCTCTTAATAGGCACAATATCAAAACCGTACAAAATGGACAATATTCCCCTAATAATTACCTAAAACTTTTGTCTGAAAGAATTTTTGATATGACCCGTCATTACACTAAGGAATGAGAAAAATGATTTCGGAATTATAAGAAAATGCCAAGAGCTATCAGAGGTTGCCATGGCAACACTACTAAATTGATGAGGGATAAGACATCTGACGTAGCCATGACATCGCACTTGCACGAGATCAGATTCAGTATTTCCATATGACTAAGCCGGCCCCGTGGTGTTGGGGTAGCGCACCTGCCTCTCACTCGGAGGCCCCGGGTTCGATCCCCGGCTCCGTCAGGGATTTTATAACTGACGTGAGGGTTGGAACGGGGTGCACTCAGCCTCGTGAGGACAATTGAGTAGCTGTCTGACAGTGAGATAGCACCCCGATCACGAATACCAAGATTAACAGCCGAGGGGACCCGACGCGCTGATCACGCTTCACCCCAATATCTGCAGGTCAAATGGCTGGGCAGCGGTCGCTTGGTCGGCCTTAGCCCGTCATGGGCTGAATGGTGCCAGGGGTTGACTTTGACATCTGACTAAGTGGGAAGCGGCTTCGGTGACGTAACTGGTAGCAAGCATGCTGAATGTCAATGCCCAAGGTTGCGAGTTCAAAGCCGGCCGAAGTCGTCGGATTTTCTAAGAGCGCTAAAAATCCCTCAGTATGCTTTCCTTTGGAGGGGAAGTTCCAACGTTCGTTGCGAGTTGCTGGTTGTAGTGGCATCTAGTAGCCAAGTTCACAGGTAGGTGTCGTTGACGGTAGTACCTGGTAGCAACATTAGGAACTACTGCCTGAAATTGACCGTCTGCAGTCCTTACCTGAATTACAGACTAATACAGCCATTCATAAGTACACAGGGTTACATGACCGTGTTGTCGCAGCCCCTAAACTGAGGAACCAACCAAAATCTCTGCGGGAGATATAATTTTGCGTGAAAAAGTAACAGACCGTTACATAGTTACACATCAGTGTCGAAACCTTGCATAAGGACAGTGTGACCACAAGTATAAAAATGGACCCCAAATGACAAAAAGGTTACCGTTCCACATAAGACAATAAAATTTTTAAAATAAGCATAAAATGACGAAAAACAAAGTTAATTAAGCTCCAATTATAAAATACCTTCTCGCAATAAATGGGGTCTGATCCTTCTACGAAAACCTGCATATTCTGCCTATTTTCGCCTATCCCCAAGTTTGTCCGGTGAAATCTACCTCCGCCTTCCGGCGTGCCGAGAGGACTTTTTTTAAATTCAGATTTGTGTTTCACAGTAAACACAATTATTCTCCGTTTAAAACAAACCATACAATAGAGGAGACCGTCATGAGCTGAAGTGCATAGTCATTTATATTGACTTTAAGGATGGTTGTTGTGAGGGATCGAACACTCCTCTTGTTGGTTTTGGGGAAAGTGTACTCCATTCCATTCCTTTTTTTAAAAGCCACTAATCAGGTCCTAGCATTGGGCAGTTGCAAACCATTTGACTATTCATAACATCAAATGTGCATTTGCCTGGAGTAGAAGTGGGAAACCACATCAGTTTGGTGTATAGAAAACTCACCTCACCTCACCCCAACTCATTGGAAAAATGAAAATCATTTGTTTTTTGTCTTACTTAGGGGCTTGGAAATCATGGTTATCAGTCCCATGTACTATACTTGGGAAAATAATCATGGGCAAGCACACTATTATTAGCTGAGTTTCTAATACCTTTTTGCATACCCTAGGACCAGTATTGCATTATAAGACATGTCATGTGATATAAAACAAAAGAGGTCTTTAATTCCACCCCTGGGCGTCATATCTAGTGTCATGTAGGTTGACGATCACGGAGTTCCAGCTGAGACCGTCATTGCTTCCACTAACTTGTGCTAGGCTCTTCTCTGTCTTATTTCCTGTCGACCACACTTGCTCATCTCGTGTTCTCTACCGACCCCAACATGATTAGGGTATCCGAGCCCTAGGGAGTCTCTTCCTTTTGCAACTTCATTGGCCCTGGTTTATTTATTTTTTCTGATATCCTGAGGAGGCAGCCTTGCTTTATTTATTTTCATGTTATTTCCTGTCTTTTGCTCATGCCCCCTCAAGAAGCCCCACCACTTGCGGTGCACTCTGCATATGGCTACACCCTCAAGGGCTGATCAGTTTGGAAGTTGGCGACCCCAAGGGATTTCTGAGCTGAGTCCAGTTTACCTCCTCTTTATCCATTACCTCTGGGACAAAGCCTCTCCTAGTATACTTTTTATCTGCCTTTCATGGCTCTCCTTCCTTCCAACTCCCTCAATCCACATGCTTGAGGGTTGAGGGCCATTTTTTATTCCTTCTGTTCTTTATTTGACCTATTGTTTTCCATTTCTTCTTCTAGTATATAAGCGTGTAGTAGCTTAGATTTAATTTTCATCTTTACGATGACCCAAACCATTGAGGGTCGCTGTAGAACGCTTCTCTCTTGTCCAAAGGACAGCATGCTGAATTCCTCACTGGTTCATGAATTTTATTCTTTGTTCACTTAGTTCTCATGGCTTTGAAACTGGCTGTCTGTAACGTGATCATTATTCATTTTAACTTCAGCGTACTAAACTAATTTTAAATTAATTATTTTAAATTAATTATTTTAAATTCAGATTTGTGTTTCACAGTAAACACAATTATTATTCTCCGTTTAAAACAAGCCATACCATTCTTTTTCTACCATGATAGCTTATACGTGGGCATGGCTATAGATCATCAGCTAAGGATTCAATTTCCATTACCTACACCTCTCATGGTATGCCAATTCGTTAAACTATAGAAAACGTTTCTATATGTTCTGTTACATTATTATTTGACCATCTCACCGTGTAGTGGTTAACCTACTTGGTTGTCAACCCTAAGGTCTTGCCTTCCAACCCCGACTATACCATGACATTCATTTCAAGGTTGCCATAAGCTTCACTAAGCCTTTGTCAAACCTAACAACGATCTAGTCATGTGCAGAGCATGTCCGCTATCAAGCAAATGAGTAATATGAAACTTCCTGACAAGGTCGCTGTGCTGTTATCACCAAAGCCAGTGTCTCTGTGCAGATTCAACCCAGTGGTAGTAGGCAAGCCTATGTTTGTTTAAAAATCATCATGAATATAGCTCCACTGTCACCACAGAGGCCCCGGTTCGATTTTTTTTTCTAAAGGCTGCAACAGGGTAGACTGAGTCTTGACAGGTAAAACTTTTTGGAGTGCATTCGTGAACCATGGCAAGGGTTGGCCATCCTGACTTCTTCAACACCTCCAACCAATGTTTACTATTACTGGTCAGTTACCATTTTTTCTTTCTTCGGCTTTTCCCTATTAGTTTGAGTCGCCGGAGCCAACCAGGCTCATTTTGATTTTGGCCGGGGATTTAAGGCCGAATGCCCTTCCTGACGCCACGTGATTTTTCAAGTGAAAATTCTAACCCCCGCTGGCACCGGTATTTGAACCCCAGCCGTCCGGGTAAAGACGAGCAGCTAAGCACCTGCGCCATCACGCTCCCCACAGGTTAGTTATCTATACACACATTAATCCATAATTACCTAATAATAATAATAATAATAACAATCATCCTCCATACACATGTCCATTAAAGCATGGTTTCACAAAGATGCTTATGCTTTTAGGTGTATAACACATTTTTCCTCATAACATGACTATTTACTGTTTTAGGGGTGAAATGACCTATCCAGGTAAAAGCGTATATCATCCCCTATTTTTTAAGCCATTACACCTAATTTTAGGATTCTTCGTTTCCTAGATATGGATTTTTCAATTTGGGGGTTGTTTGCATCCCCCTGCTATTTTTCATCAAAAACAAAAGATCTTAGGTTCATTTATCATTTTAGGTGTTTAACACGTTTTTCCCCCATAACATAACTATTTACTGTTTTAGGGGTGAAATGACCAATCGAGGTAAAAGCCCATATCATCCCCTATTTTTTAAGCTATCACACCTAATTTTAGGGTTCTTCGTTTCCGAGATAGGGTTTTTTCAATTTTGGGGGGTAGTTTCACCCCCCTGCTATTTTTCATCAAAAACAAAAGATCTTAGGTTCATTTATCATTTTTAGGTGTTTAACACGTTTTTTCCTCATAGCATGACTATTTACTGTTTTAGGGGTGAAATGATCCATCGAGGTAAAAGCCCATATCATCCCCTATTTTTTAAGCTATCACACCTAATTTTAGGGTTCTTCGTTTCCGAGATAGGGTTTTTTCAATTTTGGGGGGTAGTTTCACCCCCCTGCTATTTTTCATCAAAAACAAAAGATCTTAGGTTCATTTATCATTTTTAGGTGTTTAACACGTTTTTTCCTCATAGCATGACTATTTACTGTTTTAGGGGTGAAATGATCCATCGAGGTAAAAGCCCATATCATCCCCTATTTTTTAAGCTATCACACCTAATTTTAGGATTCTTCGTTTCCAAGATATGGATTTTTCAATTTTGGGGGGTAGTTTCACCCCCCTGCTATTTTTCATCAAAAACAAAAGATCTTAGGTTCATTTATCATTTTTAGGTGTTTAGCACGTTTTTTCCCCCATAACATAACTATTTACTGTTTTAGGGGTGAAATGATCCATCGAGGTAAAAGCCCATATCATCCCCTATTTTTTAAGCTATCACACCTAATTTTAGGCTTCTTCGTTTCCGAGATAGGGATTTTTCAATTTTGGGGGGTAGTTTCACCCCCCTGCTATTTTTCATCAAAAACAAAAGATCTTAGGTTCATTTATCATTTTTAGGTGTTTAACACGTTTTTTCCCCCTTAACATGACTATTTACTGTTTTAGGGGTGAAATGATCCATCGAGGTAAAAGCCCATATCATCCCCTATTTTTTAAGCTATCACACCTAATTTTAGGATTCTTCGTTTCCGAGATAGGGATTTTTCAATTTTGGGGGGTAGTTTCACCCCCCTGCTATTTTTCATCAAAAACAAAAGATCTTAGGTTCATTTATCATTTTTAGGTGTTTAACACGTTTTTTCCCCCATAACATAACTATTTACTGTTTTAGGGGTGAAATGATCAATCGAGGTAAAAGCCCATAACATCCCCTATTTTTTGAGCTATCACACCTAATTTTAGAATTCTTCGTTTCCTAGATATGGATTTTTCAATTTTAGGGGGTAGTTTCACCCCCAAACAGGGAATGTTGCCCCATGTGCTAGGACCCCTCATACAAGTCCCTAGCATGATTGGTTCGCGAGATATGAACAAAAGTGTCGTTAGGTCCTTTTAACAAGAATGAATCCTACATTCAAAAACGGGGCGTCACCCCCAGGGTTAGAATACTGCCTATGGCAAAATCCCATGAGGGGTTCAGAAAATATTAACAAACGTGTAGTTAGGTCCTTTTGACAAAAGCCGTCCGTGCGCGCACATACAAAAAAATCTATTTCACCCCCCCCGGGTGAGGGTAGTTTTTATTTTAGAGTGAATATACCCCTTCGATAGAAAAAAAGAGTTCACCACGAGTCCTACGACACCTCATAGGTTTAAATCCGATTATTGGTTAGCGAAATAGTCAAAAGCCGATGACCTATTAGTTTTTATGGTTTATTTCAATACATATTAAAAACACTCATTAATAAATCATCATTTAAAAAGCCCGCCCTTTTACAAAACTCCTCAAGTGCGCATGCGTATAAAAAAACATTCATCGCCAAAATGTTAAAAAACAACATGTTTACCCCAAATGGCCTTTCCAAATTCCATCCATTTTAAAAAATAACCTCACCATCACCTAGAGCGGAAAAAATACCATCTAAACGACCTCTCACTCGACCCTACTCCTTTCCCACCACCTAACCCTTTCCCAACATAGCCATACATATTCAAGCACGAGCGCGACTTGAGAAAACCAACACTACCCCACTACTCGCGAATGACCTTTTAGTTTTGGCCTTTTAATTAAATAAAGAGGCTATA
This sequence comes from Meconema thalassinum, assembly GCA_946902985.2. Lineage (NCBI taxonomy): Eukaryota > Metazoa > Arthropoda > Insecta > Orthoptera > Tettigoniidae > Meconema > Meconema thalassinum. The sequence continues at coordinate 1,805,877,472 of OX336388.2, read as the reverse complement.
GGAAAGTAGGGGGCATTTCTACCAATGCTAGGACACCCTGTATGTTTAAATCCCATGATTTGTTAGCGAGATATCAGGTTCGGGGCAACTACGAGGGTGGCTCAATAAAAAGTGAGACAGCTCTCTCATCATCCCACTACTGCTGTGCTTCAGGCAAGGGAAGGGAGTGCGATAGAAGGTGACAGAGATATGCTGGCGGACATGCGCAAGTTTCCTCGATCGCCTCGGCTTGCCGCATGCCCGCCAGCATATCTCTGTCTCCTTCTATCACACTCCCTTCCCTTGCCTGAAGCACAGTGGTGGCCAGCGGCTTGCTGCCTGGCTCAGCAAATACAGCGAGTTCGTAGATTTGAATCGCGCGCCCGGAAGTAACAAAGTAACCTCATTTTCTCGGAGGGAAAAATTTTCTCCGCCAATCCGATTGTGGCATCGTCTTTTACATAACACGTAGAGCGTCCCTGATTATTTTGTCGGTATAATTAAGATACACCCTGTATATTGTATGGACCTCATGTTGGATGGTTTAATATATAGACTATAGAATTATATGCCAGCCAATTAATATAATAATGATAATACATTACACCAATCTACATATTTCTATTGCTTGGTTAGGACACGAGAAATTTAAAAGAACGTTATTTTAAACATTCGCACCGCTACCATTGTTTTAATTCTCATAAAATTGAATTAAATAAGAAGCCAATGTATAAGCCATGTTTATTAGCACTTGAGTGCTTAAATCGCGACAAATTTGCATTTAAATATTTAGATTTTGCGTCACTTCCATGTTGGTTTTGTGCTCATTAGGATATTTAAAGTCCCATAGGTAAATTTACTTTAAAAGCCTCATCAATATACAGATGCTTGCTTGAATAGATTCGTAGATATTGAGAACTGCTGGATTATTTCGGGTGATCGCCATGTTGGATTGTTCTATATGTAGGCTATAGAGGTATTTACCAGTAGATGAAGAATATTGCTTCGGCTTATCATGCAAACGTTTACTTCGATCGCATGATGAGGACACATAATATAACTTAATTTTAAAATTTCGCTCAGCCACCATCTTGAGATTATGAACACAATTGAATGATAGTGGATGGTAGTATATTAAATCATGTATAATGATTTATCGTACAAAGTTTGACTGCGCTCGGATTAAATCGCGAGAAATTTCTATTTAAATATTTTAACTTAGTTTGGCCGTCATGTTAGTTTTGTAATTAACAGGCATTTGAAAGTCACATTTCTGAACTTACCTTAGTATTTTCTAAAGGTGTACAAAACTTCAGGGTTTATTTATGTAAATAGTGTTACTTTAAGGGGCAGAACAGTGAGGTCATCTGCCTCAGTAAAATTTCAAAGTGATATCTGTAATAGTTTCGGAGATGTCGAATGCTGGTGAAATATACCGCGCGGACGGCATGTTATATTGTTGAAACGTATTCAAGTTTGAGAAACACAGTTGAGATTAGACGAGTTAGTAGTATGTGATTACCGAGTTTCATTGAAATCGCTCCAGCCGTCCAGATTTTATATAGAGGAAACACACACATACACGCGCACACACGCATACACCGCATACACACGGGCAAAGGACGATCTCATAAGCCTATTTCATCATAAGATAAAAATAGGTTAAAATGATTTTACAATAGATTTTACAGAATTTGGCCTTGATATACGCCTACACGTGTTATAGACTGGATGAACACGATTTTTCTGAATCTATCTGATGTCAACGCACTAAACGCACACATTTATTAGAAATCTTTTTTCTTCCACGTTCTTTGACTAACCATAGAGTGTTGATCAACTTCAGGTTAGGAGAATTTCTTTGCCAATTTGAGTTCACATTTGACGGATTTGTACAGTTATCATAGCAGTATTGCTTTTGTAGAATGATAGAGATGTCAAATCAACATAAGCCAATCTGAAGTCGGCCAATCGTGACTTTAATACTAAAGGGGAATGGGCCAATATTTCATTGTACGCGTAACTTTAAGTTAGTGATACTGTCTGATACATTAAACCTTGATATTTTAATGCATTATTACTGATATGCACACTTCTCAGTTATCGTATGCCTGGGGAATAGTACATATTTATGGATAATAACTGGCAACGGTTGAGTATATACACGGAGAGATTTTTAAACACTGAACCAATGATTAGAATGCATAATGCAAGCCGGCCAAAATGTCAGTCACCTGTTATAAACACTTTCGTTATTTTACCCCAGAGTTGTCTTCCAGCTACTTCAATATTGTGTTGAACTTCTAATCGACTTTGGTCGATCATGAAAGGGAACGTGTTATTATTCCTTTAATTCAGCGTAAAGTCCACTATATTGGCAACAGTGTATGGCTGTCAAATGTTCTTAGTTCAATATACACTGAGTGGCCAAAAATCAAGGGAAGGGTAGTCCCAGGAGAAAATGTGCCGTGTATGACTCCTGGGTGATGAAAATGTTATAGTAATGGGAGATTGGAATGCTGTGGTAGGAAAAGGGAGAGAAGGGAAAATAGTAGGAGATTTCGGATTAGGTGAAAGGAATGATCGAGGAAGCAGGCTGGTAGAATTCTGCACCGAGCATGAATTGGTCATAGCTAACACCTTATTCAATAACCACAATAGAAGAATATACACATGGATGAGACCAGGAGATACAGGGCGTTACCAAATCGACTTCATTATGGTCAAGCAGAGGTTTCGAAACCAGATTTTGGATTGTAAAGCATATCCTGGTGCTGACATAAACTCTGACCACAATCTGGTCGTAATGAAATGCAGATTAAAGTTGAAGAAACTGAAGAAAAGTCAAAAGCCAAAAAGGTGGTCAATAGACAGACTGAAAGAGAAGGATGTAAACGAAAGATTCAAGAAGAGTATAAAGGAAGGACTAATGAAAACCCCTAAACAAACTTCAATTGCAGACGAATGGGCACTTTTGAAGAATTAAATAACAAAATCCGCAGAAGAAAACATTGGTAGGAAAGAAAGAATAGGTAGAAAACCGTGGATCACTCAGGATATACTAGAATTGATGGATGAAAGGCGGAAACACAAGAATGTAAGAGATGAGAAGGGGAAAACAGAATACAGACGCCTGAGAAATGAGGTTAACAAGAAGTGCAAGGAAGCGAAAGAAGGATGGTTGAAAGAGAAATGTGCAGGTATAGAAAATTGTCTGAAATTAGGTAAAGTAGACACAGCTTATCGAAGGATTAAGAATACTTTTGGGGAAAAGAAGACTAAGTGCTGTAATATTAAGGACACAAATGGAAAGCCTCTAACAGATAGGGAAGAAAAGGTTGAGAGATGGAAAGTTTACATAGAGAGTTTGTATAAGGGAAAGGAGATTGAGAATCATGTAATGGAAAGGGAGGGGGAAATTGATGAGGATGCGAAAGGAGATTTAATATTGAGATCAGAATTTGATAGAGCTTTGGAAGACTTAAGCAGGAACAAAGCACCAGGCATAGATGATATACCGATTGAGTTGCTACGCTGCATAGGAGATGAAGGTCTGATCAGGTTATTTCACTTGGTGTGTAGGATTTATGAGACAGATGAGGTACCCCCTGATTTCAAGAAGAATGTAATCATCCCTATACCAAAGAAAGTGGGAGCTGTCAGATGTGAAGATTACCGTACAATCAGCTTGATTACTCATGCTTCAAAGATCCTGTCTAGGATAATTTACAAGAGGATTGAAAGCCAGATAGAAACGGAGTTGGGTGAAGACCAGTTTGGTTTCAGGAGAAATGTAGGAACAAGGGAAGCTGTACTAAGTCTTAGGCTGATTTTGGAAGGTAGAATAAAGAAAGATAAGAGAACGTTCATGGCTTTTGTAGACTTAGAAAAGGTTTTTGATAACGTTGATTGGACTAAATTGTTTGACATTTTGAAATCGATTGGAATAAAGTACAGAGATAGGAGGGTGATATACAATCTATACAGAAACCAGACAGGAGTCATTCGAGTTGAAGGACATGAGAGAGAAGCTGGTATTCAGAAAGGTGTAAGGCAAGGCTGCAACTTATCACCCATACTTTTCAATCTTTACATTGAACAAGCAATGAAGGAAATTGGTGAAAAATTTAAAGTGGGAGTGAAGATTCAAGGAGAAATAATTTCAACTCTGAGATTTGCTGATGACATCGTCATCTTGGCCGACAAGCCTGAGGATTTGAATGAGTTTTTGAATGGTATGGACTCCGTCTTACAGGAAGAATTCATGATGAAAATTAATAAATGTAAAACAAAAATACTGGAATGCAGCCGAAATAAATCAGAAACCTCTATGGAGATCAAATTGACAGGTGAAAAGCTGAAGGAAGTAGAAGACTTCTGTTACTTAGGAAGTAGAATAACCAGTGATGGACGAAGCAAAGAGGTTATAAAAAGTAGGTTGGCTCAGGCAAAGAAAGCTTTTATACAAAAAAGGAATCTGCTGACATCGAATATAGATTTAGGTATTAGGAAGTCATTTTTGAAAGCCTTTGTCTGGAGCGTGGCGCTCTATGGAAGTGAAACTTGGACTATTGGTGCAGCAGAAAAGAGGAGAATAGAAGCATTTGAAATGTTGTGTTACAGGAGAATGCTGAAGATCAGATGGGTAGATAGGGTTACAAACATAGAGGTATTAAGACGAGTGGGAGAGGAGAGATGTTTCTGGCGACTGCTAATGAAGAGAAGAGATAGGTTGGTAGGAAACATACTAAGACACCCAGGAATAGCAAGCTTAGTTATGGAAGGAAGGGTCGAGGACAAGAACTGTAGGGGTAGACCAAGGTTAGAATATGTTAAACAGATTGCCTCAGATGTAGGGTGTGTTAGTTATGTAGAGATGAAACAATTAGCTCAGGACAGGGAGGCATGGAGAGCTGCATCAAACCAGTCAAAAGACTGAAGACTCAAACCACAACATGACTCCTGAGCGTTCCGGCTAGCTGCGGCAGAGCATAGCTGTCTGACATAGACACGAGTGCAGTGGAATGGCAACACGTCGAGAGTTAACCGACTTTGAACGTGGGATGATCATCGGCGCACAGTGCATGGGTCTTAGCGTTTCGAAGATTACACGTAAATTCGGATTTCCAAGGTCAACAGTGTCGAGGGTGGATCTTCAATAACACAGAGATAATATTACCATCCGCGTAAACCGCCGCACAGACGACCACGGGTATTTAACGAACGGACATCACGTCACTTCAGCAGAACCATACGGGACGATCGAAGGGCTACTGTTGGTCAGATCACCGCCCAGTTGAATGTTGGATGCCAGGAACCCATTTCTTGTCGAGTCGATGCCTCGCCGTATTGCTGCCGTTTTGAGGGCTCACGGAGGAGCAACTCCTTGCCTTCCCATGACGTACATCCACTGAGTGTATAACATTGTATATTTTTAGGAGAATTGAAAAGGGTATAGTATAACAGGAATTTGTTACAGGAGCATTTTACTTATGATTTTGTGCGTTTTGTGAATATGTTCTTCGATAGTTATATAAAATTTTTGTGTTATTCAGTGCAATTAAACAGTCCAACCAACTGATTGAAAGGCTTATTTGGATTGATGGCTTCTCAATAACACGTTGAATTTATTCTAGCCTGGCGTTTTTCCTGTTTAATATTATGTCTTGTGTAAAAATACGTGCTGTTGATTTGTTGTAAACGTTCACCCCTACATTCAGACCTGCAATGCCTCACAATTGCTAGTGCTATTTCTTTAAACCCACCCCACTCCCGGGACCCGACTCAAGAAACGGAACGAATTGTATTCCTTACGAGCAGCACAGAGCAACACACGCTGAAAATAAGGTTTGTCATACCACCCCTGGTTTCTTTGAAGAGATTTTCTGACTTGCTACACAGGCAGTAAATTTTCGAAAGGGACTGTGATGATGCAGCCAATACCATTAACCAAGGTGAACCGGATTTGATTCTCGGTCAATGCATGTGAGATTTTTGAAGTGATAAAGCACGTCCTGTGGTTCAGATTCCACGTGAAGTTTGAGGTCCCATGGCTCATGATCGCGACATTAACAGTCACGTAAAACTAAAAAATCCCTTCTCTTTCCTTTTAAATTCCTGAAAAAAAAAAAACACCTTGCCCTGTACATTGGGTATTGACGATTCCAGCAATGTACATAAGTCAATCCCATTAGGCATACATTGTACAGTGTGTTCCAAGATCCAATACTTAAACATGTAGGGCTATCATAAAACAGGTTATAGAAAATAAGTTTCAACAATGAATTATTGCTCAACAGAGTAATCTATTTGTGGCAACGTGGTCATGAAACCCCGTGTACTTGGGTGGGTGTGGAATTAGTCTGATAACCTTTCTTATTGTGATGGCTGTAGGCCTATTAGGGTGTGCATTTGTAAGTCAAGTGAGGATTGGAAAGAAATCAGCTATGGCCTTATGTTCAGAATCCTTCCGGCATTTTCTTGGAGTATAAGTGGGAAATAACGGAAAGCCACTTACAAAATGGCCGAAGTGGGAATCAAACCCACCACTTTTCAGTTTTTCCTTACGAGGCTGAGTGTACCCCGTCCCAGCCCTCAGAACAGAATTAAATTTGTTGAAAGTGCTAGAAATCGAACCTGGGCCTCAGTGGGGACAGCCAAGAATTCTAGACACTACATATTGAGGCGAAAAAGAGTAAGTGCTAGCTGCTAGGCGAAACAATGGCAAATGTCACCTATTTCACACTCAACCACACACACAGACACCAAAGGTCTCAAAGGTGACACCCTAAGTTTGGGTAAAATTTATAGAATGTGCTCAAGTACTGGGAAATTAGTCAGAAGTTCGAAAATTCTTCATTTCGATCTAGTAAATATTAATCTTGACCAAGGAGGTCATGTATTGTACGAATTATAATTCAAGCCATATAGATTAAAGGAAGAATTAGTGTAGGCTTTTGATGTGTTCTGAAATACAGTTTGAAAAGTGAATTAAATTATTATTGAAGATCTTAGCTCACTAATCCGTGACGCAATATTTTCGTAATTAATATTTTCTATCTACTTTGCCTGAGTGGTTTATTGCGGCTATTGTTCCTCCACGGTGAACAGGAGAAGTAGGAGGCTTATATGATGAATACTTTTTTTTTTTTTTTGAATTTTTGCGCCCATGGGAGTTGCTGCCTGCCAGTTACAAATAATGTATGCCTGTCTTCCATTCCTACTCTGATATAATGTCGATTTAAGGGGGATCATAATCTTAAGGAGCTAAAACAATAACAATTGTAATATTATGACTGTGCCTGTCATAAATCTTCTACAACAATTATACACATTTCCTAGGAAACACACATCATGCTATTAGAATCAGAGTTTTAAATTTTCAAAATTCAAATGGGAACTATTTATAGGTATTTTTAAAAAATTGGTTCTTGTTTTGTGATGGTCTTCCCCGTTTCCCTCATATTTTCCATGTTTATAGGAATGTTTGGAATTTTCCTCTTTAAGGGGGATGTTAAACCTTCAGGTACAAAATGAAACTCGATCAAATTTGTGTGGATTTAATTAGTCTTTCAATGAAATGCTAAACTATTTTTGAGTTTGCTCTGACTAAAAATGAAATATAAACTCTTAATTAAGTAATACTGTGGAAATTAGTGAGAATCATTATGTAGCTGTAGGTTCAAAACCCCGTTGTCATACGCGGTAGAATGGCGCAATGTACTCAGACAAGATAGAACTCTGGCTGGTGATCAGATAACATGCAATTCATACCCTCATGCAACACAAATTTAGTCCTCGTGACCTGTAATACTTAACTACTGAGAAACTCAGAATTCAGTTCCGACATGGAATAATATTTATGATCTTGTAACCCCGTAACAGAGTGCCAGTGGAGATTGCAATTTTATATTTAGATGTATAGTTTCCCACTGAAAACTGTCCAATAATGGAATACCACAATTTTGTTAAATGCTTATTGTCGCATCAGCCAAGGTAGCTTTACGAAATAAGGCACAAAACCATAGGAGCATTCTATCTCGGAGCTCGGGAGACGAGTGGACTCCAAACTCACGGTCAGTCGTCCTTAATAATGGTATTTCGTGATTTTCCATTTCCAGCTCCAATAATATTAATAATATCGTATGACCTCGGGTGCCGGGTCAAGTTTTGTTATTTCACACCAAGAGGGTAGCTTGCAGGTCGAATTTAGTCGTTCCTTGGAACACTATGAAATTCAAGGAGGTTAGATATCTAAGCTTCTTGACACTATAGCGCTTTCTAGTAGAGAAAGGCGGAACATTTGTGTTGGCGGAAAATCCCGAGATTAGTTTTGTCATTATGAACACGTCCTAATGAATTCGAATAGGTTCTTTGACATGCCAACAGCGTATGACATGCATGTCGTGATTTTTGTCGTCTTTCAAAAATCACCACGGCCAGGAGCGAATCTGCCAGCTTGGGGGGTTAGAAGTCCGACACGATAACCACTCGCCCACTGTGGCACGCTCCAACTCCAATGAAATGCTGGGATTGTTACTTCTAATAAGCCACGGCCACTTCCTCCAATTGTTTACCCTGTTTCATTCATCTTTATTAATCTTAACTCTCATTAACTCTTCTGATGGTGTTGGAGTCATAAAGGGAAGTTGGCCGTACAAAGAACAATCTATCACCAAAAGACTCGTCTCACCTCCCTAATCCATAGAAACGGGAATAATAATGGTTAAGCATACATACAATCTTACATACATACATACATACATACATAATTATTCACTGGATTAGATGCCTCAGAGCCTCCGTGGCTTAGGCGGCAGCACGCCGACCTCTCACCACTGGGTCCGTGGTTCAAATCCCGGTCACTCCATGTGAGATTTGTGCTGGACAATGGGGAGGCAGACAGGTTTTTCTCCGGGAACTCCGGTTTTCCCTGTTATAATTTCATTCCAGCAACACTCTCCACTGTCATTTCATTTCATCTGTCATTCATTTAATCATTGCCCCAGGAGAGTGCGACAGGCTTCGGCAGCCGGCACAATTCATAATCCTCGCCGCTAGATGGGGGCTTCATTCATTCCATTCCCTGACCCGGTCGGAGACTGGAAGCAGGCTGTGGCTCTACGCTGTATTGTACAGCTGTGATAAATATTCATACCTTGTTACATTATCAATTTGTGTTCAAGGTCAATGTTGGTAGAGTAGAGTATAGTGGCACTGACAGAGAACTATTGTCGATCACCAGCAGCTGACAGGACCGGCTGTGGTCAGCATGTGGGAGGTCCAGGCTTTGACGCTTCATTCGCTGTTTCCGGTAATATATCCACACACAACAGACCACACAATATGTAATGGCAAACAATAAAACAGATTTCAGTGCCAGAGAGTACTGGGTGAGTTAGCCGTGGTCGTTACGGTATGACTGCTGGCAGTCACTCACATCCGAGAGGCGAGGAGGTTCGAATCCTCCCGCCGGCAACCTTGAAGATGGTCTTCTGTGGTTTCCCATCTTCCTTCCAGGCAAATGCCGGGGTTGGTCCCTAACTATAGGCCACAGCCGCTACCTTCCAACTCCTCGTCCTTACATTCAAACTTTCCTCCCCAGACAACTCTCCACACGCGACGGTACTTGTAGCTCACCCCATGGGAGTTCGCCTCGAAGCAGCAATAAAACTGGCGAGCCGAACATGTCCTCGGACACTCCTGGCACTAGAAGCCATATGCTAAAAAAAAACAGTGCCAGAGAGTCCCAATTTTCTTCTTTGTGTTAAAGAGGAGCGTGCAACAGCCCTCTCTATATAACTTAGGATACTGGGTGTGGAGGTAATCTCCGACATGGACATTATGTGAATAATGTCACGAAGATCCTGGTGCTCAATAGGAGCTTCTCTACCCCGTAATTAGATGTAATAATTTTTGAAGATAAATAAGAAATTTATTTTGATTGGCGTATGTAGGCCTATTACACTCTGAATTTAACATATTCATTCGGTAAGTGTTTGAATGAAGTTTATTTTAAATGCATGACGTGTACAAGTGGAATTGAGATTACCTGCACGCATTAACAACAGTGCTCTTGGTTACCCCCCAGTAAGGCAAATAAATCGTTCCTTGTGCCAAGGCAAGGAGATTGACCCGTTTAGTGACCATTTACCCCTCTGGAGGGTATTTTGGTAGTGTCTAGTAGCAGCTTCATCAGTATTTTAATAATGATAATAATAATAATAATAATAATATTAAAAGTCGGCTCTATTGGTAAATAGCTCGTTATGGAAGGTAGAATTATAGGCCTCTGGTTGGTTGGTTGGTTGGTTGGTTGGTTGGTTGGTTCCTCAATTTAGGGGCTGTGACAACCTTGTCATGTAACCCCGTGTAATTTGGGTATGTGTAGGATCTGTCTGATAACCGGTGTTAATTGTGATGGCTGTATTAATGTGTGTTATCTGTAATTCAGGTTTATTTATTTAATCGTATGGTGAATTACATAAAAACAAATCACAAATCCAAGTTCAAGTTTTGGAGCCATTCCACAGTACATTTTCGAAGATGAAACAGATCACTAGGGCTCCCGGAGTAGGCATGTAGAGGGCAGCGCTGGATGATATGGTCCATGGTCTGTTCCTCCTCATTGCATTGACACAATGGGGAATCTATCCAACCCCACTTATGGCATAGGTAATTGCAACGGCCGTGCCTGGTTCTCAGTCTATTGAGGCGACACCATAATTTTCTAGGAAGGTCAAATCCTTGTATTTTCACCGTTGGGTTGATCTCCTGGGCACTAGTTCCAGACGTTGAGTTTGACCATTCGTCCTGCCAGCATTGGTTTAGGTTGAATCGATTTGCCAGAAGTTGGTCGGCCAATAAACTGGTTGGTCTCCTCGAATGAAGTCGCTTCGGTGGTGGGTGGCAGAATTCCTGGTGTATTGGTAATGAGGGAGAAGCATAGATCTTCTTTGCTTCTCTGATCAGAGCTTCCTTCCTCCTCAGGTGAGGTGGTGGAATGTGGCTGAGTACTGGTAGCCAGTGGCGAGGGGTTGATTTTATGGTGCCGGTTATGCAACGCATAGTGTCATTCAGCTTGGTATCCACTTAATGCACATGTGCACTTTCCAACCATACTGGAGCACAGTATTCCGCTGCAGGTAAGGACTGCAGACGATCAATTTCAAGTAGTTTCTACTTTTACTACCAAATGCTACCATCAACGACACTTAGCTGCGAAGTAGGCAACTATATGCCACCGCAACCGGCACCTGGCGGTGAATGTTGGAACTTAATAGAGCATTAATCAAATCTAACCTACAAATTTAGCTTCAAAGAATTGTAGTTAGTATAAAGCTCTTTTAAATGCCATAAATCTATGACATAGGGCCGCCGACTTTACTTTCTCTCCAAAGGAAGGCATACTGAAGGATTTTTAACGCTCTTAAAAATACCGACAACTTCGGCTGGGTTTGAACCCACGATCTTGGACATAGAAGCTCAGAATGCTACCAACTACTCCACCGAAGCCGCTATATAGGCCTACAGTGGGCTGGTTTAAACAATATAGTAGGCTATGCACCTAGACAAGAAAAATGTCTGATAAACATGGGTGCTGCATACTGTACTGAACCGTAAAAACATCACAATAACATAAATAAGTTAAAGCCCAAAAGACAACTTCTTGGTCTACTTTCCTCCTAGTCAATATAATTAATTATTTTGTAGTAACTAGGACATGTTTCAAAACTCCAAGTTTTCTTCATCAGCCAGTGAAAATGAAAATCAGTGTGTAGATATGAGAATACTGATATAAATTAATATTCAACATTATCTAAGAGGATGTTTTAGTAACGATCTGGGTTCTGTTATGCGTAAAAACAATGCATGAATTGTGTTGTAGTATTGTGTATTCATTTACTAATCATATGGTTCCATTTATATGTATCATTCGTTACACACAATTTATAGAATATTGTTAAGCGTAATACCGTGCGGCCCTTTCAGGGGCACGTGGCGGGTGGATTACGATGAGTCACGGCCTTTAACTAGCATGTACCGATTACAAAGTAGCGGGTCGGGGAGCCCTGGACGCTAGTCATAGCATTGATTACATACGCATCTGGCAAGATACCTTAGTTGAGATATTTAAGACTTGTGGTGAAATACTGTAGCCTATCTCGTATCCCGTGAACATGGTTAGATATATAACTAAACAACGAACTTATCTTGTCAAGAAGTGTTCGTAAGTTTCAGCGCCATGCGATTTTTATTTGTAGGGAAACCTCAAACAAACGGTATACAGAAACAATCCGCGTACTCTGGAGGCTCTCGAGCACGAAATAACAGCACTGGTACAAAATATCAGAGAGTATGAATAGTAAGTGTGCCAAAACTTCCTACGTCGGTGCGACGTATACCTAGAAAATGAAGGAATTCCCTGAAATTCATGTAAGTAATGATTGTTAAATACGATACAAAGAAGTGTATTTATAAGTACTTGTAAGTCATTCAGGATATATGTTTACAATTCTACAGTAGTTTTAGGGCTTATTGCTTAAATGTATGTTGTTGCAAAATTTGGTAGAGATCAGGTGATTAGGTTGGTCGTAATTTGATTTGAGCGCTGATCATTTGGGTGACCGCCATTACGTTTCCGTCAAGATGGCGGCGATAAAAACTTGACACTGAGGTGCCCTTTGCTAGTGCTACCTCTGTACCAAATTTCGTTCAATTCGGTTCCATCGTGTTTGAATTGATAGGGGTAATCAATTTGCACACATACATGGCCGCCATCAGCACACTATTACACCGATGACCTTGTAGTTTGGTCAAAAGATTCTTTATACATATAGGTATAATGTTGTAAAATTTGGTAGAGATCAGATGATTAGGTTGGTCGTAATTTGGTTTAAGCTTTTAAGATTTGGCTGGCCGCCATTACGTTTCCGTCAAGATGGTGGCGATATAAAACAAATTACTGAGGCGCCCTTTGCTAGTGCTACCTATGTACCAAATTTCGATCAATTCGGTTTGACCGTGTTTTGATTGGTAGGGGGGGGGGGGGGACAGTCATGCAGAGTACACACACACACATACACACACACTCACACACAGACAGACACTCAATTTTGGCCCTGTGTTGATCTCATAAGTCTTATTTTCATTTTTTGCAAAAAAATATAATGTTATACTATTGTTTCAGTGCTGAATGCCTTAATACTGTATTTATCAGTAATACCACACTTACTAAATTTTTCAAAATATTTTTCTTTTCCGTTTTTGGAGGGCCGAGACTGTGTGCGTCATTGTAGGTTTGGTAGTGATTTGTAGAGCCATTTGTCTTATAGATAGGATCAGATGATGCACACTTGGCGAGCGAAATATGTCATCCTTCATTTTTAGCCTAATTTTGATTTTTGCAAAAAATGAAAGTAGACTTATGAGATCAACACAGGGCGAAAAAAGTGTGTCTGTCTGTGTGTGTGTATGTGTGTGTGTGTGTGAGTCTGTGTGTGTGTGTGTGTGTGTGTACTCTGAATGTCTGTCCCCCCTATCAATTCAAACACGGTGAATGTGAATTGAACGAAATTTGGTACAAGGGTAGCACTAGCAAAGGACACCTCAGTGTCATGTTTTATATCGCCGCCATCTTGACGGAAACGTAATGGTGGCCACACAAATGTTCAAAGCTTAAATCAAATTACGACTAACCTAATCATCCGATCTCTACCAAATTTTGCAACAAAATACCTTTATGCGGGGAGCATCCTTTGACCAAACTAATAGGTCATCAGCGTAATAGTTTGCGGATGGCGGCCATCTTTGTGTGAAAATCGATTCCCCCTATTAATTCGAACACGGTGCAACCGAATGGAACGAAATTTGGTACAGAGGTAGTACTAACAAAAGGCACCTCAGTGTCATGTTTTATATCGCCGCCATCTTGACGGAAACGTAATGGTGGCCACACAAATGTTCAAAGCTTAAATCAAATTACGATTAACCTAATCATCCGATCTCTACCAAACTTTGCAACAACATACCTTTATGGAGGAAGCATCCTTGGACCAAATGAATAGGTCATTAGCCTAATAGTTTGCGGATGGTGGCCATCTTTGTGTGAAAATCAATTCCCCCTATTAATTCAAACACGGTGAAACCGAATGGAACGAAATTTGGTACAGAGGTAGCACTAGCAAAGGGCATCTCAGTGTCATGTTTTATATCGCCGCCATATTGACAGAAACGTAATGGCGGCCACACAAATGTTCAAAGCTTAAGTTAAATTACGACTAACATAACCATCCGATCTCTACCAAACTTTGCAACAACATACCTTTATGGAGGGAGCATCCTTTGACCAATCTAATAGGTCATTAGCCTAATAGTTTGCGGATGGCGGCCATCTTTATGTCAAAATTGATTCCCCCTATTAATTCGAACACGGTGGAACCGAATGAACGAAATTTGGTACAGAGGTAGCACTAGCAAAGGGCACCTCCGTGTCATGTTTTATATCGCCGCCATCTTGACGGAAACGTAATGGCGGCCACACAAATGTTCAAAGCTTAAATCAAATTACGATTAGCCTAATCATCCGATCTCTAGCAAATTTAGCAACAACATACCTTTATGGAGGGAGCATCCTTTGACCAAACTAATAGGTCATTAACCTAATATTTTGCGGATGGCGGCCATCTTTGTGTGAAAATCGATTCCCTTTATCAATTCGAACACGGTGAAACCGAATGGTACGAAATTTGGTACAGAGGTAGCACTAGCAAAGGGCACCTCAGTGTCATGTTTTATATCACTGCTATCTTGACGGAAACGTAATCGCGGCCACCCAAATATTAAAAGCTAAAATGTAATTACGACCAACCTAATAATCTAGTCTCTACCAAAATTTTCAACACCATATCTTTATGTGGGAAACATATTCTGACCAAACTGCAAGAACATCAGCCCAATAGTTTGCAGATGGTGGCCAAGTATGTGTGTAAATCGATTCCCCCTATCAATTCAAACACGGTGAAACCGAATTGAACGAAGTTTGGTACAGAGGTAGCACTAGCAAAGGGCACCTCATATTCATGTTTAATATCCCTATAGCACGTTGTATTTCAACAAGCTACTACAACCAACATTCAATCATACTCCTTGAAAAGGACAAAGAGTTATAACAATACCCATGCATTTAGGAGAAAGTAGGCTATATGTTCTTTCCTGAACATCTTGTTTCCTTCTTCAATAGTCCATAACAGTATATACTGAGTGTATCCGTGATGATGTTACAAACTTTCAAGGATGATGGAGAAAGGCAAATCGATCAATGTGAGATAAGGAACCATAGTACGGAAACGATCGAGTCGCAAATTATAAGACAACTGATACTCATTTAATACCGTTTACCTGCACACGTGGGTGTTTATACGTGCCAACCCCATGTCGCTGGGGCACGTTAAAAAACGCATGCGGCACTAAATTACGCCACCTCGGCGTCTGTTAAGAAGAAGAATTGAGGATGGACTTTAAAATACTGCATAATAATAATATCGTATGGCTTCGGGTGCCGGGTGCAAGCTTTGTTATTTGGCCGGGTGCTTGCATGTCGAATTTCGTTGTTCCTTGAAGCACTATGAAAGTCAAGGAAGTTAGATATCTAAACTCCTTGAACACTATACCGCTTTCTAGTAGAGAAATGAGGAACTTTGTGTTGGTGGAAACACCCGAGATTAATTTTGCCAATATGAACACGACCTACTGAATTCAAATGGGTTCTTTGACATGCCAATATCGTATGACATACGTGTCGTAATTTTTTTTGTTTCCGCCTTTCAAAAATCACTTACCACGGCCAGGAGTGAACCTGCAACCTTGGGTAAAATACTGCGATTATTAGTAACAGTTGACTCGATCGTTTTCAGTCTATGGGTTCTTATCTGAAATGGATCCATTTTCCATCCTCCACCATCCCTGAAAGTTTGTAACATCATCACGGATACACCCTATATATAAATCTTAATCACATGCAATTTATTTCAGTTTTTTTTTCACATATTCCAGTTAGGTTGGCTCAGGCAAGGAAAGCATTTCTACAGAAAAGGAACCTGTTGACATCCAATATAGATTTAGGTAGGCCTATTAAGAAGACGATTTTTGAAAACCTTTGTCTGGAGCGTGGCAGTCTATGGAAGTGAAACTTGGACTATTGGTGCAGCAGAAAAGAGGAGAATCGAAGCGTTTGAAATGTGGTGTTACAGGAGAATGATGAAGATCAGATGGGTAGATAGGGTTACAAACGAAGAGGTATTAAGACGAGTGGGAGAGGAGAGATGTTTCTGGCGACTGCTAATGAAGAGAAGAGATAGGTTGGTAGGACACTTACTAAGACACCCAGGAATAGCAAGCTTAGTTATGGAAGGACGGGTCGAGGACAAGAACTGTAGGGGTAGACCAAGGTTAGAGTATGTTAAACAGATTGCCTCGGATGTAGGGTGTGGTAGCTATGTAAAGATGAAACGATTAGCTCAGGACAGGGACGCATGGAGAGCTGCATCAAACCAGTCAAAAGACTGAAGACTCAAACAACAACCAGTAATTGGATTTATTTTGTGTTGACCGACTGAAAATTACAATAACAACTTATCATTCGGTCAACACGCTTTTGCCCAATTAGATATATAAACACACTTTCCTGAAGGAAAACAAGTAGTTCCGTGAAGAACTATACAGCCTATTTTCATATATCCTACTCATGTTAACTGCCACATTCAACATACTAAATTTCAGTATAATTGCTGTAACAGATTCGTAGATATTGAGAACCGTCTAAATATTTCAGATGGTCGCCAGGTTGGATTTTTATTTTTGTACTATTACATTAAGATTATTGTGTACGTGTGGTATTCAAACTTCAATCGCATGATTAGACAACAAGAAGTAAAAACGAGATTTTAAAATTACGCACAGCAGCCATCTTGTGATAATGCAAACCATTGAAATAAATTAGATGCCAGTGGATCAACATTTGTATAAGCATTTAACGTGCAACGTTTCACGGCACTCGGTTAGTTAATTCGCGAGAAACGTCCATTTAAATATTTATACTTCGCGTCGCCGCCATGTTGGATTTGTGCTCACCAGGTTCCTGAAAGTCCTATAGGTGATAAAAAAATTCAGTTTGGTGGCTGTAAAAGATTCATAGATATTGAGAACCGTCCAATTATTTCGGGAGCTCATCATTTAGGAGTGTTATGTGTATAGGCCATAGAGTTATGTACCATTCAAGGACAATTATTGCCTAGGTTCATTATTCGAACTTTCACTTCGATCGCATGATTACGACACAAGAAATTAAAACTTAATTTTAAAATTTCGCACAGCCGCCATCTTGAGGTTATGTAAGCAATTGAATTAAATTAGATGGCAGTGCATTACAATCTGCAAAATCAATTACTGTACCACATTTCACTGCGCTCAGAGAGTTAAATCACGAGAAAAGTCTATTAAAATATTTTAAATTCGCTTGGTCGCCATGTTCGTTTCGTACTTTACAGGTTTATGAAATATACATAGGTATACCTGTATCAGTACCCTTTATCACCGTACAAAATTGCAGGGTGATATCTGTATTAGTTTCGGAGATATAGAATGTCAGTGAAATATTTCGCACAGCCGCCATTTTGAGGTTATGTAAACAATTGAACTAAATTAGACTCCAGTGCATTACAATGTGTATAAACATCTGCTGTACCAAGTTTCATTACATTTAGATAGTTAAATCGCGAGAAAAGTCTATTTAAATGTCTCAAGTTCGCTTGGCCGCCATGTTGGTTTTGTAGTCACCAGGTTTGTGAAAGTCTCATAGGTGAACTTCTAGTAGTTCCCTTTATCACCGTAGACAATTTCAGGGCGATATCGGTAATAGTTTCGGAGATATTGAATGCTAGTGAAATATTTCGCACAGCCGCCATGTTGGATTGGTGAGACGTAACAAAATTTGAAGGGCACGGTCGAGGTCGCCGGGAATAGTGCTATGAACTTCCCGAGTTTCATTGTAATCGCTCCAGCCGTTTCGATTTTATTAGGGGGGGACACACACACGAATCACACACACACACACGCACACACACACACACACACACACACGCACACACACACGGACAAAAGGTGATCTCATAAGCCTATTTTTTCAAAATTGAAAATAGGCTAAAAAATACTTGTATTAATATTATTCACTGATAAAGGGGAAATCTAAAGAATGTAATCCGTTGCAGGTGTTATTACCATTACGCGACGTCACGACCGAAGTTGCGTTAAATGTAGCCTACTCGATGAGTCGAATAATAATGTGAACATAGCGAGCACTGGTCAGGTTTTGATTAACTGGAAACAGCGCAGTTGGATTATTCTTCCATTAAATATTTATGAAAAAACAATTTTACAACATGATTAATTCAAATGAAAAAAGCATAATGTTCACAAGGAAGCAAAAAAAAAAAACACTGAATATGTGTTCATAAACTAAACTAAACTCAATTAGATAAAGAACTCTTTCCATTGTTAAAACGTAATAACCCGAGTTCAATGTACAAGTAATAATGAGTCAATGCCCCAGATAGCTTACCTAAATTCATTTTAAGTGAGATGACATCTGACCATCTCGTGGTGTAGTGGCTAGCATGCTTGCTTGTCACCCCTCAAGTCCAGGTTCGATTCCCGGCTCTCCCAAAAAAATGTATTTTTGATCTGAGAGCTGAAATGAAGTATATGAGCTTTGTAAGGCTAAATTGAGAATAGGCGGATTACATTCCCTATTCTGCCACTCTAGAAGTGATTTTAGGTAGTTTCTCATTTCTTCTTCCGGATAATGTCAGCCACCGCAATTAAATAAACAAGTTATCTGACAAATTGTGCACACATCCATGTTCCAGTCCTACAAATGAAACAAAAACAACAACAACAACAACGGGATGGCAGCTATATTAAAAGGTAATAACTTCATAACTTCAACTCGATATTGTTGCTTTTTAATTAATGCCTAAGGATTTTGAAGTCATCAGTCCTATGTAGACGGGTAGGTGAAGTCGAAATTTAATGTTTTTTCAGACGGTCAGCACGATTTTATCCAATTGTAATAAGTTGTTCCCTAATCCTGAAAAAATAGTACATGATATTCATGAAAAAAGTGACAGTCAGTCTGGAAGACTAGACTTTGTATCATTTTAAATGCTAGAAATGCTGAAAAATGCTAGAAAGGCTGGAGGCTTCGCGCTTCGCTCGAAGCCTAAGACTCTTGACATGTTAGAAAATTATCTGCATGATACTTATCTTGCTTATCGTGTTTCAAATTACTCGCGAAGGGCAAGTGAAAACCAAGGGCAAAGCAAGGTCCAGCGCGGGGGATGCCGCATGCTCACCAGAGCGCGCGGGGACTTGCCCCTTCCATCCAGTCTAAAAACACTTATAGTGTGCGATGTATTGAAGATAGAGATATGCTCTCCGGGACTTTTTTGTAGAACTCTTCATGCTGACCAATTCTTACGCTCATAGTATATTGAAATTTTTAGCGGTTTGTCCAGCGTAAGCTTAAGAAGCGCACGGACGCCAAGTTTGTTTTCGACTTTTTTCACTGAAACCATTACTGCTTTGCTTCCTTTGATCATACATAAATTATTTTCTACAGAATATTTCCTAGAGATATCCTTTACAGAATGGTGAAAACCGCATCAAAATCCATCCAGTGGTTCTCGAGATTACCCGTGACATCCAAGAATCGGGGATTTTTGTCTTATACTAACGAAGTATAAATCGTCGGGGAACTCATGCACCAAGCGGTACTATTACGTCACACACCTCAGTGCATCTGTCCGTCCGTCACCGTAACGTAACGCCAGACCCCAGCGTAACGACGAAATCGACAAGATCATTTAAAATGATAAAAATCAGAATTAGGGAATGACCCATTACAATTGGATACAATCGTGATGACGGTCTGAAGAAAATTGAATTTCAATTACTAAAGCAGCAATGAAATATGGCTTCCAACACGACCACTGCGATGGTAAGGAACGATTGATAGTGAGAAGTAATATGATACTCACACATCACAAATGTTTATTTCCATCAGTAACCACCAACCGTTTAAACATTTTTCCTTCGAATCATATCTTATCGGAAATGATATAAATACACATTTGCATTTTTAATCTCTACCTTCCTTATATACTGGGTGCTCCATCCGTCCCTTGCGATCAAGTTTTATGCAACCCACTACGATTATAAAAACTCTAAAAATTATCGGTCTCTCCTCCATATTTGGAGTGATGGTGACTCGATGGTGGATGGTGACTGGCCGAGCGCCCAGGCGACTGCCAACTTGGGTTCAATAAAGGGAAGTGAGTGAAAAGGAGGTGAGCCGTGAACCTCGTGAAAGACACCGCCCTTTCATTTGTTTTGGGGTGAAAACAGGAAACCACGGATTACCATTTTCAGGACGGCCATGGTGGAGTTCAAACTCACGATCTCCCGACAACAGTGAGGCGAGAGGTAGCGCTTTAGTGCTCTTACCCACCGCAGCTGTCCAAGAGAAATATTGTGGTACAAACTGTGACAGAATTCGATGTTGTTATTTTTATTGCATTTGAGGGACTTGGACATCGTGGTCTTTTAGCCCCATGTATTTGAGTGTGTATGGCATTTTGGTCTGATAACCTGAGATCTTGAGATGGTTGTATTAGTGTGTGTATCTGTATTTCAGGTGAGGAATACGAAGTAGACGGCCGTGGCCATAAGTTAGGTACTATCCTGGTATCACCTGGTGTAGAAGTGGGAAACCAAGGAAACCATTTCCAGTTTGGCCGAGTGGGAATCGAACCCATCTCTTCACACTTTTGCCTCACGAGTCTGAGTGTACCTCCTGCCAGCCCTCAGACCAGAATTAAATTTCTTGGCAGAGCTGGGAATAGAGCCTGGACATCTGGGTGTCAACCAAGATTGCTAGTCACTACAATACGAGGTGGTCGACTGTATGAGTATCGCCAATGAAATGTAATATAATGATTATAGATTTCCATTGGTCACTGAGATGTACTTCAATTTAAAATTGTCTGCGAAGCAGTTTACTTGTTATGAGGAGGACACTGTAATTACAAGGTGTGTTTTCAAACCCAATATTCAGTAAGAACCAAGAGTAAATAATAAGTCTGTCTTCATGACAGTGACCTTGTCTCGCGAAGTAATTACCTCCCAATCAACGTCACGCCGTGATAAATTGCCTGTTCGCCACTCATAATTAATATTCTCTGCCACCTTTAAATCCCACTCATTATTAGTGTTCATCAACAACCTAATACTCTCCAAATTCTGATGCAGCGAACTGAGCCCAAGCAGCCTGTGAGTAAGGGAGATAAAGAATTGCTGTTTTTCAGCGTATAAGTACATGTTGTGGTGTTGATAATGATGATAATTGTTGTTTCAAGGGGCATAACATCTAGGCTGTTGGCCCCGAATATGTTGTGGATCTGCGCTGATTTGAATACCTAAATAGTTCTATAATCGAAAAGACTTGAATCTTTTACATCCAAAATACCTATATCAAAGATTAGTAAGGTTACATGTTTCGGGTAATTGAAGTGTTTCCTCAGTCATGACAAATCATAGAAATATTGTGGTAATGAATCAAATAATGATAATAATAATAATAATAATAATAATAATAATAATAATAATAATGCATTAAGGAAAATTTTAAGAAACATTCTTGGACCAGTTTGTACAGAGGGAATATGGAGGAAAACATCATCCCAGGAAATGTATTGTCACTCTGAAAAATTCTCTCACACTTTTCGGAAGGGACGATTGAAATTTTGTGGACACATTATCAGAATGAACAATAATAAACTAGCTAAAAGAATTCTCAACCTAGCCCTTTCAATAATCTCCGTATGAAATGTGGTGTTACAGGAGAATTATGACTAACAGATGGGTAGATACAGTAACAAATGAAGAGGTTTCAAGACGAGTGGGAGAAAATGGATGTTCCTGGTGAATGCTAACGAACGGAAGAGATAGGTTGGTAGGATACATAAGAAATTGAAACAGATCTCCAGGAAATCAACATCTCAGAAGAAATTGTACGGGACAGATGTAAATTCAGAACCAAAATCGATAATCACCAATTTGGAGACAAACTCAACAACTTGGACAGGAACGAAGGAAGAAGCTCAGTGAGAGGATGAAGAGATTTTGGGGAGGAAGAAAGGCCAACACATTAACTAAACAGGTTCAATCATGCTTGTCAGTAGGGCATAATGATGTTAAAATATCAATAAGGTCTTATGGTGTCGTACAATGCACAGATAGTTCAAGGCATGTAGATAGAGCTTAGAATTACAATATTTGTCCCAAGTGGGATTCGAAATTGCCATATCTGTCTATGAACGTCAATGATGCATCTACTGAGAATTAAGTGTTTCCCTTAAGTTCAGAAATGAATGAGATATCTCATTTTTTAAACTTTTCAATTTGCTACTTAGGAAGCTAAATAACCAGTGATAGACAAAGCAAAGAGGACAAAAAACATAGGTTGCCTCAGGCAAGGAAAGCATTTCTACAGAAAAGAAGTCAGTCATAAAATATAAATATTGGGAATTTGAAAGTCATTTATGAAAGCTTTCGTCTTGAGTGCAGCACTCTATGGAAGTGAAACTTGGACTGTTGGTGCAGCAGGAAAGAGGAGAATAGAAGTGTTTGAAATGTGGTTTTAAGACGAATGGGAGAGAAGAGAAGTTTCTAGTAAATGCTAATGATCAGAAGAGATATGTTGGTAGGAAACAAAAACAGCAACCTAAGCTATGGGAGGAAGAGTCGAGGGAAAGAACTGTTGAAATTTAAACATGCTAAACAGATTGCCTCGGATGTAGGATGTGGTAGCTATGTAGAGATGTAAAGATTTATGTAACGTTTTGAAGCCAGTTTGCAGTGTTGCCTAAACAAACAGTTATTTGTAGCTCTTCAGACGGCCAACACAAATTCGCCCAAAGACTAGATGGAGAACAATGTGTGTAATACATGTACAAAATATAAATAACACTCCTGGAATAAATTACATGTATTAGTTATGATCACTGTTATAATGGGGGAGTTTTTAGGATCACGAGTCCTAACAACCTATCTCTTCTGTTCATTAGCATTCGCTATAAACATCTCTTCTAGAAACTCTAATAAAACATTATAACAGTGATCATAACTAATACATGTAATTGAAGGAAGGAAGGAAGCTTGTAGTTTAACGTGACCGTTAATCTTGAGATCATGAGCCACGGGACCTCCTTTTTACGTGGAATCCGAACCACAGGACATGGCATTTCACTTCGAAAATCTCACATGCATTGACCGGGAATCGAACCCGGACCGCCTTGGTGAGAGGCATTCA
The DNA here is from genome assembly GCA_946902985.2 of Meconema thalassinum. Taxonomy (NCBI): domain Eukaryota; kingdom Metazoa; phylum Arthropoda; class Insecta; order Orthoptera; family Tettigoniidae; genus Meconema; species Meconema thalassinum. The sequence goes on along the minus strand of OX336388.2, from coordinate 1,805,854,068 downwards.
GCTAGACCGCTGAGCCACCACGCCCCCATACATGTAATTATTTCCAGGAGTGTAATTATTATTTTTGTAGGCTACATTATGTTACATACGACATTGTACCATGCCCAATCTTTGGGCAAATTCGTGTTGACCGACTGAAGAGTTATACCTTACTGTAGCTCAGGACAGGGAGACTTTCAGAGCTGCATCAAACCACTGAAAAGGCTGAAAACTCAAACAACAATCACAACAGAACAACTTTTGGAATCAATCATTATTGCTAACTAAGATCTATTGTTAGTTTTTTTTCTTAGTTCAGCCTTGTTTGTGTTTTGATTGTGCAAACTCTAATGTAGTGTAATGTATTTGTTAATGGTTTAATAATAAAGTAATAACACAATATGTTGTTGTGTTAGAGAGGGCCAAGAGCCCTAACTTCACCACTCAAAATACTAATTATATTAATAATAATAATATGGTTCCAAGAGTGTGAGAAAGATATGAGGCAGTATAAAATCAAAGACAGGAATAGTTTCAGAAGGTTGGTGAAAAGCTATCAGGGTTTTATGGTGGAGGCAGAACACAGAAGACGGAAAGGCCCTTTAACATAGGAGCGGAAGAATAAGCTGATAGATGGGCAAAAGAGATAACGGCAAGATGTGAAAGCCGGCAGACGAACAAGACGCAGACACTGAAATGAGAGTGGTTGTTAACACGCAGTCCGTATAGGATCAAATCTACGGTTTAAAAAAAATGCCATGCTAAATATAATAGATTCATATTCATCCGATGTCCGAATGACGTTGGGAGTGAAGAAATGCAAGCGTTTGACAATTGATAGAGGTAAATATGCAACTTCTGAACCACATGAGCTACGCAAAGGATCTCTAATTGAAGGAATGACTGAAATAGAAACCTACAAATAGCTGGGATTTGCTCAAAATACAACTTTGGAGCATTAAAGTATCAAAGATGAATTAGAAAGAAAATTAAGGGATTCTGCCTTTCCAATACTTGTATTGAACCTACTCACAGGAACATGTTCCGAAGGTAAAACTCCTTCTTCCTCAGCCTGTACATAAAAATAACAAAGATAAATAACCTTTATAAGAACATACGTTGCTTGAATAAAGATTTGTAAAATAAATAATTTATTTAAATAACCTTTATAAGAACATACGTTGCATGAATAAAGATTTGTGAAATAAATTATTTATTTAAATAACCTGTATAAGAACATGCGTTGCATGAATAAAGATTTGTGAACTAAATAATGTGACGTGGAAATTTATAGCTCCACGGGCGGCTTGGTGGGGAGGATGGTGGGAGGGAATGATCGGCTCCACCAAGCGCTGCCTCAGAAAGGTACTGGGCCAGTCACAAGTAGATGAAGAGGGACTGATCACGGTGTTGGTCAGTATTGAAGCCACCCTGAACACCCGTCCCATTGTGCAGGATGGAAACAGTTTCGACGTATTAACACCTGCTCATTTCTTGAACGGTGGCGTCACGATCGCTACAAATGGATCTGAGCCAGAAGAAAAGAAGACCCTGACTAAAGAGTACTGACTGAAGATGAAGATGACGGACGATTTTTGGAGAAGATGGCAAAAGGAATGCCTGTTTCACCTACGATGCTACCACGAAGTAAAACGTCCCCACAACAATCATGAGAGGCTCAGAGTAGGAGATGTGGCCCTCTTACAACAAGACTTTTATCCAGACATATGTGGAAAAGGGCTCGAGTGGACGAAATAATTCAAGGACGAGACGGACGAATACGAACAGCCATTTTACGCCTGCTAGACGGTTCGAGAATCAGCAGACCGATCCAACTGGTGATTCCGTTGGAGATCGACCAGGGTGGGGAGGATGTGAAGGATCTCAGAAGCGCTTACTAGCGGAGAGATTGAGACTCACTGGACTAAATAAGTCTAGTGTGGTTCATTATATACATATTCTTTGTATTATTATTGTTGTTGTGAGAATAAAGAAGTGGTTTGAGACGGAGAGTTTCAATACACATAGATATAGGCCTCACATACGTAAATTCCCCAACAGAAAGGGTCACTCTTCCACGAAAGATGGGAGGTCGAGGAGTACTGGATTTACAAATTTTGCTCCAGAACCAAATTAAAATCCTTAGAACCTATTTCTATCAAAGAAAGGAAAACAGCATTCTCTATAAAGCCATTGTACTTGCTGATAAACACACTGTATTGAACCTTCGTACAACCTCTGATGATCATTTCAGCCAGCAACTTCACTTACATGAAAAAGAAGCGGCATGGGGAGAAAAGATCCTCCATGGAAAATACTACAGCAACCTATCCCAACAGAGTATTGATAAAAACGCATCGTGTATGTGGTTACAAAGTGGTCGACTGTTTGGAGAAAGAGAGGGATTCGCAATTGCCATCCAAGATCAAGTCATTGCTGCAAAATATTACAATAAATACATCATCAAAGATACCAGTGTAATTTCAGACAAATGCAGGCGATGCGGCATTCATCTCGAGACCATTGACCATGTAACTGCAGGTTGCCCAATACTAGCATCAGTTGAATATACAAAACGGCTCAATCAGGTTGCAGGCATCAATCATCAAGCACTCGCACAGAAATATAAATTAACTGAGGAGTATACTACAAGTACCATCCACCATCCCTCCTCGAAAATTAATTGTGTAAAATTATATTGGGACACTGGTATTGTGACTGACAAAACAATAGATTACAATCGAACAGACATCATAGTAGTAAATAAGATTGATGGCACTACATTTATAATAGACATAGCAGTCCCCAACGACACCAATATCGAAAAAATCACCAAGCATAGACAACTTGCAGAGGAAATCAAGAAGATATGAAAGATGAACTGCGTCCGGATAGTGCCTGTAATCTTGTCAGTCAACGGCCTCATACCTCACACACTCCACAAGAGTCTGAAGGAATTGGATCTTCCGCCGACCATCTCCAAGAGTATGCAGCATTCTGTCCTATTGTCCACATGCAATATTGTGCGATCCTTCCTTGCTAGTGAATGAGTGATAATGGACTCTATATTTTGTATATACATGATATGTATGTATTATAGTTTGTATTATAGTTTTTATGTGTTGTTGTAAAGCACTTGGTTTAACCCGTGCTTTAGAGGAACCCATGTTTTTAATGGTGAACTGAATAAATAATAATAGTAATCATTAGGGAAAATGTAAATTAATAACTGTAAGAAATTCCAGCGTTATATTCATATTCATAATGACCGACCGTCACATTTTTATTAAATGAAAATTTGTTTGTCATTATGTAGATAGAAGGATTGAAAATTGTCTCTACATAGAGAGAAGGATCAACTTACTCACTCCCCCTTTATACAAGTACGTAATAATACGGTCTCACTAAACTGAATGTTAGAAACTTTTTCCCTGCTAAAGGAGAAATCTAGACGTAGGGACACAACAATGGACTGAGTTCACACACTGGCACAAACTCAATTTCCCAGACGTAATGTCAACTTTGCAACTTCACCCTGTCAAAGGCGATTCCGCCAAGGTCTTCACACAGACAGTCGTAGGCCTACTTGAGTAATGGGGGCCATTTAATTAACAGAGGTCAGCTTGTCCCATCACAACTTTATACAGGACCCTTCCACTGTTTTAGACTGTAGTAGGGGCAGATGACCTCGCTTTTCCACCCCTTAAAAGTATAACTATTTAACTGTTTTAGAGTAAAATTGATACTAATTACAGTTGCTTTTAACCATAACGTGTGGGTTGAATAAGCTGTAAAATGTTATTTGTAAATAATTTTATACCGCAAACTCATATTGGAAATAACTGTTCCCGATGGAAACACGATATAAAATTGTCCGATTGAGCTGAAGAGCCCAATGGTACACTGCGGCGAAACGCTGGCAACTGTTTTGAGCTAGCCGGACCATTTTATCAAATTTCTTTGTGAATTCGTTACTGTACATAGCTCAATCGGACAATTTTACATCCTGTTTCCTTCGGGAACAGATATTTCCAATATGGATTAGCAAGGTACGCTGACATTATTTTTGAAATTGGCGCTGCTCGTGGCAACATTTTGTGCCTTGCAGCAGCCTTCACAGTATGTACTAGCCACGCGTCTTGGTGAGGTGTATCATAACCAACTGAAGAGCCCATTGGTACACTGGGGCGAAACGCTGGCAACTGTTTTGAACTAGCCGGACCATTTTATCAAATTTCTTTGTGAATTATTATTAACAGAAAAGCGCACGAATGTGCATAACATAGATTTACATTAGTGAAACACACATGTTACAAAAGAGTTATGATGTGAAAAACATCATGATCCAGTAATCAATCAGGAATGTGTGCATTAATGCATTCATTCATGACCAGTCATTATATTGTGAATTGAATGTTATTTGTGAAATAGAGCAACACTGTATGATGCTTTGTTCATTTTAAATGTTATTCCTTGCTATAATCACAGAGTGATTTCTGGTTATTTTTACATCGTGTGATGTGATATGTGTCACAGAACTGGTCACATAACGAGCACACGCAGAGTTCATTTGGGGCGTGGTAGGACATGTTTTTACATATTTTATGGTGGTACCCATGCACTGCTAACTTTATCACCGCATGTCTTAGTTTCTGATTGGCGCTGGTCCAGTTCCGGTTGATCATGGCATCCGTGCTGTAAAATTCTAGCGGAATGTCTTCTCTCTTATCTCTTCTCTCTGCTAGGTGCGCTTCAGCATTCTTTGTTGATGGAAGCTGTAATTTTGTTCTTATTTCTTCGACGAGGAAGGGTTCCCGTGCTAATTCATATGTTAGGCGTGAGCGCGTGTATTTTGAGATGCCCATTAAGGTTTTCAGGAATTGGGCTTTAACTCTTTCGATGGTGGCCAGATCTCTCTTCGTTAGTCGGTCCCATATCAAGTGGATCCCGTACGTGAGAATTGGTAGGATCTTTGCGTCAAACAGATGCATAGCTGTTTTTAAGGATAGCTGCTGGAGATTGATAACGTCGTACATGGCTTTCAAGCAAGCCACTGCTCTGTCTTGGATGTGTAGTCTGAATGTTCCGGTAGTCTGTAAAGTAATCCCAAGGTATTTAACTGCATTTACTATTTCCACTTTGACCTCTTCATATTGCAAGTTGTCGTTTGCTGCTACACGCCCACCTTTCCGAAAAACCATCTGTTGGGTTTTTGTCCAGTTTATTTTCAGACTGTTATTTCCTGCCCATTCTACCAGTGCTGAGAAGGCGTGTTGGAGTTCTTCCTTATTTGGTGACCCTAGGACCATGTCATCCGCATATATGTAGATCACTGCGTCCTTTGATTTCTCTCGGATTGCTGTTGTTACATCGGCTGTGGCAATATTGAACAGTATGGGACTGAGGGGGTCACCTTGCAACACTCCATTAGTTTGGGTGATTTCCTTTGTTTTGCATACTGCGTCATCTATGGTGATCTGGTTGTATGCCAGGATATTTTTTACTAAGATTGTTAAAGGATTGTGATTTCCGATGATATTTTGAAGTTTCGATGTGAGCTTTCTTCTGTCAATTAGGTCGAAGGCCTTTGTATAGTCTATAAAGACTGCATAAAACTTTCCCTTTTGGAGTCGTTTTGCTTCCTCTATGTCATTTAACAGATTTTGAATTGCGTGCAAGGTTCCTCTTCCTCGTCTAAAGCCGAATTGTTCCTCCGGTATCTTGGAGTCGACTTCGTATACTATCCTCTTGGTTAGAATTCTTGTCAGTAACTTGAAGGTGTTGCTTTCCAGTGCAATTCCTCTGTACGAGTTGGGGTCGTTGGTTTCACCTTTTCCTTTATAGAGAGTTTTAATGGTCGATTTTCTCCATTCATCGGGAATATTTCCTGTTTCTAGGCATTTGGTAAAGAGCTTGGACCATAGTTCTGATAGGTGTTGTGCCGATTCCTTTAGATGTTCGTTGAAAAACCCGTCTGGTCCTGCGGCCTTGTTACATTTCGTAGCATTGATTATGTCCAATACCTCTGTTTTAGTGATGGGGAGTATTTCTTCGTGTTGATCTCTACATTCAATTTCATATGCCGCTTGTTGACCTGTACCGTTAAGGATGAGAGTGAAGTGCGATTCCCATATTCCTATTTCTACGTTGCTAGATCTTGACGATCTTCTTGGTCTGATGGCTATGTATGGATCATTCATTGCTTCTTTGGCGATCCTCTCACCTTCTTTTTCTATGTATTGAAAGCGTTTACGTTTTAGGAGATTCTTGTAATATCTCCGTGTTTCCCCATATACTGTTAGGTCCTCTGGTGTTGACGTGATCCTAGCTATATGTAGCGCCTTTAGTGTAGTTTGTCTTTCTGCATAACATTCCTTATCAAACCACGGTTGAGCTTTCCTTGTAATCTGTTTGTGGGTTATACTTGCTCCTAGTATCTTGTTAATTCTTGTTAGGGCTGAATTTAGGTCGTTTTCCTTGATTGTCTTTTCTGCTTCAGGTACTTTTCCTAGTTGTCGCTGTAGTGCTGCCATGTTAAGGTGTCTGGATATGATGGTCTTGACGCAATTCGGAACCACTTTCTTTGGAGTTTTGAGTAAGAATTTGGTCTGTATTGGGATGTGTTTTCTTAGTGGGGTTACTGGTGAAGTCCATAGACTCTTTTGTTCTAAAATTTCAATATCGTTTCCTTTGTGGAACACGAGGTCAATTGTGCTACTGCCATTATGGGCAAAGTAAGTTTTGCGTCTTGGGTCATTTACTATTTTGAAATTTTCTTCTGTAAGGAATGTAAGGACAGTTTTACATTTCGTATCGGGTTTGTCTAGTCTACAGTTCATATCTCCTGCTAGTATTATGGTTTCTTCTGGGTTTGCAACTTTCCGTAGGGAGAGCGTGAGGAGTTCCATTATTTCCTCGGTATCAGTGTTGGGGCGTACATAAGTGCCTATTATCGTGAAGTTGTTTGCTTTCGCGATTATGAGGTTTTCTTCTATATGTAAGGTCTTTAAGGGTCCTATCCATGGTTTATAGAGGATAGATACACCTCCTGATGGCCTTCCTTCTGTAGGTTTTCTTGCTAGAGAGTGGATGGAGTAGAAACCTTCTATATCAATAGGTGTCGTTAGGAATGTCTCTGTGAAGATTAATATGTCAGATGTTTCAAATGTGTTTCCTGGGGTTAGTTTCAGTAGTCCTTTAAACCCTTCTACGTTCCACAGGAGCATGTTAATGCAGTTATTCGAGAGATGCGCCTTCGCTTCTTCTGCGGAGGCGAAATCGAAATCGACGCACAATTACTCTACTTGGCCAAAATTCGGGGTTGGATGTCATTTCTAGGCAGTCAAAAGGGATGCCAACTTTGTACGCTTTGGAGTCTCCTCTTATGGCGGTCTCTGTTACCGCAAACTCAGGCAAGAACCGTACAGTTGAGCCACGCAGGAGTCTAGTTATATAATAGTTCACGACAGTTTTAGAAATCTACATTTAGCAAAATTTTGAAGACTCTTTGACAAATTATTTCCATCATACCCTAAATTAGGCATTAGCGCACACTACAAACTAATTCATCAGACAGGGATTCACACAATCATAGTGAGGTTGGTTGGTTGGTTCCTCAGTTTAGGGGCTGCGACAATGCGGTCATGTAGCCTCGTGTACTTTGGGTGTGTGTAGAATCTGTCTGATAACCGGTGTTAATTTTGATGACTGTATTAGTGTGTGTTATCTGTTTTCAATTCAAGTGAGGACTGCAGACAGTGAATTTTTTCAAGTAGTTCCTACTTTTGTCGCCAAACGCCACCGTCAACGACTACTAGTTCAGAACTTGATTACCAGATACCGCCGCAGTCTGCTCCTGGCGACGAACGTCGGAACCTAACAGCGTTTGTCGAATGTTTAACCTATATACGAGTATAATTTAGCTTCACACAGTTGTAATTAGTGGAAGATTCTTTAACATGCCACAAATTTATGACGTGGGACCGCCAGTTTTACTTCCCCTCCGAAGAAAGGCATACTCAGGGATTTTTAACGCTCTTAAAAAGTCCGACGACTTCGGCCGGGTATTAACCCGCGATCTTGGGCATAGAAGCTCAGTATGCTACCAACTACGCCACCGAAGCCGCTAAAAATCATAGTGAAAGTATTGTTATGATGACTAAAATGGCCCTCAGCTGTTAATTAAACAGTAATATTCCTCTAAACAATATGTTCAGAAAAGAACTTATAGCCTACATTCTCCTAAATGTATGGGTATTTCTTATTTAACAAGAAATATTAGGATGTCTCATAAGCAATGTCGTTTCTTAAGTTTGGTGTTTTATAAGATAGAAATGGATTTCAATATGTAGATTAAGGCTTTCATGGCCCGGAAAACCATTAAAATTATCCATGCTTTTGGGATATTGCCGTGTGAAAATTAAAGATACAGTCAGTCTGAGAGGCTAGACTTTATATCATTTCAAATGACGCATGCTACAAATGCTCCACATGTTAGAAAGGCTCAGGAGGGCTTCTCGCTTCGCTCGAAGTCCCAGGACTCTTTCAACAGACTCCATTGCCCTTTAACTTAGGCTTCCCGTGCGGGGAACGGAGAGCAGGAGGCGCTCTCTGCTGCATGACGTCACGCACTCGCCGTCCTCGTATCGCATAACGCCAGATCTCAGGAGTAAACTCAGACTCAACAGACTCCATTAGCCTTTAACTTAGGCTTCCCGCGCGGGGGCTACATGGCGTCACGAACTCGCCGTCTCAGTTCGCATAACGCCAGACCCCAGGACTAAACTCAGACTCGGTGCATATGCACTGAACAACATGATGACGTCATACACGCCGTAACCGTAACGCATAACGGTAGACCAAAGCATAACGATGAAGTCGACAAGATCATTTGAAATGATAAAATTTAAAACTCTATACGTTTTGGAGGAACCTTCGAAGGCAAGGTTCCTTCGAAACGTATAGAGTTTTAAATTAATTTTCACTCGGAAATATCCCAAAAGCATGAATAATTTTAATAGAATTGTTTGACTTTGGTTCTCCAATGCTAATTACCGGAGGTCATGACTAGAATTGTGTATATTGCGAGGAGTTATCATCGAAATATACCATACATCGCCAAATTAAGAATCTTGGAAAATCAAATAGAAGCCGTAGATCTGTACCCCATGAATTGACCCTTGAACAGGCTCAAGCTAGAGTGGATATCTGTTGCCAGCCCATCGGTAACTCCATGGATGGTAGATTTATCAGTAGGATTGTCACATGTGACGAAAATGGGTCTATTACTGCAACGGTGTCGCCTCAGAACATTTGCCCAGTCCCCGTCAACCTGCCAAAGTAATCGTTAAAATGGATCGGTTCGGCCCCAAAGTGATGCTGTGTGTCTGGTGAATTTTTAAAGAGTGATTCTCTGGGACTTTGTTCCAAACGGGCATGCAATCAATGCGGATCTTTATTCTCAACAAATGGAACAAGTTAATGACATTTTGAGATGGAGATGCCTGCATTAGTTAACCGAAATAGCGTTAACTTGCAGCAGGGCAATGAGAGACATCATACTGCGTGAACAACCAAGCAAAGATTCAAGGATTGGGAGGAGTCAAACTGCTACCATATACAGCCCTGATCTTGTGCCTTCAGATTACCATCTTTTTCAATCCATGACCCAGTTCTTGCGTGGAAGTAATTTCGAAAACACTGAAGTTGAGGAAGTGAGACTCGCCGAATTCTTCACATCAAAACCCAGAGACTGGTACCGTCGCGGGATAAGATACCTCGCTGAAATATGGCTCAAGGCCATAGAATCTGATGGTGTCTACTTTGAATAAGAGTTTAATTTCTTGTCAAAAAACTTTACAAATAAAATTTTCGTGAAAATATGACATTTCAAATGAGACATCCCCTGTATAATTGAATTTTCTTGTGATGAACGTTAAATTTTGTATCTTTTGTAAAAAAGAACGTTTACTAAGTTTCATTGTAATTCCGCCTATTCATCTACAGAATATGAATGAAACATTAGAGAAGTACGCCCATTCACCATCATGAATGTATTGTATCTTTTATCTTGCGCCTTCTGCAGAAAAAACACATATTATAATGAACTACATATTTGCTGCGTTTCGTCAATGTAACTGTAATAAATAGTGGATTGTCGATATCAATGTCTTATATATTCAATATGGCGGCTACGTGCATTTTCAGTTTAATAGTCATATGATTAATGCAAGCGAGGTATCGTGTCCGTTTCTCCCATCTTGCGAAGTTTCGTGTTAATTCCGCAATTCAGTACTGAGTTATTTATTTTGAAGTTTTAGTAGTAGGCCTAAGCTCAGCCACCATCTTGGATGTATGGCTGAGAGATTAGAGATCCGAAGATTATTTTAGTCATATTTATTTAAGCATTCAACATTTGCGTGGCCGCCATATTTGTTTTGGTTAAGATGGTGGTGATATAAAACATGACATTGAGGTTTTCTTTTCTAGTGCTACCTCTGTACCAAATTTGGTTCAATTCAGTTTCATCATTTTTCAATTGATAACAAGGACCGACAACACACATACAAACAGCAGACACCCACGGACATTTCATGCGCGTAGATCTCATAAGTCAACTTTCATTTTTTTTTAAATTGAAAGTTGGCTAAATTCATTGATGGTCATTGCCATGGCAAATCAAATCGTCGTTGCCATATCAATATTTTCTCTAGGTATCAATCCCAGGTACAGGAATGGATGGGAGGGAGACATTCGGTGCTTTTTGAAATATGACTAAAAGAGATGACTATCGATAACCATTCCGACCATCGATCATCGCACGGCCACGCAGTCATGAATATTGATGACGAGCACAACGTAGAGTATGCATCGTTTACGTATTTAATTTGTGTTTATCGGATTTTCCAAATGGTCATATTTATGATGTAAATAAAATAGGTCACATTTTCAGGATTTAAAGATGAACACCACTTATTAATGTACAGTGACTCGTCTTGAAATTAAAACATACTTTAATGTTCTGCTAAGAAATATTGTTTTGGTCTGAGTACTGGAATGGAGAGCACTCCACCTTGCGAAGTAAACGATAAGTCTTTCGAGAGGTTGTTTTTCGAGACGTCTCACTTCTTCTCTACTCCAGGCAAATACTAAGATAGTACCTAATTTGCTGTTGTTCATTCTTCTGGGGCTTTGCTACATCGTGGTCATGTGGCTCCGCGTACTTGGGGGTGTGTAGAAATGGTCTGATAACCTGTGTCACTGACATGTCTCTACTAGTATGTATAATTGCAATCGAATCAGGATTTGGGTAGGAAGCGGCCGTGACATTAATTTAGGTACCATCCCAGCATTTGTCTGGAGTAGAAGTGTAAAACCACGGAATACTACTTCCAGGATGAACGGAAGGGGAATCAAACCTACCTCTTCTCAGTTTTGCCTCACGAGGCTGAGTGAACCCCGTTGCAGAACTCGATAGAGCCGGTAATGAAGCCAGGACCTCCGTGGCGACAATCGACAATGCTAGCCACTACAATGAGGTGGTCTTCGAGACACGGAATACCGACGTCTGCTAGATATCTAAGCTCCTTGACACTACAGTGCTTTCTAGTAGAGAATGGAGGAACTTTGTGTTGGTGGAAAATCCCGAGAGTAATTTTTCCATTGAACTCGGCCTACTGAATTCAAATGGGTTCTTTAACATGCCAACAACGTACGACATTAATGTCGTGATTTTTGTCGCCTTTCATAAATCACTTACCACGGCCAGGGGCGAACCTGCAAACTTGGGGTTGGTAGTCCGACACGTTAACCACTCACCCACCGTGGTAAGCTAATAAATTAATGATAAATTAATACTAATCCCGCGATTGAGCCATACTATATGTATGCGCTAACCCAGGATAGCCAGCAGATTGTAGAGGACTCTTTAACAACGCGAAGATATCCTCCGCCGCATTACCTTGGATTTGGGCCATGGCGCGTTACTTCTCATATTAAAAAGCTGATGAATTGTCCCCATGAGGGTGACTAGACACCATTCTAGCAATAACGTCAGTTTGTAACTTTCGTGTGCAGCCGGGAACTGAATACAGGATTTCCCAGGTAATCGGCAAGCGTATTACTAATAATATTATTATTATTATTATTATTATTATTAAAGAAGAATAAATCTCTTTAAAATATTGCCTCTATTATCCATTTACAAGTATTCCTGTCTAATTTTCCTCGACCGAAAAAGAGTTTGAGTGTAATAAAGCAGGATGCCCGCCGTCGCGTTGCACTCATACAAGTCCGGCTCTATTGTAATGATAATGGTATGCTAATCCTTAAACAAAGAAGAAATATACCAGCATGGAGCGTCCTATTTTATTGTGCATTAGCACATAGAAGTCTGCTCTACATATGTTCAGCCTAGCACATGTTTGTACCCCTTTGTCCGAGATTACCCAGGCGAACCATTACAGAACTCAGCCGAGCAAATCAAAGGTGCACCGTATATTATCTTACACTCCACAATTCCTTTTAATTTGCTACAAATTATACCATCTGTTTTAATCGTGGCATTGATAGCCGAGTGCCTAATAGCGTTAAATAACGCACCATGACTGCGACCGAGATATGCAGTAAGCTCGGAAATCGTTGGTTCACAGCGAAGCGCTGACAGTGGCGATCCTGAGTTTGATCATGTCCACCCACCATCCCTCAAGGAAAATGTCGGGATGATACCTAATATCAAGTCCCGACGTACCTAACCAAGTCTCTTATATTGATAACTTGATAACGCATTACTACAGCCTCCACAGAGTTACAGGCTAACAGGCAACTATTACACACATAACCAGGGCTGATAAATTAGATGTCACTAGTCTCTGCAATGAATCGATGACAACACCTATCGCCTATTACTGTGAGTTCAAGATGTGTAGGAAAAATAACAGGGTAAAATTATTGTCATAGTTTTAGAAATTGGAATGTATTTATACCAGTCATGATGGCCAAAAGCTCCAACGTACTACCCTTCCTTACCCGGTGGCGCTACAGCTCACGAAGAACCTTGGACTGCTCCATCACACGTCTCCCGCGTTCACGATTTTCTGCTTGTTTCCTCCAGTTTTTGGCTCCAAGGGCGCGGAGGTCTTCCTCAACGTCATCCTTTACTTGGGTGTTCAACTAATCTTCGTCCATTTGGTCTACTTTGAAAGACCTGACGAACGGCCTAGCATTCCCATCTGTCGAATAGATCTCCACCTCGCTATGTCATCACCCATGTCTCACATCCATTTATGTCACTACCAGTCCTATAATCACTTTATAAATGTTTTTCTTACATCTGCGTGATAATGTTCTGGATTTCAACAGATGGGTAGTGGCAAACTAACATCTATTACCAGCATTAATTCTATCTTTAATTTCTAACGCACTCGCTAGTGCCATTTCTACACTTTTAATCATGTAAGCTAAGATCAAAACTGTCTGCTATTTGAACTTGTCTTTAGATGTTCCCTTTAATGATAATAGTTCAAGGTAGAGATCGCACTGAATTATTCCTAATGGTTTTTAACATTTTTTGTCTAAATGTATGCTAATACTGTATTGGTGGGAATTATAACTAACAATAATAATAGTAACTATTATTATAATTATAATAATTAAAGACAAGAGGAACAAGACAGTAATATGTTGCGAAACATTCTTGATCCAGTCGGTTCAGAAGTAACATGGATGAAAAGGAAGTCTCTATAGCTTTATCAGCATTCCGGAAAGATTACTGACACCTTCAGGAAAAGGAGATGCAAGTTCTAAGGCCACATTCTCACAATGAACAATTGCTGGCTCACCAAAATGATTCTCAACCCTGTTCTCTCAATGAAATTCAAGAACAACTGGCTTACAGTAGTGAAATATAGAAGGGTGAGTCCCCGGTAGCAAATTGTACACATACCGAAAATTACCAACGATAATATCAAACTCACTACACACAAGTTGCGATTTGGAAACAATAGTAATTACATCGGAGTATATGGACAACATTTCAGTCTTTTAATCACATCATTAAGTTTGGGGGAAGGCTCTAAGACGGAGGCAGGTAATGAGTTCCAATTATCAATACCACGATTAATAAAATAATATTTTCCATAATTTGTACGCTGTGGTCAGCCCTTAATTTTGTGAGAATGATTTGCCCTGCTTCTTAGATTTTGGTACCTAAGCCCCACGTGTTTGGATTGTGTTGAACCTGTGTTCTGTTGTGTGTAGTTGAAATGATTAGTGACAAAGTTTAGGGTAAGTGTCATGGATCTTGAGATTAGGAGTCATCCTTGCGTATTCTTGACATGAGAGGAAGAAAGAATGATAAATCAAATCTGAATGGGCACTGTTAGCAGCAGAATTCGAATCATAGGTATCCAAACGTAACGCTACTGGTGTGATATCTGCCATGTCCAATTAGCTGCAGCTATTCAGCTCATGACCCGACATGCCCCGTGCGTGCTGACGAGGAGCCACCTGTTCCTTGACACGACAGGGCTGATAAGAGCTCTCTTAAAACACTTCATTTTCGCGTGCTACCTACTCTTATTAAATAGAGATTACCACTAGCGATGGTGCTTTTAAACTTTCAATCCTCAGAGATGCCAGGTTGCCACGCGTGTCTAACCCTTCTGATAGGGCAGAATGTGAACAAAAAGTTATTTTTTTCTACCAACATGTTTGTGATATCAAAATACAAAATACAAATTTTGTCAAAGTGTGTGCGATTGCATCGTGAGTTACTTGTTCGCAATGCTATTTAGTCCATCATATGGAGAATCCTTTTAATATGTGGGAGAGCTTTTTAAGTTGAAAACTAGAGGGCATACGCCAGAAATCTCGCAAGTGTTAAACCACCCATCCGTCATTACTGTATGCGGGCTCAACGCGACACAGTTCTGGCTGGGACTATCGTCTTGTTTACTGAACACATTTTATTAACAAATACATATAATATTTCTGTTTACTTTTCATGAAATGTAGGGGGGGGGGGGGATGGGCTCGCTGTCCATAGGAAAAACATTCCCCATTGAGATCAACTCCAGTCACGCTAAGTGTCTGAACCTGTGCTTTGTTTATAGTCATGCCAAAGCGGACTCTTACTGGGAACTGTACTCGTTTGAAATGATAAGGCTAATTTGAAGGAATCATAGGGATTCTGGGTACTAAGACCGTTTCTCCTGTACCACAGCTAGTTAAGATAGTTGCTTCAATGAAACAGTTTTTCAAAGTTTTCACTACCAATCGCACCCCATTGCATAACTTTGGTGGGTGTAAATTACGTAGCAATATAATAGCCACTCCCCACTTTTAAAATAAGCTTGTGTGCTGGCAATCCAGAAGGAAGTAATGAATTTAGTAATTCTGTAGGGTAATGAACAGCTTCTTCACTATCTACTACTGCGTCTACTGAGTAATATACTTGAGCCTGGGCAATGAATTTGGAGAACACCAAGTCATTAATTTTTTCGTTTGTCGGCGATAATATTGATCTTTGATTAAACAATGAATGAGACTTGTTAGATATGTCATGGATTTGAGGATAAACGCTATCAATTTATTCTTGAATGCTGCTTACTAAAACACAGAAATCGTGACTGAGGGTAACTTTCCCGTCAATGACAGGTAAATCTCCATGTCCGACTCTAAGTAACAAATTAGCAATCAGACTATTATTTTCTGAAGATAAGAGTACTCTCATGGTAGTTTTGAGTGCCAATTTTGTTATATCCGGCCAGATGAAAGATATTTTTAATGAAGCGTTCACTTCGTCGGCTCTCGTTCCTCTGGTAACAACTGGTAAGATTTGACGAAAATCTCCGGTGAACAAAACTGTGCAGCCACCAATAGGTGTGTTCCGATTCCTTAGATCACGCAAGGTCCTGTCTACAGCTTCAACGGAAGTTTTGTGTGACATTGTAGCCTCATCCCGTACAGCTAAAGAACAATTTTGGATTAAACTGGCAGTGTTACTTTGTGTTGAAATATTACATACGCTTCCATCATTACTGCTGACTTTCAAAGGAAGTTTAAATGTTGCATGTGCTGTTCTTCCCCCTTTCATAAGAGTGGCTGCAATTCCAGATGATGCGACGGCAAGAGCAATATTACCACCACACCTCACTTTGGCGAACAACAAAATAATCAAGGATGGTTTGCCTGTGCCTCCAGGGACATCGAGAAAAAAATATCATACCTTCCTTCTTAGTGATGCTAGATATAATGGTGTCATAAGCTTGTTTTTGATCGTGGTTCAGACGGTGTTCTTCTTGAGCAAAGGTTTGAAGGAAACGAGGACGAAGTCTTTCTTTCTCTGGTGACAATCGTGAAATTATTCGTTGGTCTGTTTCATTGTTACGTGATAAGTGCTTCTCTTCGATGTCAATGAACTATGACCTATATTCGATTTACATCTCGGCATTATGGCTTAAAATCACTGACTAGACTATAAATTATAACGAATTCTTGTCAGACCTAATTTAAGAATGGCGAGGTGCATGAAACACAAATCCCCCTTCCGTCCAATCTTAAATTGACTGTGTATTTTGCGGAACGAAAAGTTCACAGGCGAAATGAAGAAAAGCTGAGTTGCACTTCCAGGGCAATGGCGAGGTGCATGAAAGACAAATCCCCCTTCCGTTCAATCTTAGCTTAACTGCGTATTTTGCGGAACGGAAAGTTTACAGGCGAAATGAAGAGTTACACTTCCAGGGAATGGCGAGGTGGATGAAACACAAATCTCCCTTCAGTCTAATCTTAACTTGACTGTGTATTTTGCGGATCGAAAAGTTCTCAGGCGAAATTAAGAAAAGCCGAGTTGCTTTCCGGGAATAGCGAGGTGCATGAAACACAATTCCCCCTTCCGTCCAATCTTAACCTGACTGTGTATTTTGCGTAACGGAAAGTTCACAGGTGAAATGAAGAAAAGCTGAGTTGCACTTCCAGGGAAACTCCAAACACAACCACCCTTCTCTGAAGTTTTAACTCAACATGACTCGACGGTTTGCTGCTGGCTGTATCTGAGGTAATAGGTTCGCCCGCTAGTTAGACTGCAACAGGGGTGATAGACTCGCCCTTAGCTAGCTCGTAAACTGTCGCTTCAGTATTTGAATGGAATGGTTGGAAGAAATGAAAACGTAAAATCACTTATAGTGGGCGATGTATTGAAGATAGAGATATGCTCTCGGGAACTTTTTTGTAGAACTTTTCATGCTGAACAATTCTTTCACTCATAGTATTTAGATATTTCTAACGGTTTGCCCAGCGTAAGCTTACAAAGCGCTCGGACGCCAGGTTGTTTTTTTCGACTTTTTTACAGAAATCGTTACTGCTCGGCTTCCTCTGATCATAAATAAATTCATAAATAAATCAGGGGCCGATAACCTAGATGTTAGGCCCCTTAAAACAACAATTATCATCATCATCATCATAAATAAATCACTTTCTACAGAAATCATCCTCGAGATATCGTTTACAGAATGGTGAAAACCGCATCAAAATCCATCCAGAGATTACCCGTGACATCCAAGAATAGGGGACATAGTTTTATACTAAGTAGAGATTTAGAGATATGATAGGCTATTTAGTTCTTCAGGGACCTGCTTGTTTTCAATAGTAAATTTTATAATCATTTATCTATATACGAAGCAAAGACATTAACCAAATTGTAAAGATTATTAGTACATCATGCAACGAGCCTATAATGGCAATAATTAAGACATGAGTAAGTTTATAAAACGAGAGTAGCGTGTTTTATAATTTCCATACGAGTGTCCTAATTACCATTATAGGCGAGTTCATACGACTATTTATGTTCGACGATAATTATAACTTTATTATTTTTTAACATAAATATTCATAAATATCTGTGGGATTGAGTTACTTCAGTTAGTGAACAGGGCGTACTGGCTTTGCTGACTGAAAAGAGCGCATGCGTGGGTCAAAGCACTTCGAAGGCAGAGACCATTTACTTTGCTTGGCAATGCTATTGTGTACAGCCTGCATGATGACTAGTGCCGTCCAGCTCTAGCATTCACTAATATTGTCACCAAAGTCGTTTGAAAGCAATGCGCTGTGTAGAAATTGGAGTTGGGGATATTAAGGTACAGTGCTATTTCTTGCTTCATATTCGCCAGTTTATTTACGCGAACATATGGACGGTGCACTTTCCATGTCGGTAATGTATATGGAAGGATGCTGTGTTGCTAACTTCTGGACGTAGATACATAAATGTCTTGCATACGTCATAGTATTTTATTGTTACCGTAAAGGTTCGTGCTGATTTTGTCTTTGTGTTAGGGATTGTAACTACAATGGTTGATCCCATATCCAATTTGAACTTTCAAATCATGTAATTCATGTCCGACATGTTGGATTTTGAGCGCATGCGCGAAGGTATCCTTACCTAATTGGTCAATGAATGAGCTCTGATTGGCTGGAGAAACTGTCTCATAATGAAAAATAGTACTATAATGACCATCATTATGATTCAGTTTTCTGACATATAATATTTACGTACATTCAAGCTTAAAATAAAAGACGCCAGTTAATACTTTATTAATTATTGTTTTGAAACCTGTTTCCACCGTTCATGGGGGTCATCGTCAGCTTGATAAGGTGTTAGTATTACGGTCTTAAATAATAAATACTTAAAATAATTATTTTTCAACAAATGTTTTCATAGTATTCTGAGAAAATGTAATAATTTAGTAAACAAACGAAAATGTAGATATATTAAATTAACATTTGACACGTGTTCATACTTAGAACTTTATCTACATTAATGTGACATGTTGTCGGCCCTTCAGTAGGGTCTTCGTCAGCTTGGTTGCTTTGCTTAACTTACACTACATAGGGCATTTGTTGAAAAGAATGACAATTTAAATTTACATTACTTTGAAATGGACGTCCTTATAATTTCGATTATGAAAGATATTTTCAGGTGTTGAATCCCAGAAACCAAATTGAGGCACGAGGTAGCACTTTCGGCCACCACAGCCGGGTCTTTATACACTATAAACACTAATTAATCTTCACAAATAGCTTTTGCCTTTTAAAGCACATATGTTTATGTACCAATTTTCAATGGAAAATGTATGTGGTATTTTGAGATATGTGAGCTTTAGTGAGAAGGTGTATGCAGTGAATGTTTAAGTGTATTCAGGAAGAAAGTATCTTCTAATAGAAACTCAACGTGAAGAACTTACACGACAAGCAGAGTGTTCAGTTTGATAACCACTTAGCATCACAAATGGAAGCTTTCAGCTATTAAATTGTGTAATGTACATTTATTTGGAACTTAGAGATCTTGTTGTTATGGGGTTTTACGTCCCTCTTAAAGTTCTTGCAGCTTTCAGTCACACTCGTGTACCAGAATAGTACCCTGAAGGGAATCATTAACGTCCCAGTCAATATACTGATATGAATCTCTCGCATATTAGATACCCCAAAATGCCAAACGACTGTGCTAAGATTACATCCTGCAACTTTGGGAACAGCGGGCAAGAACTGAAAACGCATTTGGTATCAAAAGTGTCAATAAATCAATTTTGTATAATCCAATTACTGAATGCACTGAAATGATTTAAAAATGAAACGTAGAATGGATTTTGTATAGGATTTTGAGGTCGTATTCTGATAACGTTTTGCCTCGAACATGTTGGAATCTCCCATCCTCTTCCTTTCACATTGCTGAACGGAAATCTACTAATTTATCGCCAGCTGGGTTACCACTATACCCTAGAGACGAACACCCGGAAACACCACAATGTCACCTCATCCTGGTAAATGCTGTGCGGACTAATTTCACCAATAAAACAACATTACTGTCCGATTTATTGGGAATTTATTTTCACCCAGGACAGAGGGAGGTATTAGCCAGGAATAAAATTATTTGCATTATTCTCAGCGACAAAATGAAATGTTTCTCAGTTGGTCAACACGATTGCTCTTAATTGTAATTGGGTGTTTCCCTAATCCTAAAAGGAAATGAGACACGCAGTACGATTGGGTACAATTCTCAACAACAGTGTTAATACGGCTCGTTAGAAGAGCCGAAGACATTCCACAAGCCATAACAATCCAGCTGCTGTACGTGTAGTTTAGTGATCCAATAGAATAATAAATTATAAGCGCACTTACAGAGAATGGTTTCAATCTAATTTATCACTACCTCCTCTGCGACGGTCGTACATTTTCCAGGCGAACAAGACTGAGTGAGACCTACGCTGGTACAGCACGTATTAAGTTGTGCTCGTGTATCACTGCCGTTTGTAGCCTAGCAATGTAGTCCTGTATTACACGGTACAAATATATCAATTAGAGCTAAATCCTTGCAGACGTTTTGTATCAGCGCAGAAAACCTCCTAGGAGCTCCTGTAAACTGGAGACATTTTGTTGTCGTCCAATTGTAACACAAAACCGCAAGACAACAAGTAGTTCCGTGACAAGCTGAGGAGCATACTTTTCTTCAAATCTAATATTCATACCAGCTATTGTTCTGTATAAGCTTAGAATAATGACGAAATTAAGTTGACTATATCGGTATGTATGATTTGTTCGATATACCAGGTGAATCAGCTGCCCCTAATAATATAGTTTTATGCAGCCCAAATAACGCGTGTTGTCAGGAAGGTCGATATGTCCCTCCCTACATCCCATGTGGTACTAATGCACTGCAACCATATCCCGCAAACGATACTGAAAACTATTTTCTTCCCCTCGTTTTATTCTGTAGTCACACTGAGGAAAAAGTAATCAAAAGTAATAGTGTTCAGTATTGTTTGCAGGACATGCTTGCAGTGCATTAGTACCATACGGGATGCTGGCAGAGAAATATGGACCTTCCTGATAACAACGTTAGTTGGACTGCATAAAACATTATTAGAGGCAGCTGATTCTCCTGGTATTATTGAAAAAGTGTAACCTAAAATTTGTTTGTTATCAATTAAATGTTATGGACGTTACATGCAGTTAAACAATGAACCTATCAGTACACGTATAGTTATGTTGGCAACACTGTCACATATAGGTTGCTCGAAAAGAATCTGAAAAATTATGGTCTAAACACATGTGCCAAATTATGAATAGTTTACCTGCGTACATAAAAATTATATATGATAGATGATGTATAAATCTCGATTTTGCACTGAAAATCCTTGCTTTTCACAGGTTTTATTTCGTTGTTCGACAGCACGATTACTGAATTGCAAGAGTTTCATACTCGAGTCCCTAAAGTGATGACTTTTCAATATTTAACTCTTCACGTTAAAAGAATCTGTCCTCCAAAAGCTTCTATTGTCTAGACAGGCTATCTGGAGAATAACTAAATCAGCTGCAGCTTGGAGGATTTATACATGGTAGGGAAGTACGATCCATTTAGAGAAGAGTTTATTAGGAGCGAGATTGCACCACAAGTTTAATTTACCTTCCCTTGTGTTTCGTGTTGATTAAATGACATTGTGAAGAAGATTACCATTTACGAGTCAATCTCATTACCTCAGCTCTCACTTCTATAATTGTTCCCTAACTCCATCTCCTGCGATTAATGACTTGTTACTTGTAGGCCTGTTCTAATAGTTGGAGTTTAGTGATAATAATAATATTGACAATAATAATTATAGTAACCCGAGATTTGTAAAGTCACCCTAAGTACTATCCCAGTATTTCGCTGGCTTGGCTTGGCATGGTTCTAACTGATATTTTAATTGTAGGCCTATGATATTATCAACTTTGTAGGTATCGTATTAGTTTGCTATAACGCGAACATCATGTTCTTCAAAGTACGACATGTTTATTTAGGCTACTAGTTGAGGCAGTGTAGTTCGGATAATTCTGACCATTTTTCGTTTTAATTTAATTAAAATAGCCATTGAAGGAATAATAGCCACTTTTCAATGTTGTCTAGTTCTATTATAATTAAACACAAAATGTAATAAATGTTCCGGCATAACTCAACATTTTGTGTTTAATTATATAATGGCTCAACGGACAATACATATTTTTCTTTAGGGAAAATTATATATAGTTCTATTATAGAATGCTATTCCGTCGGTCAACACAAATTGTGCCCAATTGACATTAGGCGGAAGACAAGTCTATAAGCACCCTAACTTGAAAGAAATATTACATGGGATATTAATCACAAAACTACACGTTTCTTTGTGAAACAGAGGGTGGGGTGTTATAGGGATAGCGGGAAAAGATAAATTATCCCCTCTTTTTCTAATTAATTATTTTTATTTATTTAATTTATTTATTAATTTATTTAGGCTATGGTGTTTGAAACCATTTTTCAGTGTATGTTAAGTGAAAGAAATTTGATGTTTTGCAGTCGGTCAACACGATTGTGATGGGTTGTTCCCTAATCCTGAAAAAAAATTACATGAGCTTAATGAATTTATTTATCACTGAAAAATTAGATTTTTTGATTTATTTATTTGTTTATTTATTTCTTCTTCTTCTTCTTTCCGAATCATCCACTTTGGGGTACGTCAGATCCATCACTTCTTAGTTGCTTGTGCTCTCCTTTTCTCTCAGTACTTCTTAATTCTGTCTGATCTCCTCCTCCTTTCCTCTTCTGATATCTGCATCGGTTTACTGGTGTCGACTGTGCTTTGGAACTTCTTCAAGTTGTCTTTGGTTATGGTTTTGACTGTTCCATTCATTAGGTTTAATCTTCTTTTTGGAAAGAAGACAAAGATTTGCTTGGTTATTCGGGCAGGATTCATTTAGTATATATGTCCATAGAAATCAATCCTTCTTTTCCTTATGGTATCTGAAAGTCTCTCCAAATTTACATGCAGGGTGTCGTTCCTATAGAAAACTTGTTTGTTATTTTGGAATTTAGGACCAATGACCTTCCTCAAAATTTTCCTCTCCTTGATTTACAATTATTCCATTTGCCCTTTTCTTCTCTGCTACAAAGAGCGCCTCTGGCTTAATTACTGTGTTAACTTATTTATCTATGTATTTACACAGGTATATGGGGCTAAATTACCACGATCTTCAAGCCCCTCAAAAGGAACAACAGCAACAGCAATGGCTCTCTAAACTGACCGGTCTGTCAATGACAGGCGGTGAAATGGATCTACAGAAAGAGGTTATGTGAGGGCTTTTTCCTTTTTTGCGGAGGAGGGAGGGGGGAGGGGATTAAATCAGGTCACTTTAATGCCTACTGCTGTCCCTATGGATGGAAGGTTTGTTGAAGAGGAAGATAATTACGCTTTTTTAGCCACTCTGCGCGGATTTGTCATGTCCCCGCTGATTGTGATATTATCGTGTTAGTTGCAGCGTATCTAAAAACAAGTAGTTCCGTGAAGAACTATACAGCCTATTTTCATATATCCTACTTATGTTAACTGCCACTATCAACATACAAAATTTCAGTTTGATTGCTGTAATAGATTCGTAGATATTGAGAATCGACTAAATATTTCGGTTGGTCACCATGTTGGATTTTATATATGTAGGTCCTAGAGTTATATACTGTAACATGAAGATTATTGTGTATGTGTAGCATTCAAACTTCAATCGTATGATTAGGACACAAGAAGTAACAAGGATATTTTAAAATTTCGCACAGCTGCCATCTTGTGGTTATGGAAACAATTAAAATAAATTAGATGCCAGTGGATTAACATTCGTATAGGGATTTACTGAACCAAGTTTCACTGCGCTCGGATGGTTAAATTTAGAGAAACATCCATGTGAATATTAATAATTCGCGTCACCGCCATGTTGGATTTGTGATCACCAGGTTATTGAAAGTCATATAGGTGAACTTAAGTTCATAGCCTCTATGGACATACAAAAAATCAGTTTGAATGCTATAATAGATTCGTAGATATTTAGAGCCGTTTAAATATTTCGGATGGTCGCCATGTGGGATTGTTAAATGTATAGGCCATAGAGTCATGTACCATTAAAGGAAAATTATTGCGTAGGTGCATTATTCAAACTTTCACTTCGATCGCATGATTACGACACAAGAAATGAAAACTTAATTTTAAAATTCGCACAGCCACCATCTTGAGGTTATGTAAACAATTGAACTAAATTAGATACCAGTGAATTTGCAGTAGTGCCCTTTATCTCCGTACAAAATTTCAGGGTGATACCGCTAATAGTTTCAGAGATATAGAATGCCGGTGAGATATTTCGCACATCCGCCATCTTGTGGTTATGTAAACAATTGAACGAAGTTAGATGTCGGTGCATTACAATGTGTATAAACATATACTGTACCAAGTTTTAATGCGTTTGGTTGGTTACATCGCGAGAAACGTCTATTTAAAAGTCGCGAATTCGCGTGACCGCCATGTTTGTTTTGTAGTTACCAGTTTTTCAAAACTCACATAGGCGAACTTCTAGTAGTTCCCTTTATCACCGTAAAAATTCCAGGGTAATATCGGGAATAGGTTCGGAGATATTGAATGCTGGTTAAATATTTCGCACAACCGCCATGTTGGATTGGTGAGACGTAACAAAATTTGAATGGCACGGTCGGGATCGTCCAAAATGGTGCTATGAAATTACCGAGTTTCATTGAAATCGCTCCAGCCGTTTAGAAGTTATTAGGACACACACACACACACACACCTCACACACACACACACACACACACACACACACACAAGGACAAAAGGTGATCTCATAAGCCTATTTTTTCAAAATTGAAAATAGACTAAAAATAAGAATTTATGTGGCAGTTGTTATTTCATTGTGAAGATGGTGGTACAGGTGTGAGCGGTAGCCTCATTCTTTCATTATCTTGCTGTGAAGGTGGACTAGGAGAAAGCAGGATGTATGTACTTACGTGTCTGGGGACTCCCCGTTACAGCTGCCATTAAATGGACAAGGTACTTACCTGAAACACAGAGAAAAGGACTGTTAGTGAGACAACTCCAGAACTACTGCAGTAAACATCACAGTTACGGGATATAAAATACCTTGCTGGACAGACAATATTATCTCACTCGTAAGGAAATAAGTGGATCTTTAAAGTTTTAGGACAGGTGTCGTCATCACAGAGCAGTACTCTAGGGTGTAAAGTCTACCTACTCCTTTAGACATGGCCGTCCTTGAAACATGTTGTTGTTGATTCGTTTTACTAATAATAACAATATTATTAGTTTTACGTCCCCTTTAACTAATGTGGCTTTTAGAGACGCAAGGGTGCCTGAATTTTTCCCCGAAGGAAATCTTTAACGTGCCAGTAAATCTTCTGACATGGCTCCCTTGCATTTGCTCATCCTCGAATGTCAACTGACTGCGCCGGGGTTCAATCCTGCAAGCATAAGATACATTTTACTGTAGGGGCTTGGGACGTCGTGTCATCAACCCCGTGTAGTTTGGTGTGTGTTGAACTTGTCTGATAACCTGTACTTATGTGATGACTTGGTATTGTGTGTAATTGTATTAGGGACAGACATGAGGTAGGTGTCCTGGGACTTGAAATAAGGCAATATCCCGCCATTTCCTTGGAGGTAGTGTGCAAAATTCCAAGCGAAAAGAAAGAAAGAACGAAAGAAAGAAAGAAAGAAAGAAAGAAAGAAAGAAAGAAAGAAGTTCCTTCGTTACTTTTTTTTTAGCGTATGGCTTTTAGTGCCGGGAGTGTCCGAGGACATGCTCGGCTTGCCAGTTGTGTAGCTGCTTCGGGACGGACACCCAATGGGTGAGCTAAAAGTACCGTTGGGGAGGAAAGTGGGAATGTAAGGACGAGGAGTTGGAAGGTAGCGGCTGTGGCCTATAGTTAGGGACCAACCCCGGCATTTGCCTGGAAGGAAGATGGGAAACCGCAGAAGACCGTCTTCAAGGTTGCCGGCGGGGGGATTCGAACCTCCTTGCCTCCCGAATGTGAGCGACTGTCAACAGTCATGCCGTAACGACCACGGCTAACTCACCCGGTTTCGTTACAATAAGGAACATCGAATGATGGATATGTCTTTAAGATCTGGATGATGAATACATGTTAAGCTCTGTAATTAGGTTATATTACAGACGAGATCGTGTTCACACCACTCGCGATTTGCATGGGGATAGGTCTGTAAATCTTTATAACAATATTGACACACAAAGCTAGCTATTTCTGCATTGTAGTTGCGGAGACAAGTACGAATCGAGAACAAGATGAGATACGGGTTGTATCGCACGCGCCTGCTTAGACTGTCACGCTTACTTATGTATAACGCAAGTTTTATCACGCAGAGCTTGCCACGGTGGGTGAGTGGTTATAGTGTCAGACTACCAACCCCAAGATTGCAGGTTCGCCCCTGGCCATGGTAAGTGATTTTTGAAGGCGACAAAAATCACGATACTCATGTCATACGTTGTTGGCATGTTAAAGAACCCATTTGAATTCAGTAGGCCGTGTTCAATGGCAAAATTAATCTCGGGATTTTCCGCCAACACAAAGTTCCTCCTTTCTCTACTTGAAAGCGCTGTAGTGTCAAGGAGTTTAGATATCTAACCTCCTTGACTTTCATAGCGTTCAAAGGAACGACGAAATTCGACATGCAAGCTACCCTCTGGGTGTCAATTAACAAAGCTTGCACCAGGCACCCGAGGCCATTGGATATTATTATTATTATTATTATCACGCAGAGCTTAGCTTGACCCCCAGCCCAAAACTGTATCCATGTTAAAACCACGCTCAAGATAGCCACTCTCATTGCTGGGATTCGAGTCTGCGATCTCTGGACTTCCTGCAGCTGCGCTCTCGGCCGTGGTGCACGATCTAGTCGTCCTCGAGACAACAAGAGTGGAGTGGGAGGTGGAATGAAATTGTGAATCAAATTATATTTCTTGAGCCATTAACTGTAGTGTCTTGGGTTGTTTTTCTGCATCCGGGATTGATTTGTTGCAGACGTTTTGCCATCGTCACAGTGGACTTTGTCATGGCAAAATGGCTGACAGTCGATCTATCCTTTGTATTTATTCTGCAGGTTCGGACCGCATTGAGAAGTTCTTCTTGCCTATGGCTGGCTGGAGCTGTTTCTGTGCTTCTGGATGACGACTTAATGCAAATTTGCAGACATTGGGAAGATATTTATTTATCTTTGTCATGGGTACTTACATATGTGAGGTAGAAACAGACAAACACCTCGCAAGTTCCAATCATTCTCTCAGGAGAGAATGAAAAACGGAAATACAGGTTTCGGGATTGCTACGAGGGTTTTCTATTTAAATCTTTGATGATTCGTAAAAGAAAGACAGGTCTAATCAACAAAACAAATTAATTGCCAAACGTTATGTACAGACAAGGTTACTTTTCTACATAATTACCTTAGCACTTGTCCTTTCTGTGGACGAGCTTTCCTATCCACTCTTCATGGACTGATGCCACCAGTGTGTTGATATGAACCTTATCGTTGATTCAATGTCGATATTGAATGTTCTCTATAGCACGTCTTCGGAAATACGAAGGCAGTTTTTCTTCAACCTCCAGTCCTGCTGGTGAACAAGTGAAATGAAAATCCACAGCCTGCTTCCAGTCGACCGGGTCAGCGAATGGAAAGAATGAAGAAGCCCCACTCTAGCGGCGAGGATATGAACTGTGCCGGCTGCCGAAGCCTGTCTCACCCCCCTGGGGCAATGATTAAATGAATGCCATATGAAATGAAATGACAGTGGAGAGTGTTGCTGGAAAACCGGAGTACCCGGAGGAAAACCTGTCTGCCTCCCCTTTGTCCAACAAAAATCTCACATGGAGTGACCGGGATTTGAACCACGGACCCAGCGGTGAGAGGCTGGCGTGCTGCCACCTAAGCCACGTAGGCTTCCTGGTGAACAAGTAATAACACTTATAGTTTCCTTGGCTTTACGTCCCTTTTAACTACACCAAGGTGCCGGAATTTCGCCCCGAAGGGGATCTTTAACGTGCCAGTAAATCTACTGACACGGCCTCTTCGTATTTCTGAACCCATAAATGCCAACTTCCTGTGCCTGGTAGACATTGTGGTTGTGTTATTGGATTCAATTATGGGACTTTTTGTTGCGCTACTGACCTAATTAGGTCGTGCAGAATGATGTACCCACAGGTTAATTTGATATAATTAGCTCTTCACCAGGAATGTGTGCGAAGTGTTGGTTTATTTCAGCAATGCGATATCGTTTGTGGTCAAGCTAATGATACTCAAATTTATAGGTTATGATCCAATCGGTTAATGGCATCCTATCATAATTCGTTTACAGTTTCATAAATTCCATCTTACTTTTGTCCCGGGAATCAAATTTATTTAATAAACGGAGCAAATCGGGTACTATATACCGTATTATGTAACTAGTTATTGTTGTTGTCAATTTATTTTAGGGGCTTGGAACATCGTGGTCATCAGCCCCGTGTAGTATGGTGTGTGTTGAACTTGTCTGATAACCTGTATTTTTGTGATGACTGTTGTAATGTGTGTAACTGATTTAGGGACAAGGATGAGGTAGGTACCTCGGGACTTGAGGTAATGTAAGCAATGTCCTATACCACTATTACGTACAAATAAATGCTCTTGTAAAACACTTAAGCTTCATCTACGCAATGTAGCAGAGCTTTTGCCTTTGGTAATTTCACATAAACGTTACTGTACTCTTATTAAGATGTATATTCGTAAAATCAAGTATTAGTAATTCATTGGAATTAAGAAATGGGGAAGATTTAATTATATAGACGGGACATGAAGTAAGATACTATCCTAGCATTTTCTTGGAGTGAGTGTGGAAAATTCCATGGAAAACCTGTGATGTCCGGACTTGGTTTAGCTATCCTCACAGCCTTGGTGCACGATATAACGAGCATGCCTACGCCACCGGACGTGTAAGTAATAAAAGCCATTCAGCTGTAACTTAGGTTGATTGGTCGGTTGGTTCTTGAGTTAAGGGGCTGCGACAACACGGTCATGTAGCCCCGTGTACTTAAGGTGTGTGTAGAATCTGTCTGATAACCGGTGTTAATTGTGATGACTGTATTAGTGTGTGTTATCTGTTCTTTAATTCAAGTAAAGACTGCAGACTTTTGAATTTGTCAAATAGTTCCTACTTTTGCCGCCAAACGCCACCGTCAACGACTACTAGTTCAGAACTTTGCTACCAGACGCCACCGCAGTCGGCTCTTGGCAACGAACGTAGGAACCTAAGAGCGTTGTTTACATTCTTAACATATACAATTTAGCTTCACACAGGTGTAATTAGAGGAAGGTTCTTCAACATGCCATAAATCTATGATATGGGACCGCCGGCTTTACTTCCCCTACGAAGGAAGGCATACTGAGGGATTTTAACGCTCTTTAAAAATCCGACGACTTCGTCCGGATTTGAACCCGCGATCTTGGGCATAGAAGCTCAGTATGCTACCGACTACGCCACCGAAGCCGCCCAGATGTAACTTAAAAAATCAAAATGTCCAAATGTCAAAATGTCAGAATTTCAGGTTCTTTATGCCGCTGTGATATTTAATACATCCTCAATTTGAAATATTAAAATATTGGAAGCCATCTTTCAGTGTTGCCAAATAGCTATTAGTAGAATCGTTCTTCAGTCAGTCAACATGCGATAGATTGGGTGGAGAATAACAGTTAATTTCCTAGTGCCTGAAATAAATACATGAATTATTTTTAAATTATTTATACACTCAATAAAACATTTCTCACCAAAGGGGGGTTATATAACTAGTTTCGTTTGTCAAGCCAACATCATCAGATCTGGCTCACTCAGAGTTAATTTAGGTTCGGTGGATATGTTCGAGTATATAACACTTATTTACGACAGTATTTACAATGATTACGTTACAGAAGTTTTTTAGATAAACTTGTAACGAGATATTTTCTCAAGCAACTATCTTTCATTCCTTCACTTCCGTAAGTGTTACGTATTTGTTAGTATTAGGTAGATTTCATTAGAAAGCTAACTATTGCAATGGGTACCATGTTTCGACTACCGGAAAATTTCGACATATCTTCACGTTTCACATCCCTAGACCCCAAAACCACCGTCAGTTAAAAAGTTTATATATATATATATATATATATATATATATATATATATATATACACATATATCACTTTCTTGTGGACACGATAACTACCGCAATTTTGCACCAATCAATTTGAATTTTTTACATAATATGTATCGCTATAAAATCTCGGTTGAGTTCGTTAATAGGCACAATCGATCGACGGGGGTGAAAATGGGGGTCTTTTATCGAAAAAGTGAAATATCGCTATAACTCTCTTAATATTTGAAATTTCGAATCCATTCAAAGTTCATACTATGTGTCAAATAAGGCCCAAAAATTTATGTTTGAAGAGTTTTTTGATAGCACCAACCATTGACCAAAGGGGTGGGAAAACGTGGGTTTTTCGGGAAACATTAATCATATCTCTCTTAATAGGCACAATATCAAAACCGTACAAAATGGACAATATTCCCCTAATAATTACCTAAAACTTTTGTCTGAAAGAATTTTTGATATGACCCACCATTACGCCAAGGGATGAGCAAAATTATATTTTCAGAATTAGAGGAAAATGCCAAGTGCCATCAGGGGTTGCCATGACAACACTACTAAATTGATGAGGGATGAGCCATCAGACGTTGCCATGACAACGCACTTGCAGGCGATCACATTGTTTTCTATTTGACTAAGTGATAAGCGGCCTCGGTGACGTAGGCCTAACTGGTAGTATGCTGAACTTCTATGCCCAAGTTCGCGGGTTCAAAGCCGGCCGAAGTCGTCGGATTTTCGAAGAGCGCTAAAAATCCCTCAGTATGCTCTCCTTTGGAGGGGAATTTCCAACGTTCGTCGCTGGTTGCGGTGGCATCTAGTAGCCAAGTTCACAGCTAGGTGTCGTTGACGGTAGTATCTGGTAGCACATTAGGAACTACTGCTTGAAATTGACCGTCTGCAGTCATTACCTGAATTACAGACTAATACAGCCATCACAATTCACACTGTTTATCAGGCAGATTCTACACTCACCCAAAGTACACGGGGTTACATGACCGCGTTGTCGCAGCCCTTAAACTGAGGAACCAACCAAAATCTCTGCGGGAGATATAATTTTGCGTGAAGAAGTAACAGACCGTTACATAGTTACACATCAGTGTCGAAACCTTGCATAAGGACAGTGTGACCACAAGTATAAAAATGTACCCCAAATGACAAGCAGGTTACCGTCCGCATAAGACAATATAATGTTTAAAATATGCATAAAATGACGAAAAACAAAGTTAATTAAGCTCCAATTATAAAACACTTTCTCGCAATAAATGAGGTCTGATCCTTCTACGAAAACGTGCATATTCTGCCTATTTTCGCCTATCTCTAAGTTTGCCCGATGAAATCTACCTCCGCCTTCCGGCGTGCCGAGAGGACTTTTTTCTTATATGTTAAATACTGAAAACCTTTATGACTCATTAACTTCTACCGTAGCGAGCCTTTTAAGTGATTGCGTTCCAAGGTATTTAGTAACCGTCACTATTAAAATTTGCAAACTACGATAAGCTTTCGTTCATCAATTGTAATTGATTTGTCACACATGTGGTTCTTGTTGTTGCTTATTTTAGGGCCTGCGATATCGTGGTCGTATAGCCCCGTGTTTTTTTTTGTGGGGGGGGGGGAGTGAGAGGTATTTCTGTGATAACCTGTGTTATTGTGAGGGCTCTACTAGTGGGTGTATTTGTAAATTGGGGATAAGATTGGTAAGCAGATGGCCGTAGCTTTGATGTAGGAACCATCCCAGCATTTGCTTGAAGTAGATGTAGAGAAACCACGAAAAAAAACTCCAGGATGGCTGAGGTGGGAATCGAACTTTTCTCTTCTCAGTTTTGCCTCACCTCGTTCCAGCTATTACACCAGAATTAAAATTTCTTGGTAGAGCCGGAAATCGAACCCGGATCTCCGGGGAGACAGCCAAGAAAGCTAGCTGCTATACCACGAGCTGTTCCAATGAGATTGTGAAAATACTATTCTCGGAATAAAAGCATACAAGGTACTATTATCGCATTTTGATTATGGCAGCAATAGTTGGCTTCACATTAGGGCCTGACAAATTAGTTCCGCTGAGTATCACAAGCCTCCGTATGAACGGATCATCTTCCATCAAAGAAACGGTAGGTCAAATATCTCCTATGAGTGAGAATTGAAAGTCTCGATAATACCGGAATTCCTTGTTCTTGACGTTGTTGGCAGTGCGGATGAAACCAGGCTCACTCACGCCACTGCACGTGCGAAGTCAAATCCCTCTGTAACCTGGAATCTAGACCATTCCATATTCTTACGTTCTAAATTTATAAATGTAATGATATTTTAAACACACTGTGTTTAACAATTGCTAACAAAAGTTAGGGAAAGTTCTTGTTATCTGCTTAATACTCCAATAAAATGGCCCACGCTTGACAGGATAGTATGCTGCTGTCCACAACCAACGGGTATAGAAGCACTCATCCAATGCCTTGTGAAACTTTCTTTGGCCACACATTTTGTAGCTTTTTATGTTATTTTTATCTCAATTTTCGGGTTTGCTACATCATGATCATTAGCCCCGTGTAATTGGGTGTGTGTAGCATTTGTTTGAACACCTGTATTTATGTGACGACTGTAGTAGTGCGTGTAGCTGTATTAGGGACAGGGATGAGTTAGGAGCTCGAGGACTTGAAATAAGGTATTACCCCGGCATTTGCCTGAAGGGAGTGTGGAAAAATCCGAGGGAAAATCAGAGTCAGGATAGCCGCTTTCAGCGCCGGGATTCGAACCTACGATCTCCGCACGTGCTGCAGTTGCGCACGCAGTCATAATGCACGACTTAACGAGCACCACTGCCCCATGGGACACATTTTATAGTGGAAACCATGATATTATTTTTTCCACTTATGAGGAATACAATATTGCTGTTGTTAACATCTCTTATCAGGAAGAAATTAGCAGATTATAAGAAAAGAATGGATGAGATAGAACGAACGTGTGTTGGATGAATTTTCAGGTAGGGTTATTTTTATATTAACATAATAAAGTATTGAGATATGCTTGTGAAATTGATTTTAAAATCTTTATCAGCTACTTGGAACAATATGATCAGATTAATCAATGGAACTACGCCAAGACAGCAGTCCGACGATGGTTCCACGGTCAGCCTGCTGAATTCTACCACAGGGACATCTCAAATGTACTGCTGCGATGGGACAAATGTCTATGTATAGTGTAAGGTACGTAGAACAGTAAGTACTGTATATTTGTAAATATATTGTTACGGGTGCGGGGTTGCTTCATTCCCTCGCGCGTGACTCAGAGCCGCCCGGGCTCTGTGTCGGCCGGCCACTTGCACAGCGAGAACAAAAGGCATGGCCCAGAATGTTCGTGGCCCAACTAGTGTTGGAAATCTCGAGAAGGTCTGAGAGTAGCTGTGAACCCTGGTCCACTCTAGAAACATCTGTGAGTCGACAACCCCGATATATAAAGAGCGACCCTGGCCAGTGTCAGTGAGTGTATTTATACTTGTGCGACAGAGGTAATGTGGTGACGCGTGAATTGCGAAACAGAGTGAAACAGAGTGTAGTATTCAAGAACAGTGAGTGTCAGACTGTGGCTTGTGAACTTGAGGAAGAGTTGTAGTTATTTCTAGCGAGGACACTGGTCTCATTTGTGAGGGATTAACTGCATGAGCAAGTGAAAGGGTGAGTGTTCTCCATAAGGGAGCAAACTTGAGTAAGACAGCTAATGGTTTTTATGTGCCTATTGTGTGGAGAATATTTCTGACCTGCAATAAAGCTAATATTTCTTTAGAGTAACATTCGTGTTGTGCTTTACCTACTGTGATCCAATTAACGAACTTGCTACTAAGGGTAGCACGTATCAATATGTATGCACGTTTTTCTTTTGGGTTGGGGCTGGGGGAGGGGGGCAGGCAAAAAGAAATAGGGGAAAAGACGTTTCGATCCGCCCTCGTGCATGGTACTATCGTGGCAATTTCCTGTGCAGAAAACCCTCGGATAATTACAATCAGGCCGCTGTTAGCTCCGGGATTGGAACCTTCAGTCTCCGCACTTCCTGCATCCCCCGTCAAAGTCGTGATGCGCCATTTCACGCGCACGGCTACGACCCGGGGTCAATTAAATATAAAAATTTGCGCTAATATTAGATCGATCAGCACGTATGTCAGAGGCTCGAATAGGATGATGAGTTCTCACTGCGTTGAAGACAAGATACTGCAGTATACACGGGAACACACATAAAAACTAAATTGCCTATAAAGCGAAGAAAAGTGCCATATTAAATAGATGGAAAAGTAATTTCTTACGAAATACCATCAGTGACAGCGTTTGGTTAATGTCTCTCCAACACTTCACAGCATCCGTCATAAAAAGTCAATTATTCTGTCTGAATCCTAAAAAAGATCACAAATATAACAGTTGGCATCATTCAGTGGTGGTACTTGTGTCGATTAAAGTGAGCGGGATTTGAGATATATATCATCATCTAACTATTAGAAGTTTGTATCTCGAAAGTGAAAATTACTTGTTGTTGTTGTTAATTCATGTTAGGGACTTGGGAAATCTTGGTCATCAGCCCCGTGTAGCTGGATATGTTTTGAGCTTGTCAGATAACCTGTGAATGTGTGATGACTATAGTAGTGTGTCTAACTGAATTATGCACAGAGAAGGGGTAGGTAGGTGAGCAATATACCATACCACTATTACGTACAAATAAATGCTCTTGTAAAGCACTTAAGCTTCATTTACCCAAAGTAGTAGAGCTTCTGCCTTTGGTACTTTCGCATAAACGTTGCTGTACTCCTATCTTTATATATACACACATCAAAAAAAGTTTTGCATCACCTCGGTTCCCAGATCTCCGGCATATAGACGTTGACTGTGTATATTGTATCCAAGATACAGTCCCTTTGACTGTTCATAGATGTCACTAAAACTGCTCAAAGATGTAAACAACCATGCATGAGCAGGGCCTATTAGACGGAGGGGGTACGACAGCCGATCAGTTCCAGTCATTCCACCAGGACGAAGGTACGCTGCTCATGTTGTCTGTAGTTCTACCATGCCTATAAGGTCAATACCGCAGTTCGATCGCGTCCGCATTGTTACTTTGTGTCAAGGAGGGCTCCCAACAAGGGAAGTTTCCAGGCGTCTCAGAGTGAACCAAAGCGATGTTGTTCGGACATGGAGGAGGTACAGAGATACAGGAACTGTCGATGACAGGCCTCGCTCAGGCCGCCCAAGGGCTACTACTGTAGTGAATGACCGCTACTTACGGATTGCCGCTCGGAGGAACCCTGACAGCAATGCCACCATGTTGAATAATGCGTTTCGTTCAGCCACAGGACGTCGTGTTTCAACTCAAACTGTGCGCAATAGGCTGCATGATGCGCAACTTCACTCCCGACGTCCATGGCGAGGTCCAGCTTTGCAACCCCGACACCATGCAGCGCGGTACAGATGGGCCCAACAACATGCTGAATGGACCCCACGGAATTGGCATCACGTTCTCTTCACCGATGAGTGTCGCATATGCCTTCAACCAGACAATCGTCGGAGACGTGTTTGGAGGCACCCTGGTCAGGCTGAACGTCTTAGACACACTGTCCAGCGAGTGCAGCAAGGTGGTGGTTCCCTGATGTTTTGGGGTGGCATTATGTGGGGCCGACGTACGCCACTGGTGGTCATGGAAGGCTCCGAAACGGCTTTACGATACCTGAATGACATCCTCCGACCCATAGTGCAACCATATCGGCAGAATATTGCAGAGGCATTTGTCTTCATGGACGACAATTCTCGACCTCATCGTGCACATCTTGTGAATGCGTTCCTTCAAGATAACGACATCGCTCGACTACAGTGGCCAGCATGTTCGCCAGACATGAACCCTATCGAACATGCCTGGGATATGTTGAAAAGGGCTGTTTATGGACGTATTGACCCACCAACCACTCTGAGAGATTTACGCCGAATTGTCGTTGAGGAGTGGGACAATTTGGACCAACAGTGTCTTGATGAACTTGTGGATAGTATGCCACGGCGAATACAGGCATGCATCAATGCAAGAGGACGTGCTACTGGGTATTAGAGGTAGTGGTGTGTACTGCAATCTGGACCACAAATGCTGAAAGTCTAGCTGTATGATGGTACAACATGCAATGTGTGGGTCTCATGAGCAATAAAACGAGCTGAAATGTTGTTTGTGTTGATCTCTATTCCCTTTGTATTTAACGGTTCCGGAACTCTTGGAACCGAGGTGATGCAAAACTTTTTTTGATGTGTGTATAATTCTTCGACACGTGTGTATGTGACTGAACTCCTCCTAAACGACTGAACCGATTTTGATGGAATTTGGTATGTATATTAGGGTGGGTCCATGTATGGTTTAGATTCACAATCTGACCCTGTAGGTGGAATGAACACAATTTTAGAACCACAATTTACACACAATTTTAGAACCACAATATGCAGTCAAAAACAGTCGTCATGGAAACCACTAACCTTGGCCTTCGTGAAAGCTGATGTCTTTGGACGGTTTGTCTGCACGTTAGAGCCACCTGGTTGCAACCTGTGCAACTACCGCCATTACATACACTCCGCCCGTGGCGAAAAGTTGTGTTTTATACCAAAGGTGGCAGTGATGTCGAATTCTACTGTTTGTCTCTGCACGTTAGAGCGTTTCAAAGTCCCGTTTGCGTTCATATACCCATCATCCCATTGCGATGAAACTTGGGTGATATGTTGAGTGAGCTCCAGGGAAGGTGTTTGGCTTAGTAAATCCATTTTACAATAGATAGCGCACGAATAGATTCAACAAATGTGCGACGACGCGCGAAGCGTTTCAAAAAGTCCCGTATGCGTTCAAATACCTTTCGTCCGATAGCGATGAAACTTGGGTGAGATGTTGTGTACACTCCAGGGAAGGCTTCTGCTTAGTAAATCAATTTCACATTAGGTAGCGCACGACTAGATTCAACAAATGAGTGACGACGCACGAAGCGTTTCAACAAAATCCCGTATAAGTTTATATTCCATTCATAGATTGAGATGAAACTTTGATGAGTTGTTGAGTACACTTAAATGATGGCTTCTAACTTAGTAATCCATTTCTCAGGAGGTTGCGCACGAGTGGATTCAACAAATGAGCGGCGACGTGCGAAGCGTTTCAACAAAGTCCCGTATGCGTTCAAATACCATTCGTCCGATAGCGATGAAACTTGGGTGAGATGTTGTGTACACTTACGTGAAGGTTTCTAACTTAGTAAATCCATTTTACAAATGGTAGCTCACGAGTAGATTCAAAAATGAGCAACGACGCGCGAACTTTTAATCAAAGTCCCGTATGCATTCATATACAGTACCATTCATCCGATTGCAATGAAACTTGGGTGTGATGTTGTGTACACTTACGTGAGGGTTTCTAACTTAGTAAATACATTTCACAGGAGGTTTCGCACGAGTAGATTGAACAAATGAGCGACGACGCACGAAGCGTTTCAATAAGGTCCCGTATGCGTTCAAATACCATTCGTCCGATTACGATGAAACTTGGGTGAGATGTTGTGTACACCCTACGGAAGGTTTCTGGCTTAATAAATCCATTTTACAATAGGTAGCACACGAGTAGATTCAACAAATGTGTGACGGCCCGCGAATCATTTCAACAAAGTACCGTATGCGGCCATATACCATTTATCAGATTGCGATGAAACTTTGGTGAATTGTTGTGTACACTCCAGGATATGTTTCTGTCTTAGTACATCCAGTTTTTAATAAGTCGCGCACGAGTAGATTCAACAAATGAGCGACGGCGCGCGAATCGTTTCCACAATGTCCCGTATGCGGTCATATATCATTCATCCGATTGCGATCAAACCTTGGTGAATCATTGAGTACACGCCAGGAAAGGTTTCAGGCTTAGTAAATCTATTTTACAATAGGTAGCGCATGAGTAGATTCAACAAATGAGTGACGGCACGCGAATCGTTTAAAGAAAATCACTTATGCGTTCATATGTCATTCATCCGATTCCGATGAAACTTTGAAGAGTTGTTGTGTACACGCCAGGGAAGGTGTTCAACTTGGTAAATCCATTTTACAATATTGGTAGCGCACGAGTAGATGTAACAAATGAGTGACGACGCGCGAAGCGTTCCAACAAAATCCTGTATGCGTTCATATACTATTCATCGATTGCGATGAAACTTTGATGAGTTGTTGTGTACACTTACGTGAAGCTTTCTAACTTAGTAAATCCATTTCACAGTTGGTAGACCACGAGTAGATTCCACAAATGAGTGACAGCGCACGAATCATTTAAACCAAATCCCGTATGCGTTAAATGCCATTTATCCGTTTGCGATGAAACTTTGGAGAGTTGTTTGCACGCTCCGACGAATGCTTCAAAATTAGTTAATTCAATTCACGATAGTTTAGAGGCAGTTAACAGAAATTGAAAAAACAATATTGTATATTCAAAAGCACTTCAAGAAACAAAGTTACAACACTTTCTTTGATTGGCAGGACAACGTCTGCTGGGTCAGCTTGTTAAGATATATATTCGTAAAATCAATTATTAGTAGTTCGTTGGAATTAAGAGATGGGGAAGATTTAATTCTATAGACGGCATGTCCCGTACGCCATATTTATATTCGCAATTGATGGATAGCTAGTCATTCAGTTAAGGGCTAATTATTCCACCGCTCATGCTCAGAATAACTTTAATACAAATGCCATTAAACCTAATTCTATGCTAACTACTAGGTACAGGTACACCCGGCGATCACACAACTGCCACTAATTGAAATATTTTTAGCCTATTTTCATTTTATGACAAAATAGCAGAAGTACCCGCTCTTCGAACGGTCTTCGGTATTAATTACCAGACGTTATCAATTGAGATACTGTTCCAATAGTTAGGGGCTTGTCATTCCTTCATAAGTTTATCAGAACGAAGTTAGTATTCTGGGTATATCGCAGACACTGTTAATTTAAGGGCCGTAAAATGTGGATTTCGGAGACCCTTTATAGACTCCCTAGTTTTGTATCACACATTGAGAAGCGCAACATATGCTTTTGTCGTCCTTCTAGGAGAATTTTTATTTTTCGCCTATTTTAGCTTGTACTGTATTTTGAAAAGTTGTTCCTTATACCCTCCCTTCTATGAGAAGTACGTTGAAAAGTTTTCTAAATCATTGGTGTATTGACTCATGGTTACAATACCTAATTTTACAATGCTCAAAGCACCCGAACATGAATTATAGGCGTACAAAAATATAAATATATATCAACCACACAGTATCAAAAAAATTCATCTTTACGATGAACCCGTTTGTCTACAAAAATATGATTACTTAAAATGTGCTCTCAAACTAAATTCACCTAACGTGTACTTCGTGACGTGAAAATAATATTGAAAACCTCGTAGACGAAACGCAATATATGTCAAATTAAAACTGGCCCTCACCGTTGTGGAAAGTCCCCATCCCCAGGAAGACCCCTTTAATAAATTATAAAGACTCGTGGTGCATTAAATTCGGGATTTTTAGCCTCCAATGGCCCAAATTCCCAAAAGCTGCAAAAAACACTATTCCAATTCAGGAATTTTTGAAAATAATGTTGCTGTTTGGAGATATAATAGACCTTCTGTGCAACATATCGCATATCGCACGTGCAAGTCACGTGTAAAAATTCTAGGGTACCCCTTAACCCCCTTAATCGCATTGTTGAATTTAACAGTCTATGTTTGATTCGACGATAACCTTATAGCCATTTGCAAACTTTAACAGAAATTTAATAAATTGAGTGACATTGCTTCTTACAGAAATAGATGAAAAGTTGGATGTCACCTCTTGTGATACTGTTGTCATGGTTACCGGCTTGCATTACTTCATTAGTTTCTTCTTGTTCTTCTTCTTTCGGATGGGCCAGATAAGGACCATGACGTTCAACTTTTCAGCTTGGCGAGGGACTTGATGTTTGCCTAATATTCGCGCATTCTCCTCTCCTTTTTCCAGATGATGCCGGTTTTCTTACAGGGTGGTCCGTCCTGAAAACTCTTCTGTTTAAGTATCTTTCTGAGATGCGATCGGCTTCTAATATCACTTTTCATTATCTTCAGTTCTTGGATATCCTTGTTAACTACTGTTAGCGACGGTGTCACACTCTTTCTCTTCCCCCAGTAGTTGAGAAGCCGGATTGTTAGTCTTGTTGGGTTCATCCATGAGACATGTCCATAGAAAGCCAGACGTCTCTTTCTGGCCACATCTGTGATTTTCTCAGTATATCTATATAGCTCCTGATTTGGTCTTCTTCTGTACTCGTCATCCATTTATTAGTTTATAAAATAAAAGAGTGCCATATCCCCTCCAGGGACGTAGGCGACCTGAATAAGAGCCCTTGACCAAGTCAAGGGATTACTTACCAGGCATCCCGAGCCGGAGTTTGCGTGTGGTAGGCTGGCCAGTTCCCTTCAACTCATCCTCCTACCATAGCATCCAGCAAGTTCCCATTTTGCATCACGAGGCTGGGAGACCCCGTACCAGACCATACCAAGACTTTTAAATTCTTGGCTAAGCTGGGGATCGAACCCGGTACCTTGGGGGTGACAGCCAACAATGCTAGCCACTGCGCCACGAGGACATCTGAGATCGTGTTGCCATGGTTACCGGCCTGCATTCTTTTAATAGCTTAATAAATGAAATTAGTTTTCTGGGTAGGCCTATATCTCAAATACTATTAGTTTATTAAATGAAATTAGTTTTCAGGGAATATCTCAGAAACATGGTTTTAGAGCCTTAAAACTTAGTAGCCTCCAAGCCACTGAGGGGCTGAAAATGAGTTTTGCTCGTCCTTGTGCGCTATAATACAATAATAAT
Organism: Meconema thalassinum; assembly: GCA_946902985.2. Classification (NCBI taxonomy): domain Eukaryota; kingdom Metazoa; phylum Arthropoda; class Insecta; order Orthoptera; family Tettigoniidae; genus Meconema; species Meconema thalassinum. Next base: position 1,805,813,209 of record OX336388.2, on the reverse strand, counting down.
AATAATAATTTAATAATATGGGGATAGGGATATAATAGTTCTTTAGTACCCCTTGACCCCCTTAAGCGCATTATATACGTATTGATGAATTTTACTACTTAAGTTGGTTCCGTGATAACCGTATAGCCGTTTGCGAACGTTCACAGTAATGTAATAAATGGAATGGCATTGCGTCTTACAGAAATAGATGGACTTCTGAGATCGTGTTGCCATGGTTACCGGCCTGCATTCTTTTAATCTATATATATAACAAGTAGTTCCGTGAAGAACTATACAGCCTATTTTCATATATCCTACTTATGTTAATTGCCTCTATCTACATACAACATTTCAGTTTGATTGCTGTAATAGATTCGTAGATAATGAGAACCGACTAAATATTTCGGATGGTTGCCATGTTGGATTTTATATATGTAGGTCCTAGAGTTATGTACTGTTACATGCAGATTATTGTGTACGTGTAGTATTCAAACTTCAATCGCATAATTAGGACACAAGAAGTAACAAGGAGATTTTAAAATTTCGCACAGCTGCCATCTTGAGGTTATGGAAACAATTGAAATAAATTAGATGTCAGTGGATAACCATTCGTATAAGGATTTACTGTACCACGTTTCACTGCATTCGGATGGTTAAATTGCGAGAAACGTCCATGTGAATATTTATACTTCGCGTCGCCGCCATGTTGGATTTGTGATCACCGGGTTATTTAAAGTAATATAGGTGAACTTAAGTTCATAGCCCCTATGAACATTAAAAATTCAGTGTAATTGCTATAATAGATTCGTAGATATTCAGAGCCGTCTAAATATTTCGGATGGTCGCCATGTTGGATTGTTAAATGTATAGGCCATAAAGTCATGTACCATTAAAGGAAAATTATTGCGTAGGTTCATTATTTAAACTTTCACTTCGATCGCATGACTACACCACAAGAAATAAAAACGTAATTTTAAAATTCGCACAGCCGCCATCTTGAGGTTATGCAAACAATTGAACTAAATTAGATACGAGTGCATTACAATGTGTACAAATATTTCCTGTACCAGATTTCAGTGCGTTTGGAACATTAAATCGCGAGAAAGGTCTATTTAAAATTTTCGAATTCGCTTGGCCGCCATGTCCGTTCTGTAGTTAACCGGTTTTTGAAAGTCTTATAGATGGATATCCAGTAGTGCTCTTTATCTCCGTACAAAATTTCAGGGAGATACCGCTAATATTTCAGAGATATAGAATGCCAGTGAAATATTTCGCACATCCACCATCTTGTGGTTATGTAAACAATTGAACTAAGTTAGATGTTGGTGCATTACAATGAATATAAACATATACTGTACCAAGTTTCATTGCGTTTGGTTGGTTAAATCGCGAGAAACGTCTATTTAAAAGTCGCAACTTCGCTTGGCCGCCATGTTGGTTTTGTAGTTACCAGGTTTTCAAAGGTCGCATAAGTGAACTTATAGTAGTTCCCTTTATCACCATACAAAATGTCAGGGTATTATCGGTAATAGTTTCGGAGATATTGAATGCTGGTGAAATATTTCGCACAGCCGCCATGTTGGATTGGTGAGTCGTAATAAAATTTGAAGGGCACGGTCGGGGTCGCCCGGAATAGTGCTATGAACTTACCGAGTTTCATTGAAATCGCTCGAGCCGTTTAGATTTTATTAGGGGGGGGGGACACACACACGAATCACACACACACGCACACGCACACGGCCAAAAGGTGATCTCATAAGCCTATTTTTAGCCTACTTTCGATTTTTGCAAAAAATGAAAGTAGACTTATGAGATCACTACAGGGCGAAAAAAGTGTGTCTGTCTGTGTGTGTGTATGTGTGTGTGTGAGTCTCTCTCTGTGTGTGTGTGAGTGTGTGTACTCTGAATGTCTGCCCCCCCCCCATCAATTCGAATACGGTGAAACCGAATTGAACGAAATTTGGTACAGAGGTAGCATTAGCAAAGGGCACCTCAGTGTCATACTTTATATCGCTGCCATCTTTACCAAAACAGAACGGCGGCCATTCAAACGTTCAAAACGTAAAATCAAATTACGGCTAAACTAATCATCCGATCTCTACCAAATTTGGTGACAACATACCATTAAATAGGACGCGTCTTTCATCCAACATTCAAGGTCATCGGCCGTACCATTTCAGGATGGCGGCCGTGTGAATTATTCAACCATTTTAATCAATGGCTTAAGACCCACCAATTCCGATTATCGAGCCTAGGGTGGTTTAAGCTATCCTGAAGGTCGTGATCCGTTATTTATTATAATTTAATATTATAATATTATACTGTATATTATACTGTATGTTGTTAAGTATAGGATTAGCTCTGGGCTAGCGTGTTAGTCTATCACGCCGTCGACTGGGGATCGAGTACTGCTGCAGTTAACTTTTTTTTTTCTTGAATTCTTTTACAAATGATGTGCACGAGCTCTTTCCACAGATACTGAATAAGATGTCATTTAGCTCAAAGGAGAGGCTAATGTATACACTCGTTTATTAGTAAAATCACAGCCCCAGCATCGCAAATAAACAGAAGACATTAGGAAAAGGTGAATAGAAGAACTAGATACACGTTGTCATTAACCACAGCCTTTTTAATGCCTCTGTACGGTGCTGTCCTCTTGTGGGTTATGTGGGTAATATTGTTCCAAACTTACCGCTGTGTAAATACCTGGCCTGCTGAAGTATGGTAATTTTGTATTACTGGTAGTTCAACTATTAGCCACGATCGCGCTCCGATTACCTTTAAACACTGCCAGCTGGATCGCCTCCCTCTTGGCTACTTTAAACTGTCTACTCATTCAACACTCTTAGGCCACTGCCATCGTAGTACATTACGATGGCAGTGCATAGGCGTACAACATAAAGATTAATTCACTGATAGGTCGCAGCACCAACCTACTGTGATCGGCGTGGATTTTTAAAGGGGAAGATACCCAAAACGGAAGATTCTTAACTTAGCAGGCGGGCTTAATATAGAGATTAACGGACGTGAATGCATTACAATAAGTTAGTAGTTTTGTTATTCAATCATCATAAAGTATACAATATTGATTTTGACACTTACTGACTAATTATCAATATAAAAGAAAACAAACAATACAATGTGGTAGAGGTAATTGTGTTAGGGATGAGGACAAAGAGTCATAAATATACCCATACATTTAGGAGAAAATAGGCTATATGTTCTTTGCTGAACATCTTGTTTCAAAATTGAAAATAGGCTAAAAATCAATGTAACGTGATAGTTTGTATGTGGGTATGTCTGTGGGTATGTCTGTGGGTATGTCTCCTATGCGTTCATATACCATTCGTCCGATTGCGATGAAACTTGGGTGAGATGTTGAGTACACTCCAAGGAAGGTTTCTGACTTAGTAAATCCATTTTACAATAGGTAGCGCACGCGTAGATTCAACAAATGAGCGACGATGCGCGAAGCATTTCAACAAAGTCCCGTATGTGTTCATATACCATTCGTCCGATAGCGATGAAACTAGGGTGAGATGTTGTATACACTTACGTGAAGGTTTCAAAATTAGTGAATACATTTCACAGTAGATAGCGCACGAGTAGATTCAACAAATGAGCGACGACACGCAAAGTGTTTCAAAAAAGTCCCGTATGCATTCATATACCATTCGTCCGATAGCTATGAAACTTGCGTAAAATGTTGTGTACACTTCAGGGAAATTTTCTGGCTTAGTAAATGCACTTTACAATAGGCAGCGCACGAGTAGATTCAACAAATGAGCTACGACGCGCGAAGCATTTCAACAAAGTCCCGTATGCGTTCACATACCATTCGTCCGATAGCGATGAAACTAGGCTGAGATGTGTGCACTCCAGGGAAGGTTTCTGGCTTAGTAAATCCCTTTAAAAATAGGAAGAGCAGGAGCAGAATCAACAAATGAGCGACGAAGCGCGACGTTTTTCAACAAAGTCCCATATAAGGTCATATACCATTCATCCGATAGCGATGAAACTTGGGTGAGCTGTTGTGTACACTCCAGGGAAGGTTTCTGGCTTAGTACATCCATTTTACAATAGGTAGCGCAGCAGTAGATTCAGCAAATGAGCGATGACACGCGAAGCGTTTCAACAAAGTCCCGTATAAGGTCATATACTAGGGAAGGTTTCTGGCTTAGTACATCCATTTTACAATAGGTAGCGCAGCAGTAGATTCAACAAATGAGCGATGACACGCGAAGCGTTTCAACAAAGTCCCGTATAAGGTCATATACTATTCGTCTGACAGTGATAAATGTTTGGTGATTTGTTGTGTACACTCCAGGAAAGGTTTCTGGCTTAATAAATCCATTTTACAATACGAAGCGCACGTTTAGATTCAACAAATGAGTGACTACGCGCGAAGCGTTTCGACAACGTCCCGTATACGTTCACATACCATTCATCCGATTGCGATGAAACTTGGGTGGGATGTTGTGTACACTCCAGGGAAGGTTTCTGGCTGAGTACATCCATATTACAATAAGTAGCGCAAGAGTAGAATCAACAAATGAGCGACGATACGCGAAGCGTTTCAACCATGTCCCGTATGCATTCATATACCATTCGTCCGATAGCTATGAAACTTGGGTGAGATGTTGTGTACACTTCATGGAAGGTTTCTGGCTTAGTAAATCCACTATACAACACGCAGCGCACAAGTAGATTCAACTAATGAAGGACGACGCGCGAAGCGTTTCAACAAAGTCCCGTATAAGGTCATATACCATTCTGCCGTTAGCGGTGAAACTTGGATGAAATATGGTGGACACTCCAAGGAAGGTTTCTGGCTTAGTAAATACATTTCACAGTAGGTAGCACACGAGTCGGTTCGACAAATGAACGACGACACGCGGAGCGTTTCAATACACTCCCCTATGTCTTCATATCCCATTAGTCCGATACCGATGAAACTTGGGTGAGATGTTGTGGACACTTACGTGACGGTTTCTAACTTAGTAAATACATTTTACAGTAGGTAGCGCACGAGTAGATTCAACAAATGAGTGACGGGGCACGAATCGTTTAAACAAAATCCAGTATGCGTTCATATACTATTCATCCGATTGCGATGAAACATTGATCAGTTATTGTGTACACGCCAGGGAAGGGTTTCGACTTAGTAAATCCATTTCACAATAAGTAGCGCAAGAGTAGATGCAACAAATGTGTGCCGACGCGCGAAGCGTTTCAACAAAATCCCCTATTGGGTTCATATAACCTTCTTCGATTGCGATGAAACCTTGATGAGTTATTGTGTACACGCCAGGGAAGGGCTTCGACTTAGTAATACATTTCTCAATAGGTAGCGCACGAGTAGATTCAACAGATGAGTGACAGCGCACGAATCGTTTAAACAAAACCCCGTATACGTGCATATACCATTCATCCGATTGCGATGAAACATTGATGAGTTATTGTGTACACGCCAGGGAAGGGTTTCGACTTAATAAATCCATTTCACAATTGGTAGCGCACGAGTATATGCAACAAATGGGTGACGACGCGCGAAGCGTTTCAACAAAATCCCCTATGCGTTCATATAACCTTCTTCGATTGTGATGAAACCTTGATGAGTTATTGTGTACACGCCAGGGTAGGGTTTCGACTTAGCAAATTCATTTTTCAATAGGTAGCGTACGAGTAGAATCAACAAATGAGTGACAGCGCACGAATCGTTCAAACAAAATCCCGTATACGTTCATATACCATTCATCCGATTGCGGTGAAACTTTTGAAAGTTGTTGTGCACGCTCCCACGATTGATTCTAAATTAGAAAATCCATTTTACGATAGCATAGAGGCAGTTAACGGAAATTGAAAAACATGTTGTGTATCCAAAAGCACTTCAAAAAACAGAATTTCAAAGCCAACACTTTCTTTGATTGGCATTGCAACGCATGCCGGGTACAGCTTGTAGCTTAATAAATGAAATTAGTTTTCTGGGTATATCTCAAAAACTATTGGTTTTAGGACCTTAAAATGTGGTTTTCGGGGCCCGAGTTTTGTTTCTCACATTGAGACGCTGAAAATGAGCTTTGTCACGTTTTTCTACGCCCATTTCAGCATGCATTTTAAGGGGTTAGGCCCTCTTTTATGAGTTTGTCCGTGTGTTCGTGCGTATGTGTGTGTGTGTGTGTCCCTAATAAATTGTAAACGGCTGGAGCGATTTCAATGAAACTCGGTAAGATCATAGCACCATTCTGGCCGACCCCGACCGTGCCCTTCAAATTTCATTGTGTCTCACCAATCCAACATGGCGGCTGTGCGAAATATTTCACCAGCATTCAGTATCTCCGAAACTATTACCGATATCACCCTGAAATTTTGTACGGTGATAAAGGGAACTACAAAACTTTCACCTATGAGACTTTCAAAAACTTGGTAACTACAAAACAAACATGACGGCCAAGCGATGTTGAGACTTTTAAATAGGATTTTCTCGCGATTTAACCAGCCAAACTTAATGAAACATGGTACAGCAAATGTTTATACACATTGTAATGCAGTGGCATCTAATTTAGTTCAATTGTTTACATAACCTCAAAATGGCGGCTGTGCGAAATATTTCACTGGCATTCAATATCTCCGAAACTGTTTATGATATCACCCGGAAATTTTGTACGGTGATAAAGAGCCCTGCTACAAGTTTACGTAGGTAACTTTCCAAAGCTTGTAGAGTACAAAACTAATATGGCGGCCAAGCGAATTTGAAACATTTGAAAAGATTTTTCTCTTGATTTAACCATCTGAGCGCAGTGAAATGTGGTACAGTAAATGATTTTACATATTGTTATGCACTGGCATCTAATTTAGTTCAATTGTTTACATAACCTCAAGATGGGGGCAGTGCGAAATTTTAAAATTAAGTTTTTATTTCTTGTGTCGTAATCATGCGATCGAAGTGAAGGTTTGAAAAATGAAGGTACGCAATAATTTTCCTTTGATGGTTCATAACTCTATGCCCTAGACATAGGCCTATAACAATCCAAAGTGGTGAGCAACCGAAATATTTTGACGGTTCTCAATATCTACGAATCTATTACAGCAATTAAACTGATTTTTTTAATGTTCACAGAGGCTATGAACATAAGTTCACCTATATGACTTCCAGTAACCTGGTGAGCACAAATCCAACATGGCGGCGACGCGAAGTATAAATATTTAAATGGACGTTTCTCGCCATTTAACCATCCGAGTGCAGTGAAACTTTGCACGTTAAATGTTTATACAAATGTTAATCCACTGGCATCTAAAAATAATTTTCATGTAATAATACATAAATAATAATCCAACCTGGCGACCATTTGAAATATTTAGACAGTTCTGAATATCTATGAATCTTTCACAACGATCAAACTGGAGTTTTGTATGTTCTTCTTCTTCTTCTTCTTCCTGATAGAGGCAATTAACATGAGTAGGATATATGAAAATAGGCTGTGTATTTCTTCACGGAACTACTTGTTGTATGATGAGATTTAGATTGTGACATTTCTGACTTGCAAGCTGCGTGTGTTCCAGGCGTTTGTGTAGCTAACTGTAAACGTTCCTGACTCGGACAAAGCTGTTATTGAGCCATGAACTTTGTACCATTCAGTAACAAACGGTTAGCAGTGCCCCATTGTCCTAAGCATAATTGTGGAAGTTAAGGCACTTCCTCGAAGTCTCCAATCTCGTGTTCAGGCGAGAGGAAATACAGACCTCATCTGCTACAGAGAAGGTGCTCTTCTCTATACCACCTGCACGTCACAGTATTGCTGCTCTCAATTGATATTATTGGTGTATGAGCGTTAGCTTTCATTATCTAACAGAAGCAATAACGATCAAACGTCAATAAGTCGATGTAGTGAAATATTTTGACAAGCAGACTGTTGATAATAGTAGTGGCATAGGGGAAGTTCAAGTAGTATGGGACGGGGCCAATATCAGACAATGGCACTTTCTGGGTTTTGACTAAATGGTGAATACCTTCCCATCAACTAGTACTACCTCATTGCGTGATAAATCATATTTTTGGTGGTAGGTTATGCAGTCTGCACTATTACTCGTTGCATGAAGTTACGCTAATATGTGTGAGTAAAATTTAATTCCGCGGATGGTTGGCTATTTACATTAATTTAATGAATAATCAGGCATAATAACGTTGCTTTAGTTTTAATACTGATCCCGAATAGCTCATGCTGGTGATAGCTTGTACACGAACTATGGAATTTATAATGCTCAAGAATTGTGAAAGCACCCACAGCAGCATGTCACTACATAGATGTTCTTTTGAATTCATTAAGAAGCAGTATAAAATTACCCTACATGATCAAAGAAGTTCTCTTTGATGTACAACCTGAATTTAAAATAATCAGTCATTCAGCTTAACTAGCCACATTGTTCACGGGCTAATAATATGTTATTTATGGTTTACGACCGAAGGTATAACACCGCCGATACGCGGAAGGAATGAACTTAGACGCTAAATGACTCGGAAGTGATCGAACTGAGCACACCTACTTACGTGAAGGAATGACTTGAATCCGCGCTTGCATGGCGAGCGGATGTGAAATTGTAAAGGTCCCAGGTGACCAAGTCTAAAGTATCAACGACGTTCAAATTGTGTAAAGTGAATACGTCTGAAAGTATTAATTATAGCACGAAGTGTGCTTGCGACGCGAGAAGTTCGTCCAAGATTATGGATCTGAATATATTTCTATTCAGTGAAGTGTTGACCACATGGTTACAACGTGCTTCTATGGCTGACCTGTGACAAATAATTTGTGTACCAGTAAACCCCGAGTGGAGAATCTGGTCGTCATATTCAACAGATACAGTGAAATATTTACGAGCCGTGCAAAGGTCGACTGTAAAACAAATAAGATTAAGCTGATATTCTTCGATATAATATCTAAAGCGTGTGACATTGTCTAGCTTAAGTGGAAAGACACGTGCCCAGTGTCAAAGCCAGTTTATATGTTTTAGCAGACAAGGCCATTTTAAATATAGTGTGTTGGTGAAAAAGGTGGAAAATCTGTGAATTTTAACACGCTTGAAGCTGTGTCCACTTTTATACGAATTTCGACGACTCTACAAGTTGCCTTCATTTCACCACGTGCGGAGGCATAATAATCCAACATCTAAGAAGATGAGGGCTATGGCTTAAACATCCGAATGGGAGGAACGCTGAACACCTAAGCCACACTACAACCATGGATGACCACCCGAGGATAACCATGCTCGTGGCCGAGCAGAGAAGATATTTGTGGTTTGTCTGGATGAAACGCAAAATCCTCTATCCTCGTGTCTGGATAATTATCTGCAATAGCTGTGAGTCATGATTTCCTAATCTATTTATGTACGTTGGATGGTCATGGGTGGATTAGTCTGTAGCATCCGTAACTCATTGTCAGTCATCAAGGTAGGCTTCTTTTATTCTTTTTGACCACATCCTTAAGGTGATTTTTCACGCTTCTGAATGCTTCTCTTTGCATTTCCTTACTCGACACTGAGTTAATCACCAGATTGTGTGTGTCCACACGGTGCGATATTGTTATTAGAAGGTAAATCCGCATGACGGAACATTAATTCAGTCATTTGTGACAGGGGCATGTTCTTAATTCAGCTCCAGCTGATATTTGGTCAAAGTTTTTGAAGTCCCCATTTTCTAATATTTTAGTACGCCATTGACGTCTTTATTTAACATTATAGTGTATCGTTTAGGTATGGAAGGGATCCAGCCTGTTATTATTGGAATGTACATTTTTAAAGAGTGAGCAGTTCGCCAGTAGAATTCAGATAATTCACATCGCTGTACATGAGTCAAGTAATGTTATGAACTTACTCATAAAGTTTATGTTACACGATTCATTCATTCATTAATTCATTTATTTGCAATGGGGGGTGTGTCCCCCGGTGGCAAATTGTATATACATAAGAAATAAATAATTATACATAACAATTCAATAACAATTATACAACAATTAAACTGGAGTATTTACACAAATAGTCAGTCTTTTCTTAAACACACCTATATGTTTGGGAAAAGGCTATAAGACTGCGGCAGGTAGAGAGTTCCAGTTATCAATGGCACGGTTTACAAAAGAATATTTACCATAATTTGTTCGCTGTGGTCGGCCCTTAACTTTGAAAGGATGATCGCTCCTACCCATGTAAGTGGGCTTTCCCAATCGTTTGCTAAGCTCACCCCATGCTGGTTGATTTGTATGCGAGTTGTACATAGCGCAGAGTCTAGATTTTATCCTCCTAGCCTCCAGTGATTCCCACCCAAGTTTCTTTAACATACGGCTCACATTGCTCCTGGGATTAAAGTCACTGAGCACAAATCTAGCGGCCCTTCTTTGTACCATTTCCAACTCATTGATGAGCCCTACTTGATATGGATCCCAAACCGCCGAGGCATATTCCAGAATAGGTCTTACAAGTGACAAATAGCCTAATTCTTTAGCAGAGGTACTACTTCCTTTTAATACCCTCATTACAAAGTGCAGGGATTTGTAAGCTTTTGAAACTACACATCCTACATGACTACTCCATTTCATATCATTCCTTACGTGAACGCCCAAATATTTGCAAGAATCTTCTTCTACAAGTATTTCCGAGCCAATGTTATATTGAAAATCCTGCCTTCGCACTTTCCCTATTTTTAAGAGACTACATTTTCTTGTGTTTATTTTCATTTTATTTACAATCGCCCACTTATAGACCAGGTTCAGGTCCTCTTGAAGCACTGCATTGTCTTGTGAGTCATGTATCTTTCGATATATTACACAATCATCCGCAAACAATCGACAGTCACTGCGAATCCCATTTGGTAAGTCATTTATAAACGCCAAAAATAACAAAGTTCCAATTACGCTGCCCTGAGGGATACCCGACGTTACGGTAATTTCATCCGAGAATATGCCTTCGACTTTCACTTTCTGGGAACGACCCGTAAAAAATTCTTGGATCCATAAAATTACTCTTCTATCAATCTTCGTCGAAGGTAATTTATGGAGTAGCATGTCATGCGGAACGACATCAAATGCCTTCGCAAAATCTATAACCACGGCGTCGACTGAAACTCCATGGTCTAACGATTCGCTAATGTCTTGAAAAAGTGATAGCATATGACTCTCGCATGAGTAACCTTTCCGAAATCCATGTTGCCTATCATTAAACCATGATAATGTTTCCCACTGTTCCCTCAAGTAGTCGCAAATGAGATGCTCCATCTGTTTACAAACGACGGACGTAAGGCTAACCGGCCTGTAGTTGCCCAATTCAAGTCTGCTCCCTCCCTTAAATATTGGGACTACCGTAGCTCTTTTCCAGTCATCTGGGATTTGCGCATTGTTTATGGACACATTAAACATCACCTCCAAGTATCGTGCCACGGCCCTACCTCCTAGTTTAAGTACTTCACTAACAATATTATCAGGACCCTTTGATACATTGAAACGTAGTTTTTGTATTAGCTTTACAATTGCTGACTGGTTTATTTGGAACAGGGGAGCCCCTGATTCGTCGTTAAGGTCCAACACTCAGCTATTGGATTTATTGAACACACTACCGTAAAAGACATTTAATTCATTAGCAATGGCCTGTTTCTCAGTAATTAATTTACCGTCACCGGACATTATCATCGACAAATTATTTGAATTTCCCTTTCTTCTCCTAACATAACTGTAAACATTTTTCCACCCATCACCTCCCGAACCAAGTAAACCTTGCTTATAACTGTCATGAGCAGCCCTCTTTTTTAAGACGAGCTCTCTTGATAAGGACTTAAATTTCAACATATACTTGTCACTATCATGTCTTTTATTGTATAATTTCTTAATTTTCCGTTTTAGACTCCTAATTTCTCGTGTGTAATACTCAGGATCTGGGTTTTGTTTCAGCAATTTAAATGGGACAAATTGATCAACAGCGCTAATTAAAATTTTCAAAAAGTTAGTCCACAGGATATTAATGTGATTTCCTTCCGATGCCCATCCTACAAATAGCTCATTCAAATACTCCTGAAACTTGCCCGGATCCGCCATGCGATACTGGAATATGATCTTTTTTGCTACATCAGAGTCTAATTTTGTAATGTCACCATATCTAATATTTAATTCAACCCCAGAATGGTCACTAATTCCTGGTACTTTCAGACAGTTAATATACAGCTCTACAGGCCTTACGAGATAAACATCTAAGGTATTATTGTCTCTAGTTGGGAAGTCAACTACTTGGGAAAATCCCCCCTCCCTTAAGAATTTATTTGCAGCGCTCTGAGCCTGACCACAGCTAGTTGACTCACCAGACCAGTCTACTTTGGGGAGGTTTAAATCTCCAGCAATTATTATGCTCTTTTTCATAGCATTACCCGTACAAGTTTTATCATACAGTGTTTCGAGGAGAGAAAGGTTATATTTTGGTGCTCTATACGCCCCTATCACCTGAAGAGGGAATTTATTTCCTTTATCCGAAATTTGTACACAAAACATTTCATGATCCATATCAGCCCACTTTAAGAAACTAGCTATATTTTTGCGCACACAAATAAATAGCCCACCACCTCGCTTCCCCCGATCCCTTCTGTACATCTCGTAGGTCCCTTGAATTATTTCGCTACTATTTATGCCCTCATATAACCAAGATTCAGTTGCAATGACAATGTCCGGAGAATACGTCTCTACAAGATTCCAAAATTCAATTAATTTATTTCCTAAACTCTGACAATTAACCAGCAGTAATCTTAGAGTCTTACCTCCGCAGCAAATATCTTGAAATAGGTCCTTCTGTTCCCATCGGCTGGCAACCTCTGGACCTGCTCCTCCTCACAAAAGCCGGCACGAACCGATGACACTGTCATGTGGGCTCCCTAGATTGAAAGCGCCCCGTCGATTTAGATGCAGCCCGTCTCGGGCGAAGTCACGGCCACCAATCCAGCAGTCAGCTTCTACGTACACTAATCCCAGTTGTGCACATACCCAGTCCATGTGGTCATTTACAGTCTTAACTCGCCTCAACGGAACATCTCCCCGCCGAACAATGCCACTCATTATAATTTTTGCATTTCTAAACTTGCTTTTAGCTTTTCTGCCTAGTTCGTAGAGCTCCCCCATGATGTAATCAGCTGTAGCCCTCTTCTTCAAATCGTTCGTCCCAACATGGAGCAACAACACTTTAACTTTGTCACAGTCCTCTACATTTGCTTCTTCCACTTGTTGGGCAAGCTGGTCAATCTTAATCCCCGGGTAACACCGCACTTTCGCACCTGATTTCCTCGAGATATTCGCACTACATCGTATCATAGAATCACCCATTATGATAACGTCATCCTCAGTTTGCTCCTGCACGCCCTCTTCCACACTGATCCCAGTAGAAAGCCGTTCAGTCACATCCTTCACCGTTTCTTCTGATTCACGAAGCTTTGCTCTAAGTTCCTGTATTATTTGATACCTTGCTTTGATTTGCACCCTCAAACTGTCCGGCGTATCACATACTTTACAAAACCAATTTCCGACATCACAATCCTCCATCTTGACCTTAATACAGCCGAAGTGAAACCATTTCTCACATAGTCCACACTCAACACCATTCTTCAATGTTTTACTGCACGTCGAACACTTTAAAGATGCCACTGGATCATTTGCCTGATTCACATTTGGAGTAACAGGCCCTGGATTCACTTCCACTCCACCAATAACTAACAACGCAGCTATCACTAGGGCTATAAACCACAAGTTACTAGGTCCCGTACGCACACACAAACACCGGAAATCCCGACTACCCTTCGCATACCACAGCCCGATCCTCGCCCGATAACACTCCAGAGAACAACCCATTTCAGCACACCTGAGAGCTCGGGAAAAACACGACCTTTCACTTTGACTGCCAACTAATCATTTCGATTAGTTCCAACCTAAGGTTAAGGTGTGACCCAGTATTTTATTATCTTTTAAACATGTTTTGTACGCAGCACCCATTCGCTGTGAGCTTCAGTGGCGTTACAAAATGTCAACGCCTTTCATAGAGAGAGGAATATCTTTCTGTTACGTCTATTTGGTTTTCAGAAGCCAAACATATCATTCTACTTGTATTTGATTCGTCTTTAACGTTATAATAACTTCCTTTACATGTGTATAATCCTTCAGAGTGGTTGCTAAGAACACTCAGTCTACATTTACTGTGCTTTAATGTGTTGAAAGATCAGTGGTATACATTTTTCTTTGCGATTCACTGACGCGCTATGCTGCTTAGTGCCAAGCGCTGGGAGCACTGACAGGTGTTTGCCCAGTCCACGCCAATGACATTGCCCAAGGTTACTTACTATCTCTCCTGTGAGACAATTGACGATCGACTTCATTTTTATTTTCTTTATTTCTAGACCTTGCTAGGAATGTTCTGACGGGCTATGCTCTGTTTATGCTCATGCTATTGACCTTGATTCAGTGCCGATTTTTGTAAAGCTGTTCTGGTACAGGTGTACCGATAAGTAATGCTAAATTTTTAATATACTCGCAGGTATTTGTGAGCGAGCCCCAATATGTTTTGTCATGATTTATAATGGATTTGAGCAACCATTTGATAAGTTGGACCCTTAAGGCTATTATGTATTCCACTTGTAAGTGAATGATTATTTACCATGTTTTTAATACACGCAGGGTTGGTTACCACGTTTATTAGAGAAAGCCGGCCAAATCTATGTTACAGAACAAGTTTGGACCGAGGAGGAAAAGGTATGGTCTCATTCAAGTACCGATTGTGTTATTGTTAAAGTGCGAGCCACGTATTCTTTGTTGAGGTGTACCACGTGTTGGTAGCACGCTCTTGCGACGCCTTGCATTTGGTCAACTATCTTAATAATCAATGGACTCATAAATCTACGACATTAAACTTAGGACTAAATCATGAATCATCAATTTATTTCCTATACCGGCGATGCTAATAATACAGTTAATCCTTAATCGTTGTTAAATTTTGATCTTGTACCTGTAGTCTAGCAGACCAATGCATTGCGTCTTCGTTCATTCTTACTGGTAAGTTTTTAAAAGCTGACACTGATAGTCTTTGACAGAGATCGCACGATCCAAAGTTCAGAACTCGTGGGTCGTGACCCGATCAGGGGAATGCTGTTCTTGCACAGTTTGATTCTCAAGTTTAGATACCCTGATAGATGACGGTGGACAACAAACAGTTGTTCATCTGTTGCAGGCAGGATTAATAAGATGATTATTTGTGTGTATAACTTATTTATTACTGATGTGTTTCCCACTATTACCCTCCTGTCTCTTGTAATATAAAACATCTTTGTTGTTTGTATAATTGTACCAGTGTACTGTAAAATGATGACTGACAATAATTAGTTTTTGTATAGTTTTTGTATCACGGACGTCTAACGCCGTTGATCAGATTAAAGCAGGATTTAGTTCAAATAATTATAGTATAAATGTAAATATGGGATGGTACCAGTCCCTTAACTTTGCTGTCCTAGTTGACATGTTTTGATGCCATGATGCCTTCTTCCTAGAAGCATCAGTTTTCTTGTATAAATATTTTTCTTGCGGTACCATTTCCCCAGATTTGCTTTGTTTTGCTGTATTTAGAACCTGTCGAGGGGACTCTACGTAAAGTTTTAGGAGTTATTTTTTTGTATTTGCTTTTTAGCTACGGAATAGCCATTTTATCAAACCCTCCGACCGTAGGACAGGGGTTTGACCTTTCTAAATAAACCAACCATGAGTATGTCTTAAGTCTGGATTTTAATTATTTAGTAGTTTTGACTTTTGGGGGTGCATTTTCTTTGGGCGTCTATGACAATCACTGTGATGGGAACCTGATCCTTAGGGAAGCAGAGACTTGTGCCGGCTAGTCCCAAGAACTGCATTCCGATCCTCCCCGGCAATGTGTCTCGAGGTAGAGGTTATCTGGGAGGCCACGTTACGGTTTGTGGTAACCAGATAATCTCGTCCAACGGGCACAATACATTTCGTGAAGTGATTTACTAACACTTCATATATCAGACAGACGTTATCGGACAAGCTAGTTTTGGGTTTGCTTCCTGCTCAGGCCATGAAATATTAATCTCTTGTTATTGTTGCCCCTTGGGAATTAAGTGTTTGTAACGTCTTCAATCTCAATTGAACTTCAACACGTCATGCAGGTCAATTAAGGGCGTCAACTTGAAAAACCAGCATCAGGACTCTCTGTAGGCCACATGCTATTATTATTATTATTATTATTATTATTATTATTATTAGTCTAAAACAGTGAATTACTATACGTGAACATCAAACCCACTGACTCCTTCCATAAACGTATACACTGGCTATTTCTCCTAATCACTACTTTTGCCTCCAGCTGCACAACAAATGGTAACGTACAGTAGGACTAATTCAATACACCCCAAATAACGAATCATCCAAGACTAGGAAGTCCTAATGGGAGTGGTGCGATTGTACAGAGCACGACTTGACCCAGAGATAACAGGTATTGCGCCACACCCAGTGGTACTCAGGAACCACATGGTATATGACCCATCCTCGACTAGTAAGTCCTGATAGGAGTGGGGTGACCGCAAGGAGCTCGTTTTGGTCCAGTGATAACAGGTATTGCCCCACACCCAGTGGTACTCAGGAATCACATGGTACGACCCATCCTAGACTAGTAAGTCCTCATAGAAGTGGGGTGACCGCAAGGAGCTCGTCTTGACCCGGAAGTTTGTGGCAGGTGAGAACAGATATTGATCGCACGCCACGGACCGCATGTGATTATCTGTTGCTGATTGCTAGACTTCAGCCAACCACATCGCGTCGCCGCACAAACAGACGAACAATTGCTAACAGACCAACTGTGTTCACCGTAGTATTTAGTTTTTTATTTACCTAGGAGCTTGAGACATCGTGGCAATCAGCAATGTGTACTTACTGGAGATGTCTACAAATCTACTATTCCTCGCTGAATTGGGCATATTCTACCAAACAGTGAAATAACATTTTCTTGTAACCTATGCTCGTTCTCAGGTTTTAAAACATGGCCGAATATTTCTGTGGGTTTTATGGATATGATACCCAAGAGATTCTTCACATAAAATAACAGAAAATGAAAATTAGTTTATTTTAAAAAAGTAACTGATCCTGGATTGAACTTCTCGTTAGTTATTCTGACTGGTGCGTAACATTGTCACGGAAAACTCGAAGAATGGAGGCACAAGTGAAGACTCTTAAACTGACATCATCAGTATTACCAAGGAAAAATGTACGTAGACCTACTGGAAAACTAAGAAAAGAGATTCATTTATTGATTGAATATTGGCTTTCACGGCCAGTAAATTTCTTTGGCTTTGTGATCTGTCTTTTGTAGGGTCTTGCCTAGAACACCAAGCTGGCTCATCATCGGGCTCTTGATGTCCCCGCCCGGACCCCCTCAGGAGTAGCGAACTGCACGATACCTCCTTCTTTATAAAGCTCACCTGTGCCTCTTTACTGCGAGAACTGACAGCTAAAGCAGCCATAACTTCCCTATGAAGGCTTCCAAAATTGGCGGGGACACTTTTATGTACAACAAGTAGTTCCGTGAAGAACTATACAGCCTATTTTCAAATATACTACTCATGTTAATTGCCTCTACCAACATACAAAATTTCTGTTTGATTGTTCTGATAGGTTCGTAGATATTGAGAACCGTCTAAATATTTCAGTTGGTCGCCAGGTTGGATTTTTATTTATGTACTATTACATGAAGATTATTGTGTACGTGTGGTATTCAAACTTCAATCGCATGATTAGAACACAACATGTAGAAACGAGATTTTAAAATTTCGCACAGCTGCCATCTTGTGTTTATGAAAACAATTGAAATTAATTAGATGCCAGTGGATTAACATTTGTATAAGCATTTAACGTGCAAAGTTTCACTGCGCTCGCATGGTTAAATCGCGAGAAACGTCCATTTAAATATTTAAAATTCACGTCGCCGCCATGTTGGATTTGTGCTCACTAGGTTACTGAAAGTCCTATAGGTGAACTTATGTTCATAGCCTCTATGAGCATTAAAAACACAGTCTGATTTCTGTAAAAGATTCGCAGATATGGAGAACCGTCAAAATATTTCGGATGCTCGCCACTTTGGATTGTTATATGTATAGGCCATAGAATTATGTACCATGAAAGGAAAATTATTGCGTTGCTTCAATATTCAAACTTTCACTTCAATCGCATGATTACGGCACAAGAAATAAAAACTTAATTTTAAAATCTCGCACAGCCGCCATCTTGAGGTTATGTAAACAATTTAACTAAATTAGATGCCAGTGCAGTACAATATGTATAATCATTTACTGTACCACATTTTAATGCGCCCAGATGGTTAAATCACGAGAAAAGTGAATTAAAATATTTCAAATTCGCTTGGCCACCATGTTCGTTTTGTACTTTACAGGTTTTTGAAAGTTACATATATAAACTAATAGTAGTGCCCTTTATCACCGTACAAAATCTTAGGGTGTTATATGTAATAGTTTCGGAGATATTGAATGCCAGTGAAATATTTCGCACAGCCGCCATTTTGAGGTTATGTAAGCAATTGAACTAAATTAGATGCCAGTGCATTACAAAGTGTATAAACATTTGCTGTACCAAGTTTTTTTTACGTTTGGATAGTTAAATCGCGTGAAAGTCTATTTAAATGTCTCAACTTCGCTTGGTCGCCATGTTGGTTTTGTTGTTACCAGGTTTTTGAAATTCTCATAGGTGAACTTCCAGTAGTGCTCTTTATCACCGTACACACATTCAGGGTGACATCGGTAATAGTTTCGGAGATACTGTATGTTGGTGAAATATTTCACACAGCCGCCATGTTGGATTGGTGAGGCACAACAAAATTTGAAGGGCACGTTCGGGGTCGGCCGGAGTAGTGCTATGATCATACTGAGTTTCATTGAAATCGCTCCAGCCGTTTAGAATTTATTAGGGGGGGACACACACACACCTCACATACACACACACACACACACGCACATACACACGGACAAAAGGTGATCTCATAAGCCTATTTTTTCAAAATTTAAAATAGGCTAAAAATGAGGGTACCACTGAGAGAGAGAGAGAGATAGTGGTGAATTATCGGAAATATACCGGGTGAGTTAGCCGAGGTCGTTACGGCATGACTGCTGGCAGTCACTCACATCCGGGAGGCGAGGAGGTTCGAATCCCCTCGCCGGCAACCTTGAAGATGGTCTTCTGTGGTTTCCCATCATCCTTCCAGGCAAATGCCGGGGTTGGTCCCTAACTATAGGCCACAGCCGCTACCTCCCAAGTCCTCGTCCTTACATTCCCACTTCCCTCCTCAACGGTACTTGTAGCTCTCCCATTGGGTGTCCGTCTCGAAGCAGCTACAAAACTGGCGAGCCGAACATGTCCTCGGACACTCCCGGCACTAAAAGCCGTACGCTTAAAAAAAAAACGGAAATATGCATGCTGCCCACCAAGCTTTGAGTTAAGAAGAACAAGAAGCTATTTACTGACAACTTAAAATAAGTAATGGAGTTTCTTTGTCTACAAATATATGTACGTATAGAAGAAACGTTATTCCAGAGTTAGTTTCAAGTAAATTTCTTACGACATCCAGCGAGTGCTGAGAGTCCGCGAGTTTCGTCAAAGCATTCCTGCGGTGACGCGCAACTTGCATGGAATGTGCCACTTTGATGTCGTCACTGTCGATAGACCAACGTCTCTTTGACGAGATTCGAAGTTATCTTCAGTGTGTGTGAACCTCCACCTGTATCCAGTCACGTAAACATCACAAGCCACAATAAATGTGTTACCAAAGCGGAGTATTGTGAATCGGATGAGTTTCCCCGGCGATAGACATTTTACAAGGCAAGTTACATGTGCTATTTAAACCTCAGCTTAGCCTAAATTTTAAAATGCTTTACCGACATCTGTTCCAATAAAAAATAACATTTGTACCCGGTCATAAGACATGTTTTATGACAATTAAACGAAGTTAAAGGAAAGAAATAGAGTCGAGGTGTAGAAAATCCAATGCAGTGAGTTCTCATTTGCGATGTAGAGTATTCGGCAAGACAAAAGTTAGTGTAGCCACGAAACTCTCCCTACATCGCTCAGTATTTATACCGACCTTGCTGTAAGGAAGTGAGAGCTGGGTAGATTCAGGGTATCTGATATATAAGCTAGAGGTAACTGATATGAGGGTAGCACAAACGATTGCTGGGACTAATAGATGGAAGCAATGTAAGAACGTACTCCTAATGAAGAGATAATAGCTAAATTTGAAATTAACACGCTAGATCAGTGGTTCCCAACCTTTTGTGGCCCATCTCCCCTTTCTGGAGGTTGACTAACACCTATTGCCTCCTTTTCATTTTCATTGTATGTCTACCTTTAATTTGAAGTAAAGTGTAAATAGTAAAGCAGTTTTATTATTTTGAACAATTTTATTACCGTGTATAAAAACAACCAAAGCAGTTTTATCCGGTCACTCTTAAATAAAATAGAAAAAATGAAAACTACATTTTTATAGATTTTTTGAAAAACAATCACGTGAAATAATTAACAATGATAATTGACATAAATTTACAAAGGCTGCCTTGAGCTTGGTGTATTTCAGTTAAAGCTTGAATATTCGGCTTTATGGTCGTCAAGTTCAAGTGCAAATCTCCTTTGAGGCAAATCTCCAACTTATTTCTTTGTTTTTTGAGCAGCTAGACTACAGAACTAAATCCTTTTTCAACTAAACATGTTCACGGGAACGATATGAGAAGTGGTTCAGTTTTTACCCACAGTTGTGGATAAGTGTCCATAAGCTTCACCCAGGCTAACTCGTAACCACTCTGCTTGAAAATGATTTTCGCCTCACAGTCATACTTCACATCTAAAAACTCCGTCTACAAAGAGTTATCAAACTTATCCACAGCTTCTAACGAGAACGGATCTAGAATCCAATCCTGAATTTGTAACTTGGTCAAATCTTCAAATCTTCATTCCATGTCACTTTTCAACTGGTCAAGGTGATCAGTAAAAATTAGAATTTTGTCTTCTGGGAGATCAGGAGTCTCGTTATCTAACACTGAACACATTTTAAGGGTCGGAAACTGAATCAGCGCTTTACGGCCAATATTCACGTTGTGAATGTCAAACTTTGTGATGAATGATGAACGAGCGAACGGGAGGCACTCCTGTCACATTTCTTCCGTGTAATACCCGGCAACTTCTACTGTACAGTAGTCTACTATTTTAATTTTTCCCCCTATGAATACTCATCGCCCCCAAATCACCCCCAACTTATTTATTTCCCCCCTTATAACCCAAATCGCCCACTTGGGGGTGATCGCCTTCAGATTGGGAACCACTGCGCTAGATGAAGCTGATCGTATAAGCCGACTCAGATGGTGGGGCCATGTGAAGGGAATGGGGGAAGAGAGATTACCTAAAACGGTAATGATTTCGGCTGTAGAGGGCAATACAAGCAGAGGTAGACCTAGGAGGTGATGGTTAGATTTAGTGTTGAACAATTGCAAAGTGAGAGGTGTGAAGCAGAGGAGACTACAGTTCTAACTGCTAATAGGGGAGCATGGAGGCGACTTGTCCGCAAACAAAGGTTGACAGACTAGACTGCACGCTGAAGGGCAAACCAGTCTCAAATGAAAATGTATGTCTTTATGTAAACAAAGGGAAACTTAAACAACAGTTGCCGACCTAAGTAATAACAATAATAAACAAAATAATATTATGGACTCAGCTACCTGAAGTAGATCTTTTGAGTTGGAAGTATCCAAGCACCAATCTCAACAATTCGTTCTCCCTGCCATCTGTCACAGAATCTCGAACTATGTTGGGTGATTTGTGCATGTGATTCAATCGATTTGGTATTCGCGAATTGTTTAATAGAGATCTTTATACACCATGCATTCCAACTCCTTGAATTGACGTCGTAATTTTAATATCTTGGCCTGTCCGAATATATATGAATGCCAAGTCAATTATATTTCTGCGGGTAACAACCCCACTTTTTTTCTTAGAAGATAAGGTGGGGTAATTTTAAAAGAATTGTGTTGACATCAACATAAACAAGTAGTTCCGTGAAGATATAAATATCCTATTTTCTTTTGCTATATCCTACTTATGTTAATTGCCTCTATCAACATACAATATTTCAGTTTGATTGCTGTAATAGATTTGTGGATATTGATAAACATCTAAATATTTCGGTCCGTCGCCATGTTTGATTCTATATATGTATATACTATTACTTGAAGATTATTGGGTAGGTGTATTATTCAAACTTCAATCGCATAATTAGGACACAAGAAATATAAAATGAGATTTGAAAATTTCGCACAGCCACCATCTTGTATTTATGATAACAATTTAAATAAATTTGATATTAGCGAAGTAAAATTTGTATAAGTATTTACCGTACCTAATTTCACTGTTCTCGGTTGGTTAAATCCATTTGAATATTTCAAATTCACGTCGCCACCATGTTATATTTGTGCTCACCAAGTTATTGAAAGTCCCATAGGTGAACTAATATTGACAGTCTTTGTCAACAAACAAAATTTCAGTTTGATTGCGGTCATATGATTAGTAGACATTGAGAACCGTCTAAATATTTCTGATGGTCGCCATGTTAGATTTTTATATATATGTAGGCTATAGAGTCATATACTATTAGATGACGATTATTGCGTAGGTTCATTATACAAACGTTAACTTTGTTCGCATGTATACGACTTAAGAAATAAGATCTTCATTTTAAAATTTCGCACAGCCGCTATCTTAAGGTTATGTAAACAATTGTGCTAAATGAAATATCAGTGCATTATAAAGTGCATAAACATTTGCTGTACAATGTTTCACTGCGCTCAGATGATTAAATAGCACGAACATTTTATTTAAATGTTTCAATTTCGCTTCGCCACCATTATCGTTTTATTATTAACAGGTTTCTGAAAGTCACTTAGATGAACTTCTAGAGTTACGTTACTCGAATCCCTAGACATGATTCCAGCAGAGTATAGCTTAACAATTCTTCGTGGCTAGCATGCTAAGCTAGGTCCTCACAGGTTCTCCACGAGTCTGAGTGATATCTATTTCAAATGAAGCGAAGAGTTCAACTTTTTTTATTTATTGTTTCGACTAGTCACTAATACATTTGAAGTTATTTACAAGTGCCGAGGCATGAAGCCCGACTGCCAACCAGTTCAGTTGGTTAGTCTTAAGATTACTGAGTTACAAGAGACTGGAGCTCTGTGAGTCCGGGGTTCATAGGAATTAAAGAAGTCACATGTCAATCCCTCTGGGTGGGATACAGTATAATCTTACTGGCTAGTTACCAGGGTAGAGGGGGACATATGTGGAAGGGACTTCTGATGCTCGGGAGTAGGGAACATACGTCACGGAAACATTTGGCTGGACTCTGCCAGACACGAGGTTCTGTCTCATCTGAACCATGAGTTGTTATTGTTATTATACTAAGAAAGTATTCATAGCTTGCCAGGTACGAGGTTATGTGTCATTTGGACCTCGATTTGTTATTGAATATTATACTGAGAAATTATTCATAGCTGGCCAGGCACGAGTTTAGGTGTCATCTGGACTTTGAATTGTTATTGAATTATACACTGCCCGACTCACTTAGTATTGAGCAAGTAACATACATACTGTCTGTTGTAACTTGGCTGACACTCATATTACTGATGATAATAATAATGTAGCTTCTAGAAGTTGAAGCCATTAACATTGGTAGTCGTGGGTTCTATTCCCGACGAGGAATATAACTCCTCCCCCCCCCTTCCTTAACGTTACTGCCCTCAGTAACATTTACATTGACATTTTTCTTATTTCTAATTTTTACAGATTTACATAGTTTATACAGTCTTCTCCTGAACATGATTATGACAATACCTGTTATTAATATCACAAGAAAGGCATTGGTAGATACGAATATTTTTGTACCAATAGAAGTTATAGGAATTGGTTTTAAGTCCAGTTTCAATTTCTTTACATTTAAGTGGGAAATATGAAACTTAATTTCATTCTTTATTGTAGGTTCATTCTGAATATTTAGGGATGGGAAAGTATGAATGAAATTGGTAGGTTTTGTTGTAATGTTATTCCCATACTGGAAATAGGACAAGATTCATTAGAATCTTGGTCCTGAAATCTGGATGGATTTCTGGGATTCTGGACACGTTTGTAGAATTTCCTCTGGATCTTTAGTAAGGAATAGAATGTGTTCCTTGTTTAGGGGTATAAATATTTTTACATTATTCTTTATAGAAGCAAATTCACATCCTGCATTGTTTGTTAAATTACAATTTTTGATTCTGGTGTTATAATATAAACACACATAAGTTTGAGTGTTCTTAATACATGGTACTGTGGACCATTTCAAAATTGGACCTTGTAGGTAATATTTTTCAGATGGGACAAGTATAATATAATTAATAGTGGGTATAGGGGTTACATCAGATAATTTATATTGGTTTCCATCCGTTATTGGCATGGAGAGAATTAAAATTATTTCTTCGTCCAACATAAGGACTTGAGTCTTTGACAATTTCAGGTTTTCATACTGATGATATTGATCAGTATGGAACATACTCTGTGTAGGGTAGATTGATAACAAATGTTTGACTATGTTAGTTAAGTCTTTTCTTGAGAACAATTTTACATTTGTCATTTCATGAAATGAGAGACTAATGGTCTCTTGAAACACTCACAGGATTTCTTGGAATTTGTTGATGCACAGTAACGCGTATTGGATGTTTTCTAGTAGATTTATCTTGAAGTCTTCTGTTCGAAGTATATCTTGGATTACCTTCATATTGTCATTAACATGGTACATTTCATCATAAAATTTTTGAGCAATTGAATTTGTGAATGATACTAGTTTATTTATATGTTTAATTTCATTAGTGCGACTGTTTAGAGTGTCTAATTGACTTTGTAAAATATCTAAATCATCCTGGTCAAGATTGCCAGATATGAACTTAATTACTTTTTCTAATCCATTTATTAGGCCTCGTTTACTTTTATTAGAAGTATTAGGTATTAGTTTATTTAATTCCTTTTTTGTATTTTTAGTTATCTCAGTTAATTCATATATCAATTGAGGAAAAGTATTGTTACTTTTTAATAAAAGGCTAGAGACAGTATCATCAATATTTTTGTATGAATCTTTCAAAATAGTAAGATTGAAATAAAACATGAATTTATGGTAATTTTTGTTTACTAATACAGATCCCATGGGGTCGGCATTACATCCTGACGTTGTTACTGGTTCGGTGTAGATGATGGCGTATCCTGTTAGGAATCTGGAATGGGAATACATTTCCTTTTAGGTTTAATGACATGGAAATTTCTTACATGAGTCTTGCCATTTTTCATTTTGCAGTATACTCGGTTTTCTTCAAGTTTGGTTATTGCGCCTTCATTATATAGGTTCCTGTTTCCTATTTCTGGTTAGAGGGTCTAGGACATATACAGTTTCACCTATTTGGTAGGAGTGCTCGAAATTGTTATCTATTGGGTCTGGTTTACTTTAATTTAATTTAACTGGTTTCCTTGTCTCTCAATATATTCATTACATTTTGGAGACGAGGAGACACATTGAGAAGTATCAATATGAATCTGAGCAAATGGGTAGTTGGCTCTTATAGGACCTTGGTTTGATACCTAGTTAGGGTGTCTTTCATATTTATACCTCTGACATAAGTTACACTGATTTATTAGATTTGTAATTTGTTCTTTTAGGTGTGGCCATTAGTACTTGGTTCGAAAGTATTCCAACGTTTCTATAATACCATTGTGATTTATTGAATGATATTGTAGAAATAACTGTATCTGGGTTTCTGGGCATTCAGTGTCCTCTGGATACTTAATTTGATTTCGGTTTTGGTTCAAATTATGCTCTGATGTTTTTAGTGTGGAGATAGGATATTTCTGATTTCAGTGTAAGGTTTCATTGACAATTTCGTCTTGAAATGCGGCATCTCCAGGGATGGCTACATTAGAGACTGTTTCGTCGTTCACGTTTACTTGTATTCTAGAAAGTGTATCTGCAACGTGATTGGTCATTATTTTGTCAAAATCAGATTCTCCTAGTTTTGTGCGGGGATATTCTTGAATGGCACCGTATGTGATGCTGTTCATTTCCAGTGGCTCATCTAAAATCGGTTCCTTAAACTCTTGTCATAATCCTGTTTCTGTGGGTTATATGACCTGGCGATTTTTGGCATTTAAGAGATACTTTTCACCATATTTAAAATTTAGTACATACCCATCTCCTTTATTGATGTTGACAGGAATCGCAGTGTTATGTGTATCTACTGCGGGTTGAAAATGATACACTTGCTTATTACTCGAGTGAAAATGGAATGGTAATTTTGGAGCATTTCTTATATTATTTAAGTCTTCGCTTGAGAGGACTGAGCCAAGAGAAAATCCTAACTTTGTTCGAGATCTTCATTGAATGAGTATGAGGATGGGTGGATTGTATCGTATTCGAACTCGTGTTCGTGCGGTTGTGTTTCTTCAAAATATTCCGACGATTGTGCCCCCTGAAAGTTTTCTGGAGGTACATGGTCACAATCGTTGGTTTCTTCTGCGTGCGCATTTACATTCCTTCGGATGGTGGATACACCAGCCATAGGTTTCGGATAACTTTGGTTATTGGGTGTGAAACGTCGGCCTATGTTATTTAGCGTAGGATAAGGTCGATTCATTGGTTTAAAGGGTTGTTGGTTCTGTGGTTTGAAAGTCGGTGGGTTCGGACCTTGAAAGGGTCTGAAGTTTGGTGATTGGTTAGGGAATCTGAATTGTTGGTTAGGTTGGTTGGAAAAAGGTCGTGGTTGGGGAAAGTAGTGGCTTTGTGGTCTTGGATATGCAGACGGATTGTGAGAAATATGGTTTAGTGGTTGTGTCGCTTGATTGAATCTGTTAGGTGGTGACTGTATGAATGGTATGTGACTGGCATGGTTATTTGGAGGAAGTTTCGGTGTTCCTCCCAATTGATCCATGTAATTCTCGTGTGCTCGGTCATTATCGTAAGTACTGCAATGTCTCAGTGCGTGACTTAAATCTGTGACTTGTGCATAGCGCAGATATGCTCGGTACGGCTCTAAGATTCCGACTTTGAAAGTGTTTAAACTCAGATCGTCTAGCTCTCCTAGTTTGAGCTCTAAGATCTGATCCCTGTAGTTTAATTTGCATAAACTTTTACAACGAAGGACTAGAGCGTCTAGTTGGTCGTGGTAATATCTGTAAGCCTCACTTCTCTTTTGAATGCAGTTAGAAATTTCTTGAACTAACAGTCTTTCATCTTTTACGTCACCAAATTTCCTGATCAATTTTTCTTTAAATTTCTCATAACTAGAGTTCGCATCCATATCTAAAATAATACTAGCTTCTCCTATTAGTTTCGATTTGACAACATTAAATAAAAGATCATTAATGATGTTAGCGTTGGGAACTGCATTGGCTCTTCTGTGAGTATTTAAGAAACTATCACATCTCGTAAGGAATTAGTCTAGACTGCAAGACGTACTTCCATTAAATTCGTGTAGCAATTGAATTTGAGCGTACTCGAATTTTGATAGCAATTCAGTGTCAGGCATTGTGATTTATTAGTTAATTAATTAACTAGTTAGTTGAATAATTGAAAATTATTGATTTATTATTATTATTATTTAAAATTTATTTAATTCAAAAAAACAATGACGTGTGAAGATCCCGTTTAGATTTTCACGAACTCTCTTTTGAAAAGAGAATAGTATTAGTTATTTATTGTATTATTAATTCGAAACAACTATGATATGTGGGAATCCTGTTTAGATTTCCACAATTTGAAGAAAGTGAAATGAGAATGATTTGTTTGTTTATAATAATTTTTAAATTATTTATTAATTCTTATCATGGTGGCAAGCGAAAGACCAGTATGGGCTGCACTAACTCACTTTTATTAGAAAATGATATTACTTTATTATTAGTTTCTGATTTAATTGTTTAGATTCAATATTAATTCAAAACGTTGATAAAAACGTGTAAGGTCCGCTAAATCAGAGCGCACTAGATTATTTCGTGTAGCAATTGAATTTGAGCTTACTCGAATTTTGATAGCAATTCAGTGTCAGGCATTGTGATTTATTAGTTAATTAATTAACTAGTTAGTTGAATAATTGAAAATTATTGATTTATTATTATTATTATTTAAAATTTATTTAATTCAAAAGAACAATGACGTGTGAAAATCCCGTTTAGATTTTCACGAACTCTCTTTTGAAAAGAGAATAGTATTAGTTATTTATTGTATTATTAATTCGAAACAACTATGATATGTGGGAATCCTGTTTAGATTTCCACAATTTGAAGAAAGTGAAATGAGAATAATTTGTTTGTTTATAATAATTTTTAAATTATTTAATATTAATATTTAATTAATTTAATATTTATTATTATGTATTTCTTCTTCTTCTTCTTCCTTCGTTACGGCCAACTAAGGACCACGTCATGTCAACTGTTTTTTTCTGCATTTTAATGTTAGCCCAGTACGCCTTCATTCGCAATCGATGTTGTACCTTTCTCTCTGTCGTCCATGCCTTCCCGGTTTTTAGCTTCGGCTTAACTTGAAAACTCCGATATTTCTGAAGTTTATCCCTAAGTGGGCCACGCTCCTGGATATCTTCACGTGTAATCCCAGTCTCCAACAGATATTTCTCTACTTCAATGAACCAGACCCCCTTTGTTTTTTTCTCACGGAGAAAAGCAAAAATTCTGTTGGATATCCGTGTTGATTTCATTCGGGTTATATGTCCATAAAAAGAAATCCTCCTTTTCCTCATCACGTCCGTTATTTTCTCTACGTAAGTATACAACTCGTGGTTGTGGTCTCCAGTTTTTCCGTTATGCCTTTTCTATTCATGGAGAGACATTCCGCTGCATACAAAGCTTCTGGCCGGATAACCGTGCAGTAGTGCTTCAGTATTATTATGTATTTATTATTTGTTTAATTTATTAATTTAATTCAAACGAAATAACAAAGCAAACTCTGCTAGTCAAAGTTTACCGTAATTTGCTTCCGTTTGAAAGGCAATAATATTTTTTTATTTTTTATTTTTACAAGTATTAGTTCAATTGAAATAGAAAAAGCGACGTATCTTTCGGTCAAGCCAAATCCTTTTTCGTTTGAAAGGCAAAACAAAAGTATTATTATCTTAGTATCTATGTTTTTAATTCAAAAGAAAATAGTGACATGCGAAAACCCCGTTTAGATTTACACAAATCACTCCTCATTTGAAGGGCTAAAGAATTTTATTATTATTGCTCTTGTATCAGTTAAGTAAAGAATGAACCATGCTGTTGGTATCAATATTCAGGCAGTACAATAAGGTATTTCAAATGCAGCTTACAGGCAGGAAATTATGATCAGCTTGGACTGCATCTTCCTTGGTCTGCAGTTGTAGTCGGTTGGTTTTTCTTCTGCGATGTTGAGCAAGCGAGCCCCTTTACGGAGCTGTTGTTGCGCACGTACAGCAGCAACGTACGGTGATAGGCTGTAGTCGGATGGCGCTGCTTGGATCGTTGGATCCTTGAAGCGTCGTCGGCTTACTTCCTCTCGTTCCGTAGTCGGTTGGTTCTCTTCGACGTCGTTGAGCGATCGAAAGGCGCTTTTGGAGCATTGTCGGTATACTCGAACGGCGATGGCGGTCGGTTGCTGTCAAAAGGCACTTCTGGAGCGTTGTCGGCGAGCTTCCTTCCTTCAAGCTAGCGAAGTCGGTTATGGTCGAAAGGCCTCCTGTGAGGTTGTCAGTTCCACTCCTAACTTGCTGGCTGGTTCAAATGAAATGGATTACTTCAGTAGTTTGCGGGAAGATAACTGGCTTTGCTAGACGAGTAACGAAAGGCGATTCTAGATCGTTGCCTGAACACATCATCCAACTAGCGCGTAGATCTAGTGGCGATCATTTATCTATCCCGGACGGCAGCCCCCAGTTAAGTTACTCGAATCCCTAGACTGGATTCCAGCAGAGTATAGCTTAACAATTCTTCGTGGCTAGCATGCTAAGCTAGGTCCTCACAGGTTCTCCACGAGTCTGAGTGATATCTATTTCAAATGAAGCGAAGAGTTCAACTTTGTTATTTATTGTTCCGACTAGTCACTAATACATTTGAAGTTATTTACAAGTGCCGAGGCATGAAGCCCGACTGCCGACCAGTTCAGTTGGTTAGTCTTAAGATTACTGAGTTACAAGAGACTGGAGCTCTGTGAGTCCAGGGTTTTATAGGAATTAAAGAAGTCACATGTCAATCCCTCTGGGTGGGATACAGTATAATCTTACTGGCTAATTACCAGGGCAGAGGGGGACATATGTGGAAGGGACTTCTGATGCTCGGGAGTAGGGAACGTACATCACGGAAACATTTGGCTGGACTCCGCCAGACACGAGGTTCTGTCTCATCTGAATCATGAGTTGTTATTGTAATTATACTAACAAATTATTCTCACATTTGTTGTTGTTGTTGTTGTTGTTTAGACACAAAACCAGTTGTTCATGTCTTGTTATTAGATCCCTTGGATTTCGCACAGTCGTAGGCGATGTGTTATTCTCCTCGTTTTCTTCTAAACCACATACGTTTACTACAATTTTCTTACGTATTTCAGTGTTTACTTGCCAGTAGAATCACATTTCCCTGGCTGCCTAGTAATACCCCACCCCTACTGAATACAACACGACCTAATAGCCTCCTCGACCATACATGTTGTCGCAGGTATTTTTCACGCAACGATTATATACAAATCGGCAAGTATTTGATGGGTTAATTTCTGCAGGCAAATACGTGATCACAAATTCCACTGCGGCTGTTATCATGGGCTAGCTATGGGTGTCTTGAGCGTGGTTTACCTGGATGATTAATCGGGAAATTAAAATATTACCCAACTACGATGTAGATACCTCCTTAAGGATGATGTTTTAAGAATCAAATCCGGATGATGAACTAATGATAGATATGTGGTACTATTTCTAAGATGACGATATTACTGGTTCGTTGGATCATCAGTTTAGGGGCCGCGACAACGCGGTAATGTAGCCCCGTGTATTTTGTGTGTGTGTAGAATCTGTCTGATAGCCAGTGTTAATTGTGATGGCAGTATTAGTGTGTATTATCTGTAATTCAGGTAAGGACTGCAGACGATCAATTTTAAGAAGTTCCTACATTTGGTACCAAATGCTACCGTCTAAGACACCTAGCAGTGAACTTGGCTACTAGATTCCACCGCAACCAGCACCTGGCAATGAACGTTGGAACTTAAGAGCGTTAATTAAATCTAACCTACAAATTTTGCTTCACACAATTGTAGTCAGTGGAAGACATACGGAAGGATTTTTAACGCTCTTAAAGAATCCGACGACCACGGCCGGGTTTGAACCCGCGATCTTGGTTATAGACGCTAAGCATGCTACCAACCACGCCACCGAAGCCGATGACAACATTACTATATTGATATGGTGATGTTGGATTCAGTTCCATACCCTGGCCTTAATTTATGTCGGACAGGTGGACTCAGTTTCGCGAGGTCAAATGGATGCTAACTGATGTGGCAGACGAAATAAGAAACAGATTCTAAACACCATACTATACGGTGATTCAGTTCATAATATCTACGTAAGAGGCATAGAACAACCACGGCTGATGAATGAGAGATGACAGAGAGTTGATAACAAAACTGTGAGAAGTATGGCAAGCCTCAATAGAGAAACCAAGTTTCCCATGTATAAAATGTGCTTCATGGGTCATATTTTATATTACAGTATTTTATATTTACATTCGAGATTCGTATGTACTCGTAAATAAAATATATGAACGGGCACTAAAGCCATTATTTTGAGATAATCAGCAATATTTACTTAATATTTGAATAACCCAGTGTAGAAACGTAGAGCTAATATTGCAATACAAATAACATATGCTGCTGTAGGTTTTTGGTCATATTTATATTTTACTGAATCAGTTCAAGAATAAATAAATACAAAAGTTGAAAATCTAACAACGACCCATGTCCTAGGAGCAAGAGTACTGACATTATAACTGATCGAAGTGGTGCCGCAGCACATTTTCTGAGATTTATTTCAATAATTTCTGAGTATTTATTCCGTAGACTTATATCTC
The DNA here is from genome assembly GCA_946902985.2 of Meconema thalassinum. Taxonomy (NCBI): domain Eukaryota; kingdom Metazoa; phylum Arthropoda; class Insecta; order Orthoptera; family Tettigoniidae; genus Meconema; species Meconema thalassinum. The sequence goes on along the minus strand of OX336388.2, from coordinate 1,805,781,017 downwards.
AGCCCATCTACTTTCATCATAAGGTATGACATGGTTTCAGGTGAATTTTTTGGAAACCGGTTTCATGGTTTCAATTTCCTCTTAACGAAGAAGAAATTTCTAAAGTGTTGAGTTTTACTGAGAATAATTCTAGTTATAATTCAAACTGTCGCCTCCGTAGCGTAGCGGTCAGCATGCTTAGCTGCCGCCCCGGAGGTCCTGGGTTCGATTCCCGGCTCGGCCACGAAATTTGAAAAGTGGTATGAGGACTGGAACGGGGTCTACTCAGCCTCGGGTGGTCCAAATGAGTAGAGGGGGTTCGATTCCCACCTCAGCCATCCTCGAAGTGGTTTTCCGTGGTTTCCCACTTCGTCTTCGGGCAAATGCCGGGATGGTACCTACTGAAAGGCCAGGGCCGCCTCCTTCCCTCTTCCTAGCCTATCCATCCCAATCTTCCCCTCCCTTCCCTCATGAGGCCCCTGTTCGCTTTGCAGGTGAGGCCGCCTGGGCGAGGGGCTAATCCCACCTCACCAGTTGTATCCCTTCCGATTAGATGTTCCCAGCTCTAGGACACTGCCTGGATAGGCGGTAGGGGTGAGTTCCCTCGCTGAGTCCCTGGGAGCCACCACCCTGGAGGGTAAACACGATTTAAAAAAAATCAAACTTGTAATATCACTCGTAGTTCACCTGTTATATGATCCTCTAAGCATAGGAAATGTGAACTGTAAAATAAATAATAAACACTTATGTTTATTTTCAGCGGAACCATAATAACTAATAATTTTATCAGATGAGGAATATTTACAAAAATTTTCATAGATATATTTTTCAGAAGATTAACCATGTAATTGCCTATAAAACAATAATTCATATATATATATTGTTCAAAGATTATTTAAAATTTTGCATAGATATTTTTTAAGGATTTATTAATGTTTTTTCCAAATTATTCTCTTAAAACGTATTGTAAGGATATCCATTTCTTAATTTAAGTTTACTTTATGATAAGTGCTGAAGAAGAAACCGTTGTTGTTTCGAAATATGTACACTTCAAATAGTCTATAAATTGTAGACATTTAAGTGTGTTAGTATTGATTTGGCGTATAATTAGCATAAGGGTTTCTTAGTTAATCTGTCAATACGGATCCAAACAATTTGATATTATGGAAAATATTTTTGCTGTAAATGAAATACAAGTTGTATAGCCGTAACGTTTAGCAACATAGAATGAACACCTCTCGAGTATAAAAATAATATATGAAAACGGGTGCGTATTTTAATACGGTGAATATGGTACCCATAACATACCGCAGTTCCCTTTCTTCTCAACTATGTTATACAAGTGCAGTCCATTTATATTTCGGGTGTTTTCGATGATAACTCTTGCGGATTTTAATTACAAGATCAATAACGAATACCTAATAGTTGTTGATTTTTAAGATATAATTTAATTGCTCATTTTGTAATAACTATTACATGTATTCTGGTATTCAGAAAGGTGTAAGGCAAGGTTGCAACTTATCACCCATACTTTTCAATATTTACATTAATCAATTAATGAAGGAAATTGGGAAAAAATTAAAGTGGGAGTTAAGATTCAAGGAGAAATAATTTCAACTCTGAGATTTGCTGATCTTGGCCGACACGCCTGAGGATTTGAATGAGTTTTTGAATGGTATGGACTCCGTCTTGAGGAAAGAATTCATGAAGAAAATTAATAAATGTAAAACAAAAATATTGGAATGCAGCCTCGATGGACATCAAATTGGCAGGTGAAAAGCTGAAGGAAGTAGGAGACTTCTGTTACCTAGGAGGCAAAATAACCAGTGATGGACGAAGCAAAGAGGATATAAAAAGTAGGTTGTCTCAGGCAAAGAAAGCATTTCTACAAAAAGGAATCTCTTGTCATCGAATATAGATTTACGTGTTAGGAAGTCATTTTTGAAAGCCATTGTCTGTAGCGTGGCGCTCTATAGAAGTGAAACTTGTACTAGGCCTATTGGTGCAGCAGAAAAGAGGAGAATTGAAGCATTTGAAATGTGGTATTACAGGAGAATGATGAAGATCAGATGGGTAGATAGGGTTAAAAACGAAGAGGTATTAAGACGAGTGGGAGAGGTGAGATGTTTCTGGTGACTGCTAATGAAGAGAATAGATAGGTTCGTAGAACACATACTAAGACACCCAGGAATAGCAAACTTAGTTATGGAAGGAAAGGTCGAGGACAAGAACTGTAGGGGTTGACCAAGGTTCAAATATGTTAAACAGATTTCCTCGGATGTAGGGTGTGGTAGGTATGTAGAAATGAAACGATTAGCTCAGGACAGGGTGGCATGGAGGGCAGCATCAAACCAGTCAAAAGACTGAAGACTCAAACAACAACATTACCTGTACTTTCTTCAGGAGTGTGTAGGGGAGACTCAACTAAAAACGCAATATTCGTGGATTTATGGTAAACATAATAAATTAAGGGAAATGGTTCCAAAGAGGTGACATTACAAATTAAATTACTACATATTTGTGACATAAATTCAAGTTCTTAAGGATTTCATCTGTTATGGGATGAAAAATCATTTAATACTTTTAAAATACTGAAGGCATGGCTGTTCTAGCATAAATGGACGAAGAGCTCCAAGAAATCAGGGATAATATTTGAAGTTCGGGCAAAGAGTTTGGAATAAATTAATCATTAGGAAGTCCAAAGTAATGAGAATAGGAATAGAAGAAGACACATGTAATATAACAATAGATGGACTGGTATTAGAACACGTTCAAGCATTCCAGTGTTTAGGTCGCTTGAAGACCTCCAGCGGAAGTTGTACAGAAGAAGTGAGACGCAGAATCTCGATGGAGAAGAGAGCTTTCGGGAGAGTGAAACAGCCAGAAGTATACCGATCAAACTTAGGAAGAGGTTAGCAAAATGTTTGGTGTGGAGTGTGGAGTCTTATGGTTCGGTAACATGGACAGTCAGACAGAAAGAACAAAAATATTTAGAAAGTTATGAAATGTGGTTATGGAGAATAATGGAGAAAGTGAAATGGATCGATTGAGAAATGAGGATTTGCTATAAAGGTAGGAGAGCAGAGGAGATTCATGAGGATGATACAGAAGGGAATAGAATCTTGGATGGATCATATACCACGTTGGAATTGTAGAAGGGAAAAGAGGAAGAAGAAGGTTTGGAATGTTAACAGATGTGAAGAGAGGGAGAAGTTACAAGCAAATGAAATAAGATGCTCAATACAGAGGACGTCCAGTTCAAACCTGTCTGCTGAGAGGTTTACTGAAATAGGGACTTTTAGAATGACGCTTTCAATGAAATGTACATTGATTGACTTTTAAGTTGTGTTGATACTAGTGGGAATAGGTGAAATCTGGGGTACCTTGTCTAAATCTGCAATATTATGATACGCCTAATATTATGCTCCATCACTACCACTATCACATCATCAAAATACATGAGATGTTATAAATACTTCACAAACAAAATACAACACAGGTTTTCACGATCTTGCCACTATATGGTGGAATTTGTCGTTTCAAAATTCATAGCCAAGGGAAATTATGTTTCAAGTACTGCGGGATTAACCGTACTGTGGAGTTACCAAAATCTTCCCTATATTGTACCCCAGTCCAATAATATTGGGAAAAATTCCGTTGACCGACTGAAGAGTTAAAATTGATATTTTGTACAGGCAACACTGAAAAGATGGCTCCAAAACTTCACATTTTAAGATATAGAATTGAGTTGTTTATGCAGATATGATTAGTGGCAGAAGGCCTGTACTAACCATAGTGTAGCATAGTAGACTTACAGTCTGTTCAGTGAACTGCTCCCCGTCAAACATGCCTCGACAGCAGACAAGAGAATGCTATCAACTACTGTCGGAGTTAGAGAGAACTCGGATATTTATTCTGTGTGTGAGTGGGTTATCTCTGCGGACTAGCTGCACATGTTGGCCGACAGACATCTACGGCACCACCGATATAACAGCAGTTGCCAAATGAAGGAAAGCACACTGGTAGATCCAGCAAGGACCCAATTCGATGGATAAACTGTGCAGCAGGATCACCGGATTGCCCGGATGGTATCCCGTGCAACAGCAGACACACCCCACGTTACACAACAAACAGTTAACTTTTAAATGTTTTTCTTTCTGTGGTTTTTGATTTACTATTTCTATTTACTTTGTTTTGTGTATTTATTTTGTGAAAACGTCAGAAATTAACTGTAAGAGGTTAAAATCTCTTTGGCTCGGCCGGAAATCGAACCTGGGACCCTTCAGGTTGAAGCCTAGCATGCTAACCTATTAGCGATGGAGCTGGACATCTTCTTCTTCTTCTTCTTCTTCTTCTTCTTCTTCTTCTTCTTCTTCTGCCTCATCTTCTTCCTCTTCTTGTCTCGCCGTCTTCTATCGAAGGTTAGCAGTCGTCATCGCTATTCTAGTATTCGAGTCTGCCACACGGAAAAAGGTCGTTGTGTTCCTCTCAAACTAGTCCCTAGGGTTCTTCAGCCATAAGATTCTTCTTTGGCCGAGTCTCCGCTGTCCTGAGATCTTCCCCTGAATTACCAACTGTAGGATCCTATATTTTTCATTCCGTATCACGTGTCCGAAATATTCGAGTTTCCCCTTATGGAAAGAAGCACTTCCGTCTTCTTGTTTAATCTTCCCATCATCTCATTATTCCTCATTCTTTCGGTTCGCGAGATACTAAACATCCCCAGATACATCCATATTCGAAGGTTTCCAGCGTATTGCATAGGGCCTGGGTTTGAGCCTACCCTTCCATGCCATGGGATATACATATGCCCTGACCATTCGCAGCCTAAGACCTGCGAGTACTGAGCAGCCGGACACCAGTTAAGAATATTGTCTGTGTGCAGGTGGCTTACGAGCCGTATTCCTGGAGTAGGCGTTCCACTGACCACACAAAATTGACGTGGGAGGCTCCTGGGCCAAGAAATGTCGGCGTAGGATGACGAATGGCATAGTGTTTTATTCACTGATGAACCACACTTCTGTTTAAAGGTATGTATTTATATTTCTTACATTATTCAGCCGATTAATGGACATTTTGTTCGGTAAATAATATTATCATGTTAATTTTCTAGCACAGATTCTCTAGGTTATTTTTCATAAATTAAGCAGTGCATATGAATTTTCTTAAGAACCCCTTTGCAGAGTTGAGGGATAAAAAAGTTTTCTTTTTAATTTTATTTCTTTTATATATAAATGTGTGACAAAAGGTTTATTCTATAAGGAGGTCTTATGCACCAACATCCCAAGTTTCACTTCCATAGTGCCACGCTCCAGAGAATAGCTTTCAAAAATGGCTTCCTGTTACCTAAACTTATATTTGATGTAAACACATTTATTTTCTATAGAAATGCTTTCCTTTCCTGAGGTAAACTAATTTTTATATCCTCTATGCTTTGTCCGTAACTGGTTATTTTGCTTCCTATGTAGCATAAGTCTCCTAATTCCTTAAGTATTTCACCTGCCAATTTGACGTTAATAGGAGTTTCGGATTTCTTTCGGCTGCATTTCATTATTGTTAATCATATGGCCTCAAATAACTAGTGTAGGTCATTTATGCTAGAGCTATCTTCTTCTTCTTCTTTCCGATGAGGCCTGCTAGGGACCACGTGCCAATTTCAATTCTTCACACTTAGTTGTTTTCTCTTCCGTTCCCTCCAGCACTCCTTCATCCGTTCACTATGCTGCTTCTTTCTGTTCTCGGACCACTTCGCACCAGGTTTCTTTGGCAATCTTCCTTGGAATCCTTTCATACTTAATAACCTTTTTCTAAAGATCTCTCTGTTCACCGTTCCTTCTTCACTTATATTATTTCATTCTAAATCTTTCTTTACTTCTTGAATCCAGCTAGTTGTTGGCCTTTTCTCCCAAAGGTACTTGAATATCCTTTTTGATAATCTGGAATCATCCATTCTGTAAATATGTCCAAAAAATTACAATCTCCTTTTTCTTATCGCTTCTGTTATATTTTCCATGTTCCTGTATATATCTTCATTAGATATTAATTTTCATACTTTTGCTGTTTTCACTGGGCCTAAAATTTTCCTCATGATTCTCCTTTCTAGTACTTCAAGTTTATCTAATCTATAGTTTAGTACCAGACATCACTTGCGAATAGGAATTCCGGTTTCACCACTGTAGTGTAGTGTTATATTTTAAGATTTTTAGATAAGCACTTTTGTTATAAAAATTCTTAGTGATACCATAAGCGCTTTCGTCTTGAGTACCCTTTTCTTCTACCGAAGATTTTTCTAAACCATTTTCATGAATTATTTCTCCCAGATATTTGAATCTCTTTACTTTTTCCACTGGGCCAATATCTGTTGCAAAATATTTTGAAGCGTTCTTGATGTTTGTAATAAATTTAGTTTTGTCTACGGAGATCCTCAAACCTGTTTTGTTGGCTATTTCTTCCAAGAGATTGATTTGTGTTGTTACACTTGTTAGGTTTTCTGACAATATAACAATATCGTCTGCAAATGCTAGGCAACTTATTTCAATGCCTTCGTTTCTTCTCCACAAAGTTACTGGGGAAATGTTATGTTCTTTTAGCTTTAAATTCCAAATTCTTACAATTTTCTCTAAAACACAGTTGAACAGAAGGGGTGATAAACCATCACCTTGCCGTACACCTGTATTTATCTTAATAGATTTTGATATCTCACCCATAAATTTTACTTTTGAAATCGTGTCAGTAAGGGTTTCACGTATTAGGTTTGCCAATTTAGTTTTCACTCCAAATTCACGAATTGTTTTATCTATGGTTTCTCTATCAACCGAGTCAAAGGCCTTTTTAAAATCTACAAAAGTCACAACTATGTCCTTTGAATTCAGTATCTATGGCGAATTATGGCTTTTAAGATAAATATTTGTTCTGAACAAGATCTACCTTTTTGAAATCCAGCTTGACACTCGCCCAGTTGCTTGTCAAGTGATGTTTCTACTCTATTCAGCAATATTTTTGAAAATACCTTGTATGCAATTTGAAGAAGAGAGATGCCTCTATAGTTATCAACGTATTGTTTGTCCCCTTTTTTATGCAATGGGTGCATTATAGCCACTTTCCATTCCTCAGGAATCCTCTCTGTTCTCCAAATATCTTCAAAGATTAACTGAAGCTCTTCAATGATTTTTGATTGAGACTATTTCAAAAGTTCAGCTAGAGCTATCTAAGTTATCTATTAATCAATTTCAATGTTCATCTTGCGCTGTCACCTCGCAGATATACCAGAACCTTACTGGGTGGCATGTGGCAGAGATTAAATAATACTCTCTTGTAGTTTTGATTTGGGAGAGATTTGGCAAACAAAGCATAATACAACTCAGAGTGCCGTGGATTTTCCTCTTATTTAATGAAACTGACTTTCTGAGCCGAGAATGGAACTCGTGATTTCGGGCTCATGAGGGGACAGACAGACACTACAGATAACCCCCAGTGATTCCCCGAAGAAGCTAGAATTTAAATATTATGGGATAATGACTTTTCCCATTGAGAACTATGCAATGGGCTTGAACTTGGAACTAGTCGATACATGTGACCTCAGCCAACACCTGCTTTGTCTCCCAGTAACTTGCTATCTTAATTGGCCCTCGAGGAACTTGCTCATATTTGTATAACGCTATTTACATTGCTTACAAACTCTAACTTGCAGTAATAAACTCATGTAATCCTCCGTAGTGTTCTCTACAACTTCATCGCACGGAACGTTATGCCATACGCACCGTAGGAGGGGATCCAACGCTGAATACAAAGAGGAATTAACTGAAGTGTAAAGTAGTGACATCACATAATCTGTCAAGTAGCGAGTATATTAGTCTATAATACTGTAACCTTTTAAACCTAACAAATGTTTACTATGGTATATTGTCTTTCACGGCCAAGGTATTAAAAGTCAGCAATTTTTCTAGGTTTATACCGTGTCTTGTGCGGTGCTTCTCCTAGGAACACCAAGATGGGCAAAACCCCCCACAAGACACAGCATAAACCTACAAAATTGCTGAGTTTTAAATTGTTATTATGTCTCTCCAATATATTTCTATAGAGCCGAGAATCTTCCTTCTTAGGTTGCAGGATGATACACTCGGTTTTTGGCCCAGAACTACGGCACATATATAGATTGCAAACATATAATACAGTACATCATAGAATAGACTAACCTTTTCAAATGACGGGATTCACTGCGAATCCTAAATACTAGCATTACCAAGACAAGCTATACTAGGTATAGCAAAAACATTTCGACTGGATGTCTGTCTGAGAGGCAACGTTCTTGCCTGTTGGGCCCAAGGTTGCAGGTTCGAATCTACAGTAAGTTGGCATTCAGAGTGCGCAAATGCGAGAGAGCCGTGTCAGTAAATTTGTGGGGCAAAGTTCTGTCACCCCGTCGTCTCTAAAATTCTCAGTATATAAAATGTACGTTAAATTAGTAGCATTATTATTATTATTATTATTATTATTATTATTATTATTATCATTATTATTATTATTATTATTATTATAGACACATATTTCTAAATATTCTTATGATTTTTAACTTTCACCCTAGTGATGACCGCGTGACGGTTGAAACGCGTTATCCTACATTCCCCGTTTATCAGTGAATAATATCAATACGTGTATTTTTTTCGGAATAGTGTTATATATATATATATAGTTACCCCGCCTAATGTAATTGGTCAAACGCGTATAAATTGATAGTTTTAACAGGCAACACTGAAACAATGGCTTCAAAACTTGAAATTCCGTGGAGGACATGAGCTTCCGTGCCATCTGAATGTGATACATTCTGAAACCAACCTCAATGACTTGTATTACTTTGAACCATTCGTGTTCTGAATATTCTTAATCATACATTCACTGGCATGATCTGTCACAACACGAATGGGAAACTGATGAAAGGTTATCATACATATTGGAAATGCCCTCGAGAACCTTTAATTCCGTATTCTGTGGCTGCCACCCAGCGCAATGAGTGGAAGCACTTCACTTTCCAAGTTTCCATGAGTAAGGCTGAAGGGCTAATGATGAATAGCCTAGTCCCTAAATACCGTAGTGTGTACCTCTGATTTGATTGAGTAGATGTAAATTAATAACTAAAAACCTTTGATTGAAGTGGATTGTATAATAGTACATTATGCAACGATCCTATAATGGCAATAATTTTGTTTATAAAACGAGCATATGCGGGTTTTAAAATTTCCATACGAGTGTGTTAATTACCATTATAGGCGAGTTGCATACGACTGTGCATGTTCGACGATAATTATTATAACTATTTTATGTTCGAAGATAAATATTCATAAATATCTGTCGAAATTTCGCCAGTTTTATGTACTGAACAGAGCGCATGGGACGCAGAGAATGCCATGTTTTAGATCATAGCCTCCTCGATTACCCCACTATGACATTAGGCAACGCAGTGAAATTTAAATTAGAAGGCCTTGGATGCTATCCTTATCTAATTGGTCAAACAACTGTTTCTTGAGCTGTGATTGGTGGGAGAAACTGTTTCATAATGAAAAATAGTGTTATAATGACCATCATTATGATACAGTTTTCTGACATATAATAGTCAGGGTCGAACATGAAAGAAGATTAGCAAATGCTTTTATTAATCCCTCATTAAAGAGGTGCAAAATATTCTGTGATGTCTATTCGAAAACATTCGGATAACTTCACAATTGTACCAATTCAAATGATAATCATAATGTTCATCATAGTACTCTCAATCACTGCCATGAACATTACTATAATCATCACTAATGCAATAACCATAAAGGTAGCGTATTTATGGCAGAATTTCCTCTGTCACCATAAATGTTTTATAGTTTCATTTTTGATGTATAGACAGCACCAGTACCAAACCACCAAAAAAATGAAAATGAAATTATGCGATTAGTCGGGGTGGACAGATTATAAAAATTAGGTTATTTGTACTGTAATTAGAAAACACTGGATATTGCTTCAAACTTAAACAAGCTTACCACCAGGCAAATAACAAAGTAAAAGGCTTCAAAGTACTACAGATTCAAATAGTTGGATATTGCGATTGGTGAAACGTACTAAAATTTTAAAGACACGGTAGAGATTGATCGAGGTAGTAGTATGTATTTACTGAGTTTCATTGAATAGCTCCAGGGAATTAGATTTCAGTAGGGGGGAACACACACAAAAACGGCCAAAATGTCATCCCATAATTCTATGTTTTACATGATGAAAGTAGCCTAAAAGTATTGCATAAGGAATATCAGAATATTCCGTTCTTCGTACTAATATATTTTATCAACCTACACAACCACATGATCAAGTGACATTGAAAAGTAGCCAATTGTATTAAATGATAACACGAACACCATCTATAAAAATAATAATAATAATGTTATTGGTTTTACATCCCTTTACGTCTCACTAAACTACAAGGTCATCAGACCAATAGTTTGCTGATGGTGGCCATGTATGTGTGCAAATCGATTCATCCTATCAATTCAAACACGGTGAAATCAAATTGAACGAAATTGGGTACATAGGTAGCACTATCAAAGGGCACTCCAGTGTCATGTTCTATATCGCCGCCATCTTGACGAAAACCTAATGGCGGCCACCCAAATGTAAAACGCTTAAATCAAATTACGACCAACCTCATCATCTGATCTCTACCAAATTTTGCACATTATACCTTTATGTATAAAGAATCTTTTGACCAAACTACAAGGTTATCAGCTCAATAATTTGAGGGGGCGGCCATTTATGTGTGCAAATCGATTCCCCCTATCTTTCCAAACAAGGAGAAACCGAATTGAACGAAATTTGGTACTGAGATAACGCTAGCAAAGGGCACCTCAGTGTCATGTTTTATATCGCCGCCATCTTGACGGAAAGGGAATGGCGGCCACCCAAATGTTAAAAGCTTAAATCAAATTACGACCAAGCTAATAGTTTTATCTCCAACAAATTTTGCAGCAACATACCCTTTTATGGGAAGCATCTTTTGACTGAACTACAAGGTCATCAGTCCAATAGTTTGCAGGAAGCGGCCATGTATGTGTGCAAATCGATTCCCCATATCAATTCAAACACGGTCAAACCGAATTGAATGAAATATTTTACAGAGGTAGCACTAGCAAAGGGCAACTCATATTCATGATTATTATCCGTATAGCACGTTGTATTTCAACAAGCTACTACAACCAATATTCAATTATACTCCATGAAAAGGCCAAAGAGTTATAACAGTACCCATGCATTTAGGAGAAAGTAGGCTATATGTTTCTTTACTGAACATCTTGTTTTTCATCTATGCAATCGTCAATAATGAGAGTAAACTGAACAAGATGAGAGAGAGGAAAGTGGTCGCTGTTCTTCTTGACATAATATCTCCGCTGACATCTTTACACAGGGTCTCATTTCTTGTTTATAAATGCCACACAAAGTCAAACAAGTCGGATGGATCAGAGGGTAAAATAACAAAGACGTGAGAGGATACAAAGAAAGCCGATATCTGTAAAGGAATTAGAGAGAACACATTACACGGTGCGGAACTGCGCGTGACATGGCTCAAGCAGACAAAGGAGGACATCTTTTCTTTAAGAGAGCTCACTTATCACAGGAACCTCTGTGATGTTTCTACAGAAGTGCTCCCATTATTTGGTATATGCGTTATGGTAAATATAATAAACTGGTAAATATTTATAATTGACGGTTATTATCCATAATATAGCTTTGGGGCTATTAGATCGAGTGGAAATTATAAATACCGACGTTTCGAGACAACTGTTTGTCCCTTTATCAAGGTTTGAAATGAAACAAGGAATGAGTAAGAAATGGCATGTATCCTCCATAAATAAAAAAGTCCTCTCGGCACGCCGGAAGGCGGAGGTAGATTTCACCGGACAAACTTGGGGATAGGCGAAAATAGGCAGAATATGCAGGTTTTCGTAGAAGGATCAGACCTCATTGATTGCGAGAAAGTATTTTATAATTGGAGCTTAATTAACTTTGTTTTTCGTCATTTTATGCATGTTTTAAACATTTTATTGTCTTATGGGGACGGTAACCTTCTTGTCATTTGGGGTCCATTTTTAAACTTGTGGTCACACTATCCTTATGCAAGGTTTCGACAGTGATGTGTAACTATGTAACGGTCTGTTACTTTTCACGCAAAATTATATCTCCCGCAGAGATTTTGGTTGGTTCCTCTGTTTAGGGGCTGCAACAACGCGGTCTTGTAACCCCGTGTACTTTGGGTGAGTGTAGAATCTGTCTGATAAACGGTGTGAATTGTGATGGCTGTATTAGTCTGTAATTCAGGTAAGGACTGCAGACGGTCAATTTCAAGCAGTAGTTCCTAATGTTGCTACCAGATACTACCGTCAACGACATCTAGCCGTGAACTTGGCTACTAGATGCCACCGCATCCAGCAATCCGCAACGAACGTTGGAACTTCCCCTCCAAAGGAAAGCATACTGAGGGAGTTTTAGCGCTCTTAGAAAATCCGACGACTTCGGCTGGCTTTGAACCCGCGACCTTGGGCATAGAAGTTCAGCATGCTACCAGTTACGTCACCGATGCCGCTTCATACTTAGTCAGATGGAAATCTGAATCTGATCTTGTGCAAGTGCGTTGTCATGGCAACGTCTGATGGCTCATCCCTCATCAATTTAGTAGTGTTGCCATGGCAACCTCTGATAGCTCTTGGCATTTTCTTATAATTCCGAAATCATTTTTCTCATCCCTTGGCGTAATGGTGGGTCATATCAAAAATTCTTTCAGGCAAAAGTTTTAGGTAATTATTAGGGGAATATTGTCCATTTTGTACGGTTTTGATATTGTGCCTATTAAGAGAGATATGATTAATGTTTCCCGAAAAACCCACTTTTTCCCACCCCTTTAGTCAATGGTTGGTGCTATAAGAAACTCTTCAAACATAAATTTTTGGGCTTTACCCGACACATAGTATGAACTTTGAACGGATTCGATATTTCACATATTAAGAGAGTTATGGCAATATTTCACTTTTTCGAAAAACGCTGCCAATTTTCACCCCCTTCGACCGATTTAGCCCAGTACCGAACTCGACCGAGATTGTATATGTATACATATTCGGTAAAATATTCAAAGTGATTGGTGCAAAATTACGGCAGTTACCGTGTCCACAAGAAACTGATATACATATTGAACCCATGGGCCATAGGGTCCAAGGAGGTCGAATCCATGTATTTAGGGAAGAAATGAAAGAAACGTACAGTTTCTAATGTAACTTAGAGAAAGATCAAGCCAGGATTCTAGCCTAACATTGTGCAAGCATCGCGAGCCAGGTGTTCGAGAGGTGAGATCACCCCTCTTGACATTCAGAAGGAGCTGGTCATGAGTATTAATAACCGAGTGGAAAATTCCGACTGTTAGACAAGGAAGCCTGACTCGGAAATCGAGCTGAGCTGGCTGGAAAACGACAACACCGCTTATGCGCCAGAAGAAGAATAATTAAATTTAACCCGTTTACGAGTATAAAAATAAGTAAACAATTACAGTACGGTGAATCATTTCGAATTAGAGATTTTTGTGTAAAGAAAAACCCTTTAATAATTGCACAGGAGAAAACTGCAAACGCAAGTAGACGTCATAGGGGATTTACCAAGGCCTGTGGAGAGGGGAGAATGCAAATGAACAGCAACACCCACACAGTTGAGGACGAGAAATTAATTAATATCTCCGAATTGCACGATCGATTCTTATGCGCAATGAGATTATTTGACATTGAGAAGACGAGCTTTTTGAAGGTATAATTTTTATAATGGTGCAACCATTATTTTAAAAGTTGGGCACGGAAAGGGCTAGAGTCTTATCTTTTTGTAGCGAAAGAGTATAAAGCTCCTGGCATCACCAGTATAAGCATGCAGTTCACGACAGACTCCGTGAGGGGAGGTGCTGTATCATATCATGCAGTTATTCTGACAGCCCGTGAGGGGGTGTTACTACGCATCAGTACATGCAGTTTCAAACAGTCCAGGGGACGTAACGCTGGAGCATCAGTTCCAAACAGCCCGAGGGGGGCGTTGCCATGCATCAGTATTCAGACAGCCGTGTGGGGTGTTATTCTGCTTCACACCGAAGACAGTTTACCAGTACTCCTTGAGGGGAGAAACGCTGTATTACACCGCAGAATTAATATCCGATAGCCACAGGCGTCGCAGTATTAACAACTTACGTGCCTCCATAAGGAGTTGTAAAGAAGAAATATTAAAGTATCGCCGTGTTGAAAAATTAGGAAAATCCTAGTTACAGGATTTAGGTCCGACAGTACACAAGCTTACCGTGAAAAGTTCGTAAGATATAGTCAGAGCAGGCTGCGAACGTTGGACTTAAGGCGATAGGTCTTTAAATAAACGACCGAAAATATTATAACGTACGGAAGTACCGTAACAGAAAGATAAACAGTTATCTAAATTTAAAGAACCCAATAGGGAAAAACAGAGTAAGGTTCGCAACGTATTTCAGAAAGGTAGGAGTGCGAGAACCGAATAAACAAAGAAGAACGGAGACTATAGACATTATCTCCAGAAAGCAGACGAACTATTCTAAAGCACTAGACTCGAGAAGTACTAGCTGCTATAAAATAAATCCATCGATCATCGATAGGTTATCGAGGGGACCTCGATCCGAACAGACTTTCAATAGGATCGATACACTAGATCTAAAAAAAGAAGCCGTTCAAGCTAGAGAAATAGCCGGTCATCCAGAATAGGATTCGAAGAATTAGGATTCCAGGGAAAAGTAGATGTTTCGAGACTTTCGTATTCTGCAGGATAGGAAGCCGACATTGAATAAATTTCACCCTTGGAAACGGGAGATTAAGAGGTCACGTGTGATAGGCTAGGAAAATACGGCCTAGTGATCAAAAGTTGTGAAGTGTAAATCTATCAAGATTGTGTGTTAAAATAATATTTTTTCGTGTTTATTGTGTGTTCTAAATGGAGACACCAGTGTATTAAAAATGTTGTCAATGTTAAGTGTATTGAATATGTGTCAAGAAGTGTTTGTACATGAGATGAATTTCTACAATATGGAGTAAAGTTTCAAAGTGGGCCAAAATGAAACACCGCACAAGGATAAAGGTCATGAGACGACCTTAAAAACATGTGAGTAATGAATTTCATTATATTTTGGTGTCAGGAAATGGTTGTGTACAAATCCACCGGAGTTTTTGAGTAAAAGGGATGTGTTTAAATAAATAAATACTGAATAAACAAGAACGCGGTCTGAACAATAATAGAAATTTGAGAAACTATAAATAATTATGTAAAAGAATAAATCCAGTAGATGCAATATATGAATAAAATGTCAGTGTATTTGACGAATGTCATAAGAGCAAGCGAAATATTAATAATTATCATGAAAGATATCTAAATAAAAGTAAATTTGAGTTATATGAAAGAAATAGTTTTTGAGCTTTTTGTAAAAAAATGAAGATATGAAATAATAATAACCAAGTAAGGAAATGTTAAATTAAGATCAAATTAATTGATGTGAACATAAGAGCGTTATGAGCCTTAATAAAAAGTATAGACATAATGTTCAAATGCATGTTCTTTAAAAGAGAGAAAGTTATTGTCAAAGGAAAAGAATAATATAACAAGTAGTTCCGTGAAGAACTATACAGCCTATTTTCATATATCCTACTTATATTAATTGCCACTATCAACATACACAATTTCAGTTTGATTGCTGTAATAGATTCGTAGATATTGAGAACCGACTAAATATTTCGGATGGTCGCCATGTTGGATTTTATATATGTAGGTCCTAGAGTTATGTACTGTTACATGCAGATTATTGTGAACGTGTAGTATTCAAACTTCAATCGCATAATTAGGACACAAGAAAAAACAAGGAGATTTAAAAATTTTTCACAGCTGCCATCTTGAGGTTATGGAAACAATTGAAATAAATTAGATGCCAGTGGATTAACATTCGGATAAAGATTTACTGTACCAAGTTTCACTGCACGCGGATGGTTAAATTGCGAGAAACGTCCATGTGAATATTTATAATTCGCGTCACCGCCATGTTGGATTTGTGATCACCAGGTTATCTAAAGTCCTATAGGTGAACTTAAGTTCATAGCCCCTATGAACATTAAAAAAAGCAGTTTGATTGCTAAAATAGATTCGTAAATATTCAGTATCGTCTAAATATTTCGGATGGTCGCCATGTTGGATTGTTAAATGTATAGGCCATAGAGTCATGCACCATTTAAGGAAAATTATTGCGTGGGTTCATTATTCATACTTTCACTTCGATCGCATGACTACATCACAAGAAATAAGAACTTAATTTTAAAATTCGCACTGCCGCCATCTTGAGGTTTGTAAACAATTGAACTAAATTAGATACCAGTGGATTACAATGTGTATAAATATTTCCTGTACCAGGTTTCAGTGCGCTTGGATCATTAAATCGCGAGAAAGGTCTATTTAAAATGTTCAAATTCGCTTGGCCGCCATGTTCGTTTTGTAGTTAACCGGTTTTTGAAAATCTTATAGATGGACTTCCAGTAGTGCCCTTTATCTTCGTACAAAAGTTTAGGGAGATACCGCTAATAGTTTCAGAGATATAGAATGCCGGTGAAATATTTCGCACATCCGCCATCTTGTGATTATGTAAACAATTGAACGAAGTTAGATGTCGGTGCATTACAATGTACATAAACATATACTGTACTAAGTTTCATTGCGTTTGGTTGGTCAAATAGCGAGAAACGTCTATTTAAAAGTCGCAAATTCGCTTGGCCGCCATGTTGGTTTTGTAGTTACCAGGTTTTCAAAAGTCACATAAGTGAACTTATAGTAGTTCCCTCTATCACCATAGAAAATGTCAGGGTAATATCGGTAATAGTTTCGGAGATATTGAATGCTGGTGAAATATTTCGCACAGCCGCCATGTTGGATTGGTGAGTCGTAACAAAATTTGAAGGGCACGGTCGAGGTCGCCGGGAATAGTGCTATGAACTTTCCGAGTTTCATTGAAATCGCTCCTGTCGTTTAGATTTTATTAGGGGGGGACACACACACGAATCACACACACACACACACACACGCACACACACACGGACAAAAGGTGATCTCATAAGCCTATTTTTTCAAAATTGAAAATAGGCTAAAAATTGAGATATGTATCAATTGTTAATATGGTATTATCAGTTCTTTGGATGACGCTAGGCTTAAAATAAAGTATAGCGCAAAAGGAGCGCAATTAAAATAAAAAGTCACGCTAGGAACGCGTAAAAGTTAATGTAGTTGGTAAATTACTTATGAGAGGTAGTTGATTGTAGCGAATTGAGAATTGGTATAAGTCCTCTATTTGTGACGTAGTATCACGAGGCATTGTGTATGTTGTATTTGAAAGGGAGCGAATGTATGGTATTGAGCGTAGGTCTTATAGCTTTAGGCTGACCCTTAATCGCATTTTGTATAGTCCTCTAAATGGGAATGGTTCCCGAGGCATGTGAAGAGATTCGAACTCAGAATCCTCTAATTGTGAAAGCCCCTTTATTATTCGTCGTAGAATGTGTATATCTCTTCCCCAATCAATGAGGACCTTTCATAATTAATAAATGCCAAGATTACGAATGTGGTTTATGAGCCCAATAATACTGTTGAATTTACACGAGGAATAGAATGCCAGGTCTCCCCAAAGAATTGAGAATGAACGAAAAGCTGTTTGTAAAAGCATTAAAGAGAGCTCAAGCTTAGACTAGACGGGAGGGTTCCCGCATAGTCATAAATAACGCTCGAGTAGCACGGTCAGACCCTCGGAGCAAGAGGGGTGTCTGAAGGCCGTTTTGTAAGGAGTAATGAATACACCGTGAGTGTTTAAAGTTGTTAACGACCCGGGCGTTGAACCGAGGTCCTTGTAGATTGATATTTCCGCTTGCCTGTTCAGATCGTAGTTTTTTATGTGATAATGGTCTTATAAGACATATGAGATAAATAACAATCCCTATTGTAATGTTGTATGGAAGTAGGATTCCACGAGTTAATTGAAGGCAACTAGGTTCCGGGAGTGACCATAGTTTTTTGACTGTGTCAAGTATCTTCATACTCTGGAGTACACAAGTAATTTCCTGATTACCTTAAGGTATTTGTAAACCTAGAGAGAGATGATTAAAGCTGAAAACCTGTGAAAATGCCCAAATATTGAGTTAGATAATTAACATGTAATTTTAAATGTAATTATACATTTGTTTGATGATCAAGAAAATATAAAAAATAGTATTGGAGGTGTACAAAGAATGACACCATTATTATAGAAAGCATTGAGCCAAAAGAGCTCGGAGTTATATGAAACTTACAGTTGATGCTTTATGGAAGTAAAAATAATTAGGAATTGTTGGTTTATATGGAAACCATATGTTTAATACAATATTTGTTTTATTTTTATGTTATTCCTTGTTCATTTGGAACAAGTAGATGATTATGGGTCAGTAATTTAATTGTTTAAATGTTTGTAGCGCCATAATTTTGATTAATTAAATGTGTTAAAATAGGAGTTGATTTTGTTGTTATTTTTGCAAGTGTATCCTCTAATTAATCCAAAATATGTGGGTCACAGAGTGGGTGAACTTACCGCTACCCCGAAAATCCCGAATTGAACTACGCTGGTATACTGTGATTGGCATATTTCTTGCTAAAAGGGCACATGGGTGGCATAGAAGTAATGTGCTGGATTAATAACTAGATAACACTTAAGACGGTCATTTCATGTAAATTAAAGTAATGATAGGAATAGCTACAACGTAAAATATTAACTGACCGCATGGGTCCCTGGAAACTCATACCGAGCAGCCCTGAATTATATCATTAACAACCCCCCTAGCAAACCATATTCATGGCGCCCAGTACGTAGGGATGAGTTTTCCTAGGGAAAACCCGAGTTTTCTCGAAAAATCAAAATTTTCATTTTTTGAAAAAAATGGTTTTTCGAAATTTTGAATTTTAAATACTTCCATAAAGGTTTATGAAATTGAATAAAAGTATCAAAAGGGTACGTTGTAGTAAACACCCGTACCAAAGTAAATTTTTAAAGAAATTGGGACACAATGATTCAGAGTATCATCTCTCAAGCCTGTACTAGTGTGGTGGCATGAGTGGCCCACTGTATTCTTATATTAGAAAAGATGGTGACGATGATGGAGTTAAAGGAGTGTTTGGATGAACATTTCCAAAAGAATAGGGAAGAGATAGTAAAAATGAGTACGAAAAGTACGGAAGATGCAAAAAGGGAGAATAGGGAAGAGAGGCAGGAACTTTTGAACGCTATAAAAGCCGATAGTAAAGAAAAGTGGGAGACCATGAACAATAAATTGGAAACGATAGACAATACGTTGAGCCTCCACAAGGATGAAAATAATCAAAAATTAGGATCCATGAATGAAAGTTTAGAGTCACTAAAAACTGATAGTGCTAACATGGGAACTAAATTAGAAGCTATCCAAGCCGATTGTATTAACATGAATAGTACATTGAAGGCTGAGATAGAAAGTAAGTTGGAAAATATAAGGACAGAGAATACCGATCATTTTTCAGCACAATCCAAGGATTGGGAGGATAAACTAGGAATAATGGAAGTGAAACTTGAAAATAAATTACATTCGTTTCAGGAGAAGATGATAGCCGATAATGTTATGAAAAGTCAAGCCATGAACACTAAACTAGAGGCCATGGAGACTAAAATACAAAGTAATATAAATGAGAAATTAGAAGAAACAATGAATAACAAATTTCAAGCTTTTGACACTGATTTTGGCAATAAGTTAAATGAATTAAAAGGGGGAATAAAACAGGGGTCAGATGAACTCCGAGAAAGTATAGAAGGAAACATAGAGTCCAAATTTCAAATATTGGATAAAACATTTGGGGACAAGTTAAAGGCATTGCAAACTGAGAGTAACACGTTTAATGCAGGATTGAGAACCCAGATAAGTACTATAGAAAAAAATAGTATAGAATCCAAAAAGGAGTGCCAAGATAATTTTAAAATTATAGAGGATAAAATTGGTTCTATGGAAACAGCATGTAAAGAGAATGTAGATAGATGTAGAAATGAACTTGTAACCCAGATCCAAGGTGTGCAGAAAGAATTGAAAGCTCAGATAGAATCTAACAAGAGTATTTGTGAAAGTTCCCGGGATGAGATAAAGAAAAGTGTTAGTGAGCTAGGAACCCGATTTGAAAGAGTTGAGGAGAAAGTAGTAAATCTTGAGGGAAAGGTTGATAAAATTCAGGATAAAGTGGATAGTTTGGAAACTCAGAATCACAATGATGTACAGGGTATGAAAGATCAGATTAATCAATTTACCGGGCAGGTAGATGAAAAATTGAGGAAGCACGAGGAAACAATAAGTAAGAGACTAGGGACTTACGAAGAGCATCTCCAGGGAGAAAGGAAGAAACGAGATGAAGAAAATAAGGGATATACCCATAAGATAGATGAAATAAGTCAGGGTATTAATGAGGTTCAAGAAACCATCGGAACATTAAAGGTTCACGTAGGAAAAACCAGTACTGAAGTAAACCAGGTCCACGACCACTTGAGGAGATTGTATAAGAGTCAAGGAAAAACTGAGGAAAAGCTTGAAGGAATTAAGGGAGAGATGGAGAAAAAGATAAAGGAAATGCGAGAAGACCTAGATACTAAAGGTGACGTGAAGCCAGAAATTATAACAGAACAGGTCATGGTCATTAAGAAAGAGGTAGAAGACCAACTAAATGAATTCAGGGATAGCTTCAGGAACGACAAAAACCAAATCAAACAAGAACTGGAAACCAGTAAGAAAAATCAGGAAAGAATTCAGAATGAATTAGGATCCCGATTGGAGAGGACTGAACATAAGAATAGTCAAATGGAAATCCAACTCATGGCTAATGAAGAAAGTGCCCGAAGGGAAAGGAAGTTAGAATTTGAGAATCAGGAGGAGTTTCCAAAGACGGGATGGGTAGATTCCCGAGAACGAGGCACAGATACGGAGAGGGACTTAGGAGGGGAGAGCCCTTATAAGAACCCAGGATATCCGATGGCGATGCCAACCCCGTACATGAATCAGACAAATGGCCAAATAATAAACATTATTAAATCGAATGACGACAGACCAGTAAAGTTTACGGGTAATAACATGTCTATTACTCCAAAATACTGGCTAAAGGAAGTTGCAGAGTATTTAAACGAAATGAAAGTTCCTCAGGATCGGAGACTGAGAGCTATTGAAAAGCTGTTGGCAGGTGATTGTCTCACCTGGTTCAGAAGCTTCAGGTACACCTTTGAGACGGTGGAAGGCTTTAGGGAAGCATTTTTAAAACGATATTGGGCAGCAGACGTCCAAGAGAATTTAAGGCTAGATCTGTACTCTAGGAAGTACAGCACAAATGCACCAACTAAATACTCGGAATTTTTCACCGCTCAGTTGTGTAAATTCCGCGAACTCGACATTGCTCCGGCAGAGAACGACCTGTGTGCCGCCATTGCAAGACAACTTCCGTATGAGATTCAGAGGCTGTTAATCTCATCCAAAGCCAGAAGTGCTGTGGAAGTGGAGAGTGTATTACGTCAATTAGATATGACGACTTCGCACGTAACTCCTCGGCATCAAAGACAGACTGAGCAAGTACATATGGCCAGCAGTCAGGAAACCAGAGAAAAACCAGCGACCAGGAATCAGTCCACCAGCACGGATACTCAGGGACTAGGTCGAGAGTATGGGCACCAGGAGCCTAGAGGGATACAGCCATATTACAGAGGAGGATATCGAGGAAGAAATCCTAGGAATACAGGTTATAGGCAACAAGAGAGCCGACCCTATAACAATAACCATCAAAGGCAAGAAAACAGAAAGAAATGGGAGAATTATCCCAGAAGGAACGTAAGGCCAGAGGATAGGGATGATGAATATCGGGCCGAAATAGAAGAAAGATATCAGGAAAGTCTTCGTTATATGAACGAACGACCAGATGAACCTGATAGACAAAAAGTCCGTTGGAGTGAGGCAATCAAGAACCGGAAATCACCCGACCGACTAGACGGAGCTCAAAGCTTGGAACTACAAGCTCAATTAAAGAATGAGGGAAAAGGGAGCCCTCAGGATTAAAAAAAACTCCAAATTTAAATTGTCAAAAGTGGAAACATACCAGGAGCTGGGAGGAGGTAGAAATTGTGAATTGGATAACAAGACCAGATGAGCTAATTAATGAGGATGTGGAAGGAATCCCACCTGTTGAAAGAGAACTACCTATAATTATGCTAAGTATAGAAGGATTACTGGTCAGAGCATTAATTGATACCGGATCCACAATAAGTCTAATTACACAAACCCTTCTAAATGAACTGGAAATAAGGGGCCGAGTATTAAAGATTCCCACATCAAGTGTAAAGATTAAGGGGATTATCCCTGAAAAATCTTTAACATGTAAATTTCAGGTATATATCGATCTGATCATGGGTAACGCTGAAATTTCGCAGTGCTTTTTGCTGGTAAATCAATTACCGTATAATGTCATATTAGGTATTGATTTTATCCGTGAGAACAAGGTCATTATAGACCTAGCGCAAAACTGCATTAGAATTCAAAGAGAGGATGTGGATGAACAAAACATTAACCTACAGGAACAGGATGCGAAAATAGGAGAACAGGTATGGCATATGGAAGAAGTGATTGAGGAAGGTTATGAGGACATAGAAAAGATATTTGAAGTCCTCAACATAGAACTCGAAGATGATTTGGAAACTGAGTTCGAGACCAACCTGTCAGGAAAAGTAGAGGAAGCTAAAGTTAACCTCGACAATAAGGAACAGTTAAAGAAATTATTATTGAATTTTAGGGACGTATTTGATTCCAAGCCAGGGAAGATTGAAAATTTTAAATACGCGTTCCAAGTCAATGATTGGGCACCGTTCAGACAAAAACCATACCCGGTTGCGGAAAAACATTACCCACAAACGAAGAAAACACTGCAGGAGATGATGAATGAAGGTGTTATAGAAAAGATGGCGACACCATATGTTAGTCCATTAGTGATTGTGAGTAAACCGGATGGCTCAGTAAGGGTGTGTCTAGATGCCAGAAATTTAAATGCAAAAATCATACCAGAAAATGATTCGGCACCACCCATAAAAGAATTACTGAGGAAGTTCAAAGGCAAGAAGATTTTCACAAATATTGACATGACTTCTTCGTATCATCATCTCGAACTGGAAGAGAAAACCAGCTTGTTGACTGGATTTGAGTTCGACCAACAAACCTATTGTTTTAGGAGATGTCCGTTTGGATTGAAGACCGCGGGATCTGCCTTAATAAGAGCGCTTGATCGAAACCTGTCAGAGGAAGTGAAAGATTGCACTATCCGTTATGTGGATGATATTTTGCTTACCTCGGAGAATATTGAGGAACATTTAGAAAAATTGAATAAATTATTGGAAGACTTAAGGAAGGCAAATTTTAAAATAAATTTAAAGAAGTCAAATTTTTGTCAAAGGCAAGTAACATTTTTAGGGCATGTGATTGATAAGGATGGTGTTAAACCAAATCCATGCAAATTGGAATCGATAAGGGATTTTCCAAGGCCTTTGAAGGTGAAGAACGTTCGCCAGTTTTTGGGATTGATTGGGTTCTTCTCAGGACATTGTCCATCATACACAAAAACTGTTGCACCACTACAGGACCTTCTGAAGAAGGGGGGCAAGTGGAAATGGACGGAGGAAACAGAAAAAGCATTCGTGGAGGCCAAGGAAATGCTCTTAAATTACGTGAAGCTAGGATATCCTGATTTTAATCAGAGATTTATCATTCAAACAGACGCATCCCAGATTGGAATAGGGGCAATGCTATATCAGGAAAACCCGGAAAACCCTGATAAGAAAAATTATCTAGCTTTCACAAGTCGGAGACTGAAACCACACGAGAAAAATTATACGATCAGCGAAATCAATCTGTTAGCGATACTGCACGCGTTGCAATATTGGCGAAATATCGTATATGGGTTTCAGGTCATTCTGAGAACGGATCATAAAGCCTTAACCTTTTTGATGAAGACTGATTTATCCAGTCAAAGGTTGATGCGTTGGGCTTTATACATTCAACAGTTTGATGTCAAGATAGAATACTGCCCAGGAAAGGAAAATATAGTTCCAGACTACTTAAGTAGACAGCCAGAGTCCAAAGAAGAGGAAGTAATGGCTATAGATTTGGAAGACAGGGATCAGCGTACTCTAAATGAATTAAGAAGCATTAGTCAACGGCAACGTAAGGATCCATGGATGAACATGCTCATATCTTTCCTTGAGGGAAGTTTGATAAGGGGAACACCAGCGTACACGGAAGCTAATAAGATAGCTCAAGACTACACGTTTTATAATGGATTATTATATAAGTTTGTAGACTCTGACCATACCAAATTAAGGATTGTTGTACCTGCAATTTTGCAGAGGAAAATAGTATGGTTAGCCCATAGATCGTTCGGACATATGGGAGTCGACAAAACAGTCTCGACGCAGAAAGAAGCATTTGTATGGCCGAGACTGAGAGAAACTGTAAGGGACACGCTAAAGACATGTGATTTATGTCAAAGGATCAAACCAAATGCATTTCTGATGAGGCAAAAGCCTATACCATTGTTGCCCGAGAGGCCAGGTCAAATCATATCTATTGATAACTTCGGACCTTTGCCAAAGGCAAGAAGAGGAAATCGACACATAATGGTGGCTATGGATGTCTTCACTAAAATGGTTGTCCTTGCTCCCATACAGAAGACTAGTACCAAACAGGTGTTAAAACGACTAAAAGAAAAAGTGATACCGATTCTGGGAAAACCTGAGAATTTGTTGGCGGATCACGGCAGTTTTTTCACCAGTGTAGAGTTCAGACGAGAATTAGAAAGGCTTGGAATACGTCAGATTTTGTCAAGTATTCGCCATCCTGAGGCAAATCCTGTAGAAAGAGTGATGAGGGAGACGGCCAAGTACTGTAGAATATACTGTGCCGAAGAAAATTGGAAGTGGATAGATATCTTGGATATTATCGAATTTTGTATAAATAATACAATCCATGAATCCACGGGAGAGATACCCATAACGTTACATCGGAATGAGCAACCAGAGAGACCTTGGAGTCTGGTAATTCCTAGGCCAGCAGACGCTCAGCCTGGAAGAGATGTACGTATTAGAAGAGCCTTTGAGCATCTAAAAGCTCAAGCCGACAGGAGGCAAAGAAGAAATAGGCATAAGAGGTATCATCGACCATTATTAGCAGGAGAAATGGTGTTAGTAAAAAGACCAGCCATTTCGGATCCAGGGAACCGTGTGTACAAGAAGTTCCAGAAAATGTACCACGGACCGTATCAAATAATCAGAGATTTGAGGAATAACGCATATAGAATTCGGCACTGTGAAACGGATCACGAAGTGTCCATGAATTCAGCAAATTTGAAATTATATTACCCTCCCGAAGATTTCGATGAAGCAAATGAACAAGCCCTGGTTATGGAAACATTTAGAGATGAATCCGCTTTTGACATAAACAAGAATAAGGAAGAAATAGAAAATAGAGCTCAAGCATTCGAGTGCGAATGCGAATTGGAGAAATTGTATTGGGAAATCAAAGAAATAATTGAGTTTATTGAAGAAGAAAATTTCAATTTAAGAAAGGAGAATGATGAAATAAGGAAACGGGTAGGGATAGACCAAACCCGTAATGAAGAATGAGGTTCTGGGGACTTAAAGCCCAGACGAATAAAGGAAAAAGGAAGAACGGGTAGGGATAGACCACACCCGTAAAGAAGAATGAGGTTCTGGGGACTTAAAGCCCAGACGAATAAAGGAAAATGAAAGAAAGGGTAGGGACAGAGCATACCCGACCTACACAATTACCGGATACGACTTTAAAGAAATAAAAACAACGGAAGGTACGGACAACGTTATGATGGCTTCGACGAATAAAGAAAGATAAGATTAATTGAAATAAATTTCCTCAAAATTTTTCGAAAATTTATTTACCTAAGGAGGGGAGAGATGGACCCATGGGCCATAGGGTCCAAGGAGGTCGAATCCATGTATTTGGGGAAGAAATGAAAGAAACGTACAGTTTCTAATGTAACTTAGAGAAAGATCAAGCCAGGATTCTAGCCTAACATTGTGCAAGCAACGCGAGCCAGGTGTTCGAGAGATGAGATCACCCCTCTTGACATTCAGAAGGAGCTGGTCATGAGTATTAATAACCGAGTGGAAAATTCCGACTGTTAGACAAGGAAGCCTGACTCGGAAATCGAGCTGAGCTGGCTGGAAAACGACAACACCGCTTATGCGCCAGAAGAAGAATAATTAAATTTAACCCGTTTACGAGTATAAAAATAAGTAAACAATTACAGCACGGTGAATCATTTCGAATTAGAGATTTTTGTGTAAAGAAAAACCCTTTAATAATTGCACAGGAGAAAATTGCAAACGCAAGTAGACGTCATAGGGGATTTACCAAGGCCTGTGGAGAGGGGAGAATGCAAATGAACAGCAACACCCACACAGTTGAGGACGAGAAATTAATTAATATCTCCGAATTGCACGATCGATTCTTATGCGCAATGAGATTATTTGACATTGAGAAGACGAGCTTTTTGAAGGTATAATTTTTATAATGGTGCAACCATTATTTTAAAAGTTGGGCACGGAAAGGGCTAGAGTCTTATCTTTTTGTAGCGAAAGAGTATAAAGCTCCTGGCATCACCAGTATAAGCATGCAGTTCACGACAGACTCCGTGAGGGGAGGTGCTGTATCATATCATGCAGTTATTCTGACAGCCCGTGAGGGGGTGTTACTACGCATCAGTACATGCAGTTTCAAACAGTCCAGGGGACGTAACGCTGGAGCATCAGTTCCAAACAGCCCGAGGGGGGCGTTGCCACGCATCAGTATTCAGACAGCCGTGTGGGGTGTTATTCTGCTTCACACCGAAGACAGTTTACCAGTACTCCTTGAGGGGAGAAACGCTGTATTACACCGCAGAATTAATATCCGATAGCCACAGGCGTCGCAGTATTAACAACTTGCGTGCCTCCATAAGGAGTTGTAAAGAAGAAATATTAAAGTATCGCCGTGTTGAAAAATTAGGAAAATCCTAGTTACAGGATTTAGGTCCGACAGTACACAAGCTTACCGTGAAAAGTTCGTAAGATATAGTCAGAGCAGGCTGCGAACGTTGGACTTAAGGCGATAGGTCTTTAAATAAACGACCGAAAATATTATAACGTACGGAAGTACCGTAACTGAAAGATAAACAGTTATCTAAATTTAAAGAACCCAATAGGGAAAAACAGAGTAAGGTTCGCAACGTATTTCAGAAAGGTAGGAGTGCGAGAACCGAATAAACAAAGAAGAACGGAGACTATAGACATTATCTCCAGAAAGCAGACGAACTATTCTAAAGCACTAGACTCGAGAAGTACTAGCTGCTATAAAATAAATCCATCGATCATCGATAGGTTATCGAGGGGACCTCGATCCGAACAGACTTTCAATAGGATCGATAAACTAGATCTAAAAAAGAAGCCGTTCAAGCTAGAGAAATAGCCGGTCATCCAGAATAGGATTCGAAGAATTAGGATTCCAGGGAAAAGTAGATGTTTCGAGACTTTCGTATTCTGCAGGATAGGAAGCCGACATTGAATAAATTTCACCCTTGGAAACGGGAGATTAAGAGGTCACGTGTGATAGGCTAGGAAAATACGGCCTAGTGATCAAAAGTTGTGAAGTGTAAATCTATCAAGATTGTGTGTTAAAATAATATTTTTTAGTGTTTATTGTGTGTTCTAAATGGAGACACCAGTGTATTAAAAATGTTGTCAATGTTAAGTGTATTGAATATGTGTCAAGAAGTGTTTGTACATGAGATGAATTTCTACAATATGGAGTAAAGTTTCAAAGTGGGCCAAAATGAAACACCGCACAAGGATAAAGGTCATGAGACGACCTTAAAAACATGTGAGTAATGAATTTCATTATATTTTGGTGTCAGGAAATGGTTGTGTACAAATCCACCGGAGTTTTTGAGTAAAAGGGATGTGTTTAAATAAATAAATACTGAATAAACAAGAACGCGGTCTGAACAATAATAGAAATTTGAGAAACTATAAATAATTATGTAAAAGAATAAATCCAGTAGATGCAATATATGAATAAAATGTCAGTGTATTTGACGAATGTCATAAGAGCAAGCGAAATATTAATAATTATCATGAAAGATATCTAAATAAAAGTAAATTTGAGTTATATGAAAGAAATAGTTTTTGAGCTTTTTGTAAAAAAATGAAGATATGAAATAATAATAACCAAGTAAGGAAATATTAAATTAAGATCAAATTAATTGATGTGAACATAAGAGCGTTATGAGCCTTAATAAAAAGTATAGACATAATGTTCAAATGCATGTTCTTTAAAAGAGAGAAAGTTATTGTCAAAGGAAAAGAATAATATAAAAATTGAGATATGTATCAATTGTTAATATGGTATTATCAGTTCTTTGGATGACGCTAGGCTTAAAATAAAGTATAGCGCAAAAGGAGCGCAATTAAAATAAAAAGTCACGCTAGGAACGCGTAAAAGTTAATGTACTTGGTAAATTACTTATGAGAGGTAGTTGATTGTAGCGAATTGAGAATTGGTATAAGTCCTCTATTTGTGACGTAGTATCACGAGGCATTGTGTATGTTGTATTTGAAAGGGAGCGAATGTATGGTATTGAGCGTAGGTCTTATAGCTTTAGGCTGACCCTAAATCGCATTTTGTATAGTCCTCTAAATGGGAATGGTTCCCGAGGCATGTGAAGAGATTCGAACTCAGAATCCTCTAATTGTGAAAGCCCCTTTATTATTCGTCGTAGAATGTGTATATCTCTTCCCCAATCAATGAGGACCTTTCATAATTAATAAATGCCAAGATTACGAATGTGGTTTATGAGCCCAATAATACTGTTGAATTTACACGAGGAATAGAATGCCAGGTCTCCCCAAAGAATTGAGAATGAACGAAAAGCTGTTTGTAAAAGCATTAAAGAGAGCTCAAGCTTAGACTAGACGGGAGGGTCCCCGCATAGTCATAAATAACGCTCGAGTAGCACGGTCAGACCCTCGGAGCAAGAGGGGTGTCTGAAGGCCGTTTTGTAAGGAGTAATGAATACACCGTGAGTGTTTAAAGTTGTTAACGACCCGGGCGTTGAACCGAGGTCCTTGTAGATTGATATTTTCGCTTGCCTGTTCAGATCGTAGTTTTTTATGTGATAATGGTCTTATAAGACATATGAGATAAATAACAATCCCTATTGTAATGTTGTATGGAAGTAGGATTCCACGAGTTAATTGAAGGCAACTAGGTTCCGGGAGTGACCATAGTTTTTTGACTGTGTCAAGTATCTTCATACTCTGGAGTACACAAGTAATTTCCTGATTACCTTAAGGTATTTGTAAACCTAGAGAGAGATGATAAAAGCTGAAAACCTGTGAAAATGCCCAAATATTGAGTTAGATAATTAACATGTAATTTTAAATGTAATTATACATTTGTTTGATGATTAAGAAAATATAAAAAAATAGTATTGGAGGTGTACAAAGAATGACACCATTATTATAGAAAGCATTGAGCCAAAAGAGCTCGGAGTTATATGAAACTTACAGTTGGTGCTTTATGGAAGTAAAAATAATTAGGAATTGTTGGTTTATATGGAAACCATATGTTTAATACAATATTTGTTTTATTTTTATGTTATTCTTTGTTCATTTGGAACAAGTAGATGATTATGGGTCAGTAATTTAATTGTTTAATTGTTTGTAGCGCCATAATTTTGATTAATTAAATGTGTTAAAATAGGAGTTGATTTTGTTGTTATTTTTGCAAGTGTATCCTCTAATTAATCCAAAATATGTGGGTCACAGAGTGGGTGAACTTACCGCTACCCCGAAAATCCCGAATTGAGCTACGCTGGTATACTGTGATTGGCATATTTCTTGCTAAAAGGGCACAATATATATATATATATATATATATATATATATATATATACATATATACATATACATACATAAATTAAGTATAAACTTTTGAACTGACGGTGGTTTTGGGGTCCGGGGGATGTGAAACGCGAAGATATGTCGAAATTTTCCGGAAGTCGAAACATGGTACCCATTGCAAAAGTCCTCTCGGCACGCCGGAAGGCGGAGGTAGATTTCACCGGATAAACTTGGGGATAGGCGAAAATAGGCAGAATATGCGGTTTTCGTAGAAGGATCAGACCTCATTTATTGCGAGAAAGTATTTTATAATTGGAGCTTAATTAACTTTGTTTTTCGTCATTTTATCCATATTTTAATCATTTTATTCTTTTATGGGGACGGTAAACTTCTTGTCATTTGGGGTCCATTTTTATACTTGTGGTCACACTGTCCTTATGCAAGGTTTCGACACTGATGTGTAACTATGTAACGGTCTGTTGCTTCTTCACGCAAAATTATATCTCCCGCAGAGATGTTGGTTGTTTCCTCAGTTTATGGGCTGCGACAACGCGGTCATGTAACCCCGTGTACTTTGGGTGAGTGTGGGATCTGTCTGATAAACGGTGTGAATTGTGATGGCTGTATTAGTCTGTAATTCAGGTAAGGACTGCAGACGGTCAATTTCAAGCAGTAGTTCCTAATGTTGCTACCAGATACTACCGTCAACGACATCTAGCTGTGAACTTGGCTACTAGATGCCACCGCATCCAGCAATCCGCAACGAACGTTGGAACTTCCCCTCCAAAGGAAAGCATACTGAGGAATTTTCAGCGCTCTTAGAAAATCCGACGACTGCGACCGGCTTTGAACCCGCGACCATGGGCATAGAAGTTCAGCATGCTACCAGTTAGGTCACCGAAGCCGCTTCACACTTAGTCGGATGGAAATCTGAATCTGATCACGTGCAAGTGCGTTGTCATTGCAACGTCTGATGGCTCATCCCTCATCAATTTAGTAGTGTTGCCATGGCAACCTTTGATAGCTCTTGGCATTTTCTTATAATTCCGAAATCATTTTTCTCATCCCTTGGCATAATGGTGGGTCATATTAAAAATTATTTCAGACAAACGTTTTAGGTAAATATTATGGAAATATTGTCCATTTTGTACGGTTTTGATTTTGTGCCTATTAAGAGAGATATGATTAATGTTTCCCGAAAAACCCTCTTTTTCCCACCCCCTTGGTCAATGGTTGGTGCTATAAAAAACTCTTAGATCATTAATTTTTGGGCTCTATCCGACACATACCATGAACTTTGAACGGATTGGATATTTCACATATTAAGAGTGTTATAGCAATATTTCACTTTTTCGAAAAAAAAAAAAAAAAAAACCATTTTCACCCCCTTCCACCGATTTAGCCCAGTAACGAACTCGTCCGAGATTTTATGGGTATACATATTCGGTAAAAGAATCAAAGTGATTGGTGCCAAATTACGGTAGTTATCGTGTCCACAAGAAACTGATATATATACTAGATGACCCGGCAGACGTTGTCCTGCCAATCAAAGAAAGTGTTGTAACTTTGTTTCTTGAAGTGCTTTTGGATACACAATATTTTTTTCAATTTCTGTTAACTGCCTCTAAACTATCGTGAAATGAATTAACTAATCTAGAAACATTCGTGGGAGCGTGCACAACAATTCTTCAAAGTTTCATCGCAATCGGATAAATGGCATATAACGCATACGGGATTTTGTTTAAATGATTCGTGAGCTGTCACTCATTTGTTGAATCAACTCGTGGTCTACCAACTGTGAAATGGATTTACTAAGTTAGAAAGCTTCGCGTAAGTGTACACACCAACTCATCAACATTTCATTGCAATCGATGAATAGTATATGAATGCACACGGGATTTTGTTGGAACGCTTCGCGCGTCGTCACTCATTTGTTACATCTACTCGAGCGCTACCAATATTGTAAAATGGATTTACCAAGTTGAACACCTTCCCTGGCGTGTACACAACAACTCATCAAAGTTTCATCGGAATTGGATGAATGACATATGAACGCATACGGAATTTTCTTTAAACGATTTGCGTGCCGTCACTCATTTGTTGAATCTACTGATGCGCTACCTATTGTAAAATGGATTTACTAAGCCTAAAACCTTCTCTGGAGTGTACTCAATGATTCACCAAGGTTTCATCGCAATTGAATGAATGATATATTACCGCATACGGGACATTTTGGAAATGATTCGCCCGTGGTCGCTAATTTGTTGAATCTACTCGTGCGCTACCAATTGTAAAATGGATTTACTAAGCCAGAAACCTTTCCTGGAGTGTACACAACAATTCACCAAAGTTTCATAGCAAAATGGTATATGAATGGTATATGAATGCATACAGGACTTTGTTGCAACGATTCGCGCGCCATCGCTTATTTGTTGAAACTACTCGTGCGCTACCTATTGTAAAATGAATTTACTAAGCCAGAACCCTTTATTGAAGTGTACACAACAATTTACCAAAGTTTCATCGCAATCGGATAAATGGTATATGGACGCATACGGTACTTTGTTGAAATGATTCACGTGCCGTCACTCATTTGTTGAATATACTCGTGCGCTACCAATTGTAAAAGGGATTTATTAAACCAGAAACCTTATGTAGGGTGTACACAACATCTCACCCAAGTTTTATCCTAATCGGACGAATGGTATTTGAACGAATACGGGACCTTATTGAAACGCTTCGCGCGTCGTCGCTCATTTGTTGAATCTACTCGTGCGCAACCTCCTGTGAAATGGATGTACTAAGTTAGAAACCCTCACGTAAGTCTACACAACATCTCACCCTAGTTTCATTGCAATCGGATGAATGGTATATGAACGCATACGGGACTTTGTTTAATCGTTCGCGCGTCGTCGCTCATTTGTTGAATCTACTCATGCGCTACCTATTGTAAAATGGATTTACTAATCCAGAAGCCTCCCCTGGAGTGTACAAAACATCTCGCCCAAGTTTCATCGCTATCGGACGAATGGTATTTGAACGCATACGGGACCTTGTTGAAACGCTTCGCACGTCGTCGCTCATTTGTTGAATCAACTCGTGCGCAACCTCCTGTGAAATGTATTTAGTAAGTTAGAAACCCTCACGTAAGTGTACACAACAACTCATCAACGTTTCATCTCAATCGATGAATGGTATATAAACTTATACGGGATTGTGTTGAAACGCTTCGTGCGTCGTCACACATTTGTTGAATCTAGTCATGCGCTACCTATTGTAAAATTGATTTACTAAGCCAGAAGCCTTCCCTGGAGTGTACACAACATCTCACTCAAGCTTCGTCGCTATCGGACGAATGGTATTTGAACGCAAACGGGACCTTGTTGAAACGCTTCGCACGTCGTCGCTCATTTGTTGAATCAACTCGTGCGCAACCTCCTGTGAAATGTATTTACTAAGTTAGAAACCCTCGCGTAAGTGTACACAACAACTCATCAAAGTTTCATCTCAATCGATGAATGGTATATAAACTTATACGGGATTTTGTTGAAACGCTTCGTGCGTCGTCACACATTTGTTGAATCTAGTCGTGCGCTACCTATTGTAAAATTGATTTACTAAGCCAGAAGCCTTCCCTGGAGTGTACACAACATCTCACTCAAGCTTCGTCGCTATTGGACGAATGGTATTTGAACGCATACTGGATCTTTTTGAAGCGCTTCGCGCGTTGTGGCTCATTTGTTGAATCTACTCGTGCTTAACCTCCTGTGAAATGGATTTACTAAGTTAGAAACCTTCACGTAAGTGTACACAACAACTCATCAAAATTTCATCGCAATCGATGGATGGTATATAAGCTTATACGGGATTTTGTTGAAACGCTTCGATTGTCGTCACTCATTTGTTGAATCTACTCGTGCGCTACCTATTGTAAAATGAATTTACTAAGCCAGAAGCTTCCCTGGAGTGTACACAACATCTCACCCAAGTTTCATCGCTATCGGACGAATGGTATTTGAACGCATACGGGACCTTTTTGAAACGCTTCGCGCGTCGTCGCTCATTTGTTGCACCTAGCCGTGCGCTATCTGTTGTAAAATGGATTTACTAAGCCAAACTCCTTCCCTGGAGTGCACTCAACATCTCACCCAAGTTCCATCGCAATCATATGAATGGTATATGAACGCATACTGGACTTTGAAACGCTCTAACGTGCAGAGACAAACAGTAGAATTCGACATCACTGCCACCTTTGGTATAAAACACAACTTTCCGCCACGGGCGGAATGTATGTTATGGCGGTAGTTGCACAGGTTGAGACCTGGTGGCTCTACGTGCAGAGACAAACAGTCCAAAAGCATCACTTTTCACTAAGGTTAGCGATTTCCATGACGACGGTTTTTGACTGTATATTGTGGTTCTAAAATTGTGTGTAAATTGTGGTTCTAAAATTCTAAAATTCCACCTACCTGGTGAAATTGTGAATCTAAACCATACATGGACCCACCCTCACGTACATACAAAATGTCATCGTTATCGGCTCAGCCATTTAGGAGGAGTTCAGGAGTGACATACACACGTGTCGAAGAATTATATATATAAAGACAAGCTGACCCGGCAGACGTTGTCCTGCCAATCAAAGAAAGTGTTGTAACTTTGTTTCTTGAAGTGCTTTTGGATACACAATATTTTTTTCAATTTCTGTTAACTGCCTATAAACTATTGTGGATTGGATTAACTAATTTAGAAACATTCGTTGGACCGTGCAAAACAACTCTCCAAAGTTTCATCGCAAGCGGATAAATGGCATTTAACGCATACTCGATTTGGTTTAAATGATTTGTGCGCTGTCACTCATTTGTTGAATCTACTCGCGCTCTTCCAACTGCGAAATGGATTTACTAAGTTAGAAAGCTTCACGTAAGTGTACACAACAACTCTTCAATGTTTCAATGCAATCGATGAATAGTATATGAACGCATACAGGATTTTGTTGGAACGCTTCGCGCGTCGTCACTCATTTGTTACATCTACTCGTGCGCTACCAATATTGTAAAAAGGAGTTACTAAGTTGAACACCTTCTCTGGCGTGTACACAACAACTCATCAAAGTTTCATTGGAATCGGATGAATGACATATGTATGCATAAGTGATTTTCTTTAAATGATTCGCGTGCCGTCACTCATTTGTTGAATCTACTCATGCGCTACCTATTGTAAAATAGATTTACTAAGCCTGAAACCTTCTCAGGCATGTACTCAATGATTCACCGAGGTTTGATCGCAATCGGATGAATGATATATGACCGCATACGGGATATTGTGGAAACGATTCGCGCACCGTCGCTTTTTTGTTGAATCTACTCGTGCGCTACTTATGAAAAACTGGATTTACTAAGACAGAAACATTTCCAGGAGTGTACACAACAATTCACCAAAGTTTCATCGCAATCGGATAAATGGTATATGGACGCATACGTTACTTTGTTGAAATGATTCGCATGCCGTCACACATTTGTTGAATCTACTCGTGGGCTACCTATTGTAAAATGGATTTATTAAGCCAGAAACCTTCCGTAGTGTGTACACAACATCCCACCCAAGTTTCATCGTAATCGGACGAATGGTATTTGAACGCATACGGGACCTTCTTTAAACGCTTCGCGCGTCGTCGCTTATTTGTTGAATCTACTCGTGCGAAACCTCCTGTGAAATGGATTTACTAAGTTAGAAACCATCACGTAAGTGTACAAAACATCTCACCCAAGTTTCATTGCAATCGGATGAATGGTATATGAACGCATACGGGACTTTGATTAAAAGTTCGCGCGTCGTTGCTCATTTGTTGAATCTACTCGTGAGCTACCTCTTGTAAAATGGATTTACTAAGTTAGAAACCCTCACGTAAGTGTACACAACATCTCACCCAAGTTTCATCGCTATCGGACGAATGGTATTAGAACGCATACGGGACTTTGTTGAAACGCTTCGCACGTCGCCGCTCATTTGTTGAATCTACTCGTGCGCTACCTAATGTGAAATTGATTTACTAAGCCAGAAGCCTTCCCTGGAGTGTACACAACATCTCTCCCAAGTTTCATCGCTATCGGACGAATGGTATTTGAACGCATACGGGACCTTTTTGAAACGCTTCGCGCGTCGTCGCCCATTTGTTGAATCTATTCGTGCGATATTTATTATAAAATGGATTTACTAAGCCAAACACCTTCCCTGGAGCTCACTCAACGTATCACCCAAGTTTCATGGCAATCGGATGAATGGTATATGAACGCATACGGGACTTTGAAACGCTCTAACGTGCAGAGACAAAGAGTAGAATTCGACATCACTGCCACCTTTGGTATAAAACACAACTTTTCGCCACGGGCGGAGTGTATGTAATGGCGGTAGTTGCACAGATTGCGACCAGGTGGCTCTAACGTGCAGAGTCGAACCGTACAAAGACATCAGCTTTCACGAAGGCCAAGGCTAGTGGTTTCCATGACGACTGTTTTTGACTGTATATTGTGGTTCTAAAATTGTGTGTAAATTGTGGTTCTAAAATTGTGTTCATTCCACCAACCGGGTCGGATTGTGAATCTAAACCATACATGGACCCACACTAATATACATAGCAAATTCCATCAAAATCGGTTCAGTCGTTTAGGAGGAGTTCAGTCACATACACACGTGTCGAAGAATTATATATATAAAGATATATATACATATATATAAACTTTTGAACTGACAGTGGTTTTGGGGTCTGGGGGTTGTGAAACGCGAAGATATGTCGAAATTTTCCGGAAGTCGAAACATGGTACCCATTGCAATCGTTAGCTTTGTAATGAAATCTACATAAAAGGTATTATCAGAACCCTGAGAAAGTAATTCACTGCTGCTTTCCGTTGTCCTTAACATGGGGCTATAATGGCGTCCATCTTTGAGCACCTTCTATATGTTCTTTGTTGCTTTCTCTTAGCAAACATTGTCGTATTCCAGATTATTCCTGACGAAGGAAGACATGGTTTCTTTCGAAACGCGTCGAATTTTAATACAATAAAACACGGCATAAGCCCAAAATTCAACATTATGAAAAGTATTTTATAATTGGAGCTTAATTAACTTTGTTTTTCGTCATTTTATCCATATTTTAAACATTTTATTCTCTTATGGTGACGGTAACCTTCTTGTCATTTGGGGTCCATTTTTAGCCTATTTTCAATTTTGAAAAAATAGGCTTATGAGATCACCTTTTGTCCGTGTGTGTGTGCGTGTGTGTGTGTGTGTGTGATTCGTGTGTGTGTCCCCCCCTAATAAAATCGAAACGGCAGAAGCGATTTCAATGAAACTCGGGAAGTTCATAGCACTATTCCCGGCGACCTTGACCGTGCCCTTCAAATTTTGTTACGTCTCTCCAATCCAACATGGCGGCTGTGCGAAATATTTCACTAGCATTCAATATCTCCGAAACTATTACCGATATCGCCCTGAAATTGTGTACGGTGATAAAGGGTACTACTAGAAGTTCACCTATGAGACTTTCACAAACCTGGTGACTACAAAACCAACATGGCGGCCAAGCGAAGTTGAGATATTTAAATAGACTTTTCTCGCGATTTAACTATCTAAATGTAATGAAACTTGGTACAGCAAATGTTTATTCACATTGTAATGCACTGGAGTCTAATTTAGTTCAATTGTTTACATAACCTCAAAATGGCGGCTGTGCGAAATATTTCACTGACATTCTATATCTCCGAAACTATTACAGATATCACCCTGCAATTTTGTACAGTGATAAAGGGTACTGATACAGGTATACCTATGTATATTTCATAAACCTGTAAAGTACAAAACGAACATGGCGACCAAGCGAATTTAAAATATTTTAATAGGCTTTTCTCGTTATTTTACTCTCTGAGCGCAGTGAAATGTGGTACAGTAATTGATTTTGCAGATTGTAATGCACTGCCATCTAATTTAATTCAATTGCTTACATAACCTCAAGATGGCGGCTGTGCGAAATTTTAAAATTAAGTTTTAATTTCTTGTGTCGTAATCATGCGATCGAAGTGAAAGTTTGAATAATGAACCTAGGCAATAATTGTCCTTGAATGGTACATAACTCTATGGCCTATACACACAACACTCCTAAATGGTGAGCTCCCGAAATATTTAGACGGTTCTAAATATCTATGAATCTTTTACAGCAACCAAACTGAATTTTTTAATGTTCATAGAGACTATGAACATATGTTCACCTATAGGACTTTCAGGAACCTGGTGAGCACAAATCCAACATGGCGGCGACGCGAAGTATAAATATTTAAATGGACGTTTCTCGCGAATTAACTATCCGAGTGCCGTGAAACGTTGCACGTTAAATGCTTATACAAATGTTGATCCACTGGCATGTAATTTATTTCAATTGTTTGCATAATCACAAGATGGCTGGTGTGCGTACTTTTAAAATCTCGTTTTTACTTCTTGTGTTCTAATCATGCGATTGAAGTTTGAATACCACACGTACACAATAATCTTAATGTAATAGTACAAAAATAAAAATCCATCCTGGCGACCATATGAAATATTTAGACGGTTCTCAATATCTACGAATCTGTTACAGCAATTAAACTGAAATTTTGTATGTTGATAGAGACAATTAACATGAGAAGGATATATGAAAATAGGCTGTATAGTTCTTCACGGAACTACTTGTTATACTTGTGGTCACACTGTCCTTATGCAAGGTTTCGACACTGATGTGTAACTATGTAATGGTCTGTTACTCCTTCACGCAAAATTATATCTCCTGCAGAGATTTTGGTTGGTTCCTCAGTTTCGGGGCTGCGACAACGCAGTCATGTAACCCCGTGTACTTTGGGTGAGTGTAGAATCTGTCTGATAAACGGTGTGAATTGTGATGGCTGTATTAGTCTGTAATTCAGGTAAGGACTGCAGACGGTCAATTTCAAGCAGTTGTTCCTAATGTTGCTACCAGATACTACCATCAACGACACCTAGCTGTGAACTTGGCTACTAGATGCCACCGCAACCAGCAACTAGCAACGAACGTTGGAACTTCCCCTACAAAGGAAAGCATACTGAGGGAGTTTTAGGGCTCTTAGAAAATCCGACGACTTCGGCCGGCTTTGAACCCGCGACCTTGGGCAGAGAAGTTCAGCATGCTACCAGTTACGTCACCGAAGCCGCTTCACACTTACTCAGATGGAAACCTGAATCTGATCTCGTGCAAGTGCGTTGCTATGGCAACGTCTGATGGCTCATCCCTCATCAATTTAGTAGTGTTGCCATGGCAACCTCTGATAGCTCTTGGCATTTTCTTATAATTCCGAAATAATTTTTCTCATCCCTTGGCGTAATGGTGAGTCATATCAAAAATTCTTTCAGACAATAGTTTTAGGTAATTATTAGGGGAATATTGTCCATTTTGTACGGTTTTGATATTGTGCCTATTAAGAGAGATATGATTAATGTTTCCCGAAAACCCCACTTTTTCCCACCCCTTTGGCCAATGGTTGGTGCTATGAAAAAACTCTTCAAACATAAATTTTTGGGCTTTATCCGACACATAGTATGAACTTTGAACGGATTCGATATTTCACATATTAGGAGAGTTATAGCAATATTTCACTTTTTCGAAAAAAGCCCCCCATTTTCATACCCTTCGACCGATTTAGCCCAGTAACGAACTCGACCGAGATTTTATAGGTATACATATTCGGTAAAATAATCAAAGTGATTGGTGCAAAATTACGGCAGTTATCGTGTCCACAAGAAACTGATATATATACATAAATTATGTATAAACTTTTGAACTGACGGTGGTTTTGGGGTCTGGGGGGTGTGAAACTCGAAGATATGTCGAAATTTTCCGGAAGTCGAAACATGGTACCCATTGCAATAGTTAGGTTTCTAATGAAATCTATCTAATAGTTAGCTTTCTAATGAAATCTTCCTAATGGTATAAGATAGGAATTCTATTATTTAAATTAGTTTCCATGATGGTTCCGTATTGACGTACTAAATAGTTTTTAACAACAATTTTACTTCCGCCTTAGTCAATACATAAACGAAAGGAAATATAATCAGATTTGCTCCTGGTACATGTTTCAGGGATTAATTGCTTTTATCCTCTTCATCAGCCAAGATTAATATCTGAAGAAAGTTATAAAACAGCGTAGCACTCAAAAAACAAATGGCTATTTGCACCATATTAAGTCAAATAGCCATTTGCTTTCTTGAGTGCTACGCTATTTTTTAAGATTCTTCAGATATTATTCTTGGCTGATGAAGGGGATAAAAGCAATTAATCCATGAAACATGTACCAGGAGCAAATCTAATTATATTTCCTTTCGTTTATGTATTGATTAAGGCGGATGTATAATTGTTGTTAAAAACTATAAGATAGGAAGCCATATTTAAACAAATAGTTACTCCATGACCTACCAAGATCAAGAGTGAGTTGGTGTTTCTTTTTCTTTCTTTAGCGTATGGCTTTAGTGCCGGGAGTGTCCGAGGACTTGTTCGCCTCGCCAGTTTGTAGCTTCTTCTATGTGGACACCCATGGGGTGAGCTACAAGTACCGTCGCGTGTGGTGTGGTGTGTTGTCTGGGGAGGAAAGTTTGAGTGTAAGGACGAGGAGTTGGAAGATAGCGGCTGTGGCCTATAGTCAGGGACCTACCCCGCCATTTGCCTGGAAGGAAGATGGGAAACCACAGAAGACCATCTTCAAGGTTGCTAGCGGGGGGATTCAAACCTCCTCGCCTCCCGGATGTGAGCGACTGCCTGCAGCCACGCCGTAACGACCATGGCTAACTCACCCGGTAGTAAGTTGGTAATTATACTACAGAGGGCAGCCATCATCTACTTAGGAGGTTACCATCACCCTCATTAAAGTTCTTTGGTTGTTTACTAATTTCTATCACCACCCGAATGATACGAGTTGTAAAATGTTTCACCATACAGATGACAGAAATTTCATCAAATTCGAGTACAATTCAATGGTCATTCTGCATGGAATGTTCAGCCCCAGCAATCTTCTCTGGTTGGCAAAGACGCAAATGCCTACGATGTTCCTTGACCCTTGCTGTGATTCTCTTACATGTCTGGTCAATATATACGTAACCACAAGAACATGGAATCTCATATACTCCATCTCAGTAAAGACCAACAGAATCCTTGACTGATCGCAAGGGTTTGTCTACGGTGAAATTAGGCTTGAAAATGGTTTTGATATTGTGCTATTATAATTATATAATCAGCACTAAATTTGGTAAATGCTATAAATAATTGAATATTTATAAAGTAAACTGCCGATGTTATACAGTATATAAGTATTTCTCAACTCACAATGGCGAATGTGAGTAATTTAATTGAAAGGCTGCACTGCATTCCTATAAAGACATAGTGAGAAAAAAGAACATTGGTCACTACTAGGATAGACGACCATCTGGACGAAACCATTGGTCACTTCTAGGTTAGACCACTGTTTGGAGTAAGCAGTGTGTAATTTTTACGTGGAAAGTTTGGTAATAATTATGTTGATTCTTTGAAGGATATCAGTTAAGTTACTATCACCTATTTCTCTTAGTAGGCGGAGCTACATCACCATATGTTTTCTTTGAGACACAGCGTGTATTCTCAATATGAGGCTAATTCAAAATTTAACAAGACTATCAAAGACTATTCACGGATAACCGTTAAATTTAGTCTGGCATTTACAATTTTCTTCACAACTTTTTCTAGAATTGTATGCGTCAGGAAATTGCAGTGATTATGTTCTTCCAGTTCTTCAACAAGATTTCATCAATATTTCATGAGTCATGGAACGGCCGTACAGGTATTCACTCCTATAATTTACGTTTGGCATCGATGTCATCTAAGGGGAAGATTATCTCGCTGTTCCGCCCCTTAAATCAACAATAACTAACTAATGTTTTCACCTTCGAATTCCTTAAGACCAGAAGCGCATAGGAAGATAGTTGTTTGTAATGTGTTCTAAATTAAATGTATTCAAATGCCATTTGTACCGCTTATTTACTGTTGGCAATTCTCAAACCATCTAAAAGCACATAAATAAGATGGAGATCGTTTACACTAGTCTGAGAGGCGACCCCATTGTTGTATTACTTGTATGGGTGGTATCAATGTTGTTCAATAAAAGTACAAAATGTGATTTCAGGAATGATCACATCAAACACACCAGATTTCGTTGAAATTGGAAAGCTAATCAGAAGAACGTGTAATACGGTACGCACACGCTCGGCCAAAGGCTGATAATGTTAAACTGCTTCTTGCTAACTTTCAACGAGAAGATAGATTTGTACTTAGATCAAGCTACAGAACAAACGGTAGTCTCTTCTCCTTAGTTCGTAAAAGTTATATAATTTGTTGACAGTATGGCAACAGACAACAAACACTACAAGTCACATAAAGTTAGTTAGTTAGTTATTGTTGTTTTAAGGGGCGGAACAAGTCACATAAAGATAAGTAATTAATGTTGAAGTGCAGACTGCACTGATTGAATTTGGAAATAGGAAAAAAGTATTTGTAATTAAAAGTTTAATTCGCTTGTAACTCGGTTATTTTTGAAGGTCATTGTGCCTTCCAAGGCTATGAAATAAATCCTTTACTTTCAAGAATAATGAATTGCTGAGGGAAAGTACCATAACATGAACTGAAAGGAAATATACGATTATGAACCTTAATATGGAGAGAGAAAACTTATCACGCTTATAATAAATGTGCATCTTCATTTAACATAACACTACTTGGAAATTTTCATAGATCTCTTTATTAAAATGTTTTATTATTCACTTCAAACAAGAAACGTTTAATATATAAATCATAACGACGGTGTCAAAGCAATACCTCGAAACTGCTCTTCTTTTCCAATATTTTTCCTTACGATTTGTTACGCCTCCCAGCCATATGTCTATGTGCCGTCCAACAGAGCGAATCATGCTAAAATAATTTTCCTGCGTATAAGCCTAAACGAAAATTAACCTTAAACATGCCGTACGGTACTGTAAGAGTAGATAACTACACGGCAATGTACTTTTCTATAGTATAATGAATTTAAAGCTCATTTTAGCTTATTTTCATTTATGAACAAGATGTTCAGTAAAGAACATATAGCATACTTTCTCCTAAATGCATGGGTATTGTTATAACCCATTGGCTTTTTCAAGGAGTATAATTGAATGTTGGTTGTAGTAGCTTGTTGAAATATAACGTGCTAGACGGATATTAAACATGAATATGAGGTGCCCTTTGCTAGTGCTACCTCTGTAAAAAATTGCATTCATTTCGGTTTCACCGTGTTTGAATTGATATGGGGAATCAATTTGCACACATACATGGCCGCTATCTGCAAATCG
Organism: Meconema thalassinum; assembly: GCA_946902985.2. NCBI lineage: Eukaryota > Metazoa > Arthropoda > Insecta > Orthoptera > Tettigoniidae > Meconema > Meconema thalassinum. Next base: position 1,805,737,561 of record OX336388.2, on the reverse strand, counting down.
GGCTGATGACCTTGTAGTTCAGTCAAAAGATGCTTCCCTAAAAAGGTATAATGTTGCAATATTTGGTAGAGATCAAATGATTAGGTTGGTCGTAATTTGATTTAGGCTGTTGACACTTGGGTGGCCGCCATGCCGTGTCCGTCAAGATGGCGGCGATATAAAACATGATACTGAGGTGCCTTTTGCTAGTACTACCTCTGTATCAAATTTCGTTCCATTCGGTTTTACCGTGTTTAAATTGATAGGGGGAATCGATTTGCACACATGCATGGCCGCTATATGCAAACAATTGGACTGATGACCTTATAGCTTGGTTAAAGAACGCTTCTCACATAAAGGTATGTTGTTGCAAAATTTGGTAGAGATCAGATGATTAGGCTGGTCGTAATTTGATTTTAGCTTTTTACATTTGGGTGGCCTCCATTACGTTTCCTTCAAGATGGCGGCGATATAAAACATGATACTGAGATGCCCTTTGCTAGTGCTATCTCTGTACCTAATTTCGTTCATTTCGGATTCACCGTGTTTGGTCTGATGACCTTGTAGTTTGGTCAAAAGATTTTTTATACATAAAGGTATAATGTTGCAAAACTTGGTAATGATCACATGATTAGTTTGGTCGTAATTTGAAACAAGCTTTTAAGATTTGGGTGGCCGCGATTACGTTTTCGTCAAGATGGCGGCGATATAAAATATGACGCTAGTGCTACCTCTGTACCAAATTTCGTTCAATTCAGTATCACCGTGTTTGAATTGATAGGGGGAATCGATTTGCACACATATATGGCCACCATCCGCAAAGTATGTGGCTGATGACCTTGTAGTTTGGTCAAAAGATTTTTCAAATATAAAAGTATAATGTTCCAAATTTTGGTAGAGATCAGATGATAAAGTTGGTCGTAATTTGATTTAAGTTTTCAAAATGTGGGTGGCCGCTGTTACGTTTTCGTCAAGATGGCGGCGATATAAAACATGACACTGAGGTTTACCTTGCTATTGCTTCCTCTGTACCAAATTTCGTTCAATTCGATTTAACCGTGTTTGAATTGATAGGGGGAATCGATTTTCACACATACATGGCCGCCATCTGCAAACTATTGGGATGATGACCTTGTAGTTAAGTCAAAAGACGCTCGCCATGTAAATATATCTTGTTGAAAAATTTGGTAGAGATCGAATGATTAGGTTAGTCGTAATTTGATTTAAGTTTTGAACATTTGGGTGGCCGCCATTACGTTTCCGTCAAGATGGCAGCGATATAAAACATGACACTGAGATGCCCTCTGCTAGTTCTACCTCTGTACCAAATTTCGTTCAATTTGGTTTCACCGTGTTCGAATTGATAGGGGGGGTAGACATTCAGAGTACACACACTCTCTCTCACACACACACAGACACACAGACAGTCACTCAATTTTTGGCCCTGTGTAGATCTCATAAGTCGACTTTCATTTTTTGCAAAAATCGAAAGTAGGCTAAAAAATACGCTTATAAGATCACCTTTATCCGTGTGTCTGTGTGCGAGTGCGTATGTGTGTGATTTGTGTGTGTGTGTATCCCCCTAATAAAATCTAAACGGCTGGAGCGATTTCAATGAACCTCGGTAAGTTCATAGCACTATTCCGGGCGACCCCGACTGTGCCCTTCAAATTTTGTTACGTCTCACCAATCCACCATGGTGGCTGAGCGAAATATTTTACCAGCATTCAATATCTCCGAAACTATTATCGTTATCACCCTGGAATTTTGTACGGTGATAAAAGAAATTACTAGAATTTCACCTATGTGACTTTTGAAAACCTGGGAACTACAAAACCAACATGGCAGCCAAACGAAGTTGCGACTTTTAAATTCGACGTTTCTCGCGTTTTAACCAACCAAACGCAATTAATATTGGTACAGTATATGTTTATATACACTGTAATGCACCGACATCTAACTTCGTTCAATTGTTTACATAACCTCAGGATGGTGGCTGCGCGAAATATTTCACCGGCATTCTATATCTCTGAAACTATTACCGGTATCACCCTGAAATTTTGTACGGAGATAAAGGACAGTACGGGAAGTTCATCTATGAGATTTTCAAAAACCGGTTAACTACAAAACGAACATGGCGGCCAAGCGAATTTGAAAGTTTTAAATAGACTTTTCTCGCGATTTAATTATCCAAACGCAATGAAACTTGGTACAGCAAATGTTTATAGACATTTTAATATACTGGTATCTAATTTAGCTCAATTGTTTACATAACCTCAAGATGGCGGCTGTGCGTATTTTAATATTCAGGTTTTATTATTTGTGTCGTAATCATGCGATCAAAGTGAAAGTTTAAATAATGAACCTACGCAATAATTTTCCTTTAAAGGTACATGACTCTATGGCCTATACATATAACAATCCAACATGGCGACCATCCGAAATATTTGGACGGTTCTCAATATCTAAGAATCTATTACAGCAATCAAACTGATTTTTGTAATGTTCATAGGGGCTATGAACATAAGTTCACCTATAAGACTTTCAATAACCTGCTGATCACAAATCCAACATGGCGGCGACGCGAAATACAAATATTCACATGGATGTTTCACGCAATTTAACCACCCGAGTGCAGTGAAACTTGGTACAGTAAATCCTTGTACGAATGTTAATCCACTGGCATCTAATTTATTTCAATTGTTTCCATAACCACAAGATGGCAGCTGTGCGAAATTTTAAAATCTCGTTTTTACTTTTTGTGTCCTAATAATGCGATTGAAGTGTGAATACTACACGTACCCAATAATCTTCATGTAACAGTTCATAACTCTAAGACCTACATGTATAAAATTCCAACATGGCAACCATCCGCAATATTTAGTCGGTTCTCAATACCTACGAATCTATTACCGCAATCAAACTGAAATTTTGTTGTGTTGATAGTGGCAATTAACATAAGTAGGATGTATGAAAATAGGCTGTAGTTCTTGACGGAACTACTTGTTCATTATGCCCCTCCACAGAAAAATGAAACCCATGTAAATTGTTCTGTTGGACGGCACATCCCCATACGATTGGAGGCGTGGCCAATCGTAAGGGCAATATTGGAAATGAAGAGCATTGTCAGAAAGGAGGTGTTGCATTGACACCGTCGATTTGGAAGATGCTCTATCATTATATCGAGACCAAGGGAATGTTCATTGAAGTACAAATGAAAGTGAAAAATATTGAAATAATGTTGAAAATTGAGATCAGGGATGTACAGTAGTAGCATGACAGAGTGACCATTAATGGAAATTGTATCACGAAGGCAATGCTCACGTTTTCATGCTACTTATCATAACGTACTCATCAAACTCTCATTCCTTTAGGGTTAGAATTCAGGAAGAAATGATCCCGCTGTGTTTCCCTTTCAAAAGCAATCATCATTATCATTCTAGCCACGGTGGGTGAGTGGTTATCATGTCGGATTACTAACCCCAAGCTTGCAGGTTCGCTCCTGGCCCTGGTAAGTGGTTTTTTTTTTTGAAAGGCGGCAAAAGTTACGACACGTATGTCATACGATGTTGGCATGTCAAAGAACCCATTTGAATTCAGTAGGCCGTGTTCATAATGGCAAAATTAATCTCGAGATTTTCCGCCATCACAAAGTTCCTCATTTCTCTACTAGAAAGCGCTATAGTATCAAGGAGCTTAGATATCTAACTTCCTTAACTTTCATAGTATTTCAAGGAACAACAAATTTCGACATGCAAGCTGCCCTCTGGGTGTCAAATAACAAAGCTTGCACCCGGCATCCGAGGCCATACGATATTATTAATATTATCATTATCATTACGAGAGGGCTGTTCTTTTCTTTAAACTTCCAATGATCCATTAAGGAAAGATAGGTGTATATAGGAAAACAAGTTTATTGTCGAACGTAATGTGCAAACATAGTTCTTTTTAACACATATACCGCAAAAATTAAGGCATTTGTCAAATTAGTGGACGAGCTTCCCTATCTCCTCTTCATAGAATGCTCTCGCCTGTAAGTTAACTTAATGTTGTTTTATGCTCGTTATTAATCTGGAACCTGTACCCTCCTAGCCAGTTCAGGGAAGGAGTGTAAGTCATTCGGCGCTAAGTTAGGGCTATATACCGGATGTTAAATAACTTCCACTGAAATTGATGAAGCAGCACTATGAGGACGGGAGTTGCCATTAAAGAGAAAAACTCTTCCATTGCACTATTACCTTCTTTTGCACACTACGCAACTTGTACTTGGCGGGACAATCACCCGTGTGAACTCATCTTAAGGTATTCAAGAAATTGTCATAATATTAAACCAAACTTTTTGAAACACTTTTAGTACATAACTAGAATGTAAAGAATGGCAGTTATGCCATTATATTAAGCATGTTGTTCGTCTATGCGGATTTGACTGTGGACTCTTTGACCGGCCCCGAGTGTCACTTGCTGCTGTTCTATATTTATTATACAGAGAGTTTAGTTTGTATGTAACGGAGACCCTCACTTGCCCGCTCGCCTGCGTTGCGCGCCTGTCTCCCGCCAGGCACTTTGCCGTTATGCGGCGTTGGCGCGGCACTGAGTCATTGAGTATAGGAATTTGTACTTAAATTTGTACTTCAATGTGATCCTTGACCAATTTTTTGACGAACTAACTTACGGAGAGCGATTGTCAAATTACTTTCAATAAGATTCTGCCACTGCTCACACTGCCGAAGCATCAATGACAGAATTGCGTCGCATTTCCGGTACGAGGATTATAAGTCAGAACGTGTGGCCCCGGCGAAGCCCAGACTTATCACCATGTGACTTTTATTTGTGGGGGACGCTTAAAAATAGAGTGTATGCGAGAAACCCTCACACTGTAAATGAGCTTAAAGACTATATTACAGCTGAAATACAGTCAATCGGTGCTGAGGAACTTCAGAGAGTAAATGCCAGTTTCATAAAAAGGTGCCAGCGATGTGTAGCAGTGAATGGCGAACATTTTCAGCACCAGCTCTGAACTAGGTAAGTACAAATTCCTATACTCAATGACTCAGTGCCGCGAAGGCGCCGCATAACGGCAAAGTGCGTGGCGGGAGACAGGCTCGCGCCACGGGCAAGCGAGCAAGGGAGGGTCTCCCTTACATACAAACTAAACTCTCTGTATAATGAGTCACCACAATATATTTAAATCAAACAGTTAACACATCTGAATAACAAACATAAGGCTACAACAGATACCACAATAACACAGTTTGTCAGTCAAATTCCAAACATACCCAAGTTCATGGGGCATAAAAGACCCCGATACTCAAGCCCCTACTTGAAACAACAATGAGGTGAACAGAGCGCGAGTCTGTGGGACATAGTTGAACGGCACAGTTGGCGAGTTTATTTATTTAATCGTGTCCGATAACATATATCATTGAACAATCAAAACAATTACATTTGGTACTATTGCATGGTTATTTAAATACTCTGCTATACTACACACACACGCATACGCATACTCAATTTAACACAGTGAGACCGGTATTATTTATTTATTTAGCGGATGGCAACTATAGAGCAACTAATATACACAGTTTACAAATACAAAAAATCTACAAGTTAATGTCAAGTTTTTAATCCAATGAAGGGCTGAAGCCGTCACTTCAAAGAAATTTTCCGGACTTCCAGAATAAGCTCGTCTGCTGCAGCATGTTACAATGTGTTGGATGGTCTGATGTTCACTGCCACAGTCACATTGGGAAGATGCCGCCAATCCCCATAGGAGGAGGTTCTCTGCACAAATGCCATGGTTTGTACGGAGTCTGTTAAGTGTCTTCCAAACAAGTCACGGTAGTTTCATGCCAACTGGCTGTGTACCTGGTCTAACGAAAGCCTGGTAGTCCTCATGTGCAGCACTAGTCCACATTCCTGACCATTTCGTGTTCATTGCTTGCAACGATTCTACCAGTATGATGGGCAGCCGTCTGGTTTTTAATCGGCTCTTTCTAAGTACAGGTACATCAGAGTGGATTGGAAGCTGAGGATTGATAATTTTTATATTCATTTAGGTGGGCGTTCTGTCTCCGCAGTTTTGGTGGGGCTATGTGACTTAGAGGCGGCAGCCAGTGATGAGCAGTAGACTTCATGCACCCTGTTATTGTTCTCATGGCCACATTTAGCTGGACATAGATTTCACCCACATGTGGGCTGTTTAGCCATACTGGAGCACAGTATTCAGCAGCAGAGTAGACGAGTCCTAAGGAAGAACATCGTAGTGTTGTAGCTGTTGCACCCATGAGGTTCCGCACAACTTCTGCATGATATTATTTCGCAATCTCAGCTTTGCTGCGGTGTTTTCTACATTACTTTTGTATGATAGAGTTCTATCCAGAGTCATGCCCAAATATTTCGGAAAAATTTGATGATAAAGAGCCTGGCCATTATAGTTGACATTTAACTTTGCATCAGCCATTCTATTATTAAGATGAAAGCAGCTAACGTCAGTCTTCGTTGGGTTTGGTGTTAATCTCCACTTTTTAAAGTATTCATGCATTGTCGTAAAATCAGTAGAAAGTACCGCTTCCAGCTTCAAGACTTTTATGTTGTGTGACCAAAGCCAGATCATCTGCATAAATGAACTTCCTTGCTACTGTTACAGGGAGGTCAGAAGTCTATAAGTTAAAACAGCGCTGGAGCCAAAACAGAACCTTGAGGAAGACCATTATTAAGTTTCTTCTGCCTGCTTAAATGATTACCGAGACCACTCGAAAGTATCTCTCAGACAGCAAGCTATTTATAAGTCTAATCATGGTTTGGCAGGGTATAATATTTACTAATTTGTATAGGACTCCCTCTTTCCACACCGTATCATAGTCAGCTAGCTGTTAGGTCAACAAAGGCCGCGGAAGTTAGGCGTTGTTGGAACCCAGCTTCTATATGCGTAAGAGATCTGTGCAGCTTGTATTATGCCTAAACCCTGCTTGCTCAATGGAAGTGTGGGGCGTGGTGGCTCAGCGGTCTAGCTGTATGCCTCTCACCAAGGCGGTCCGGGTTCGATTCCCAGTCAATGCATGTGAGATTGTCGAAGTGAAATGCCATGTCTGTGGTTCGGATTCCACGTAAAAAGGAGGTCCCGTGGCTCATAATAACAAGATTCACGGTCACGTAAAAACTACAATCTTCCTTCCTTCAATGGAAGTGACTTCATGGATATTTGGACCAATTGTGTTACGGATGAGTCTTTCTAAAAGCTTGTAACAGCAGCAGCTCAGGAGTGCAATTGGACGGTAACTAGTAGCTCTATTCGCTGGTTTACCTGGTTTCAGTATACGTATGATTTTTGTTCTTTTGGAGGCTTTTGGTAGATTGTCCGATAGCTTGTTTGTAAGCCATTTAAGAGTGTTAATTCTGCAGTTGATCAAAACTTCTGGGTGTATTCCATCAAATCCTGGGGCTGTGCCTGCCTTAATATCTTTGATGGCTGCACTAACCGCATCTAGGGTGAATTCTCTGGAGTACGCTGATCTCCTTGGTATCTTCTTTTTAAGAATGTTAAGTTCTTTCTTGACCATTCTAGTATGTGCTTTAAATGAGGGTGCTCTAGCGAGTGAAGTTATTCTGTTTGCAATTTGATCTGGTGTTACTACAGGACTTTTGTAGATAGGTGGTCGACTCCCTACTAATTTCTAATGCCTCTCTGCTTGACCTCTTAAAATCTAAACCCTCCGTTTGTCATTCCCAGCATTCTTTGAGAGCTTCATCAAGACGTTTTAACAATTCCTTGGGCAGTTGCACAGTCACAGGTGGTTAATTAGGACTGATATAGTTCTTCACAATCATTACTTCAGCCTGGAATGTATTCCTTCCGGAATCCTCTGGGCATGCATTTTTTTACAGTCGTAAGAACTGCTCCAACGAATCTGTCATAATTTTCACTTATTGGAGCAATCCATCTAATCACTTTATCCAGATCTTTGGAGAATTTAGACCAGTCATCTTTCCTGAAATTCCATCTATGTCTGGGGATGGATCTAATTATAGGTATTTGAATTCTAACATCAGAATTATTGGTCGATGTTGGCTGTTTGGAAAGCCTTCAGGGGCCATCCTCACTGTATTGAGTGGTTGTCCTTGGGAATCTTGTGTTACAAAACATAGATCAGGATTGTACTCCTTCTTCCAGGCTGCATATTTAAAAGTCCCCTTGTCTTTTGAATCAGATATTAGGCTCAGCGTGTTGTTTTCGGCCCGATTTACAAGATATCACCATTTTCGCCATCACTATTATATTTCCAAATAGTGTGATGACTGTTGAAATCGCCAATATATATGCAAGGATGTGCGAAAATAGGAAGAACCTGAGCTGGCCAGTTTTCTGATGGAGGTTTATAGACATTTATTATAGTGATGTCCGCGACTTTAAATGTGATATTCTCAATGTTTTGTACAACGTCGGCAGATATCAAATGCATATTTTCAATGTTAGAGCGTATATAAGTAGCACAGTCATAGGATTGATGATATGTACTGTAGCTCTTAAGATTTCATAAGTTCTCCTCATCACCTACATGTGTTTCCTGGATCACTGCTACATCCACACGATTATCAAGTAACAAACGAGAAATGTGTTGGGATTTAGATCGGCTTAGTCCTTCAACGTTGAGTTGTAAAATACGAATGCTATGACCCAGATGTGAGACCAGTATTTTGCTAATTTGCAAACTTCAAGTGTTCCGTCCAGCAGACTCTGTGGAGAATATGTAATTGGACATAACTTGCAAACGAGGAGGTGGTTCATAGTTGACGAGTACAACACTGATATTCAGATAGTAGTCTTGATATAAACCATCAACCATAAATAAAGCAAACAATTCTTATATCTGCTAAGGTATATGAAATAAACTGGTTATTATGTACGTATAATTTCCAGTTATTATAATACTATATAATCACCACTAAATTTTGTAAATGTGACCAATTACTGAATATTTATTACATTTACAGTAGAGTTTATATACTTACCAACTCGTAATGTCAAATGTGAATAATTTAATTGAAAATTTTCACTGACTATTCTTAAGCCTTAGTGAGAATAAACCATTGGCTGCTACTAGGTTAGACCAATGTGTGGGCGAAAATTACTGCTTGTAGTATAAGCAAGGGGATCTGGGGCGTGATCCCCAGTTTAAGTTTATATTTGTATGTAAAACTTCATTAACACTTAGAATTTAACATGTCAAATTCACTTTTATCACATTCCCCATTACGTGTTGGAAATTATATTCGTTCACCTGTTAGTTTGATAAATATTCAATAACTCATCTCATTTACCACATTTAATGGTTTATATATATAATAATCGGCAATTATACATAATTACCCGATTAATCACGTTTACTGATACATATCTACAGCAACGGTTGCGGACATTGACATGCTGTCATCAAGGAATGGTGTTCAAGTGTTCAGTTATTTCCTTGTAAATATTCTTGATCTAATTGTAAAAGACATTTCCACAGACAGAGACTGCAATGAAAAGTGAATATGGTTAAAGCATCATTGGTATTGGTGTACCCTCCTGCTGTATTCATAATCAAAGACCCCCAACGGCAATATTCTAAAGAAAATAAGAAGAATATATATTAAACATGGCATCTTTCCAAAGAAATGGAATATCTCATGAACAAATAATGAATATCCGGTAAAGATCCTTCAGTGATGGTTCCTTCGCTCAGTCAGTGGGCTATGGAGAAATGTTGTAGCGTAATTTGAAACTCAAGGCACGATTGTAGCAAGCCTACCAATAAACAACCGAATCAAAGCGTCTGAATCGTTTATTCCAGCATCGGCAGCGTGGCTTGAAAATGTATTCCTGCCTTTACGTTGCGCAGTACACACAAACAACGAAGTAATTCAACCTCTGATGTTACTTCTCTTATATTCAGAATATTTTCCCTCCTTCTTCGTGATTTTCCATATATTTTAATGCTGAAGCCAGATATTAAAGCGAAGTTTAACTTCTTTTCAATTGCAGAGAGCAGAAATCAATAAGGAAGGGGGGTTGGGTAGTGGGCTGGCCGCCAAGACTCTTGTCCACAGGTGTTCGCTCACCAAGTTCTAATGCAGTGGGAGAGGAAGTAATTCGTTTGGCGCACATTGTGGGTCTATCTCAATTGTAGTGCAGTGACAAGTCATCTTCAAGCTTTGTGCACCAGCATGAAAAGTTTTATCATGTAATGGAAGTTCATTTTCTTGTTTAGAAGTAAACTTTGTAACTTAAGTGTATTACATAAACGGAAATACATTAAAGAGTTTTGTGCTGATGTAACATGTGGTGAATTTTGTTTTACGGGGAACTTTCGTAAAGTAGAGTAATGCATTACTTTACTTTTGTTTACTCTCCCACTTGGTGAAACAATGGTACTGTGCGATACAAGAGTGACTACAACACTTTTATGAGGAGGTAGAAGGACGTTTCCTTCTGCATCGTTGCTTCTACCATTATCGCATTACCTGACAGACACAGCAGTTGCCCATGGAGTGCTATGTTTCCAGGATATTAGAACATCAAATATATTGCATAATATTATGATGTTATGCATCCGAAGAACGACCTTATGACAAGAGATGGTGTTCCATTATAGAAATGGACGAATATTGAAATTTACAATATATCTCTGCATTTAGTCTCAGATGATAGTCGTCCAATAAATGTTGAAGTGGGTCGAGGAATTTATCTTCGCACTTTATTTCGTTATTTGGATCCTATTTCACATTCGTGGAAGAATATTTATTTATTTATTTGTTTATTTATTTATTTATTTATTTATTTATTCATTTATTTATTTATTTGTCATGCCGTAGTTTATGCTAAGGAGCTTCCTCTGAACCAAGGTTACATGAACATAAACGTAAACGAAAATTATTAACATATATTTTATAAGAGGGAAATATTATTATTATTATTATTATTATTAACAATAATGGCAATAGCCATCAGTGACGAGGATATAACGATAACTTCAAAAAACACCACAAACTGATCAGTTGCCAGTTTAGATTTTGTTCATAATTTCTAGTTGGAAAAAATCAAAACTGTTTACACTGCTCCAGCAAAATACTTCAACATCTGTCCAAAATCGGATATTTCTTTTCCTAAAGGATCTATAACTCCGCAACAACTGACCCTTACTTCCTTCTACAAGGTGCTGACTTCCATATTTGATAGTGAAATTCAGTCTCATCTCTCTGGGTAAATTATAATGACACACGATACTGCAATTGCAAAGAGTTCAATGAGCAGGAAATGAATTAGAAAGTGAAGGAAAAGAAGATTGTCATGTTTTAGGAGCTTGTTATTAACAATCCGGCGGTCACGCTCGAAAATGTAACGCCAGTAATCTCATGGATTACTATTGTAGAATTGTAGAATATTAATTTTGACACAACGATAACTTAATTAATATTCTTAGGAGCCTCCGTGGCTTAGGCGGCAGCAGGCCGGCCTCTCACCGCTGGGTCCGTGGTTCAAATCCCGGTCACTCCATGTGAGATCTGTGCTGGACAAAACGGAGGCAGACAGGTTTTTCTCCGGGTACTCCGGTTTTCCCTGTCAAAATTTCATTCCAGCAACACTCTCCACTATCATTTCATTTCATCTGTCATTCATTTAATCATTGCCCCAGAGGAGTGCGTCAGGCCTCGGCAGCCGGCACAGTCCATATCCTCACCGCTAGATGGGGGCTTCATTCATTCCATTCCTGACCCGGTCGGAGACTGGAAGCAGGCTGTGGATTTTCATTTCAATTGAACTTTCGGCTGAAGAAGGCTTCATTGTCAAGCTTAAATATGTAAAACAATTGAATAATTTAATAGATGTTCAACAATATTGAATAGTTTTTTCTTAATTTGTATTGATTGGCGTAATATTGTTAGGATTTTTGTTTTGTGAACAAAAACGTAGATAATCTAGAAGGAAGGTGTGATTTGAGCTCAGGTATAACAGGCTTGTCTATGGAAATTGAGCACTGCAATAGCTGATGAGAAATAACTTACAGTATAGGTTGTTGATGTAAATCAAAAGTGTGACGCATGAGTGGAAGTGAGGCAAATTTAACACAAACGGGGCTGTTGATCAAGATCTCCTAAACCCACAAAATAAATTGACGGCAATCTATTCACATGTCTTGTCCCTAGTAAACCTCTTATCACTCGTTCGTTTATTGAATCATTACCTCCGATCGCTCAACTCATAATCCCCTTTCATCTGTCAATAGGGTTTCTCTTCTTTGAACTATTCCTGTCTCTTACAATTTTTACCGACCTGTTGTTGAAATAACGCCTCAAACTTTCCATCTCACTGTATTTGGTATATTGCCCAGTAGTATCTCTTTTCTTCTTGTATATAATATTACAATACATCCGCTTCATCGCCTGATATTACCTCAACGAGGAGTTTCAAAGTTTTCTTATGAACGCAGCCATAATAAAAAGTAAAAGGTGAAGCTCGGAATATTATTCTGACAATGGAAGTTCTAATTTTGGTCCCAGTTCTCCTAAGATACTTCACAGTTTGTTGGGAAGCTTACTTTAACTTTCATCCCACGCCAGGTAGCAGTCCACTGTGCGTGACCAGTTTACTGTGGCTTGATACATGAGCTCGATACAGTGATTAAGACTCGCATTGACTAAAATGTACGAAATACATTCACAATTCTTTTGTTTATTCTACCATAATGTTGATCCCACTAGTTGCCTGAAATCCTCTTCGAACATATCCATTCCTCTTTCATTTGAGCTGAAGTGCCTGAGGTGTTTCATTCGCAAGCTCATTTGTCGGTCCAGTGAGCGGAGTAACATGGCCCTAGGAGAGGAGAGCACATAAACATTTTAATAAGTACTCTATTGCAGGAACTAACATTCCATGCTTTCAAAACACAAGGTTCAAATGTTAACCCTCCGTTGGTCGCGTGGATTACTATTGTAATCTAGGTACATTTGTTCCATATCTGCGTTAGACAACTCTTATATCAATACAAAATCAAGAATTCTGTTCAAAGTTTTGAATATCTATTCAATCGTTGGTAGCCTACATGTTTCCACCTTTCATTGAGATCTTCATCAGCCAAATTGCTCATATCGAATTCTTTAATAGTAGGTACATTATGCAACGAGCCTATTGCTCGTTTTATAATCTCCATACGAGTGCCTTAATTACCATTATAGGCGAGTTGCATTCGACTGTTTATGTTCGACGTTAATTATAACTAATTTATGTTCGAACATAAATATTTATAAATATCTGTTGAGATTTCGCCAGTATTATGTACTGAACAGAGCGCATGGCCTCCTGAAATACCCCACTATGACACTAGAAGCCACGCTTGCCACGGAGGTTGTGTGGTTATAGTGTCGGACTACGAACCCCAAGCTTGCAGGTTCGATCCTGGCCATGGTAAGTGATTTTTGAAAGGCGACAAAAATCACGATACTCATGTCATACGTTGTTGGCATGTTAAAGAACCCATTTGAATTCAGTAGGCCGTGTTCTTAGTGGCAAAATTAATCTCGGGATTTTCCGCCAACACAAAGTTCCTTATTTCTCTACTAGAAAGCGGTATAGCGTCAAGAAGCTTAGATATCTAACCTCCTTGACATTCATAGCGCTCCAAGGAGCATTAAATTCGACACGCAAGCTGCCCTCTGGGTGTCAATTAACAAAGCTTGCACCCGAGGCCATACGATATTGTTATTATTACTAGAAGCTACACAGTGAAATTTAAAATAGAAGGTCGTGGAAGTCAGCGCAGGTGCGATGCTGTCCTTACCTAATTGGTCACACAACTGTTTCTTGAGTTCTGATTGGTGGGAGGGACTGTTTCATAATGAACAAGTAGTTCCGTGAAGAACTATACAGCCTATTTCCACATATCCTACTTATATTAACTGCCACTATCAATATACATAATTTCAGTTTGATTGCTGTAATAGATTCGTAGATATTGAGTACCGACTAAATATTTCGGATGGTCGCCATGTTGGATTTTATATATGTCGGTCCTAGAGTTATGTAATGTTACATGAAGATTATTGTGTACTTGTAGCATTCAAACTTCAATCGCATGATTAGGACACAAGAAGTAACGAGGAGATTTTAAAATTTCGCACAGCTGCCATCTTGTGGTTATGGAAACAATTGAAATAAATTAGATGCCAGTGGATTAACATTCGTAAAAGGATTTACTGTACCAAGTTTCACTGCACTCGGATGGTTAAATTGCGAGAAACGTCCATGTGAATATTTATACTTCGCGTCGCCGCCATGCTGGATTTGTGATCACCAGGTGAGCTTAAGTTCATAGCCCCTATGAACATAAAAAAAAATCAGTTTGATTGCTATAATAGATTCGTATATATTCAGAGTCGTCTGAATATTTCAGATGGTCGCCATGTTCGATTGTTAAATGTATAGGCCATAGAGACATGTACCATTAAAGGAAAATTATTGCGTAGGTTCATTATTCAAACTTTCACTTCGATTGCTTGATTACGACACAAGAAATAAAAACTTAATTTTTAATTCGCACAGCCGCCATCTTGAGGTTATGTAAAGAATTGAACGAAGTTAGATGTTAGTGCATTACAATGTGTATAAGCATATGCTGTACAATGTTTCATTGCGGTTGGTTGGTTGGTTAAATCACGAGAAACGTCTATTTAAATTCGCAAATTCGCTTGGCCGCCATGTTCGTTTTGTAGTTAACCGCTTTTTGAAGGTCTTATAGATGAACTTCCAGTAGTGCCCTTTATCTCCGTACAAAATATCAGGGTGATACAGCTAATAGTTTCAGAGATATAGAATGCCGGTGAAATATTTCGCACATCCACCATCTTGTGTTTATGTAAACAATTGAACCAAGTTAGATGTCGGTGCATTACAATGTGTATAAACATATACTGTACCAAGTTTCATTGCGTTTGGTTTGTAAAATCGCGAGAAACGTCTATTTAAAAGTCGCAAATTCGCGTGGCCGCCATGTTGGTTTTGTAGTTACCAGTTTTTCAAAAGTCACATAGGTGAACTTCTAGTAGTTCCCTTTATCAACGTAATAAATTCCAGGATGATGTCGGTAATAGTTTCGGAGATATTGAATGCTGGTGAAATATTTCGCACAGCCGCCATGTTGGATTGGTGAGACGTAACAAAATCTGAAGGCCACGGTCGAGGTCGCCTGGAATAGTGCTATGAACTTACCGAGTTTCATTGAAATCGCTCCAGCCGTTTAGAATTTATTAGGGGGGGGGGGGACACACAAACACCTCACACACACGCACACACACACACACGGACAAAAGGTGATCTCATAAGCCTATTTTTTTTAATGGAAAATAGGCTAAAAATAGTGTTATAATGACCCTCATTATGATACAGGTTTCTGACATATAATATCTACATTTCGACATCGTCGAACATAAACTCTTTCCACAATTATTCATAGAACGAAATGGATATCCTTTCAATTTTCATTTTAATAAACGTTCCCTAATCATAAATTCTACGAGTGCTGGTTTAGTGATTAAGTATTTCACCAACAAATATTTGCAAGCTGGAGCATCTAAAACTGTGCCACTGAAGATTGAAGGCTGTAGTTTTACGAGGTCGTTAATTTCGCAATGATGAGCTACGGGACCTCATATTTACGTGGGACCGAACCACAGGACGTGACATTTCACTACGAAAATCCCACATGCATTGGCCTGGAATCGAAACCGGTCCACCTTGGTTAAAGGCCAACAGCTTGACCGCTGAGTCACCACGCCCCCTTCATTGAAGATTGCGAGGCTTGACGACACGACGGTCATCTCAACATTTATGGTTAATGCACGTGGGATCATAAAGATCAAATAACTTCCAACAATTTTATAAAGATGAGATGCGATAAATTCTATGTGGCGAATGGTTTTTACGGCTGGATGCCCTTCCTGACGCCAACCTCATGAGAGGAGTAATTGAGAGATGAAATGAATGAAGATGAATGAGTTCCAACTTTGGCTACCAGACGCCACTATCACTGACACCCAGCGGCAAACGTTGGAACTTGATAGAGCGTTTGTAACCAAATAACCTACGAATTTAGCTACACACTAACAAATTGTTTTTCATGCCATAAATCTATGGCATAGACCCGCCTGCTTTACTCACCCTCCGAAGGAAGGCATGCTGAAGGATTTTTAACGCTCTTAAATATCCGACGACTTCGGCCCACGATCTTGGGCATAGCAGTTCAGCATGCTACCGACTACGCACCGAAGCCGCTTATATAAGTACTCTGGTGTTAAGTTAAGTAAGCTACTAATACGTCTTTCTCCTCAATCGCTAATGTACAGTGAGTCCGGGAATGTTCTCCGCAGTGCCTACATGCGTCTGCAAGAACTAGCTACAGCAGTTACGTTGGTAGCACGGCTGCCGCTTGCATCATAACAAATAAACAGTAAACTTTGTACTCACCACAGCCATTCATAACAGATGCTGGAAACATTCACAGTACATCACTCTTTTTCCGTAATCAGTTTGTTCTAATTCATGAACCACGGTAACTTTATAAGGGAACAACTGAAGCTTGTCTCTTACAGCTGTATGTGCTGTCGACTTAGAGATTCCTATTTGTTGAGCTAATTTTCGTGTTGATTTACTTGGACTAAGCACTATCATATCGGAGATTTCATCAAGTTTTTGTCTGTTCAAAGTGTAGGCCTGCCTGTTCCCGGTACATCGTGAACTGAGCCTGTCACACGAAATTTATTTACCAAATCCCGAACGGTATCACGGTTTGGACACTTTGAATTACGAAACCGCGCCTGAAATCTTAATTTTACATTTTCTGTAAACCAATCGCCTTCGTGAAAAATGTATTCCACCAAAAGAAACTCTCTCTTCAGTAGTAAACATTACCGCCTGTATACTGTGCACTCTTCCAATAATCTATCTGAACGCTCGCATACTGCAATACACACTGAAGACATACAGGCTCGCTCACTTATCGTAATACACACTGACAGCCCACACGCGGGAGTCCCCTTCCAAGGACACAGTGCAGCCAACTAAACTTATGACTCAACCTCTTGCAGCTGCATGTACCTACTGCGGAGAACATTCTCGGATGCCCTGTATAAGAATGCGAGTAGAAGTACGGATGGTCCTCCCCGTTGTGCTCTTGACGGTCACCGCGGAGGTCCTGGTTGAATTCCCGTCTCTGCCAAGAAATGTAATTCTGGTCTAAGGGCTTGAACGGGGTACACTCAGCCTCATGAAGCAAAGCCGAGAAGAGATTGGTTCGATTCCTACCACAGCCAACCCTGAAATGTTTGTTCGTGGTTTCTCACTTGTACTCCAGCCAAATGCCGGGATGGTAGTTAACTTAAGGCCACGGCTGCTTCCTGCCCAAATCCTAACTCAATTATAAACACACACATAGGTACAGACATCACAGTGCCCATCAGACAAATTACACTGGGCTACATGACCACCATGTCACAAAGTCCCCAAAGAATCAACAACAATGGAAGTACAGAAGCTCTATTTATTGGTGTATAATTTAAACAGAAGCTCGTTCTTCTTAAATGGAGATGTCCCTTGTTTGCCAAGAACTTCCATGAACTTGCATGACGTCTTATAAGCACAACTCCACCATTCTTATTGTGAGTCTACAGGTGGCATACAACTTCCAGATGACTTGAAACTTAGAAGTGGAACATCTGCGGAAACGAAAAGGAGAAGAAAGAATAAGTGATGAAGTCTCGGGTAAAGGAAAAGAAGTTCGGCGGGTGGGATAACAACAAGGAACTGTTATAATATCGGAGAACCGATTCTCGGAAACTGGAAACAATGCGGTTATCTAACAGGAGATAGAATATGGCCCTTGTGACTCCGATTGCTTGGTTCAATTTACTATCAATATTAAAGAAAGGAACTGGGTGGGATAAACTATTGTTGCTGGTAATTGGTTTTAAGGGATACCTTGGTTATCAGCCTCGTGTGCATGTCTGTGTATTCCATTTGTCTGATAGCCTGTGCTTCAGTGGTGACGTTAGTAGTGTGTGTAACAGTTAGTTATTGTTATTTTAAGGGGCAGAACAGGTAGGTCATCTGCCACTTAAGTGTGAGTAATTGTAATTATTTAGGTTGGACAAAATGAAAATCCACAGCCTGCTTCCAGTCTCCGACCGGGTCAGAAATGGAATGAATGAAGCCCCCATCTAGCGGCGAGGATATGGACCGTGCCGGCTGCCGAGGCCTGATGCACTCCTCTGGGGCAATGATTAAATGAATGACACATGAAATGAAATGATAGTGGAGAGCGGAGAATGTTGTTGGAATTAAATGTTGACAGGGAAAGCCGGAGTACCCGGAGAAAAGCCTGTCTGCCTCCGTTTTGTCCAGCACAGATCTCACATGGAGTGACCGGGATTTCAACCACGGATCCAGCGGTGAGAGGCCGGCGTGCTGCCGCCTAAGCCACGAAGGCTTTATTTAGGTTGGGAAAGGGGTAATTTCTCCAGAATATGAAATGAGGTAATATCCCAGCAGTTTCCTGCAGAGGGTGTGAAATTAACCGGGAATAAGCCACACTCAGAATACCCAATGTCACCACCAAGATTCGAACCTCTAATCTCCGGACTTGCTGCAGCTATTAATATCTATCTTGATGATACCTAATTAAAATATCGATGAATAGGTGAAATAGATTTATTCTACCAAGTCAATGATATATTGAAACTAAATGACATAATTATACCGGGTGTATCAGCTGCCCCTAATAATAATGCTTTATCCAGCCCAACTAACGCATGTTGTCAGGAAGATCGGATATTTCTCTGCTTGCATCCCGTAAGGTACCAATGCACTACAAGCATATCCTGCAATCTATACTAAACACTATTATTTTTCCCTTGTAGTAATCTGTAGTCACATCGGTTAACTTGTAACCATCCTCAGCTAAAATTAAAATTAAAAGTATTAAAATAATAGCATTAATTTTAATTAAATTTTAGCTGAGGATGGTTACAAGTTAACCGAAACTAGTACTATGTATGTCATTTAGTTTCAGTATACTATAGACTTAGGTGGAATACATCTGTCTTACCTATTCATAGGTATGTCTAGCCCTTATTATTCCCGTCGGGTATGATATGCGATAAAATCTATGTGGTGGGTGGTTTTTACAACCGGATGCCCTTCCTGACACAACCCTTATGAGAGGAGTTAATGAGGGATGAAATGAATGAAACTGGGCAAGAATGTGGAAGTTAAGCAGCCATGGCCTATCGGATGGTTCCGATAGAGTTGAAAATGGGGAATCCACGGAAAACCATTGCAAGGACGGGTAACGGTGGGGCATGAACCTACGTCTATCGAGTCAGCAGATATCTTAGCCCTATGGCCAATCGCTGCGCGTTATCGAGCGTAGCTACCGCTGTGATGGAAGGAATAAAACGAGAAAGAAATGCAAGTAATAGACACTTGTGAACGAGCTCATTCACATGGCTTAAAAATAAATTTATGTCACCCTAGTCGTTGATCTATCAATGGCTTAGTAATGTTATGAGGAACTGAAGCATGAAGAAACACCATATGAAGATAATGCATAGGGAAATTGAGCTCTTTGGTATTGCAAGTACAGTACGGTACTCAAGATTTTGTGTCTTCAGCAACTTGCTCTGAACATCTCTAGAGCCAGTACTAACATCCATGTCTTTGGCTCGACAGGAGTCTGACGGGGATACTTTTGTACTTTTTATGTATATTTCATAATAATAGTTATAACAGAAAAGCCAAATATGCATTTGATAGACATTGCGGTATCACTAGGCCAAAATCTCAAGACTACACAAGCACAAAAAAAAATCGCACCGTTGGCAAACGAAATCAGGAAGATGCGGCGAGTTAACTCAGTGAAAATTTTACCATGTCAGCAACGGGAGTGGTTTCAAAGCTTCTGGTAACGGACCTGGAGGAACTAAAACAAACGAAAAAAGAAACATCTGATCGCCAGAAATGCAGAAGGCAGTGTTGCTAGATACATATCACATAGTCCGATCATTTTAATCCCAGTAATAACACAAGTCAACAATCATTCTGAGTCTGATTTCAGTATGTCTGATTTTGATCTGTGCAAGAAAAAATAGTTTTATCTAATTAACTTTGCTTTTGTAGCTTCCACAACGAAAGTTCAAATTGGAAGTAAATTCTCTATGTTTATAAGGTTAAACGGAAATAAACGTTAATTTATATATTTACATCACGTTTATTTACAAAACATAGTTAACATTAGACTACAAATCAAAAAAATACAAACAAGCTTTAAAATGAATATTTTTAGTGCTTGTTTTGTGTGAGTACAAAATTCCTCGTATTAGCCCCCAAATATTGTCTCCCATTATGTTCTCATTGTATTGTCCTTGATAACGTTGCTCAATGTCCTTCATATCTTGGTGAAAAAGTCCCCCTTGCTCTTCTGGATATGCCCACAAGTTATCTTTAAAATGGTCTACGTGAGCATGTAACATGTGTACATTAAGGGACATTCTGCAACCCATGATTTTAAGTTTTCAAGTATAGTGGAACGAAGCTCTTTGTAATTGTCAGTTTTCTTAATTCCAAGGAAGCCATGGATCACTGTTTAAAGGCTGTACCATGGGTGTTGAGTAATTGTGGGAATTCTTCACTGGACATTAGTTTCATTTTTTGAGCACCGACGAAAATACCAGCTTTAATTTTAGTTTCTGACAATTTTAAGAGAAAACGACTTTGAATATTGAAAAGCTTCAGAATCTTGACGAAGAGCCTTTACAAACTGCTTCATGAGGCCTAATTTTATATGCAGCTGTATTTATCATGGCATAAAGTAAAAAATCAAACTTTATTATGAATGGCATTTTTGTTACTGTTCGATGTAGACTGCCAGAATAGGCTATATGCATTAAATAATAGGCTGAACACAAAATCTTTTGTTTGTTGACTTGCGTAATTACAAGATACTTGAACGTAAAGTTCACTTTTATATCGAGATTCATCATATCCATAAGGAAATAAAGAAAACAATAATAATAATAATGCGCACTGGACAAGGTAATCAGAGAGTGGAAAAAAGATATGGAAAAAATGTACTGACCGGGATTTACTTGGGACATAAATGAAGGGTCAAATTGAGAGAGTTAACTGATTAAAGTATCAGGGAGAATGGATGGAATCCAATCTACCAGAATGGACAGCACTAAAAACCGAATTAACACGCTAGAACTGGCATATCAACTGATCAAGAATGTTTATAACAAGAAGTGTCTCTCCCGGAACACCAGATGGAAACACTACTTCCCAGTTATTCGCCCAGAATCCCTGTATACTACAGAGTGCTTGGTACTGAACGGGAAGGGTATGAAGGACAAACTGGAGATCCAGGAGAGGAAAATCCACAGAAAGATACTGGGAGCAATCAAAATAGATGACGAGTACAGAAGAAGACCAAATCAGGATCTGTACAGATATACTGAGAAAATCACAGATGTGGCCTGGAAGAGACGTCTGGAATTCTATGGACATGTCTCAAGGATGAACCCAACAAGACTAACCAACCGGCTTCTAAACTACTGGGAGAATAGAACGATCATGACACCGTGGCTAACAGAAGTTAGAAAGGGTATCCAAGAACTGAAGATAATTAAGAGTGATATTAGAAACCGATTACATCTCAGAAATATATGTAAACAGAAGAGGTCTCAGGACAGACCATCCTGTAAGAAAACCGGCACCATTTGGTCATGGAGTGAAGAGAGAATCTTAGCCAGAAAATGCGCGAATATTGGCCGAACATCAAGTCTCTTGCCAAGCTTAATAGTTGAACGTCGTGGTCCTTAGCTGGCCCATTCGAAAGAAGAAGAAGAAGAAGAATGAAATACGGTTCTGCTACTGTTGCTGGAACAAATGATGATGATGATGATGATGATGATGATAATGATGATGATGATGGTGGTGGTGGTGATGAGGGGTAGGAGAATAAGGGGGAGGACCAAATGGCTTCAATCTACTGAGGTAGCAAGACTTTCGGGAGGTAATACGTGAGACTTGACAATTTGTTTGTATTTTGTTTCTAGGTGAAATAAAAGAATGCTGCAGTAAGCAGAGAGCAGTGCTGTGATATCATTCGTGTCAGTTAAGCCTCTTACTACGCCGCCAGCGTTGTCTTCCAAGAGCTAGGATTAAGCGATAAAAATGGCTGGCGCTTATGAAACTGACGCCTATTTCGTCCTGCTTCTTAGCTAGGTATTAGTCAGACGCATTTATCAAGACCCCATACACGACTGGATCCCATAAGTGTACTTAGTAATAACGAACATGATAAGTTTACTACTATGGGAACATTTGTGCATTGCAGAAGCAATCAGGAACACCAGAAATATTCAATAGTAGACAGATAATGTATACTGCATTCAGAAGAGATCAAACAGTGTAGATACAAAAACCATGATGCATGTTGGTTCAGTGGTAAAGCTGCTTGTCTCCTACCAATGCGGACTCGGACCGATTTGCGGTCAATGCATGTGAGATTTTCAAAGTGAAATATCACGTCCTGTGGTTTGGATTCCACGTTCAAATTGAGGCCTTGCAAAACTACAAGATTCCTTCCCTCATCATAGACGTCAACATAGAATACATTCCTATTAATGGATTAATTGGTTCAAGTTTGCTTACTGTGTTTGAGGATTGAATCTCAACTAACTTTACAAACGGTTTCTTTCTATTTAATGGGCGTGCTTTCTCTTGTCCCTTTGCACTTTGGCAAATGTATTATTTATTTACTCGAATCAGAGGCAGATAAATAATATTGTACATAAAAAATCAAAGGAGAAACATGGAATTATACATATATATTTATAATCAAACTGCCTTTGCCCAGAAACGAGCAACTGCTATAGCATTTTCTTGTGCCTTAAACAACTCCTCCTCACTGCAAGAATCAGGGCAGCATAAGCACTGACACAGATGCTTTGCTGTCTGTACCTCTCCACATTCACAAAGTGTTGATTCTTGTAGGTATCCCCATTTCATTAGGTTATCCTTAGTTTTGCCAACACCTGCTCGTAATCTGTTTAATGATTTCCAAGTGGTCCAGTCCAAGTTGTGCC
Source organism: Meconema thalassinum (assembly GCA_946902985.2). Lineage (NCBI taxonomy): Eukaryota > Metazoa > Arthropoda > Insecta > Orthoptera > Tettigoniidae > Meconema > Meconema thalassinum. The sequence goes on along the minus strand of OX336388.2, from coordinate 1,805,714,413 downwards.
CGGCTGGTAAGCATTCTGCTGGTGTTACCCCTGTTGGAAGATGATTGATTTTGGCTGCCCACAATTCTTATCTGGCTTTGTTGCAGGATGTGGTAAGTGGAGATGTTGACTGTAAAAAGCTCTTCCTAGATTTCAATCTATGTCTTGGAGGAGTATATGCGTGCAGCGGGTGTAGCTCACTTTCTTCCACTTTCTTTCTTTCGGCATTTGCGGCTACTTCCCGACGTATTTCAGGGGGAGCAATGCCTGCCATGTAGTACAGCTTGTCGACGGGAGTCGGTTTCCGGCAACCTGTAATAAGCCTTGCAGTTTCATTAAGAGCTACGTCAACTTGTCAACTTTGGCAAATAAAAGGTGATTGATATGGTAACTCTTAGCTGATGAACATAAAATAATTCCAATTACTGGAATATGTGGAAAACATAACCTGAAATAAATTCCATGTGATTAAGATATATATCCTGATATGGACTATTGAAGAAGGACAAAACTAAGGGATGACATGTTTCGCTCGTCCAGCGAACATTATAAGATCTACATCTATAAGATAAAAGGCTTTAGAAAACACAACCAAACGTACGGTGACACCCACACAAAGTACCTGCCCTCCAAGAAAAAAACATAAATAATAAAACCCGTCAGAAATCTTATTAACTGTGGTTATTATTACTGATAAATATGAAGGCATTAAACACCCGTAAGACTAACCATTTATGTTAATGTTGCAAAGCTTAGAAATGACTATACCACCAAGAAAACAGTCTTCCTAATCCATGAAGGTGTAGCTACTATTTCTTTGGTACACTTAAGCAATAAGTCGTAACAAATGTAGGACGGCTTCGGTGGCGTAGTTGGTAGCATGTTGAGCTTATATGCCCAAGATCGCGGGTTCAAACCCGGCCGAAGTCGTCGGATCTTTAAGAGCATTAAAAATCCCTCAGTATGCCTTCCTTCGTAGGAGAAGTAAAGCCGTCGGTCCCATGTCATATATTTATGGCATGTTAAAGAACCTTCCACTAATACACCTGTGTGAAGCTAACTTATATAACTTAAGAATGTAAACAACGCTCTTAGGTTCCTACGTTCGTTTCCAAGAGCCGACTGCGGTGGCGTCTAGTAGCTAAGTTCTGAACTAGTAATCGTTTACGGTGGTGTTCGGCGGCAAAAGTAGGAACTATTTGAAAAATTCAAAGTCTGCAGTTCTTACTTGAATTACAAAAACAGATAACACACACTAATACAGTCATTACAATTAACACCGGTTATCAGACAGATTCTACACACACCCCAAGTACACGGGGCTACATGTCCGCGTTATCGCAGCCCCTAAACTGAGGAACCAACCTAACTAATGTAGAATTGTAAACTAATTTGCGGAAATGACCTGCAAGTAATCTGCTGTAATGATGGTAAAACGATAATTACAATATATGACATAGTGATTGTCTACAATTGATGTGTTGAAAGATTTGATGTGAATTGTAGAATGTCAACACAGGCTTCAAAGCTATCTTGTAAATAAAAGTTGATTTATTGTGAGAAAGCGTAGTTGCTCATTGCAATTAATTCTCGTTCAGTACAGAAGAGTAGGGGCCGATAACCTAGATGTTGGGCCCCTTAAAACAACAATAATTATTATCATCATCAGTGACCTATTCCACGATGTTTTTAGCCTACTTTCGATTTTTGCAAAAAATGAAAGTAGACTTATGATATCACTACAGGGCGAAAAAAGTGTGTCTGTCTGTGTGTGTGTATGTGTGTGTGTGAGTCTGTGTGTGTGTGAGTGTGTGTACTCTGAATGTCGGTCCCCCCCTATCAATTCGAACACGGTGAAACCGAATTGAACGAAATTTGGTACAGAGGTAGCATTAGCAAAGGGCACCTCAGTGTCATACTTTATATCGCCGCCATCTTTACCAAAACAGAATGGCGGTCACTCAAACGTTCAAAACGTAAAATCAAATTACGGCTTAACTAATCATCCGATCTCTACCAAATTTGGTGAAAACATACCTTTATATAGGACGCGTCTTTCATCCAACATTCAAGGTCATCGGCCGTACCATTTCAGGATGGCGGCCGTGTGAATTATTCAACCATTTTAATCAATGGCTTAAGACCCACCAATTCCGATTATCGAGCCTAGGGTGGTTTAAGCTATCCTGAAGGTCGTGATCCGTTATTTATTATAATTTAATATTATAATATTATACTGTATGAGTGGCTTAAAAGAGCTGAGCTGTCTGTGTCACACGACAAGATGGCAGCTGTTCTCATGTTCCTGTCTTATATTTCAATAGTTTTAGTATGTTGTATGTGATATACCCTACTGATACAATAATATAAACTTTATATGAAATTATCTTTAATGAAGATGTACTGCTGTGAAGAAATCGTTTATTTAAAGTCATTATTTGCCAACAGGTTGTATCTAATGTCAGTTAAGAACACCATGTTGTTAAGGATAGGATTAGCTCTGGGCTAGCGTGTTAACTTTTTTTTCTTGAATTCTTTTACAAATGATGTGCACGAGCTCTTTCCACAGATACTGAATAAGATGTCATTTAGCTCAAAGGAGAGGCTAATGTATACACTCGTTTATTAGTAAAATCACAGCCCCAGCATCGCAAATAAACAGAAGACATTAGGAAAAGGAGAATAGAAGAACTAGATACACGTTGTCATTAACCACAGCCTTCTTAATGCCTCTGTACGGTGCTGTCCTCTTGTGGGTTATGTGGGTAATATTGTTCTAAACTTACCGCTGTGTAAATACCTGGCCTCCAGAAGTATGGCAATTTTGTAATACTGGTAGTTCAACTATTAGCCACGATCGCACTCCGATTACCTTTAAACACTGCCAGCTGGATCGCCTCCCTCTTGGCTACTTTAAACTGTCTACTCATTCAACACTTTTAGGCCACTGCCATCGTAGTACATTACGATGGCAGTGCATAGGCGTACAACATAAAGATTAATTCACTGATAGGTCGCAGCACCAACCTACTGTGATCGGCGTGGATTTTTAAAGGAGAAGATACCCAAAATGGAAGATTCTTAACTTAGCAGGCTGGCTTAATATAGAGATTAACGGACGTGAATGCATTACAATAAGTTAGTAGTTTTGTTATTCAATCATCATAAAGTATACAATATTGATTTTGACACTTACTGGCTAATTATCAATATAAAAGAAAACAAACAATACATTGTGGTAGAGGTGATTGTGTTAGGGATGAGGACAAAGAGTCATCAATATACCCATACATTTAGGAGAAAGTAGGCTATATGTTCTTTGCTGAACATCTTGTTTTTCTCTCTACCTTCCTACCTGCCTGAAGTTTGATAGTCGCTGTCTACAAGATACTGTCAATCATTTCTTTTCAATAAAGCAACTCATTCTCCCACTCTTAAGTATTGTCAGTAGATGTATGCATGCCAAAACAATTTAGTCATATGCTTGATGGTACAGAAGTCAGGTTGGTTGCCACCCACGAAGGAGAAATGGGTTAGTTCAATATTGTTGCTTTAAGGTGCGAAACTAAGAGAAATGGGTCAGATTCCTTGTTATTACATGTGAGATTTTTAAGATGGAAAGTTGAAATCAATGGTTTGGATTACACGTAAAACGTCTTCCTTCATCCCAAATATTATGATTGCTATGTACAACTACAAGCTTGATCTTTCCTTCAACTCTCATCTACTTACTTAATTCCTGCCGCTCCTTCCGGAGCATTGGGCCTTGGCGAAATTTCTCCACGCAGTACGGTTCCTGGCCATTCTCTTCACTTGACTCCAGTTCTTGTCCACCTCTGCAATTTCATTTTCGATCGTCCTCTTCCAGGTCTTCTTATAGGTCGACCTCGCTTCCTGGCGCCTTGAGGATTCCAGTCTAGCGCCGCCCTCTCAATAGCTCCGTCCGGCTTCCTTAGTGTGGGACCAATCCAGCGCCATTTCCTCTCGTTGATCTAGAATTTACTTAAATTAATTATCAAATCTGCAATGTGTAATGCAATTGGTGGCAAGAAAACTATTGGATAGCTCTTGTGATGACGCTTGTACAACGTAAAGGAAGCATAGAAACTGGTCAATGGAACATCAGAAGGAATTTATCCTGTTACAATTCTACATAATGTATTGTGGCAGGGAGGTATAGTAAGCTTTACCGTAAGGTGTGCGTTACCTGGATGACCAGGACGGCTGTGTGACTCTCGGTCGACAGCAGTCTCTGCTTTCTTATAATTAGTGTACTATTACTTCTGACGCTTATTTCCACCCCTTTCGTACTCATTTCAGTACAAACCGCTCTGCTTCTTATACATATTATATTACAAGTTCACGCGCAAGACTTTAAATACAGCATAATACAGTCAGTAAACAAAGTACATTTGTTTTCACTTCAACTTCCACAATATTTTAGTTCACTTCAAACACACGTTATAAATACGTCTACATATTCTGTTTTTCTGTTGGGAGCTTGTCAGATACGCTCCACAAGATATATCCTTTGTTTCTCTTCCCTTGTTCCTGAAACTGCTATGCAATATACGTATTTACCAAGTTGTTTGAAATATAAACACTTCTATGTTGTTTCATCTGATGAGGTTTCATTCATGCTTACGAGCATAACACAAGGTAACAAGTAATACAATATCCCTTTTAAAGAAACCACACGTGGATCTGAAGACAGGAGCTGCTTTATACGATAATGAGTGCCTTCGAATTTGACCAGCTTCAAACCTCCCGAATGTGGCTCAGAAGACTTCTCATGGTATTAAGGGGCTCCTAAATGCCAAAAATCTTCCATACTTTGGACATTTAATTTTATGCGCCATATTATGCTGAGGACCATTCACTTTGTAGCGGTATTGTCATCATAGCTAAGGTGAGTTTCCTTATAATTTCCCACTCCCGTACGTCTGATCAATAAACTCACTCACGTAGATTTTTTCTTTATTTTCTTCTCTACTAGGCAATAGACATTATATAAACAAGAAAGCCAAACTGGTGCTGCTGTTTTGGAGTGTTCCCCACCACTAAACCTAAGCTGTTGTTATTTCTTCAATTAGCGAAAAAACTTCGATTCCATTTCTCCCTAAAATATATTTTTTTATTTAAAATTATCTGTATTCCCGAACTTTTCGAGATATAACTTAATGCTGACTTATTTAGAAGTAATTTCTCCTCGTATACTGTATATTACATTTTAACATATCAGAATGTCTAAGATTACCTAAGTATAATTTGGCTCATAAAAATGTTCAAGAAAATTGTGTTAAATTTACGCCACTATGACAACCATATTATTGAAAATTTTAATGTATTTTCCTAGAGGCCTGTATTAAGTAAGGAGAGAGGCCTAAGGAACATCTCTAAGAAATTTCAACAAAATCATCTTATTAGTATCTGAAGAATAGGTATATAAAATGTTGAAATTTAACATGGGCAGTATTGGATACTCTGGAGTCCTTTGATTGAGCAAATAGACGTTATTGTGAGTGTGAGTGTACTCATACATTCTAAAGGTACTTACATTATGCTATTTCCGTAGTGAGTTATTCGTAACAATTTAAGAGATGCGTGAATGATTTGTTCGCTAATAGTGCAATCCCAACACGTGTTAGTGAATTTATAGTAAAAGTTATACCGGAAAAGTAGACGTTTCAGTGAGGCAGTTCTAATATGAGGAGGATATCAAAATTGTAGAAGCCAATGCTCGCCTTGCCACCTCACACGCTTATTTATTCACGATCTGCTAAAAGTATTCGGGCGACAAACAAGTCTCAGTCTATTCAATTCGATGCCAGTGTCTTACTGAAAGCTACTCTGAATGGAAGTGAATATTTTTTCAAATATATCGTGCATTTCTACCTTGTTGTCATAAGGAACATTACTGTCTACTGTACTGCCGGGAAGTAATTTAAACTTTTCATACAAATGACGTTACTTTATGTTAAATTAGGTGTTTTATCCGTCAGTACCATACGGGATGCTGCAGAGAACAGCGCTAGTTAGGCTGCATTAAACAATAGAATTATGGGCAGCTGATTCACCTGTTATACAACATATTTGTACATGAGAGTAATACTCAAACTTCGCACCTTATCTAAGCCTTAGTGAGCAGTATCTGATGATCGCGTGACAATCGAAACATGTCATCCAATTAAGTACGATGAGGACCACCCTGTGCAAAATGGTGTTGTGCTCATAGTAGTTTAAATCGTGAAATCATAACATGGAACTCCAATATGAAGCTTGTTTTGTATTCCATGAAGTTGATCGATCTGTTTGAATTTCATCCATGGACAACATGACTGCCAGCAACCATTGACCTGGAGGTAAATATCAGTCATTAGATTCGTATGAGCATTATTTATGTGCAATAACATATTAAAATGTTATCTTAAGGTATTTATTTTATATCATATTAATGTTCTGCTACAATAATAAATTACTTCATGAAATAGGCTACAAAAAGAGCTTCGTATTGGATTTGCATGTATCCAATAACCCACACAATCCATGCAGGCCGTTCCGGGGCCCAATAGCGATCTCGACTAAGAAATAAAAAATAAAACACATACCCACACAATTCTGTTGCTAGATTAAAACAATTACAATTACTTGAAAGGGTTATGCCACATTGCTTCTTCACAGAGTTACTTGTTGTCTATCGTGTCAGGGTTTTATGCGGGGAAGAGTTATGTCTCCACGATTTAAACTACTACTGCAAGCACAACACCATTTCGCCCAAGGTAATTCATATTTCAAATATATTTGTTCAAATACAGTAAATGTCGGACCATAATTCCTTGACTCTGGCTGCATGGCTAAGCGGTAACGTTTTCGCCTGCTGTTTCCAAGGTTTCAGGATCGAAACCTGGCGCAATTAGCTGGCATTTGAGGGTGCGTAAATGTGAGGGAGTCATGTCAGCAGATTTACTGACACGTAAAAGATTCATTTCGGAGGAAACTTCCAGCACCCCGGTCCCTCTAAAAGCCGCAGTAGGAAAAAGGGATGTAAAACATATAAAATTATTATTATTAATTTCGTGACTACCCTGTAACAAAGGAAAAATCAAAAATTATCTTCCTCCACATCCTTGCAGATAGCCTACGTCAGATTACTGTCCCACTTCAGCATCCAACAATAGTTGATCATATTTTCATTCCATCCACAAACTCCGCCTGGTACCTCCTCTCTATCTCCTTAATATCTTGGTGACAACGTAATGTATTGTTCACGTGGAATCACATCACCCAGTTTAATCGGGCGTATATTCGTATTGATCGACTGAATCAATTATTAGCAAGGCAAGAGTGAAGAATGACTTATAAGCTTTCAATATACTGTAGATATAAGTTACAACTTCAGTATTTGTTTACAATGATCGTAGAGCAAACGAACAGGGTTTCGAACGTGACCAGTCTGAATGCCAAAAGTGTTGAAATGTTCTAATCAGTTCCGTACAATAGACCATAGTGAGAAATGTGACAGTACACCACTATTCATCATGCTGGAATGTGTGTGGCATATTGGCGGCAAGTATTTCAGATATTCATCACTCAGCCAGTCCCTCATAATGGAGCATACTGCATACATCGATATTCAGAAATTCCACATATTAATGTACTCGGTTGTCTCGAAATTACATCACTTATGAATGAATGGGGATTCTCTCAGCGTAATAGAATAATCTTACTATAATAATTTATTGATTTATTGTGATTAAGTAATTAAATATATAATGAATAGAATAATCTTACTATAATAATTTATTGATTTATTGTGATTAAGTAATTAAATATATAATGAACATTTAGGAGAAAAATGACTACCAACACGAGTTACAAATTAACGTAATCATACTAATATATAACAAGTAGTTCCGTGGAGAACTATACAGCCTATTTTCATATATCCTACTCATGCTAATTGCCTCTATCAACATACAAAATTTCAGTTTGAAGGTTGTGATAGATTCGTAGATATTCAGAACCGTCTAAATATTTCAGATGGTCGCCATTTTTTATTTTTATTTATGTACTATTACATGAAGATTATTGTGTACGTGTGGTATTCAAACGTCAATCGCATGATTAGGACACATGATATAAAAACGAGATTTTAAAATTTCGCACAGCTGCCTTCTCGTGGTTATGAAAACAATTGAAATAAATTAGATGCCAGTGGATTAACATTATTGTATAAGCATTTAACGTGCAAAGTTTCACTGCACTCGGATGGTTAAATCGCGAAAAACGTCCAGTTAAATATTTATACTTCGCGTCGCTGCCATGTTGGATTTGTGCTCACCAGGTTACTGAAATACATATAGTTTGATTGCTGTAAAACATTCGTAGATATTGAGAACCGTCAAAATATTTCGGATGCTCGCCATTTTGGATTGTTATATGTATAGGCCATAGAGTTATGTACCATTAAAGGAAAATTATTGCGTAGCTTCATTATTCAAACTTTCCCTTAGATCGCATGATTACGACACAAGAAATAAGAAACTTAAATTTAAAATTTCGCACTTCTGCCATCTTGAGGTTATGTAAACAATTGAACTAAATTAGATGCCAGTGTATTACAATATATATAATCATTTACTGTAGCACATTTCACTGCGCGCAGATGGTTAAATCACGAGAAAAGTCTATTAAAATTTTTCAAATTCACTTGGCCGCCATGTTCGTTTTGTACTTTACAGGTTTTTGAATGTTACATTGATAAACTTGTAGCAGTGCCCTTTATCACTGTACAAATTTTCAGGGTGATATCATACATAGTTTCGGGGATATAGAATGCCAGTGAAATATTTCGCACAGCCACCATTTTGAGGTTATGTAAACAATTGAACTAAATTAGACGCCAGTGTATTACAATGTGTATAAACATTTGCTGTAACATGTTTCATTACGTTTGGATGGTTAAATCGCGAGAGAAGTCTATTTAAAAGTCTCAAATTCGCTTGGATGCCATGTTGGTTTTGTAGTTGCCAGATTTTTGAAACTCTCATAGGTGGAATTCTAGTAGTTCCCTTTAACACCGTACAAAATTTCAGGGTGATAACCGTAATAGTTTCGGAGATACTGAATGCTCGTGAAATATTTCGCAAATCCGCCATGTTGGATTGGTAAGAGACAATAAAATTTGAGAGGCATGGTCGGGGTCGGTCAGATTGGTGCTATGATCTTACTGGGTTTCATTGAAATCGTTTCAGCCGTATAGAATTTATTAGGGGACACACACACACACATCATCATCACACACACACGCACGCACGCACACACAGACAGACACACGGACAAATGGTGATCTCATAAGCCTTTTTTTTTTCATAAAATGGAAATTAGCTAAAAATGAAAGTTTGTATGTTTATTTTTGAATTTCTACGGAAATTTGAGTTATTTACGCGTTTCAGACCGTTTTATAATGGAAGCGCGAAAATAACTTTTTGTCTGTCGGTCTGTTTGCTTGTTTGTCTGTGGACAATTTTGTTCCCTTATAACTCGAGAACGGCTGGGTGTATCAACGTAAAATTTGGTACTGTCATCCATCAGAGGCACGACACTAATCATTGATGTAACTGTTCTCCGTACCTCTCATAAAAGGGGGCCTACCCCCTTATAATACATGCTGAAATAGGCGTTGAAGGACGGGGCAAAGCTCATTTTCAGCCCCTCAACGTGAGGGACAAAACTCGGAAACCATATTTTAATGCCCTAAAACCAACCGTTTTTGAGATATTCCCGGAAATCTAATGTCATTAAAAAACCAAGTAGTTCCGTGAAGAACTATACAGCCTATTTTCATATAACCTACTTATGTTAATTGCCTCTATCTACATACAAAATTTCAGTTTGATTGCTGTAATAGATTCGTAGATATTGAGAACCGACTAAATATTTCGGATGGTCACCATGTTGGATTTTATATATGTAGGTCCTAGAGTTATGTAGTGTTACATGAAGATTATTGTGTAGGTGTAGCATTCAAACTTCAATCGCATGATTAGGACACATGGAGTAAAAACGAGATTTTTAAATTTCGCACAGCTGCCATCTTGTGGTTATGGAAACAATTGAAATAAATTAGATGCCAGTGGATTAACATCCGTATAAGGATTTACTGTACCAAGTTTCACTGCACTTGGATGGTTAAATTGCGAGAAACATCCATGTGAATATTTGTACTTCGCGACGCCGCCATGTTGGATTTGTGATCACCAGGTTATTTAAAGTCCTATAGGTGAACTTGAGTTCATAGCCCCTATGAACATAAAAATTCTATTTGATAGCTATAATACATTCGTAGATATTCAGAGCCGTCTAAATAATTCGGATGGTCGCCATGTTGGATTGTTAAATGTATAGGCCATAGAGCCATAGAGTCATGTACCATTAAAGGAAAATTATTGCGTAGGTTCATTATTCAAACTTTCACATCGATCGCATGATTACGACACAAGAAATAAAAACTTAATTTTAAAATTCGCACGGCCGCCATCTTGAGATTAAACAAACAATTGGACTAAATTAGATACCAGTGCATTACAATGTGTACAAAAATTTTCTGTACCAAGTTTCATTGCATTTGGATCATTATATCGCGAGAAAGGTCTATTTAAATTTTCGAATTAGCTTGGCCGCCATGTTCATTTTGTAGGTAGGTAATCGGTTTTTTAAGGTCTTATAGATGAACTTCCAGCAGTGCCCTTTATCTCCGTACAAAATTTCAGGGTGATACCGCTAATAGTTCCAGAGATATAGAATGCCGGTGAAATATTTCGCACATCCGCCATCTAGTGGTTATGTAAACATTTGAACCAAGTTAGATGCCGGTGCATTACAATGTGTATAAACATATACGGTACCAAGTTTTATTGCGTTTGGTTGGTTAAATCGCGAGAAACTTTTAAATGTCGCAAATTTGCGTGGCCACCATGTTGGTTTTGTAGTTACCAGTTTTTCAAAAGTCACATAGGTGAACTTCTAGTAGTTCCCTTTATCACCGTAAAAAATTCCATGGTGATATCGGGAATAGTTTCGGAGATATTGCATGCTGCTGAAATATTTCGTACAGCCGCCACGTTGGATCGGTAAGACGTAACAAAATTAGAAGGCCACGGTCGGGGTCGTCCGGAATAGTGCTATGAATTTACCGAGTTTATGAATTTCATTGAAATCGCTCCAGCTGTTTTGAAGTTATTAGGGACACACACACACACTCCTCACATGCACACACACACGGACAAACGGTGATCTCATAAGCCTATTTTTAGCCTACTTTCGATTTTTGCAAAAAATGAAAGACTTATGAGATCACTACAGGGCGAAAAAAAAGGGTGTGTATGTGTGTGTGTGAGTCTGTGTGTGTGTGAGAGAGAGTGTGTGTGTACTCTGAATGTCTGTCCCCCCTATCAATTCGAACACGGTGAGCGCAAATTGAACGAAATTTGGTACAAAGGTAGCACTAGCAAACGACACCTCAGTGTCATGTTTTATGTCGCCGCCATCTTGACAGAAACGTAATGGCGGCCACACAAATGTTCAAAGCTCAAATCAAATTACGACTAACCTAATCATCTGATCTCTACCAAATTTTGCAACAACATACCTTTATGAAGGGAGCATCCTTTGACAAATCTAATAGGTCATTAGCCTAACAGTTTGCGGATGGCGGCCATCTTTGTGTCAAAATCGATTACCCCTATTAATTCGAACACGGTGAAACCGAATGGAATGAAATTTGGTACAGAGGTAGCACTAGCAAAGGGCACCCCAGTGTCATGTTTTATATTGCCGCCATCTTGACGGAAACGTAATGGCAGCCACCCAAATGTTCAAAGCTTAAATCAAATTACGACTAACCTAATCATCCGATCTCTACCAAATTTTGCAACAATATACCTTTATGGAGGAAGCATCCTTTGACAAATCTAATAGGTCATTAGCCTAACAGTTTGCGGATGGCGGCCATCTTTGTGTCAAAATCGATTACCCCTATTAATTCGAACACGGTGAAACCGAATGGAATGAAATTTGGTACAGAGGTAGCACTAGCAAAGGGCACCTCAGTGTCATGTTTTATATCGCCGCCATCTTGACGGAAACGTAATGGCGGCCACACAAATATTCAAAGCTTAAATCAAATTACGATTAAGTTAATCATCCGATCTCTACCAAATTTTGCATCAACATACCATTATGGAGGGAGTATCCTCTGACCAAACTAATAGGTCATTAGCCTAATAGTTTGCGGATGGAGGCCATCTTTGTGTGAAAATCGATTCCCCCTATTAATTCGAACACGGTGAAACCGAATGGAACGAAATTTGGTACAGAGGTAGCACTAGAAAAGGCCACCTCAGTGTCATGTTTTATATCACCGCCATCTTGACGGAAACGTAATCGCGGCCACCCAAATGTTAAAGGCCAAAATGTAATTACGACCAACCTAATAATCTAGTCTCTACCAAATTTTGCAACAACAAATCTTTATGTGGGAAGCATATTCTGACCAAACTGCTAGATCATCAGCCCAATAGTTTGCAGATGGTGGCCAAGTATGTGTGCAAATAGATTCCCCCTATCAATTCAAACACGGTGAAACCGAATTGAACGAAATTTGGTACAGAGGTAGCACTAGCAAAAGGCACCTCAGTGTCATATTTTATATCACCGCCATCTTGACGGAAACGGAATGACGGCCACCCAAATGTTAAAAGCTTAAATTAAATTTCGACCATCCTAATAATTTGATCTCTACCGGATTTTGCAACAACATGCCTTTTTGTGGAAAGCATCTTATGACTGACTACAAGGTCATCAGCCCAATAGTTAGCAAATAGCGGCCAAGTATGTATGCAAATCCATTCCCCAGATCAATTCAAACACGGTGAACCCGAATTGAATGAATTTTTTTACAGAGGTAGCACTAGCAAAGGGCACCTCATATTCATATTTAATATCCCTATAGCACGTTGTATTTCAACAAGCTACTACAACCAACATTCAATTATACCCCTTGAAAAGGACAAAGAGTTATAACAATACCCATGCATTTAGGAGAAAGTAGGCTATATGTTCTTTACTGAACATCTTGTTTTAAATTGAAAATAGGCTAATAATGAACGATTGCAAGCTGTAACCATGGCAACAGATTCTCAGAGGTTCATCTATTGCTGTAAGACGCAATGCAATTCCATTAATTACATTAGTGTGAAAGTTTACAAACGGCTAGAAGGTTATCACGGAACCTAATTATGCTGTAAAATTCATCAATACGTATCATGCGCTTAAAGGGGTCAAGGGGTACCCTAGACATTTTTCACACGATTTACACCTGCGGGTGTCGTACGGCAAGTCTATTATATTCCTATCCCTGTATTATATTATTATTAGTAGTAGTAGTACTGTGGCGTACAACGACGAGTCATAGCCCCTCGGTGCCAGAAACAAAACTCGGGCCCCTAAATGGTCCTCGAAAACTACATTATAAGGCTCTAAAACCAACAGTTTCTGAAATATTCCCAGAAAAGTAATTTAATTTAATTTAACGAACTAATGAAAAATTGCAAATCGGTAATCATGACAACATTATCTCAAGGGTCGGAATCCAACTTTCCATCTATTTCTGTAGGAAGCAATGTCACTCCATTTATTACATTTCTGTGAAAGTTTGCAAATGGCTATAAGGTTATCACGGAACCAACGTAGACTGTATAATTCATCAATGCAATTAAGGGGGTCAAGGGGTAACCTAGAAATTTTTAATGCAATTTTCACGTGCGACATATAGTACAGAAGGTCTATTATATCTCCAAACAGCAACATTATTTTCAAAAAAATCCTGAATTAAATCAGCATTTTTGCGGCTTTTAGGAATTTGGGCCATTTGAGGCTAAATAACCTGAATTTCCATGCACCACAAGCCTTTATAATTTATGAAAGAGGTCTTCCTGTGTATGGGGATCTAACACAACGTAGAGGGTCAGGTTTTATGTGACGTGTATTGCGTTTCGTCTACAAGGCATTCAATTCTATTTCACGTCAGGTGAATTTAGTTTGAGAGCACATTTTTACTAATCAATTTTTTTTATCGACCTACGGGTTCATCTCAAGGATGATTTTGTTTGATACTGTGTGGTAGATATACCCATATTTGGATATCTGGGTGATATGTTGTAGACAATACAATAGTCTGTCGGTCGTGTCTTTCTGTGTAACTTTATGTACGCCTATAACTCGTGTTCGGATGCTTGGTGCATCGTAAAATTAGGTATGGTAACCATGAGAGTCAATACACCAATCTCTACTTAGTATAAAACTACGTCCCCGATTCTTGGAAGTTACGGGTAAACTCGAGAACAACTGGATGGATTTTGATGCGGTTTTCACCATTCTGTAAAGGATATCTCGAGGATGATTTCTGTAGAAAATAATTTATTTATGCTCAAAGGAAGCCGAGTAGTAACGATTTGAGTGGAAAAGTCGAAAAAAATCTGGCGTCCGAGCACTTCGTAAGCTTACGCTGGGCAAACCGTTAAAAATATCTAAATACTATGAGTGTAGGAATTGTTCAGCATGAAAAGTTCTACAAAAAATCCCCGAGAGCATATGTCTATCTTCATTACATCGCCCACTATAAGTGCTTTTACGTTTTAATTTCTTCCAACCATGTCCATTCAACTACTGAGGGGACAGTTTACGAGCTATCTAAGGGCGAGTCTATCATCCCTGTTACAGCCTAGCTAGCGGACGAACTTATTGCCCCAGATACAGCCAGCAGCAACCGTTGAGTAGTGTTGAGTTAAGACTTCTGAGAAGGTTAGTTGTGTTTGGAGTTTCCCTGGAAGTGCAACTCGGGTTTTCTTCATTTCGCCTGTGAAACACAGTCAAGTTAAGATTGGACGGAAGGGGGATTTGAGTTTCATTCACCTCGCCATTCCCTGGAAGTGCAACTCACATTTCGCCTGTGAACTTTTCGTTCCGCAAAATTCACAGTCAATTTAAGATTGGACGGAAGGGGGATTATATTATATTAAATTATACTGTTTGGCGTATAATCTCTACTTAGTATAAAACAAAGTCCCCGATTCTTGGATGTCACGGGTAATCTCAAGAACCACTGAATGGATTTTGATGCGGTTTTCGCCATTCTGTAAAGGATATCTCGAGGAAGGTTTCTGTAGAAAATAATTTATTTATAACCAAAGGAAATCAAGCACTAACGATTTCAGTGAAAAGGTCGAAAAAAAACTGGCGTCCGTGTGCTTTTTAAGCTTACGTTGGGCATACCGTTAAATATATCTATATACTATGAGTGTAAGAATTGTTCAGCATGAAAGGTTCTACAAAAAAAAACAGGGAAAGTATATCTCTATCTTCAATACATGGCCTACTATAAGTGTTTTTACGTTTCCATTTCTTCCAACAATCTCCATTCAGTTACTGAGGCAACAGTTTACGAGCTAGCTAGGCGAAAGTCTATCACCCCAGTTTCAGCTTAGCTAGCGGACCAGCTTATTGCACCAGATAAAGCCAGCAGCAAACTGTCGAGTTGTGTTGAGTTAAAAACTTTAGAGAAGAGTGGTTGTGTTTGGAGTTTCCCTGGAAGTGCAACTCAGCTTTTCTTCATTTCGCCTCTGAACTTTTCATTCCGCAAAATTCACAGTCAAGTTAAGATTGGACGAATGGGGGATTTGTGTTTCATGCACCTCGCCATTCTTAAATTACGTCTGACAAGAATTTGTTGCTCATGCATCTCCATGATAATATAATTAATAGTCCAGTCAGTGATTTTAACCCATCGTGCCGAGACGTAAAACGGATATTGGTCGTAGTTCATTGACATTGGAAAAAAAAACGCTTATCACGTAATGCATTCATATCTGTTCCCGGGCGAAGCCGTGTCGGGTTGCTAGTCATTTATAAAACTCTTTACCGTACTTTTCATACAGTAGAAGGGTGGATATAGGGAAAAACTTCTCAAAATACATGCTAAAATAGGCGAAACATAAAAATTATCCTAGAAGGACGACCAAAGCATATGTTGCTCTTCTCAATGTGAGACACAAAATTCAGGAGTCTATAAAGGGTCTCCGAAAACCACATTTTAAGGCCCTCAAATTAACAGTGTGTGCTATATTCCCAGAAAACTAACTTCGTTCTGATAAACTTATGAAGGAATGACAAACCCCTAACCATTGCAACAGTAGCTCAATTGATATTGTCTGGTGTTAACACCGAACACCGTCCGAAGAACGGGTACTTCTGCTAGTTAACTATATAAAGAGAATTTAGGAGAAAAATGACCACCAAAACGACTTCACCCATTTAACCCGTTAAAATTCCATTGTAAAATACAACTATGTTCGTTTTCCGGGATTGTAGGCTGTGGTCCAGGCAGGATTCCTCTGCTACGAAAGGAGCGGACCCTCGAAAATGCCGGACGCAGTTTCCGGTGAAACGTCGGGAGATAATATTCTGCCTGGACCGCCTACAAGCTCGGACAATTTAGACATACTGTGAACGCCGGCCGTGAAAACCTAAACTGTGATATTAAATACAGATATTCTTCTAGAATCAGGTGTATCTGTTGCATGACCTCATCGTAGTCTCTTTCACATTCCTTCAAAACCCACTGTGGATTGGAGACATACACAAAAGGGGAAGTGGGGGGTCTATTACATTCCTAGGAACAGAAGAATACAGTAAAAGTTGTGATCACTACGAATAAGGGATATCTCCGCAGTACACTTTAGATTTTTGAACTGGGAGGTCCCTTTGTACAGAAAGGAACTGTTGTCATTGCAGAATCGATAGGAAAACACTAGTATGAGTGAAGAATTATAATTGCTTCGCACCAGTTTACTTTCAATATGTGTACAATTGTGATATACCAAGACAAGTGATTTATAAGCTCTATATCAGGCAACGAATGTCCCACACATTTCGTTTAATGAAAATTCCCTATTTTCCACACCAATTATTGTAAGCTTACTAAGAGAAATGTGTGGTATGTCAAATGTGTATGTGCATGTGTATGTCAAATTATGTTAAATCATAGTTGACCCCCTCCATCCGTTCGAAAGTTGTCGTGGATGGAGCGTCTTGCTCGCGTGCACGTGGAACGCGAGTATGATCAAGATCACCACTACTCTCGATTGTGATCTTTGATGAGCTGTTCATTTCTGACAGGTTTGTTTCTCCTCTGAGGCAAAGCAGAGAGAACTAGAAGGATGATAATTATGCAGATAGCTGAACTACATTCATTCGAAAAAATCTCCAAGGAACAAAGCTTCTGACCAATGCTGTGTCATATATTGTGAATGCATGAGACTAGAGTACGAAAATGTCGGCATTTGATTTATTTTCGGAACTGCTTCCCTTGCGTTACACTGTTCAGTTTATTTAGAAGCTATTGGGAATATGCATTCTAAAGGCTTATTTGAAAAGTGTGGACACTTTCGTAACTGTATGATGCTAATACCGAAGTGCCTACTTTCCTACTCGACAATAAACTTGCCAATAATTAAGTCAGAGTTCACTTCAAGAGCAGACTGTTAAATCACAACAAGTACCCCAAATATCTGGGAGTCTCCCACTCTAAATTTCAAGGAACACCTGCCAAGAACAGCTGCCGAACTAAGAACTGGAAACAACTTCTTGCAGAAACTTTGTGATACAACGCGGAGTTTCTCCGTTTCAACACCAGGACCTCGGCTCTATATTTGGTATATTCGGTGAAGAATTACTGTGGACCAGTTAGAAGTTATTGACACTCTGTTAAAAGAATCATTGCGCACTATAACAGGAAGAATCAAGGCTACTAATACTTACTCATATAGCGTCTTCCGTTTTTCAATGACCTTCCGGTGTAGTGACTAGCATTCTTGACTATCGCCCTGGAGGTCCGGATTCGATTCTCGGCCCTGCCAAGAAATTTAATTTTGGTCTGAGAGCTGGAACGGAGTGCATTCAGCCTCATGAGTCAAAACTGAGGAGAGGTGGGTTCGATTTTCACCTCAGACATCCGGGAAATGGTTTACCGTGGTTTCTCACTTCTGCCTTTAACTTGTTTATTTATTTATTTATTTTTACTCCATAATAATTATTATTATTATTAATATGTCCGACCCCATGGCGAATTGGTTAGCGCACTAGTCTATGGGCCGAAGGGACCCGGGTTCGATTCCCGGCTGGGCCATCGGGGATTTTAGTATCCTGGGATTAATTCCTCTGGCTCAGGTACTGGGGGCATGTGACGTCAGGACACGCAGGTTACCCAAGGACGTCAACAAAAATGACCTGCATTCGGCCTCCCAGGAGGTCACATGACTTGATTATTATCATGGCGTAGGAGCATAGCAGCTCGTTTTTACCCACATGTCTGGGGTTCAAATCCCGTTGATAGCAGGATAAAATTTCGACTCGAAATATTACGTGGCGTAAGGTAGGGTGCCGGCCCCGTGGTATTGTGGTAGTGTGTTTGCATTTACCCTCTCGCTCTGGGTGGATTCCTTGCTCTATAGGGGATTTCAGAAACTTTCTTCCTTTCTTTATTCGTATCAGGAGCACCAATCACAAATATATGTCACAAATGGTAAACAGTGAGAATCAAATACAAATAAAAATAATAATGATAATTAATAAAGACACAAAGTACTCGGCAAACTATTCTAAATCTAATATTTAGTGAGGACATCAACATGCAAGTCAGTTGAACAACACACAAACATCTGACTTCCAGGTTGCCCGCAACCAAATTAAATGTTCTTGATCCAGTAACGGGCGACGTCAATAGCATTCGGGTTGGCCAGTGTTAAATCTTCCATTGTGCATGTTGCTGGACATTGTAGGCACTGGTGAAGATGTTGGATTGTCTGTAGTTCCCCACAATCACATAGGAGCGAGTTATCAGAAACTGACGTGAGGCTTTGATCAGGGAGCACTCAGCCTCGTGAGGAGAACTGAGTATTTGTCTGACACTGAGGCAGTACCCCGCTCACGGAAACCAAGATTAAAGGCCGGGGGACCTGACACGCTGACCACGTGTCACCCCGAAATACTGGGTGTTTCGAAAAAAGTGTCTGATATTGCAACAGGGGTTGGGATTCGTCAAAACGAGAAGAAATGTTCCTATAAACAAATGTCCGGAAACAATTACCTGTTGAGATATGGGCCATTTTACCGGAGTGGAGGAGGCGTTGTGTTTGGTAGTGCAGGCGTCTTTGCGTTGAAGGTCTTTGCAAGAGTCAGATGTTCAGTCATAGTATGTGGTTGTGCGGTTCGCCGGACCTTAATCCATTGGATTTCTGGCCATGGGGACATTTAAAGACATTGGTGTATGCCACACCCATCGACAATATGCAGATGTTACAAGAGCGTGTGACCAATGAGAGTGCCCACATCCGCGAGCAGCCAGGCGTGATTGGACGAGATCGGGAATCCCTTGCGAAGAAGAGCCGAAGCATGTGTACGAATTCCTGGTAACCATGTGGAGCATCTCTTGTAACGTGCTGATTTTATTTATTTATCGTATGGCTTTTAGTGCCGGGAGTGTCCGAGGACATGTTCGGCTCGCCTGAGTCTGTAGCTGCTTCCAGCGGACACCCTAAAGGGTGAGCTACAAGTTCCGTTCAATTTCAAGTAGTTTCAACTTTCGCCACCAGATATCAATGATACCTAGCGGTGAACGTTGGAACTTTGATAGAGCGTTCTGACGAAATCTAACCTAACAATTTTGCTTCACACAAGTTTAGTCTGTGAAAGGATCTTTTACATGCCATAAATCTATGAAATGGGACCGCCGGCTTTACTTCCCCTCCGAAGGAAGACATACTGAAGGATTTTTAACGCTCTTAAAAATTCCGATGACTTCGGCCGGGTTTGAACCCGCTATCTTGGGCACAGCAGTTCAGCATGCTACCGACTACGCCACCGAAACCGCAGATGGTATCCGTGGACACACCGGCTGAAATCATCACAGCTCCTGGTTGGTGGTGTTGATGGATGTTTGCCCAACGCGTGTTCTGTTGGACGTGTGTGACAGTCAAGTGTTCATTAGAAGTAGCTGGTAGGATGACGTCCATTGTCTGAAGTGTAAATACACAACACATGTAAAATGGCTCATATCTCTACAGGTATTTGTTTCCGGACATATGTGTATGGGAACATTTCTTCTCGTTTTGACCAATCCCAACCCCTGTTGCAATATCGGAATCGTTTTTCGAATCACCCTGTATGTTTGCTGAATGGCTTGACAGCGGTCGCTTGCTAGGCCAGGACCATTCATTGGCTGTGGTACCACGGGGTTTGGTTTTGGTATGGTCAGGAAGGTTATCCGGTCATAAATTCCAAGCCAACACCAAAATGTACCAGGACCATTTCTTAGTTATTATTATTATTATTATTATTATTATTATTATTATTATTATTCTTTCTTCTTTTTGCGTTTTGCCCATTATAGAGCGCGCTTGAACTTGTTTTTCGGCTTGATGATATTCGCCTTCCTATCTTCCCAAAATCTCTTCATGAAGACACTGTGCTGCTTCTTCCGTTCTTCTGTCCACTTGGTTCCAGTCCTGCCACTAGTTTTCACCCTAAATTTGTGCTTTGTTACTGCGGTCCTGATGACTTTGCGGTTTCTCAGAATATTTTCTCCGATGTTCAATTCTTGCAGGTCCTCTCTTGATTCATCCAGCCAGGCTATCCTTGACTTCTGAGAATTTATTACATTGAATAACCTTTTTTTTAAGTCTATAATCGTCCATCCTGAAGAGGTGTCCATTAAATGTTAAACGTCTTCTTCGTACAGTGTTGCTGAAACTATCTGTGTGACGGTATAGATCTGAATTTCGTTTTTTAATCCAAATTCCGTTTTCTAAGAATTTTACGTTCTTGCTTTTCTATATTTGCAATTTTAGAATGATCTCCTAATGCTATGGTTTCTGAAGCATATAGAGCTTCCGGTAGTACAACTGTTTTGTAGTGTTTCAGTTTTGCATTATGTGACATTACTCTTTTATTATAATGATCCCATGTTAGTCTGAATGCTCTATGAAGTTTTGAGGCTCTTTCTGTGTTATTATTATTATTATTATTATTATTATTATTATTATTGAGTGGAAAACTATTTTTCCAAAGGAAGTCTGAAGTGCGCATGGAATCTGCGCACCGAGATGCAGGAATGCAGAAGTTTCTAAGATGGCAGAACAGCTGGGAAATAGGAGAGTGGGGCCGTAGGACTAGACGGCTCATCCCTCAGGTATAATGCTCGACAGAGAGGAAGCAATGGAAATATACATTATTATCTGACCCAACTTGTAAGCCTCCGTGGCTTAGGCGGCAGCACGCCGGCCTCTCACCGCTGGGTCCGTGGTTCAAATCCCGGTCACTCCATGTGAGATCTGTGCTGGACAAAACGGAGGCAGACAGGTTTTTCTCCGGGTACTCCGGTTTTCCCTGTCAAAATTTCATTCCAGCATTTCATTTCATTTCATCTGTCATTCATTTAATCATTGCCCCAGAGGAGTGCGTCAGGCCTCGGCAGCCGGCACAGTTCATATCCTCGCCGCTAGATAGGGGCTTCATTCATTCCATTCCTGACCCGGTCGGAGACTGGAAACAGGCTGTGGATTTTTCATATGACCCAACTTCTGACTGGACATGGCTTTACATTCCCAACAATGCGTCTATTGCTATTGCTATTGATGATGCCCAACATACCTTCTATTCCTGTGAGAGGGGGAATGATAAAAGGGAATTACTTCAAAAGGATATTGAACAACAGATCTTCCTAGATAAAATCGAGAAAATGTTGCTTCAAGATAAGTCGCACTGTAACAATGTAGCTCATTACACTGAAGAAATTCTTCGAACGAAGAAAAATGATCTGGATATTCGCGGATGACAAAAATAGTAGAAGACATGTGTCCTAGCATGACGAATAGAAGGAGAAAGTGAGAAGACTCCTGAAGTTCAAGCGCGCCCAGCTAGGCAGCGCTAGAGTGGGCAAGTTCCACACTGCCGGGGTCAGCTGGTCTTAGGGATGTTGGTAAGGGAAACGATATACTTTGTAACGAATACTCTTTTAAAAAGTAATTAGCGGTTACAATTAAAATAGCATGGCAGGGCACAGTGGAAAATATAATTCACGGAAATAAGAACTACGGTCTTCATTACATGTTACGGAACGCACAGATTCCTGGAGTATACAGTCGGAGAAAGCCCAGATCTTTCTCGTAATATCTGCAGGATTAAGGATGTGAGGTTGTAGAGAGCTTGTCTTGTCACTGACTCCTAACGAATTCCTAGCCTTTTATTTGATTGACTACCATCACAAGTAAAGCCAGCCACCCTCGCCCCAGCCTCTTCTAACTGCAAAATCACCTAGACTTAGAATTTTTGCGAGAATGTCCCTTGGAGTAGCATTTCTGCTTGCATAAACAGCAACTGGCTGCACCCAACATATGCATGAAAGGTACGAAGATGAGCACTAGAGCGTGATTTGCAAGTACGTTCTTCTGGAGGTCAGGTGTGTGTTCACCTAAATCAACTAATCCATCTACTTTATCAGAAAAGCTATTTAACTCGATTTCTTCTCTTAGCTTCTCTTCTTCGAAAATTACAACACCGTAACGTGAATTATCATTCTTTTCTTCCTTAAAATAGTCTGAAATAGCATTTATACTATGCGTATTAACAGGGGCGGATCTAGGGGAGGGCGAGGGGGGCGACCGCCCAGGGCCCCGAGGTCCGGGGTGCCCCGCACCATGGATTGTTTCAAAATTTAATTGATTAATTAATAATAATAATTTTCAAACTTTTCAAACTAATTTATATTTTTTTTTTCAGTGCAGCTATGACCGTTTAGCAAGTTTAGAATTCATTGAAATGATAGAAGACTTTAGCCGGGAAAAAAAGGCGCAAAATAATATTTTAATATTTCATAGTTTACATAATCTTCTTCAAGAGGACTTAAAGGTTTCTTTCATATTATTAAAACAATGTACTGTAGTGATTTCAAAATATTGTAACTATTTTTATTATTATTATTACAAAACTATTTTCCATTTTTAGCCTATTTTCAATTATGAAATAATAGGCTTATGAGATCACCTTTTGTCCGTGTGTGTGTGTGCGTGTGTGTCCCTAATAACTTCGAAACGGCTCGAGCTATTTCAATGAAACTCGGTAAGTTCATAGCACTATTCCGGACTACCCCGACCGTGCCCTTCAAATTTTGTTACGTCTCACCAATCCAACATGGCGGCTGTGCGAAATATTTTACCAGCATTCAATATCTCCGAAACTATTCCCGATATCACCCTGGATTTTCTTACGGTGATAAAGAGAACTACTAGAAGTTCACCTATGTGACTTTTGAGAACCTGGTAACTACAAAACCAACATGGCAGCCACGCGAATTTGCGACTTTTAAATAAACGTTTCTCGCGATTTAACCAACCAAACGCAATAAAACTTGGTACACTATATGTTTATACACATTGTAATGCACCGACATCTAACTTTGTTCAATTGTTTACATAACCACAAGATGGCGGATGTGCGAAATATTTCAGCGGCATTCTATATCTCTGAAACTATTAGCGGTATCACCCTAAAATTTTGTACGGAGATAAAGGGCACTACTGGAAGTATATCTATAAGACATTCAAAAACCGGTTAACTAAAAAACGAACGTGGCGGCCAAGCGAATTTGAAAATTTTAAATAGACCTTTCTCGCGATTTAATGTTCCAAACGCAATGAAATCTGGTACAGGAAATGTTTATACACATTGTAATACACTGGTATCTAATTTATTCAATTGTTTACATAACCTCAAGATGGCGACTTTGCAAATTATAAAATTAAGTTTTATTTCTTGTGTCGTAATCATGCGATCGATGTGAAAGTTTGAATAATGAACCTACGCAATAATTTTCCTTTAATGGTTCATGACTCTATGGACTATACATTTAACAATCCAACACGGCGACCATCCGAAATATTTAGTCGGCTTTGAATATCTACGAATCTATTATAGCAATCAAAATGAATTTTTTATGATCATAGGGGCTATGAGCATAAGTTCACCTATAGGACTTTAAATAACCTGGTGATCACAAATCCAACATGGCGGTGACGCGAACTATAAATATTCACATGGACGTTTCTCGCAATTTAACCATCCGAGTGCAGTTAAACTTGGTACCGTACAGGAAATCCTTATACGAATGTTAATCCACTGGCATCTAATTTATTTCAATTGTTTCCATAACCACTAGATGGCAGCTGTGCGAAATTTTAAAATCTCGTTGTTTCTTCCTGTGTCCTAATCATGCGATTGAAGTTTGAATGCTACACGTACACAATAATCTTCATGTAACAGTACATAACTCTAGGACCTACATATATAAAATCCAAAATGACGACCATCCGAAATATTTAGTAGGTTCTCAATATCTACGAATCTATTACAGCAATCAAACTGAAATTTTGTATGTAGATAGAGGCAATTAACATAAGTAGGATATATGAAAATAGACTGTATAGTTCTTCACGGAACTACTTGTTTTTCTTTTTTTCCTATTGTTGTGGGCCCCACCTTATCATATCGCCCAGGGCCCCGCAAGGCCTGGATCCGCCACTGCGTATTAACTCCATAAGGGCACTTAAGTCCTTTACAAAGTTTTCTCAAGTGACTTTCTGAAGGCAGAGGCAAGAGATTATGTCGCCGACAATGACGGAATCCTTTCGGTGATTTTATTCTCAACAATAAACACTCTAAAATGAATTCATTGCTGTACCTCATTCCATTGGGAGATATTTCCTGGCATTTCTTGAGCATAGTGTCTATTATCATCTTTTCCTTCTTGCTAAGGTGTCGTTATCTTTGTAATTAAATGCCTGTGAATTTCGAACCTGCTTCTCCAGCAAATTAATTCTCGATTTTGCTGAGTTGAGGCAGGATCTAACGCGAATTAAATTACGGTTAGCATTCTTTAGGCGCTTTTTGAGCAATATTAGTCTTTTCAGCATCAGTAAGTACACTAAAATGACCCAAATTCTTATCAACATTGGACTGACCTTTTAATGCCTCATTCGTTGCTCCACTCCCATCTTCAATCTTCTTTTTCTGGTGGTGTCAAGATTCTTTTTCCTGTTGGGTGCTTTACGGGACTTATCCTCACTACTTCGGTAAATTAGGGGAAAATGAGGCACTGCTCCAGGACGTAACTTCCACCACACACGAGAGATTTCCACTTCTTCACCATTCACTATAAAATTACCTGATTTTACTATCAAAACATCTGAGAAATGAATTTGACACATTCTAATAGTTCGCGTTAACTCCGTATCCTTTCGTGGAATAGCTCTGGCCCATTTTTCAAATTGATTTGTATTCTTCGGTGGTGAAAAAAATCGTATATTGTCACCTACTCTACCATACCCTGACTTACAGCCAGGCAAAAAACAGTACGGCATGTTGAACTATTAAATTAACATACCCGCATAAGAAATGTGTTTGAAGTTCACAACACAAAACGCTGATGTACACAAGACACAATGAACTGCAAAGAAAATTCAATTTAATTCACAGAAATATCTCACACAGTATCTTCTCGCGCACTTTTCTAAGACCCGACTCGACCCAACAACAGGACACGTTGTTGGACATTATCGCTTGCAGTGCTTGTAGCGGCGGGACCACAAACTACCGTGCTATAATGGCGGAGTCCTCACACTACGTCCTTCTATTCGTCATGGTCCTAGTATATGATCCTAGCCTGACATAATGTGTTAAACGGTTCCAAGGTAGGTTACAGAAGTCACTTGAGGAATTGTAGTCAGTAGTCTGCAACTCGGGAGTCCGACGATATGTCTGTAAATGCATTTCGCTTCGTCCGTAAAAATATGTTATATTATTGTTATTATTACGTTCATAAGTCCATGGAACATGGGCTGCGGTAGCCGATAGCGCTAACGTACTACATCGTTCCTCGCTGGCGTCGGGAGAGCGTGGGTTCGAATCCCACCTTGGTCATCCTGAAAATTGTTTTCGTGGTTTCCCATTTTCACCACCAGGAAAATGCCGGGACGGTTATTTCAACAGGTCCACAGCCGATTTACTTCCAAAATCCCTTCCCTGACCCGTCCTGAAAATAAAATAAATGGGTATTGACTGCATTAATAAAAGAAATGTAATAGACCCAAGTCCATGAAACTGACTTATCATTGACGAGATTAGATATTGAAGTATTACTGTGCGTTGTGAGAAAATGCATCGTGCCTCCTGTAAAGGAATTGTGTCATATGACAGTTCTGAGGCTGGATGAGAAATGGCGGCACGTCATTCGCTGATAAAGAATTCATCAAGACATCAGGGGATGAAATGGGATGGGCCGAGCAGCCTGCAGCTCAGACGCAGCGTGAGGTAAGATCGATACAAGTGCTGTATTATAAGTTTCAGTGTGTTGACAAGTGGTATAACAGCTTACGACAGGATACCTTGAGGCGCATTTCAACACACCCACATCACAGGCCCTTAAAGGGCACGAGCTCATTAGTGGAAGCTGAAACTACAGTACTTTACGGGATAGAAGGGTTCTTCTTCTTCTTAGCGTGCCTGTCCGTTTCGGACGTTGGCGATCAGCATGGCTATTCTGGCTTTATCTGTGGCAATTCGGAACAATTCTTCAGAGCTTTTGTTGAACCAGGTTCTAATGATGTCAAGACAGGAAATTCTCCTTCTGCCGGGCGATCTCTTTCCTTCTACTTTTCCTTGTAGTAAAAGTTGAAGCAGCTCATATCTTTTTTGACTCCTCATAATGTGACCAAGGTACTGTAGTTTACGACACTTAATGATGTTGATCAGTTCTGGGCTTTTTTCAACTCTGCGTAGAACTTCCTGATTTGAAACTTTATGAATCCATGATATTCTCAGTATTCTTCTGTAAAGCCATAGTTCAACGGCTTCAAGTCTAACAGTGGTAGCCTTCGTAAGGGTCCATGTTTCTACACCATACAAGAGAACTGAGAACCCATAGCACCTGAGGGGCCGTACTTTGGCGTTCATGGTAAGATCATGACTTTTGAAAATTGAGCTCATTGAGTTGAAAACACTCCTCGACTTTCCAATGCGACATTTTATCTCTTGAGAACTGTCCCATGTTTCGGTAATGATGGTACCCAGATGTGGATATTGGGAAACTCGCACTATGCTGTTACCATTAATGTACAAATTCACCCCTCTTATGTACGTCTTGGTAATTATCATAAATTTTGTTTTATGTATATTGATATCTAGGCCATATCGTTTGCTTGTATCAGAAATGTTGTTCATCAGCTTCTGCAGGGTAGCTGTTGTCAATATTAATGGACATAATTAACTTCAACATAGACTATGCATGTTTTCGTTCCTTTTCGTGTTAGAAGCCATTTTTCAGCGTTACTTAGTAATCAAAATTTAAAGCTTTTCAGTCAGTCAACATGATTGTACCCAGTTGTATTGGTTGTTGTGAAGGGTCTTTTGATGAACGTTTGATGAGTGAAACTGGTCATCCAAGTGCATTTATTAAACTCATGGTTTTTTCGGGATTAGAGAAGCACCGATTAAAATTGGGTACAATCGTGTTGACCGACTGAAAATCATTAAATGTATTTTTGTTCCTTGTTTCATTTCGGGACCTTGCACACGTAGTCTTCAGTACCTCGCATGCTGGTATGTTTTCCCAGGAGTTCACAACTAGTTGGCGATTATTTGTACTGCTATGTAATATTAAAGAGCCAAATTTCTTGCGTAATCTACTCAAATAATTTATTTTCAGTCAGCGACACTACAATGTCCCCAATTAAATTAGGCAGGTAATAGTATCAATCTACTTACACCTACTAACCTGGAGAAGATTACAGGAATCGATTATAAAGTTGTATACATGTCTTGAAAATTGGGGTTTTAGTTGGACATATGCATATCCCCCAGACCTAAAAAGGACCATATCTGATGATGTTTGCCTAAGAAACGAAATACTGCTATCCATTTTTTTCGAGTAGTGTATAAAAGTGTACAATTGTATTAATTTATGCATATTTTTCCATGTTCCCATGTTAGTAGATCAGTTTCATTTTTCGCCGAATTTAATTGGGCATTTGATCATGTTGATCGACTAAAGAGCAATTATTTTACTACTTGTGACAGGCTCCTTTCTTTCACCTTTCCTCTTGACCCCCGTTGGTCAACTGTTGTTATCTTCTGACCCGATGGTACTCAGGGATGTCTTTCGTTTACCCCTTCATTGGCCCTTGTTGGATTTTTTTGTAGTCCTATTCTTCGGACGGTGAGACTTCATCTTATATCCTGCTTTCTGTAAGGTACCCTAAACGAGCCAGGGTGTGTGCAGCCCCACCACGCATGGTGCACCTTGGATAGCGCTACACCCTCATGGGCTGGTGACCTCTAGAGTTGGTGACCCTGAGGGACTCCTGAGCTGGATCAGCTTCCCCCCCCCCCCCCTCTCCAGTAACCTTGGGATGGACTCTCTAATCTTTCCATTTCCCATCAGCCTTTCATAGCTCTACTTTTCCAAGTCACTCATCATTCTTCGATGGTTAGAATATTTATTTCCCTGTCTTTATTTTCATTATCTGTATCTTTTGCCCATTTGTAGTTTGTACGTTAGTTATAAGCCAGTACTTAGTAGGAGCAGTAGTAGTTTTCACTAATATTCATTGTCGCTATCGCCAATATAACCTAGATGTTATGATTTTGCAATCATTCCACCATGTTGGTACATATATGTGGAAAATGTCTCCTTCTTTGAGTTATTGTGATAAGTATACCTTACTTCAGGAATTTCGATATATGTTTGCCTTGTTTTTTTACATTGTAAACCTATGAAGTATATTTTAATTTTTGTCAATAATGTTTATACAATACATTGTGTTTCAAACAGGTGGTACTTCAATTTAAAGTCATGCCCAGTCAAGTGATAGCTGTATAATGTGGAAGCGCGGGGTATGTCGCTGATTAGTTGCCGAGCTAACTGCAATATTTTATATTATTTTTCCAGAAATCGTCATAGACCTAGCTTTCAAGAGAATTTAAAAAATGTTGAATAGAATTAAACTCCCTATCTAACTACTGAAATAATCATCTAATTTCAAAACATATTAGCGTTTTTTGTCTTTGAACGGAGACATGTTTTTCCTGGCATAGCGTACGAAAAGCCTACTGATGAGCCTACAGTTCACTCCACGGATTTCTCCCGGTGTCCTCGACAGCTCTTGCACTGAAGCGAGTCTAGCAGTCTAGCAACAGCCCACTAGAGGTGCTGTTGAACAACAGCCCGTGGATTATGCGTGACTGTGACCCGGTTAACCCCGCCATATGGCTGACAATTTACAGTACGTAGTATCAACGCACATATTCCAGAAACTGAGGCTTGCAGACCGTATGGTATCCCGATGCACATCTATAAACCACCGGCAGAAAGCGGTGGATTGAACTGTACACGGCAAAAACTTAGAAGATATACTGGAGCTTAATTCAAATCCCGGTGAAATATTATATTCAAATTCAAAACATCCAGACTGGTGTACTCAGTATCATTAGTTCAGTCTATTTATTAAAAAAATATTCTGTCATTTATCCTTACTGTATTGCTCATTAAAGTCTGTCCTAATCTATATCGTGGTAATAATTAATTTCTCGTATAATTATCCTTGTTAATGCTCATCAACACAAGATGTAGCAGGTGTCTGGTGTATTGATCTCGCTGCTAATATGATTGCTAATTACCACATTATTCATGAACACCATCAAGCGACGAAAGAAGATATGGTCATCAAGCCACCTAAACAATGCACACATGTTTTATATATCACAGTCCTGTGTACCGGCTGCCTGCAAGTCTTGTGAGCATAGACCCTATATGGCTTGTTGTTACTATCTAATTTACTTGTTACTATTATTTATTTTGTGTATGGATTTTAGTACCAGGAGTGTCCGAGGACATGTTCGGCTCGCCAGAGGCTGTAGCTGCTTCAAGCGGACACCCATGGGGAGAGCTACAAGTTTCGTTCGATTTCAAGTAGTTCCAACTTCCGCTACCAGATATCACTGATACCTAGTGGTGAACGTTGGAACTTTTATAGAGCGTTTCAATGAAATATAACCTAGAAATTTAGCTTCACACAAGTTTAGTTAGTGGAAGGATCTTTTACATGCCATATATCTTTGACATGGGACCTCAGGCTTTACTTTCCCTTCGAATTTTAACACTCATAAAAATTTGACGACTTCCGCCGGGTTTGAACCCGCGGTCTTTGGGCACAGCAGTTCAGCATGCTACCAGCTACGTCACCGAAGCAACATCTACTTGGTGAGGGCCATAATCTAGAGGTTGTCCTCAAGAATCTGAATAGAGAAATCACAAGTTATTTCGAGCAAAATAACTGCTCCAATTTTATTTTATTTATTATATTGTGTTCTTCTAATTTTATACACGTGCATAATACTCACACAATAATTCAAAAACCCTTATAAAATAAACTAATCTTGTATTCTGAGAATCAAACTGCGAATCGTAATATAAACACAAACTAAACGCACTATATGTACCTATTGTAGTTAGATACTATGTGTATATAAATTTAAACCTCAACCCTGTGAACAAGATCTGATGATAGCCGCTTGAAGGTCGAAACTCGCAATTTATTATTATTACATTTGAATTGCAGCCAATGGCCATAGCAGGGTATTTTAATTGAACGCCTGAAAGCTCCCCAACAATTTCAAGTAGTTTTAACTTTGGCTACCAGGGATGCCCCTGTTACTGACACCTAGCGGTGAATGATGGAATTAGATACTGCGTTTCTAACCATATAACCTACAAATTTAGCTACACACTAGCAATTGTCGCCTCCGTAGCGTAGCGGTCAGCATGGTTAGCTGCCGCCGCGGAGGTCCTGGGTTCGATTCCCGGCTCTGCCACGAAATTTGAAAAGTGGTACGAGGACTGAAACGGGGTCTACTCAGCCTCGGGTGGCCCAAATGAGTAGAGGGGGTTCGATTGCCCCTCAGCCATCCTCGAAGTGGTTTTCCGTGGTTTCCCACTTTGTCTTCGGGCAACTGCCGGGATGGTACCTTCTTCAAGGCCACGGCCGCCTCCTTCCCTCTTCCTTGTCTATCCATCCTAACCATCCCTTACCTTCCCTCATGAGGCCCCTGTTCACTTTGCAGGTGAGGCCGCCTGGGCGAGGTGCCAATCCCACCTCACCAGTTGTATCCCTTCCGATTCGATGTTCCCAGCTCTAGGACACTGCCCGTAGAGGCGGTAGTGGTGAGTTCCCTCGCTGAGTCCGTGGGTTCAACCAACCTGGAGGGTAAACGACTAAAAAAAAACTACAAACTAGCAATTGTCGTGGTAGGTTCTTTTACTGTTCATGGCATAAATCTTTACGTTCCCTCCGATGGAAGGCTTGCTGAAGGATTTTTACGCTCTTAAAAATCCGACGGCTTCGGCCGGGTTTGAACCCACGATCTTGGGCATAGCAGGTCAACTTCCTACCGATTACGCCACCAAAGCCGTTAAACGCGTAATTGTCCCAATTTAATTGTGACCATAATTATTACATGCTTATTTTTTCTCGGAATGTTATTTACTATTATTATCGTATATTATATAGCCTACATTGGGCCCCGCCCATTCATTGGGCATTTTGTGTTGACCGACGGAAGAGCTACAACTGACAGTCAAAATATAACATTCATTCTGTTGCAGAGGCTAAGAAATCTCGTGAGATTTGAAATGATATGACTAGGGCTCGGATCGATATGTTCGATAAAATCTCCAGATATGCTCGATAACCATGTGTTTTATACTCGATAGATATGCTCGAAAAACCCATTATATGCTCGAAAAAACCATTATAAAACCATTATATGCTGGATAGATATGCTCGAAACCCTCATTATATGCGGTTAAATATGCAGAATATGCTCGAAAAACACAGTTAAAAACTATAGAAAGGAAAGTGAAACGAAAAAACCAATTACATACCTTTAAATATGAGCTTTATTTTCTAATTGTATGTATGATACACTGCAATATACTCGCATTTCAGTTTTACAGGTATATATAAGAGAAGTGCTCTTATAAAGATACAATTTAAAAGTTCATTTACAAAATGTTCAGAATTAGGCGAGTCAGTGAAGTAGATCTGCATTGGTCTGTCCAACAAGAAATTTTCTATGTTTTCAGTTTTGAATGATTTACTTAAATCAGTCAATGAAAGTTTCAATGACGAGAACGACCTCACAAAAGGTTCAAAACCTGCGGTTCTATTATTCAAACAAGATAGGCTTTTCAATAATTATTTCTGTTTTCGAACCTTAAGGATTGTCAGGGCTCGAATTCGGGGGAGAATTCGACGAAAAACAAACTATTTAGACGAAAACCACAAGAATATGCATTTATATGCTTCTATTCTGAAAACAGCGGTTTTATGCATTTATATGCTCGATAAATTTCAATTCTGTTGGTCCCAGAGAGGTGAAAATACCACCGAAAGGCTTCTTTCAATGTGTACTATTCTGAGAAAAAATATGCAAATATGCTCGAATCCGAGCCCTAGATATGACTCTACTGTGGCAGCTGATTGAATACAAGTGAGTGAATCGTTTAACTACTGTACGAATGAGGTAATAAATCAATCTAGTATGGTTGTATGACAACCAGATGTCAGCATACAAATCGAAGTACAGCAAAGTGGAATTCATACCACTGTTGGCAGGTTAATAAAATAGTTATGGTAAGTGTTTCCGATAGTCATGAGGTTTGAACTTTGACGAAATCATTGAGAAATGAAATATAATCATGTATATTATTTCAGTAGTATCTATCCCTCCTACGGCGCTAACAAGCGACCGAGCTTGACAATGAGCATTCAAATAAAAGAGAATAGACATTAGCAGTGATGAATTGCACTATAATCTCATAAATATCTATAATTTCTTTAAAAATAACTTCAAAAAAGTGTACGAAGTGAGCGATTTGCAAATACTGTTGCTGTAGGAAAAATATCAAAAAGCAATCCCTCGTTTTGCCATACATCGCCCCCGTCGAAATAACCATTTCCTGTATTCACCATTCTCAGTCATAGCCTCGTTGAAACATACGTCAAGCGCTACCGGCTCTCTGTCTACAAATACGCTACATAATTGCTGTCCACTCACATTTTGGCCGCTGTGACGCCTGTTTCATGTCATTTTAACATTCTGAGTTTTTTTCCTTTAACCTATCATTTTGCATGAATTTCAGAAACAGTAAATCAAAGGAATGAGTAATCAAATCGTATAATTTCATAAATATTGAATAACCAGTGAGTGTTACACCAACCTTTCTCTTTAAGACTCTCATTATTAACCTATTGGGGAAAGTGTGGTTTATGAACATGCGAGATTTCTCGCACGGGTTCTCTAGTTATTTAAAATACATATTCACTGGTGGTTGTTACGGATATTATCAATTCAAATGTGGTCAACGTACGGGTATCATGCTGTATACATTAGGAACAGGACTTCCTCATAGGATCGGAAAAACAGGACTGAAATATAGTATTTCGTCACGACATGAGGAACCATGGTCATGCTCAAATACAAGAGGTCGGTTAAACGAGAGGTCCAGTACATCGACAAATCTAATGGCATACTTCCGCGAAATGTCTTCATTAGAATTGTTCTTCAATTCATTGAATACAGAAATGTTCATCATGATAATAATGACCATCCAGAAAGGATAGTCAAAAGGTCAAGTCAACCCCTGGCACTATACAGCCCATGAAGGGCCTAGGCCGAACAAGCGACCGCTGCCCAGCCATTTGGCCTGCAGATATTGGGGTGACGCCTGATCAGCGCATCGGGTCTCCTCGGCCGATCCAGAAAGGATGGCGTACTATAATTACAATACAAAGATAGAAGAAAAGAAAGTGTACATTGGTAATCAATCAATCGTGCTACCCTCATATCCGTTATCTCTAGCTTGTGCATCAGATATCCTGAATCTACCCAGATCTCACCTTCATACAGCAAGGTGGATCTACACTCTGAGCGATGTAGCTTTGTCGCTATACTTACTTTTTACTTGCAGAATACTGTAGATCCCAACTGAGAACTCACTGCAAATGAGAATAAATATCTGAAATCCTCGTCATTTGTTCTGTTAGAAGAGATGCAGATAGACATCACATCATGTTTATGAGGATTAAGATTCACTAGAAACCTTTTAAAATAAAATGTATCTGGTTATTTGAAGTCATAAAACCTGTATGTTCTTTTTCTTCTTGTCTCCTTTGTGCAAATGGACTAGCCTAGCTGTAAAATATAACAAGTAGTTCCGTGAAGAACTGAAGCCCATTTTCATATAACCTACTTATGTTAATTGCCACTATCAACATACAATATTTCAGTTTGATTGCTGTAATAGATTCGTAGATATTGAGATCACTCTAAATATGGTCACCATGTTGGATTGTTATATGTATAGGCCATAGAGTCAAGTACCATTAATTGAAAATTATTGCGTAGGTTCATTATTCAAACTTTCACTTCGATCTCATGATTGTGACACAAGAAATAAAAACTTAATTTCAAAATTCGCACAGCCGCCATCTTGAGGTTATGTAAACAATTGAACTAAATTAGATGCCAGTACATTACAACGTATATAAACATTTGCTGTACCAAGTTTCATTGGGTTTGGATTATTAAGTCGTGAGAAAAGTCTATTTCAACCTTTCAAATTAGTTTGGCCGCCATGTTCGTTTTGTAGTTGACCAGTTTTTGAAAGTCTCATAGATGAACTTCCAGCAGTACCCTTCATCTCCGTACAAAATTTCAGGATGATACCGGTAATAGATTCAGAGATATAGAATGCTGGTGAAATATTTCGCACAGCCACCATCTTGAGATTATGTAAACAATTGAACGAAGTTAGATGTCGGTGCATTACAATGCGTATAAGCATATACCGTACTAAGTTGCATTGCATTTGGTTGGTTAAATCGCGAGAAACGCCTATTTAAAAGTCGCAAATTGGCTTGGCCGCCATGTTGGTTTTGTAGCTACCAGGTTTTCAAAAGTCACATATTTGGACTTCTAGTAGTTCCCTTTATCACCGTACAAAATTTCAGGGTGATATCGGTAATAGTTTCGGAGATATTGAATGCAGGTGAAATATTTCGCACAGTCGCCATGTTGGATTGGTGAGACGAAACAAAATTTGAAGGGCTCGGTCATGGTCGTCCGAAATAGTGCTATGAACTTACCGAGTTTCATTGAAATCGCTCTAGCCGCTTAGAAGTTATTAGGGGGGCACACACACACACACACACGAATCACACACGCACACACAGACAGACAGACAAACGGACAAAAGGTGATCTTATAAGCCTATTTTTTTCATAAATGAAAATAGGCTAATAAATGTAAAAAAAAGTGTTGGAATGCAGCCGAAAGATATCAGAAATCCTTGTGGATGTCAAATTGTCAGGTGAAAAGCTAAATGAAGTAAGAGACTGCTGTTACTTAGGAAGCAAAATAACCAGTATTGGACGAAGCAAAGAGGATATAAGAAGAAGGTTGGCTCAAGCAAGTAAAACATTTCTGCAGAAATGGAATTTTTTGACATCAAATATAGATTTAGGTATTACGATGTCATCTTTGAAAGCCTTCATCTGTAGGATGACACACTATCGTAGTGAAATTTGGACTGTTGGCGCAGAAGAAAAGAGGAGAATTGAAGCGTTTGAAATGTGGTGTTACAGGAGAATGATCAAGATCAGACGGGTAGATTGAGCAAGAGGTATTACGACGAGTGGGAGAGGATAGATAATTCTAGTGACTTCTAACGAAGAGAAGAGATAGGTTGGTACGATGGAAAGAAGGGTCGAAGACAAGAACTGTAGGGGTTGACCAAGGTTAGATCATGTTAAACGGATTTCCTCGGATGTAGGATGTGGTAGCTATGCAGAGATGAAACGATTATCTCTTGACAGGTTGGTATGGAGAGCTGTATCATACCAGTCAAAATACCGAAGACTCAAACACACAACACACAGACTAGTTTCACTATTTAAATAAATCCATTTTGTGTATTGCTGTATAATGCATAGGAAACATTCACCAGACTGCCATAACAAACTGGAGCACGAAAACCCTTCAAGAGTATTGATATTATTCTTGACCTGGAAGGTGTAATTATAACCTCAGCAAGGGAGAAGGACTTCTCTCTCATACAATTTGGAGGCTTTGTGGTGCAATACGTACGCCGCGCTAACATATCAATTCCCTTCACAATTCTGGCATTAACATCATTATCATTGTGTGAGCAATAAGCAGGGAATTCTCATGCCAGGTCATACATATGTATGACTGTTTGAGGGCTGTATTGTTCCCGCCTGTGCCAACATGAGAGGCACGTCTCCATGTTTAGTTTGTACTCATCTTACAAGAACATTCCAATCAAGAACATCACAACCACGAGGAGGAGCGGCCATTTGGTGAAAGGAGGAATACCTAGATAAGATGCAAGTAGAGAGGCAATCTGTTATAAAGTTTATTAATATTGTGCATTCAAATCAGAAATCTTTATTGATGTCAAATTGACAGGTGAAAAGAGCGAAAGGAAGTAAGAGACTTTTGCTACTTAGGAAGTAAAATAACCAGGGATAGACGGGGCAAAAAGGACATATAAAATAGGTTGATATGAACTATAGATTTAGGTATAAGTAGTAATTTCTGAAAGTCTTTGTATGGAGCATGGCACTCTATGTAAGTGAAAATTGGACTTTTGGCACTGCAGAAAAGAGAAGAATAGAAGCGTTTGAAATGTGGTCTTATGAGAGAATGATGATGATCAGATGGGTAGTTACATTAACAAATGAAGAGGTATTAAGACGAGTGGAAGAAGAGAGATGTTTCTGGCGACTGCTAATGAAGGGAAGAGATAGGTTGGTAGGACACATACTAAGACACCCAGGAATAGCAAACTTAGTTATGGAAGGAAGGGTCGAGGACAAGTACTGTAGGCCCTTCCACGTATGCTGGTCTGGTCTGATAGTGTGTAGGGGGCTTTTACTGTATTCCGTCTGCACCTGCCGACTCAGAACTCAGTTCCCGCATGAAATTATGTTTGGACGTGTTCTAACTCCGTATCAAAGATTGACATGTGGACTTGGAAGCCTATGTCCTGAAATTATTATTTAAAATGCTCCGACAATCAATACAATTGCTATTCAAATGTTAGTACAAGTTTCAATCCAACATTGGGATCTCTTTCAGCAAAATTAGAATCAAACCTTAAAAAACTGATCTAATAAAACTAAGTATTGAGAAAAGAAATTAACTTAAGTATGAAGAAACTGGAAATCAATGAATATGAACGATTAAAACATATAAACTAAACAATTTACGACAATGAATATTTAAAATATAATGGATAAGTAATTGTGTAAAATAATAGAACTAATATGAAATAAAACAAAAGAAAGTATCCTTACAAATAATCACATTAAATAAAGGTTCTAAATATTTAAATATCATGGCCTGAAATTGAATGATCTATAAATAAGTAGCAATATTTTGAAATACGGAGTGTAGATAAAATTCACCCTTTTGCTTGCATATATGAATCTTACAGACAATGGTCAACTGAACAAAGCTTTAGAACATGACTGCCTGTTTATAATGGTGTTGTGTTAAATTCACTGCTGCAAATGGTTTAATACAGTGATTGTTATCCCCGGAAGATAACTAGGCTGTAAATTATTAGCCAAATTCCAAAAGCAATTAAATAGGCCAATGAGATAACTCATGGATGTATGTGTATATGTATCGTCAGTTTTAACTCTTCAGTTGGTCTACACGAATCTGATCAATGACTGGGAGAGGCACAAAGTATATTATTATATTAATAACACTGAGATTCCAACTGCGAATTATTATATTATAAACACCAACTAAACCCACTGCAATTTTTGTACTTAGGTAATATGTGTATATAAAATGTAAACCTCAACGCGTTGATCAGAATCTTATGATGGCCGCTTGAAGATCGAAACGCGTAATCGTAAATTTTCTCCATCATAATGGTGCTCATAATCTAATACGTGTATATTTTTTCCATGGGTGTTAGTTACTTATTATTCATATATTATATACATTGTACTCCGCCCAGTCTTTGGGTAAATTCGTGTTGACCGACTGAAGAGTTACAACTGACAGTTTGTATTGGCAACACTGAAAGAGTTGGCTTCAAAACTTAACATGTATGTGTATTGGTGTGTCCAGTGTGTATGACGTCCCAGCCCCCATCCTACAGGGATAGCCTTCCTCTCCTGCGCCTTTGCGGCAATTATTTATATTGCCGCTATGTTATCAAACACAAAATGGTAGCGACCTTAAATCACATTGCGTAAATCAACTACCGACCGAATCAATCATCAGATCCTTACTGAATTCTAGTGTCATTTATCGTTCTCTAAGAAGGGTCAGGCAACAATGCTATTATTATTTTCTGGCAATTCCTTTTAATGTGCTGGCCGTGCGTAATTTTCAAGTATTCAGAACTAATTGATTATTTCAGTAGATTAATGTTTACCACTCTTGGCATAAAAAAAAACGTTTCCTGAACTTATCTTATTGGAAATTACGTTAATCTGTCATTTTGAATATATATCATATCAATATCGCTTATTCACCATCTAATTAATTTTGATTACTGAAACTTCATATAGGATATTACTGACGATGGCATAT
The DNA here is from genome assembly GCA_946902985.2 of Meconema thalassinum. Taxonomy (NCBI): domain Eukaryota; kingdom Metazoa; phylum Arthropoda; class Insecta; order Orthoptera; family Tettigoniidae; genus Meconema; species Meconema thalassinum. The sequence goes on along the minus strand of OX336388.2, from coordinate 1,805,675,575 downwards.
GTCCTTTGATTCATACATTTCAGGTAACGGCCATTACTTCATTTAAACCCTTAAATCCGTATTTTATTACTTACGTCATCAATTACGACGACAGATGAGCCTCCCATAACATGTTGTTGTACTTGGGTGTGTGTGTATAGAATTCGTCTGGTAACCTGTGTTATGGTGGTGTCTGTATTAGTGTGTGTATTTGTAACTCAGGTGAGGATTGGGAAGGAGGTGGTCGTGGCTTTCAGTTAGGAACCAACACGGCATTTTCCTGAAGTAGAAGTGGGAAACGACGAAAACCACTTTCAGGATGGCTGAGGTGTGTACTGAACCCATCTTTCTTCAGTTTTGTCTCACGATGCTGAGTGAACCCCGTTCCAGCCCTCAAACCAGAATAGTTTTTTTTTTTGGTAGAGCCGGGAATTGAGCCCGGACCTCCTGGGCGACAGCCAAGAACGCTAGCCAGGAGATGGACCCTTCTTTAAAGATACTTTAGTTGCACGAATGACAAGATTACCGTACTTATTGTTACGCACATCTACTATCTAGAATACAGTACAGAACATATTAAAATTGATAAACCTCCAAGTTGGAAACTTAGCAAAGAGGTAATACTGTGCAAGAAAAATCGATTATTCACCATCTAATAAACTTTTGGAAACTTTGCACAACGTTAGTAGTATATAGGACATTTACTATAATGGCAGTTCTAAATGGATTTCATGTATCCACGATGGCGTCCAAAGGACTATTATCTCATTGTGAGTGATAAATTAGAATATAATTGAGCAGTTACTATGAAAACCAACGAAGGAGAAATCTCGTATGAGACACCACAGTTGCACAAATTACAAAGGTATTAGAGTGAAGAATACGTTGAACCACCGCCATAAACAGATAAAACATTTAAATCAATGCCACAGAATTCTAAATACCAATGGCGACGAAACTATGAAAGGAGAAAGAATATACCACATAAGGAACTTACTGTGCAATGTTTCGAAAATTCTCTTACAGAACATTACGCACTAACATCATCTTCAATACATAAAATAATAAAATAAATCATTATCTAGTAAAGTTACAGAATTGAACCCAGACCTGAGAGTTGACAGCCAATAAATCTATAATGACAATCAGGAGAAAAAATACAAGCGTTTAAATATGTGTGACAAGGATTAATGTAAAATAGAGTTGGATATATACGTTAATTAATAAGTGAATATATGAAAACAAGATGGTTACATAGATTAACAGAAAGTAATTTCCTGCGGAAAGGAAAAGAAGCTACATAAGAACTGTACTGGAAATGAGTTCTTTGAAAGACACAGGCTTTATTAAAAAAATGTATACTGTGTTAAAATTTGGATTCGATCTGATGACGGGCTTGTGAGATAATAATTCTTAAATGTGACGCATGGTTGAAACACGCTTAAAAAGGGACACATTTTGTGTTTCAACAGCGATAAAAAAATATTAAAATATACATTCAAAATTCCAAACCTACATGAACTAACGTAAAATAGAACGATGAAAATGATGATGTTATTGGATTTTATGTAGGTCTATTGGTTACTTCACAAACAACCTTCAAACTCGAGTGCACATAATATTTTGGTCGACAGTAATCATACACACAATTAGTGATTGTATTGTATCTCAACATGCACGGCTGTGGAAGTATGTTAATCTACTCACTGTGGTTGTATTGCACTGAACAACACAAAGAAGGAAGTAAATATGTAGTGTAAAACACGGACAATGGCACCTTCATCAAGCCGTCCTATTATGAAGAATACAAACAGACGGAATTATTATGTATCGCTCGAAATCTCTGCAGAGGGAAGAGTTGTATATTGTGCTACAACAAATGGTAATAATTTGCATAGCTATTGTATAACGCCTCTAAAAGTGATATAAACACACTATATTGGTTGCAGATAAATGAACGTGTTTAAAGAATGGCCTTTAAGTGATAAATAACACGTAAACAAATGATCAGTAAAATTAAGAATATTAAGAGTTTACTAGATGAAACCCGTCAAAACATGACGGACAATGGAAAACAAATTTACTGAAGAAGCTTCTTATATAAGTTACATTCTTTGTACGATTACCTTTTAGCACTATTGCAACTTTAAGGGCGTCAAAAGATAGCACTCTCAGCATTGCAACATATTGCTGGTCATGACTGAAAACGTGATGAGGTCATCATCATCTTGCACAGTTTCCAGCCACTGGCCGGGTCTGTTTGGAACACAAGCCTTTCCAACGTCTTCTGTCTTCCCACCATCTCTCAGCCTCCACCCTTGTCCAGTCTTCTCCTCTCTTCTTCACGCTTTCTTCCACCCCCTTCAGCCACCTGTCTCTCGGTCTCCCTCTTGGTCTCTTTCCTTCCCACTTCGTCTCGTGTATCCTCCTGGGTATCCTCTTCTCCTCCATTCGTTTTACATGTCCATACCATCTAAGTCTAGATTTCTCTATACCATCCTGTAATGGTTCCTCCTTCATTAATTCTCTGGTCCTCTCATTTCTTATTCTGTCCCTCTTTGTAGCTACAATTCTGCTTCTCAAGAACCTCATCTCACTGGCCTGTATTTTGCTCTTCTCCCTTCCTTTCATAACCCAGATCTCCGAGGCATACGTCAGGATAGGGACATAGTACGATATATGATCTACTTGCTGTTCTGAGGGACATCCCTGCTCCATAACATGCTTCTCACACTCCTCCGGAATGCTTCTGCCTGTCTCCCCCGCTCATTTATTTCTCTACAGTTTCTTCCATTCTCTTGTATCAGGCATCCCAGATACTTGAAACTCTCCACTTTCTTCAGCTGTTCCCCACCAATTGTTATTCCCGTTGTGGTCCTTTCCTTCTTCCTTGTTGTGATCACCATCTCACTCTTATTTATGCTAAATTTCATCCCATATCCTTGTATTATTCCTTCCCACACGTCCAACTGTTCCTGTACCTCCTCCTCCTTGTTTCCACAATCATCAAATCATCCGCAAACACCATTGCTTTCATCTTTCCTTCCCCAATTACTTGTGCCGCTCGGGTCATTATGTCATCCCTCACCACGATGAAAAGTAACGGTGACAGTGCACTTCTTTGTTTCAGGCCGTTTCTCTGTTCCACCCAGTCCGATCTCTCTCCTCCCACTTTCACACAGCTCACGCTTCCCTTGTACATCTCTTATATCCTCCTTATAGTCCATTTTTCTACTCCTCTATCCTCCAGGGACTTCCATACTTTGTTTCTGCATACACTGTCATATGTTTTCTCAATGTCCAGGAAGGCCATCAGTAGATCTGTTCCATACTCATAGTGCTGTTCTTGTAACTGACTTACAGCAAAAATCAAATCCACTGTGGACCTTCCTGCTCTGAAGCCATGTTGTTCTTCCCTCATCCCTCCTTCTATCCTTGTCCTAATTCTCCTTTCTAAAACTTTCTCAAACATCTTTGCACAATGACTCATCAGTGTTATTCCCCGATAGTTTCTGCATTCTGTTCTACTACCTTTCTTGAAGATCGGGAAAATTATTCCCTTTTTCCAGTCCTCTGGGGTCTTCCTTTCCTTCCATGCTGCCTTCATCACTCGGTACAACCATTTTATCCCCACCTCTCCTGCTGCTCTCACCATCTCCACACTCAACTCATCCACACCTGGTGCCTTCCCTCCTTACATCTTCCTCACTGCATCTTCCACTTCTTTCCATGTTAAGTCCTTTTCTGTTTGCAGTTCATCTACTGTACCTCTTCCCCGATTTCTTCTTCCTCGCCGTGGTTTCCATTTGGGTTCAGGAGTTCTTCAAAATATTCTTTCCACATTTTCTTCAGTTCTTCCCTATTTTCTATCCCTTGTCCCCTTTTGTTCACCATTCTGACATAATCCGGAGGATCCTTCCGCCTCTTATTCTTTACCATCCCATACAGGACCTTTTTTGTACCTTCACTATCCTGCTGGTCATGACTTAAAACATGATGAGGTAAATAGCCCAATACGTTCAAGAGTTTCTCCTTGAGCTTGATTGATTGTGATAAAGTAGGCCGAGCGAATAGGACATTGTTGCCTATTAAAAGAAAATGTACTGTACCTGCAAGTGTTTTATCGGAAGGTGTTAAATCAAGTCGTAGGATTTGAGCTCTCTGCCTAATATTAAGCTGCACCTATTATATCCGAATCCAAGCAATTTCTTACATATTTCTTACAATTAATATATTACCATATATGAGTCCTTGGGAAACGTTCAGATTTCTAAGGAGCATAACTATGGCTCAAACGTTCGGAGTATGTGGAGGCGAATCACTTAATTCCAAGGAATTGAAAAATTCAATAATAGGGAAATGAAGTACAGTAGCTGGCTTTCATCTTCAGTAACCAATCTGTTAACGCTGGTGTATGTGTTTGAACTACTGGGTATAAGTTCAATGACTTTTAAATTAATATCATTACATTGTTGCAGCTTGGCAAATATTTTATATTCCAGCAGATCAATTTTACCCTCACAACAGTAAAGACCAAAGTAACCACGCATAGATTTTACGCAAGAGAAGTACAATGTAGAACAATATTTACATTTGATCGTCAAAGACCTTACAGTACACTGTACTGCATAATATCTGGAATTGTTTCTGAAATGGCCTATTTATATTGGATTTTAAATGTGGCTTCGTATTATTCGATAACACTATAGTGTCCTGCAATAACGGAGCCGCTAAATATTACATGGCAAATAATACTTCCATTGCCGAAATCAACTGCGTAGTTAGACTCAGTACTCTAAACAAATAATCATTAAACAATTGTCTTATACAATGAAGTTCAACATGACCGTCCAGAGACTTTCATACTCAAGCTGGTTGGTGAGGAGAATGCGATGGGACTGATCGCTTAAAATAAATTCCTTATAATTGTTCCTGCCAGCGAAATTTTTTGCGATAGCTTGAAAACGCAGCTCAGAATGACGTTCTTCATTTTGTTATAAACAGTACGAAACTGCTCTAAATAAGCAATTTCCATCACCTGTTATAGGTTATGACAGCACATTTGCAGGGGAACATAGAATCACTTCGCCAACTACTGGAACGAACATAGGCCTATACTCAATACTCACTTCGGCAGTCACCCTAATGGAGGCAGTTTTTGAATTATATGTCCCGTGCATGTCAAAAATCGTATTAACACATGGAGGCCCACCTATTCTTGTCTATCGCCCCGGAGACCCGGGTTACATTTCCTGCTCTGCCAAGAAATTGAATTCTGGTCTGAGGGCAAAAACGGGGCACATTCAGTCTCTTGAGGTATAACTAAGAAGAGGAAGGTTTAATTCCCACCTCGACAATCTTGGATGTGGTTTTCCGTGGTTTCCCACTTCCACTTAAAGCAAATACCGGGATGGTTCCTAACTTAAGGCCTTGGCCGTCTCCTTGCCATTTACCACCTTAATTACAAATACACACAGTAATGCAGCCATCACAATAACACAGGTTATGAGAGAAAATTTCACACATACACACCCAAGTACACGGGGCTGAGTGACCACGATGTCGGAGTCCTTCAAACGAATTATGTTTGCCAAGTGTCTCTTATGGCGAAAGCAATTGTGGACACGCGCGAGTGCCTGGATAACTACTTTTTTCTTTAATAATTTAAGAGTATATCGACGATGCATAATTATAAGTTTTAGTCTAGGACGCTAATAACTTGACCACCGAAGCATTGGGAAGAAATTGCAATATTAAGGTACATAAACAACATAGCCTACACATTCAACTGTCGGTTAATGTTCCTCAAAATTTCCCTTCTTAAATATTCCCCTCCTTTATAATTTTCCATCACGTGAAAACGTGCTATGTCTTGGGTTTTAAATATATCGATGCAATGGTGCTGCCATCTGCTGTCAGTTACTGGAACTATATGGGCGATGTACTGCCATCTGTTGTCAGTTATAGGAACTGATTGCAGATATTTAAACGGCGTACTGAGGACAACAGTTTGCTCTTTTGATCACATGCTGTAATGCAATGGTAAAACGGAAATAAAACGTATTGAGAGGGAATGTAGAAATATGTATCTTTTACAGACATAAAACCTTACTAATACTCCTTGATTAAACAATATTTCAATGGTAAAAAAATTACATATATCGGCGAGGGCTGGGATCGATCCGGCGAACCTAGGAACCACAGTCTGTCGCCTTAACCACATAGCTACTCGCGCAATCTTGATCAATAGCAGACGCAGCCATTCATTATCTTCAAAAGCTGCTGTCTGAAGGAAATAATCCATTTCATTATCCAAATAAATCAATGTTGCACATTCGTATACGTTCATACTGTTATTATATGTTATTGCCAGAACTTGGTTAATGTATGTTTTTAATTACATGGAAGCTTATTAAATAACTTACATTTTAATGGAATTCTCACCGCCATTTTGTCATGACCTCAGGCGGATTGTGCGCATGCGTGAAGGGCAAGAATTCTGCTATTTTCTATATTAATTCAAAAATATACCGAGAGGGAATGTAGAAATATGTATCTTTAACAGACATAAAACCTTACTAATACTCCTTGATTAAACAATATTTCAGTGGTAAAAAAAAAAAAAAAAAAAAAAATCGGCGAGGGCTGGGATCGAACCGGTGAACCTTGGACCCGCAGTCTGTCGCCTTAACCACATAGCTACTCGCGCACTCTTGATCAGTAGCAGACGCAGCCGTTCTTTATCATTAAAAGCCGCTGTCTGAAGGAAATAATCCATTTCATTATCCAAATAAATCAATGTTGCACATTCGTATACGTTCATACTGTTATTATATTTTATTGTCAGAACTTGGTTAATGTATGTTTTCAATTACATGCAAGCTTATTAAATAACTTACATTTTAATGGACTTCTTACCGCCATTTTGTCATGACCCCAGGCGGATTGTGCGCATGCGTGAGGGCCAAGAATTCTGCTATTTTCTATATTAATTCAAAAATATACCGTAATATATTTGTTCATTTTATAGACACCCTGCAAATCTAGAGGCCAAGAGCTTTCGTTAGAGTGCTCTACGAAGTAAATCGGTTCTGTCGTTCTCTCAATCTCGTGGTAACAAAAATCACCTTACTGTTTTAAATATATAGATTGTTGCAGTGTGATATGTTGGGTAAAATATGTCTTTTAATTCCTTTCCCATATTATGTTTAGAATGAATGCAAGAAAACAAATACTGGTCAAAACAAAAATTATAATAATGCAATAGTAATTTATGTGGTTTGGTTTGGAGACTCTCAAACGTGCCTTTTGAGCTTATGTATGTTAGTGGTAGATATGAGATCTATTAGCCTACTTTCGATTTTTGCAAAAAATGAAAGTAGACTTCTGAGATCAACACAGGGCGAAAAAAGTGTGTCTGTCTGTGTGTGTGTATGTGTGTGTGTATGTGTGTGTGTGAGTCTGTGTGTGTGTGTGTGTATGTGTGTGTGTGAGTCTGTGTGTGTGTGTGTGTCTGTGTGTGTGTGAGTGTGTGTACTCTGAATGTCTGTCCCCCCTATCAATTCGAACACGGTGAAACCGAATTGAACGAAATTTGGTACAGAGGTAGCACTAGTAAAGGACACCTCAGTGTCATACTTTATATCGCCGCCATCTTTACCAAAACAGAATGGCGGCCACTCAAATGTTCAAAACGTAAAATCAAATTACGGCTAAACTAATCATCCGATCTCTACCAAATTTGGTGACAACATACCTTTATATAGGACGCGTCTTTCACCCAAAATTCAAGGTCATCGGCCATGCTATTTCAGGATGGCGGCCGTGTGAATTATGCAACCATTTTAATAAATAGCTTAAGACCCACCAATTCCGATTATCGAGCCTAGGGGGGTTTAAGCTATCCTGAAGGTCGTGATCCGTTATTTATTATAATTTAATATTATAATATTATACAGTATGAGTGGCTTAAAAGAGCTGAGCCGTTTGTGTCACACGACAAGATGGCAGCTGTCCTCATGTGCCTGTCTTATATTTCAGTAGTTTTAGTATGTTGTATGTGATATACCGTACTGATACAATAATATAAACTTTGTATGAAATGATCTTTAATGAAGATGTACTGCAGTGAAGAAATCGTTTATTTAAAGTCATTATTTGCCAACAGTTTGTATCTAATATGTCAGTTAAGAACACCTGACGTCATGGATACGGTTAGCTCTGGGCTAGCATGTTAGTCTGACACGCAGTTGACTGGGGATCGAATACTGCTACAGTTAGGTTTTTTTTTCTTGAATTCTTTTACAAATGATGTGCACGAGCTTTTCCCACAGATACTGAATAAAATGTCATTTAGCTCAAAGGAGAGGATAAAGTATACACTCGTATATTAATAAAATCACAGTCCCAGCATCGCACATAAACAGAAGACATTAGAAAAAGGAGAATAGAAGAACTAGATACACGTTGTCATTAACCACAGCCTTCTTAATGCCTCTGTACGGTGCTGTCCTCTTGTGGGTTATGTGGGTAATATTGTTCCAAACATAACGCTGTGTAAATGCCTGAGCTGGCCTCCTGAAGTATGGCAATTTTGTAATACTGGTAGTTCAACTATTAGCCACGATCGCGCTCCGAATACCTTTAAACACTGCCAGCTGGATCGCCTCCCTCTTGGCTACTTTAAACTGCCTACTCATTCAACACCCATAGAACACTGCCATCGTAGTACATTACGATGGCAGTGCATAGGCGTACAAGATAAAGATTAATTCACTGATAGGTCACAGCACCACCTACTGTGATTGGGGCGGAAGATGATTGGGGCGGAAGATTCTTAATTTTGCAGGCTGGCTTAATATAGAGATTAACGGACGTGAATGCATTACAATAAGTTAGTAGTTTTGTTATTCAATCATCATAAAGTATATAATATTGATCTTGACACTTACTGGCTTATTATCAATATAAAAGAAAACAAACAATACATTGTGGTTGGGGTGATTGTTTTAGGGATGAGGACAAAGAGTCATAAAGATACCCATACATTTAGGAGAAAGTAGGCTATATGTTCTTTGCTGAACATCTTGTCTTGTATGGAAATAGAGACAACTCGAGCAGATCAGATTAGTATATTATGCGAGGTACAATGGTCGAAAAATATATTGCAAAGCAGTTAATTTTTAATTTATTTTATCGTTGCGAACGATTCCTTCAATTACTGTAGTTTGTGGATTATTTAAATATGCTTATACTACTTCATTTCCCTTGTCTTATTTACAATAATACGTGCTACCTAATTAGTAATATATTTACTTCACAATGACGTAGTATTTACTTCCTGATATATGAGCGGGGGAGTGGAAATAGCGCTGGAGGAAAGATCGCTCGCCTGTTTGTCTCAGCACAAAGTACATTATATTCTAGCATAAATACTATGATTTTTTGACGACAGTAACATTTTACATTAAAAAATAAAAAATGAACTATGGTCAAATTTAGTTAATTCAAACTCCTTAAATATTATATTTTGAATAGTTCCGACATCTCCACATACAAATTCTTGAGTAAATAATACTATTAGCCTAATTGATTTATAATATGAAATAGAGAAACTCAATGCACTTCATGATAGTCATAGTGATTAGAATCACATAATGACGTATAAAAGTCGATGTTTTTTTTTTTCACGATAAGGCACTGTATGAGAATGTAGGATACAAGGATTACGTAGGTTAGTAATAATTATGCGTTTCACTTTTGAAGATCAATCACATTCGGATCGGTCGTCAACACGTAGAAATACCCTACCCATCACCGGGCGAGAACAATACATGTTGGCGCGAATTCAGTGATTCTTTCATGAAGGGTGCACATTTCTCAGACGTTATGACAGTCCAGGTATGTGTGACAGTTTTTCTTTGATCGAATTTCAAATAGATCTTTGTTGAAAATTTCTACAAACTTTCATAACGTAGACAAAAATGACGGATGGTAATTATTTTGAAGACCAATTAAGTACATTTGTTTTTATTCTGTTTTACTCGTTTGCTGATAACATTTAGACACACAACGCAAATCTAAACTAATATAATAAAGCTGAAGAGTTGGTGTGTTTGTTCGTGTGTTTATGTGTTTAAACGTGCTAATCTCTGGAACTACCAGTCGGATTCGAAAAATTCTTTTTGTATATGATAGCCTGATTCTAGAGGAATAGGTTAGGCAATGTATCATTAGGCTACACCTCTCAGGTAACCTTAAAGATTGATTTTTGTTCAGTAAGTCGGAAGAACAAGCGCTCCAGAGCGGCTTCAATAAAACCGAAGTCTATTGTTGCCATGTAATACGGGCCGCATCACGTCGCCCCTACCAATGTTCTGGTGTAGAATTGCGAGCTGCTTATGAATTGCAGTCACGGGGGGTAATTAGTGCAAACAGATTTCTTAGGCCCCTTAAAACAGTTATAATTATGACAATAGTATGCCTCTGTATAAGGGCGATGGTGTTGGTGCAGTATACTGTGGTTATCAGCTGCAATAAGCGTTGTTGCTTTCAAATTTACTTTCATTTATTCCGATCCTTATCCTTGAGCGCTCCAGTTCTGTAAAACAAATAAATCCATCGGGCGAAGCAGGTCACTACTGCTAGTTATAAATAACTTTAAAAATACAACGCCTATCATTACAAAAATAAGAACTTCTATTCAAATTTTTGAATATCTATTCACTCGTTGATACAAGTTTCTACCTTTCATTGAGGTCTTCATCAGCCAAATTGCTTATATCTATTTCTTAGAACTATTGTAACAAATATTCATAAAACGAATTACAATTTTCATTTATATAAATGTTCCTTATTCTTAGATATTCCAAAATTTGAATAGATGTTCTTAATTTTGTATTGAGGGGGGTTATATTTTAAAAGTTATCTATTATTAAGAGTGGAACAAGACGCAAGTTTCGCTTATTTGGGAAGTCTAATCACCCATGACAACAGGGAAGAAGGCGAATAGAGATTGCAAAACAGACGTTCAGTAATAAGAAAAATATTCTGATTAATGCAAATTTGGAATTAAGAAGTAATTTGTCATGTCCTTTGTATGGAGTGTGCTTCTGTATGGATGTGAATCTTGGACGACCAGAGGTCAGGATTGGAAGCGACTTGAAGCGTTTGAGATATGGGTATGGTGAAGAATGTTGTGGGTTAAATTGATTGAAAAGAAGACTAACATCAGCATCCTGCAAGAAATTCAAGGGAAGAGAGAACTGAGACCAACGATCCATAAAATAAAAGTTAAATTCACAGGACACATTTTGCAACATAACGCTTTCCTATCTAATCTCCTGGAAGGAAAAATCACAGGGAAGAAAGGCCTAGGACGACCGAGAAAATATTTCCTTCAAGACATCACACTTACTCTTCATTATGTTGCTAATATGAAATGAAACGAGGTGCTCAAAACAGAGAACAATGGTTGCGGAGACAAAACGTTGCCTTCGGAAGTTGATGATTATTTATCAATACGGCAATTATAAAATATTGTTAAATGTCATTGCCTTTTGCATATTAATAATGTAAGGACTGGATGATATCTCCAGGACTCCCAAATAAACATCCAAATTTACTACAGTATGTGCTGTAAGATGATTTCATAAAATAACACTTGGTGTTTTTCGAAGCAGTTAAGTGAAGTTTCTCTCTAATCCTTGCATCTCATCAGAGCACCCATTTGGCAGACAATGTGCCGCAGTAAGGTCGAGAGTGTCCCACAGCAGTTATAATACCTGATAAAAACTCTGAGTCTCGTTTGGAGACCGTCACAATCGATTGTTCCGGCAAATTGTACTACAAAAAAAAAGCATCTGCATTTAAAATGAGACAGTGGAGTTTAATTTTGTTCTGAAGCTCGCAGCGTTGTTATCCCCTGTTGTTTGTGTTGGCCCGCCAAAGGCTCTCGTCACAAGGGTTTCCTGCAACGAGGCGTTGTCTGGAATAAGCGTGGGGGATCAAATGCGCATTCCCTCGATGAACATTGTATCAAACACTCGGGCAGAATATCTTCAAGGACGCAAACAGCTTGGCAGGCACGTAGTAATCAAAAGAAATTAAATTACTTTCGTCTTCCTGACATTTCATACAGCTGTATAAATTGTAGCAATATCAATAAGTGGGTTATTTACGAGTGGTTAACATTCATTCCTACCTCTCATTATTCCTGTTTCTACGGTCTTGTGTGAGTATGTTGAGATCCTTTGAGGTAAATATCTTTTACGATCATATGTTTTTCCAGATGTTAATCTCATAACAATAATAATAATATTTCTTTGATACTATTTCTGCAGTAAACTAGATTCTCATCTCCACAAGGTGATAGTTCAAATTGACGATAACTACACATCTAAACCAACAGGACCTCACTGATCAGCTACAAACTGTAACAAAGGAAGCAGATATTAACAAACAACATGAATGACAGAATAGGCAGATTAATATCAAACACTATATTATAATCAATTCTCCAGAAACTGGTAAACAAGCAAGTAACATCTTGTTAGCTAAAACCCCCTCAAAGTAGAAGGATTTATGACGATCATTCAGGACAGAGTCATAGAAACCCGTAACTTCAGAAGGTGAATCATCAAAGACAAAACATCAACAGATTCATGACGAAAGGGCCAAAACAAAACTGAAACCATTGATCACATACTAACAGCATGCCCAGTACTTGCGCAAAGGGACTACGCACGCCGATATGAAAATGCAGCTATGATCATCTACCAGGAACTACGCAAGCAGTGACAAGATCTAGAGCACTTCAAGCAAAACCCATTGTAGGAAATGACGCATTTTAAATACATTGGCATTCCTCTGTCATCACCAACAAGACAATAGCTGCCAATAAACCAGACCTCATTGTCACAGACAAAGTGCACAAGAGCACATGGCTCATAGATATTGCAGTAGCTAACTCTCACAACATCAGAACTAAGACCAACGAAAATGCAGCAAAATATATGGACTTGGCAACAGAAATGAATTGAATTTGGAAACAACAAACAGTCGCAGTCATCCCAATTGTAATCTAAGCCACGGTAGTAATAACAAAACAATTAATCAAAACAGCTCTACATCAACTGAATCTACCATTCAACAACTATCAGAATATGCAAAAGGCAGAAATACTGGGCAGCTGTCATATTGTCAGGTAATTCTTCAATAGTGATACAATATACCGAAGTTTTGCCTAAGACCAGAGTAACTGTGTTTAATCAACAATTTGTGATGTAATAATAATACTAATAGCCTCAAGACTTCAATGGGCTGTCAGACTTACGTGGAATCACAATAAAAGAGTGATGTCCCGCAACGCAAAATATAACCATTACCAAACTGTTGTCCTCAGAGACTCTCCTATGCATCTAAAACCATAACTTTAGGAGGCCATTCAAAAATTTCACAATTTGAAAAGCAAGAACCTTATTTTAAGTTCCGGGGTGTCTACCACATCCCTGTACAGTTACACACACTACTACAGTCATCACGTAAGTACAGGTTATCACGCAAGTTCAACACACACCCAACTACACGGGGGGTGATAAGCAAGAAGTCCCTATCCCCTAAAATTAATCAACAACAAAACCTAACTTGCATGTATCTGTTAAAACGTACCAATCTATTTATATGTTGCTATAATTTTCGGACGCGAGTCAAGGAACTGGAGGATCATATCAAGCATTCCAGGGCGCGAGCAGAACGCCATGAAGCAGTAAGTTCTACCTCTCAAGACAGATAACGGCCGAGCTCCGGCACTGCAATAGTCACGAGTCTACTGCAACTTTAATGCTAGTTTCCTGATGCTTGGCTATTGATCGCATAGAACACCATTCGCTTCTCTGTTAGATATAGATATAATAACATTACGGTACAATAATATAATTATTATTATTATTATATATAATGCGTTTGTCCCTATAAGGAGAACGTAGAACCATTATTTAGCATTGGTCTTCATGTTCTTCTTATCTTCCCAAACTTCCTCATCCTTCCTCTATGTGCCTGTCTTTTTTCTTGTGTCAATGCAGCTTTGAGTTTTAAATTCCGTCCCGTAGGGAACTTGGGTGGTAACTTATATGAATTTACTTTCTGTCTATTTGCAGTCCGTGTCGTTGTTAGTGGGCCAATGTTGATTACAGTGAGGTCCATGTGGGTGTCTGCTAGCCAGCGTTCTTTGGTTTGCCGGGTTCCATTGACTATGAGGAAGATTTTCTTGGTCAGTCGGAGTTGTCCATCCGAGCTATATGTCCGTAGCATTTCAAGCGTCCTTTCCGGGCAAGGGAGGTGAATCGTTCAGTTAGGTATTTTAATGTTGAATACGTTCTTTAAACAACACTAAGAGGATCACCCAGGCTCCAGGGATCCAGTTTAGCAAAAAAGTAAATTTTAGCAATTTTGACAATTAATTGTGGCAAGAGTTGAAAAGCTAGAAGACCCAGTACAGTGTCAAAATGAGTGTTTTGAAACGCCCTATCGTATTGGAAAATAAAATGTTGTAAATTACGTACCGCCTTAAATTAAAAGTTTGAAAAGCCAAATAAACGCTTGTTTTTAAAGGGAAGTTGTTCTAAACATTTAAATGAAATTCAATTTTGATTGATTTAATCTGAGTTTTGATTCTTTATCTTCAAATGTGGGAAGCAGATTTTTGAATTTTCTAAAACGAAAGTAGATATTTTGATTTTGATTTGACCATATGTGGGTCAACACTTGTGCTCTTAGTGATAGATTTAGTGAACTACATACGACAAAGGATGTGGTCTAACTGTTGGTGTCAATAACTTGTCAGTTTAATGTGTATCACTATGCCGCCAACACGAAAGAGGCGAGTGCACAAACTATTCAAAAGTGGAATAATAAAATTAAAATGCAGAAAGTAGTAAGATTCAGCCTACGAACCTGGAACGTTGTAATCATTGAACTACCAACAACTAGAAATGAAATTCCTCCAAAGAAACCCTAACCTCGCCAACAGAAGACGAAGATAGACGATACTCGTATGGTTTCGTTCAAACAATATCTGGACACAAATTTCTCTCAATGATTTCTGTCACGTGTGCAATGGTATAGTATATGGTGGTCGTACCAACCATAGAACTAAAGGTCAAATTACCTAAATATACATTTGATTGAAAGTTTTGTAATTTTCTAGGAGAAAGAAAATTGACTTAAGTTTATTATTTCTTGTATTTTTGTTACCCTAAAATCTGAATTCCCAAGCCATATTTTCAACAGCAGGTTCCTAGCCTGAAGGGCGAGATTAGTCAATTTTCCAGGTTATTTTTTCACATGTCCCAGCAATTGGGATTATATTTCCTTGACCAACTGAATGGTCGCAATATCAATTAGGTTAGAAAAGGGGATGAATGAAACTAAATACACTGCCCTCCATAAAAAAATACGTAACACTTAATATTTTAAAAGTAATCTCAGTTTAAGGAAGCAGAATTTAGTTTCATTTTCGAAATTTCATTCCAGAATAAGATAAAGAATATTTTCTATGCAAATTCCAAAGACAAGGTATGGTGATTCTGAAAACTTTCCCCAGCCTGATAAATGCTTGTGGGAGACGTATTCAACGCTTCCGTTCTAAGGTCATCATTCTCCAATGATATTGCTTTTGCATAGTTCACGGGACTTAAACGCATGTTAAGGAAACCTCTGGGGCAATCCTCAGATATTCATAAATCAGCGTGAAAGGTGCAAAGGCGACTTTAAATCCGAAATAATGGCTTTCGTTATTGGCGCGAAATGGATAAGAAATGTGCGGGAGCGTTCACCATTGTTTCAGCGGATTACAATTGCGTTAAAAATAACCTCCAGTTGTTATTCATTGTTGAGTCTTCTTCAGTAAGTTTCACACAACACTGGCTAATCAATAGACATTGGAAAAATTATGGCAATTATATACAATGTGGAATTTAACTAAGCTTTCTACCAATATGAAGTGTTACGCTCTATGTTTGGAGGGTAGTGTTTATAAAAAGGACAAGGAAGGTTAAGTAATTTATCTGAATATAATTTGAACCATTAAGGAGATGTCGGAGTGAGGAAAAGGGAATTTTAAATCTTGTTGGGGCGTGTCTCATTAGGAACAAGACATTAATTGTCACCTCTACAAACAGACTTCATTATTCTCCGATAACGAATGTCTCCCGTAATCTAACCGGGGTGTTCCTGTGACAACTACATATCGCACAAGATTTGTCGCTGTTTGCGAACAACTACAATGACATAATTTGTCCGCCTGGGCGTCAGGAAGAGAACGTACAGTACACTAAGCAAGACAAAAAGAAGTCTTGCCATAGACAAGGTCACGGCCGTGGTGGAGTAAATAATAACGCGGACAAGATAAAGAAAAGAAAAGAAAAGAAAAGAAAAGGAAAGAAGAGCGCACAGCTCAAGATTAATGGAGATAGAGGAACAAGAGAAAGGGTGAAGTGAAAAATCAAGATTGATGGTGTGTGAGATAGACAACGGAGAGAGTTCTGTTAACCACTGTTGTTTCCCCAACGAAACCATCAAATGCACATCTGTAACTTGAGCACCGCGAGATGCGATGGATGATGGACGATAGTCATTATGATCCTATAAAACAATATGCTAAGTCCTATATTATACGTTAATCCCATCTCATCTATCACTTCACTGAACTTTTACTGTACGTTGTGGACCTTAACAGAAACAAGGACAAATATTTCAATGTGTTACCTTTCTGCATTTCGACGATTATTCTTTATCATGGCACTTATTTGGAAGAGAAAGAAGGTAACCTCGTGTTATGGGCTCACAGCCTAAGACGGCTGCTGTCCAACTCATAAAATATGGATTATGGGGTATGAGAACCAAAACAACGTGGCGGCCATGTTAAATAAATCTCTTAAATGAGTTTGCTAATGAACTAATAATCCGATCACAGCGAAACTTGCCTCAGCAAATTTTTATTTAGAACATATTACAGTCGCGTCTAATGTTCTTTTTTTTAAATTTCAAATTGTAGCTGGAGAAATTGAAAAATACACAGTTCCTTTTTATCTCCTATTCTATTCTTCCTATTCAAACGATTAAATCGAAACTTTTAACCTGAACCACATTATAGTAGTCTATTCATCTGGTGGTGCATAATTCTACGATACGCACGTAATAAAGTATAAATGGGGCACATGTCAATTCTCAAACCAGAAGATCACCATTCCTCCTAAAGTCAGCCTATATTATAGATTTAAAGAGTTTTATAAATGTAATCAAGGACCCATTGATAAAAAATATGAACCGTACTAGCTTCTCCTTCTTTCATTAAGTAGTTTTACCCGGTGTTTGTGTCAGTCATCATCTCCGAAGAGATGCCAATGGCCATGTACTTTTTCTTTCCACGATGGGTCAGAGAAAGGATACCGAAAGGAAATCGGCCGTGGATCTGTTGAAAGGAACCGTCCCGGCATTTGCCTGGTGGTGAGAATGGGAAACCACGAAAACAATTTTCAGGACGGCTGAGGTGATATTCGAACCCACGCTCTCCCAATGCCAGCGGGGCACGAGATAGCGCGTTAGAACTCTCGACCACCACAGCCGATTTTTCCTTTTTGTATTTATTATGATCCCATACGGGACAGAAATTGCACTGTTTCGCACTCTCAATGTGCTCATCAATATACAGTTTGCTATCGTACATGTATCGTACGGCACGTAAACCGTAAACAGGATTCAGATGTGGCTCTATTCAAAGAATAATCACTGACTGACTGTGATCTCTCACTCCGAGCGACAAATCTTTCAAAAATTTTAAATAACTTAACACAGTAGATGAAATAGAATTGTCCTCCACAGCAATAAACCAGCCACAAAATCCAACTCAAAGAATTTAAATAGTGCTAAACGATCAGACTGCCACACCCTCGGAGTGCAATCTTGGAAATCAATCTGTAAATACGTTGCAATTACTTCTTTCATAAATGGAAGGATATTTTATTTTTCCTTACATATATTTTCATCAGCCTGGCCCAGAATAAGAGTGTTATAATAAGAAACAATTTTGCTAAGCGTCCATTATAGTTTTTGTGGTTTGTTTTTTCAATTCCCAGAATATTTGAGTCCCCAAAAATTTAAAACCTCAATATACAACCTGTTTGATACTTTTGGATTTGAATTTTCAACATTTGCTTTCATAGGTGAAATATACAGTACAAGTATTTAAATGTAATATACTTTACTGTGATGAAAATGCTAGATGACACACATCCAAACGAAATTACAACATATTGTCATTATGTAGAGAAATTGATGAATTATTGCATCATCAATGTCCCCTTATTGTAATTGTATTCTGTAATATATAAGAACGAACTATTATCACATCTTTCTTTATAGTTTATCCAGATTAATTCAATACAGCTGTCATGATTCTTACAAAACGGTGTCAGAATATAGATTACACTCTGGATGCTTGTATCCCCACCATCCTCCAGCTTCTTCCGGTAGCTTAATTGGAATAAAATTATATTAGAATTTTCATGAATGTTAAATTGCGAGTAATAGTGTAGAAGTGAAGTAATTTGAACTTGCAAATTTTGTTACAGGAACTCTGGTAAATATACCCCAACCTGCGCGCGTCTCTAAAGCCATCAGAATAATCGTTAGTTTAATAAGTTACATAGTCACACCATGCTCTTGTGGAGCAGGTTAATGAAATTAAGTAATGATATTCTCTCACAAAGAGCACACCTCATATAACAGAACACGTGTGCATGTCATTGTTAAAACCCCATTGATGTACCTCGCTATGAAAGGGGACTTCTTGAGGATCCCCTGTTATATAAGGTCAGATGTTGTCTCTCATTTAGTATCATACTAGTCTCTGTTTTGCCAGTTAAAATATGTGTTACATCCTCTAGTTGACTTGTTGTTTATGATGTATACCGTGCCTGATGAACTAATGATCGAGGGAGTGATAGGATTATACGAATCCCCCCTACTAGTAGTACCTTAATAGCAGTGCATTTTTTCAGGGGGCACGCGGGGGTACGCGTACCCCTTAAACATTTGAAAACTGTTTGAAAAAATATTGGTACATTTGTATCTAGTCCGGCAAATATAACTTCTGAATTGAAAGTTCATCGATCAGCTGGCGTCAACGCGCTGTTCACAACAGCTGGAGGAGATTTCGAGTTACAGTCGAGTCTCGCAAACTTGGCCTAATGTGGACCGAAGGGTGGCCGAGTTCGCGAAAATGCCGGGTTATCGGGAAATGTGTTCAAAAGACGAAATAAGCTGTTTGTTTTTGTTTAAAAGTAATGCAATGCAGTACATTTATTTGTTTTTAACAGAAACACAAGTTTTAAAATGATTAAGCCACTACAATTACAGTACTTGAATATATAGTTCATTACTGTGCTGCATATAAATCAAGGAAAACAATTACTGTAAATTGCAAAAGAGAACTTGAAAAAACTAGGCCTACAAATTATGTTTAGCCTACTTTTCACATTTTGCAAAAATGAGGAAAAAGTAGACTTATGAGATCGGGCAAATGTGTGTCTGTCTGTCTGTCTGTCCTTCTGTCTGTCTGTCTGTCTGTCTGTCTGTCCTTATGTCTGTCTGTCTGGCTGGCTGTGTGTGTGTCCCCCCCCTATCTACTCCTAGACGGCTGCAGCAATCGAAACAAAATTCGGTAGGAGTAAAGATCTAAACCTGAATATCTCACGCCCATATTTGAAAATGATGTCAGTGCTACCAACTGCTGAAAAATCGCAATTTAAATCTGAGCTCCGTGTTGGATATCTTGGAAGGCATGAATGGGAGCTATTTCAAAATTGGCACACGTATAGATATAAATATTGCCGTTTAATTTCCAGGAGCCCATATATGGCAGTGTTGCCAAAATGATTTTAAGCCTGCTGATAAGTCCAATTTTTAAATGCATATAACTTTTACACTATCAATTGGAATTCAACCAAATTTCGTATGTGCTATGTGTACATAGACATGACTGAACGTATTCTTAAGATCCACCAGGGCTGCCAACTGTTAATAAATGCTCTCAATTTATTTTATCCAAATACCAATATATCAGAAAGTATGCAAGCCGACAGCTTTAAAGTATGCACACGTATAGTACCTGACATTCTATATTAATTTGGAGTAACTTATATACGTCAGTGCTACCAACTTGATTCTAAGCCTGCTGAGAGGTCCAACTTTAAATACATGTAACTTCTATACTATCATTTGGATTTCAACCAAATTTCGAGTGTGCTATGTGTACCATAACAGATATGTATATGCCGATTCTTAAGAGTAACCAGGGCTGCCAACTGTTAATAAATACTGTCTCTATTTTTGTTACCCTAATATCAATATATCAGAAAGTATGCAAGCCAATAGCTCTACTTTGCACACGTATAGTACCTGGCATTCAAGATTAATTTGGAGTAACTAATATACGTCAGTGCTGCCAACATGATTCTAAGCCTGCTGATAGATCCAATTTTAAAATGCATGTAACTTCTATACTATCTAACGGATTTCATTCAAAATTGACACAACAATAGATCATATTATTTCAGATTATTTCTGACCAATATGTATGTCATTGTTGCCACCATGATTGTACGCGTGCTGTTAGATCCAATGTTTAACTGCATGTAACGTCCATGACATGCATTGGACTTCAACCAAATTTTGTATTCTGTACCTTAAGAGATGGAACTAAGAATATATTCAGTCACCAGGGCTGCCAACTGTAGTTGGCCAGGTATACAGTATTTCGAACTAATTAGAAATTTCGATATTACCAATTTAATTTCGGCATTAATCTAGATAGATCCATATTGATTAATCATTGGCATAGATCTTAAATTTTAAGAAAAGTAGGCTCTTAAGTTCGTCACGGAACTTCTTGTTATAATATGTACACTGTACAGTATATGTAAAAAAACAATTCCCTTAGGCAAATAGTTTTTTCACTTAATGAAAATTACCATTTACTTTTTTGCAAAAAAAAAAAAGGTAATGTTCTTTTGATTTTCGCTTTGAAACCTGTTTCTTGAAGCCTCGTCACGAAGACGGCGAAGAAACAGAATTGCGGAGAATGCGCAATCAAATAAATACAACGCCCTGCGTGAGAACCGTTTGGTTACTTCTTACTGCCAACAGTTTGTGGATTTACAGTACTGTCCTGTATTTATCAGGTCGTCGTTACTCTTCTTACTATGTACTGTAGGTCAACTTGTTTCGCGTCGTATTTAGCTGTCGATAATTCCATTGTTCGAGAAGACCAAAGAAAACCTAATAACGCTCTGTGCGGAAACACAAAAACAAACAAAAGTCATGATTTTTCTCTCCTGTCAGGGTGGCCGAGAAATCCGTAAAGGCGGGTTTCCGAATGCCAAGTTTGAGAGACTGTACTGTATCCTCGATTTAAATCGATTTATCGAATCCGTTTCTTTTGGTCGGCAACTCGGCACTCCATTCTTATAAGCACGCAGGCTAGTGTTTGGAGGTGGGGTAGGTTGTTATTTTGTGCGTTTGGTAAGTTTTGATGAAGAAAATAACCAACTATTTAACATCCACCAAGGTATCAAAAAACCTGAAAGTTGATGATTCGAACACAATGACCTGACATTGCAAATTGCCGAAAATTGCAAGATTGTGGTGTTTTGTCGACTACAACTGAGAGTACCCCTTATTTTATTTTTTCGAAAAATCTCTGCTTACATGTAATGCCACAATGCAGCAATTCAATGGATGTATGACGTCTGACTCTTTCCTGCAATAAAAGCTTTGATTTTGATCTAGTGCCATAAGAAGACCATTTTGCTTTGACATGATATTATTTATATGTTTCTTGTTTGATATGAATGAAATAAAGCTTTCCAGTTTTTCAACACAAATTTTGCCCAATCACATTAGGCGGGAAACAAGTATATACAGTACATGTCCTAACCTGAAATACAAAATCCAATTAAGTACTCCCATTTTTGTACACAAAAGCGTGTTATTAATAATAATATATTATTTCTCTCAGATTAGAACATGTAAATACTTGTTTTCTGGCCTAATAGAATTGGGCTGTGTTGAGCGACTAGAAAGCTTTCTTTAATAGAACTAGGCAAAATTAAAAATGGCTTCTATCACTTCAATTCTTGTGTGAAATGACTACAACTTATGGATAGGCCTATTGAGTTTTGAGTTTGAAATTTAAGCTCTATACTTTATGGTTGGTTGGTTTCTCAGTTTAGGGGCTGCGACAACGCGGTCATGTAGCCCCGTGTAGTTTGGGTGTGTGTAGAATCTGCTGATAACCGGTGTTAATTGTGATGGCTCTATTAGTGTGTGTATCTGTTTTTTTTTAATTTAAGTACAGAGTGCAAATTAAAATTTTACAAATAGTTCCTACTTTTTCCACCAAACGCCACCGTCAGCGACTACTAGGCCTAGTTCAGAACTTAGCTACTAGACGCCACCGCAATCGGCTCTTGGCAACGAACGTAGAAACCTAAGAGCATTGTTTACATTCCTAACCTATCCAATTTAGCATCACACAGGTGTATTTAGAGGAAGGTTCTTTAACATGCCATAAATCTATGACATGGGACCGCCGGCTTTACTTCTCCTCCGAAGGAAGGCATACTGAAGGATTTTTAACGCTCTTAAAAAATCCGATGGCTTCGGCCGGGTTTGATCCCGCTAGCTTGGGCATAGAAGCTCAGCATGCTACCGACTACGCCACCGAAGCCGCCCTCTATACTTTATAATAACATAGTCTGTGTACCAAAAGCTATTGAGTACATCACATGGAAAATCCTTTTCATGGGCAGGGAAGTTTTTAATGGAAATAACTAGTCAAGATGGCGGCAATATAAAACATGACACTGAGGTGCCTTTTGCTAGTGCTACCTCTGTACCAAATTTCGTTCAATTCGGTTTCACCGTGTTTGAATTGATAGGGGGAATCGATTAGCACACATACTTGGCCACCATCTGCAAACTATTGGGCTGATGATCTAGCAGTTTGGTCAGAATATGCTTCCCACATAAAGATTTTTTGTGGCAAAATTTGGTAGAGACTAGATTATTAGGTTGGTCGTAATTACATTTTAGCCTTTAACATTTGGGTGGCCGCGATTACGTTTACGTCAAGATGGCGGTGATATAAAAGATGACACTGAGGTGGCCTTTTCTAGTGCTACCTCTGTACCAAATTTCGTTCCATTCGGTTTCACCGTGTTCGAATTAATAGGGGGAATCTATTTTCACACAAAGATGGCCGCCATCCACAAAATATTAGGCTAATGACCTATTAGTTTGCTCAAAGGACGCTCCCTCCTTAATGGTATGTTGATGCAAAATTTGGTAGAGATCGGATGATTAGGTTAATCGTAATTTGATTTAAGCTTTGAATATTTGTGTGGCCGCCATTACGTTTCCATCAAGATGGCGGCGATATTAAACATGACACTGAGGTGTCCTTTGCTAGTGCTACCTCTGTACCAAATTTCATTCCATTCGGTTTCACCGTGTTCGAATTAATAGGGGTAATCGATTTTGACACAAAGATGGCCGCCATCCGCAAACTATTAGGCTAATGACCTATTAGATTTGTCAAAGGATGCTCCTTTCATAAAGGTATGTTGTTGAAAAATTTGGTAGAGATCGGATGATTAGGTTAGTCGTAATTTGATTTAAGCTTTGAACATTTGGGTGGCCGCCATTACGTTTCCGTCAAGATGGCGGCGATATAAAACATGACACTGGGGTGCTCTTTGCTAGTGCTACCTCTGTACCAAATTTCATTCCATTCGGTTTCACCGTGTTCGAATTAATAGGGGTAATCGATTTTGACACAAAGATGGCCGCCATCCGCAAACTATTAGGCTGATGACCTATTAGTTTGGTCAAAGGATGCTCCCTCCATAAAGGTATGTTGTTGCAAAATTTGGTAGAAATCGGATGATTACGTTAGTCGTAATTTGATTTAAGCTTTGAACATTTGTGTGGCCGCCATTACGTTTTCGTTAAGATGGCGGCGATATAAAACATGACACTGGGGTGCCCTTTGCTAGTACTACCTCTGTACCAAATTTCGTTACATTGGGTTTCACCGTGATCGAATTAATAGGGGCAATCGATTTTCACACAAAGATGGTCGCCATCCGCAAACTATTAGGCTAATGACCTATTTGATTTGTCAAAGGATGCTCCCTTCATAAAGGTATGTTGTTGCAAAATTTGGTAGAGATCGGATGATTAGGTTAGTCGTAATTTGATTTAAGCTTTGAACATTTGTGTGGCCGCCATTACGTTTCCGTCAAGATGGCGGCGATATAAAACATGACACTGAGGTGTCCTTTGCTAGTGCTACCTTTGTACCAAATTTCGTTCAATTTGCGCTCACCGTGTTCGAATTGATAGGGGGGGACAGACATTCAGTGTACACACACTCACACACACACACACACACACACACAGACTCACACACACACATACACACACACACACAGACAGACACACTTTTTTTTCGCCCTGTAGTGATCTCATAAGTCTACTTTCATTTTTTGCAAAAATCGAAAATAGGCTAATAAGCAGACATGTGTCTAAGGGTTTTTCGATGTGGTGCATTACTATGAGGTGAAAGGGGTGAAAATTGGGGGTTGAAGGATTCCTAACGGAGCGTGTAGGTCTATCTCTTAAACGATATAGGCGAGAAATTTGAAACTCTGCGAAAAAAATCAGCTTAAAAATTAAGTAAATCGGTGTTCGACCGTTTTTTTTTCATAAATTAATTTAAGGGGCCAATGGGGTGGGGTGAAATTCTGGGGGGAAAAGGGAGAGAAAGTGTCCTTACTGACTGACAAACTCACTCACTCATCAAACTCAGGGGAAAAAGACAGCTTAAAAAATAATTTAATAGGTGTTCGAGCGTCTTTCCATCAATCCAATTTAAGGGGCCCATGGGGAGGGGTGAATTTCTAGTAAAAATAATTGAAAGAAAATGTCCTGTCTGACTCACTCACTCATCACGCCCAGCGAAAACTATTAAAGTTGGAAACATGAAATTTTGGGAATATGTTCGCTGTATGTCGAAAACGTCCTAAGGAATGATTTTTGTTTATTCGGTTTTTAGAGAGGTGTTAAGGGGGTAAACGTGCATTTCATTGTATAACGATATCTCATGAGTTGTTTCTTTGGGGATGTGATATTCGGTAAATAATGTAATCATTAAAATAATCAGACAAATGTCTACAGGTTTATCGATGTGGTGTATATTATGAGGTGAAAGGGGGTGAAAATTGGGGGTTGAGGGATACTTAACGGAGCTTGTATCTCTGTAACGACATAGGTGAGATGTTTAAAATTCGGCGGGAAAAACAGCTTAAAATACAAGTAAATAGGTGTTCGACCATTTGTTTCATAAATCCAATTTAAGGGGTTCATGGGGAAGGGTGAAATAATCAAAAATAAATGAAAGAAAATGTCCTGACTGACTCACTCACTCATCATCGCCCAGCCAAAATTATTGAAGTTAGAAACATGAAATTTTGAGGATATGTTCGTTGTATGACGAAAACGTCCACTAAGGAAAGAGTTTTGGATATTCAGGTTCTAAAGAGGTGTTAAGGGGGTAAACGTGAATTTCATTGAATAACAATATCTCACGAGTGGTTTCATTTGGGGATGTGATACTTGGCATAAATACTAATCATTAAAAATAAGCTGACACATGTCTAATGGTTTTTCGATGTAGTGTATATTATGAGGTGAAAGGGATGAAAAGTGGGGTTGAAAGATTCCTTACGGAGCGTGTATCTCTTAAACGACATAGGCGAGGAGTTTGAAACTCGGAGGAAATCAATCAGCTTAAAAATAAATAAATAAATAAATAAAATAAATAGGTGTTCGACCGTTTTTCATAAATTCAATTTAAGGGGCCAATGGGGAGGGGTGAAATTCTGGAAGAAAAACGTCCACTAAGGAAGGATTTTTGGATGTTCACTCTCATCGACCAACCAAAACTACTAAAGTTAGAAGAATGATATTTTGGGGATATGTTTGCTGTGTGTCGAAAACGTTTACTAAGGAGGGATTTTTGGATATGCAGGTTCTAAAGGGGTATTAACGGGGTTAACCCTGCATTTCATTGATTAACAATATGACACGACTATGACGCGAGCGAAGCGAGGCTAATCATGAGATGGTGTGTGTCTGTGTATTACTCCATCACGCAAGTACCACTTGTCCGATTTACATGAATTTTACATGGAAGTAGCTGATTTACCTGGTTAACATATAGGATATTTTGATTGCAATACTTTGCACTATTTAAAGATGGCGACCATTTTAGTGACGTCACTACACCCATTGGTTTCAAACTTTCATATTTCCATTTCAAACAAAAAGAGAACGCTAAGAAATAGCAAACTTTTGATGGCATATACGAGGTTTAAAATTACATTTTCTATCCGAGAGGTATCTCCAACGGTTAGCGAGTAAAACCTAAATTTGTGCTATAAAACACGGTCAACGCCAAGCGGTGTAGTTGGACAAAATGTTCCATCCTTAATCTCCCTCTGCGCAGCACCTCACCTATCCCCTGTTTTAACTGACACCTTCATATTTTAATTTATTTATGACGCGTAGTGAAGCACAGGCACTTCAGCTAGTAATAAATGGAACTCCAACCATATGGACGGAAGATCTACTACGCTTACGTATAAACCACTCACGGTAGGATTACTCTTCTCCAGTTTTTGAGTATGCGCAGAAATGTCCTGTTGATGCATATAAATCCATTAGACAGTTCCATGTGCACAACACCAGCGTGTACCGGAATTGTGCAGCGGTGATGCACTGACATGAATCTATATTCACAAACGTAACCATTGCAGTGGAAATCCATGCTAAATTATGGATATTACAACAAAGACAATTTAAGTTATTAACGTATCGTTGGTTGAAAGAAATGTAAAATGCATTAGCAATTAAAATGCATGCATGATAAATTTATGACATAGTTTCATAACTGCAGTATTTGCATAACCAGTTTGTTAAACTAGACAAGCTAGGGTCATTGCCCGGAGGAAGCAGTCAATTACAATACTCGGCAGAACAACAATATTTGATCGCAATGTGGTAGTTCGGGCGTCTACCAGAGGGCACTGCAAACCCACTGAACAGACAGATAGAAAAATTGAATCAAGTTGTGGATCTTGAGGGGTGGAGATCTGCAATGACAACCTCATATTTAAAACGTGAATTGCAGAACACGCCAATATAATTTGCTGCTGTTGTCACGTAATTTGATGATATACGTGTTGTATTTCTTGCCCAATAGATTTCGGATATAACATTAATGGTAACGTTGAAATTTTAAGTAAGCAAGAAAAGTTGAATATAGGCCAAATTTGATCGCAATTTATCGTACGAAAGTAGAAAGTTGAAATTTTTACTTCAAGTAAACTTCTTTCTCGAATTTTTTTTTTTAGTCGGTTAACACGATTCTACCCAATTGTAATGGGTAGTCCCCTTATCCTGAAAACAATTCACATGAGATTAATAATTAGGTAACCTCCCATTACAATTGGGTACAATCACGTTGACCAACTGAAAAGCATTAGATTTCAATTATTAAGGCAACACTGAATAATGGCTTCCAACATGATAATAAACCTTCTATCTTTCTTTCTTTCTTTCTTTCATTCTTTTTAGCCTATTTTCATTTATGAAAAAAATAGGCTTATGTGATCACCCATTGACCGTGTGTGTGTGTGTGTATGTGTGTATGTGCGTCCGTGTGTGTGTGTCCCCATAACATCTTCTAAACAGCAGGAGCGATTTCTAAGAAACTCGGAAGGGTCATAGTACTATTTTGGCCAAATCTGACCGTCCCCTTCAAATTTTATTACCTCTCACCAATTCAACATGGCAGGTGAGCAAAATATTTCACCGGCATTCTATTTCTCTAAAACTATTACTCATATCAGCCTGATATTTTGTATGGTGATAAAGGGCACTACTAGACGTTCACCTATGTACAATTCCAAAACCTGTTAACTATAAAACGACCATGGCGGCCAAGTTAAGTTGAAATATTTTAATAGATTTTTCTCGCGATTTAACCATCCGAACGCAGTGAAACTTGGTACAGCAAATGACTATACAAATTGCAATGCACTGACATCTAATTTAGTTCAATTGTTTACCTAACCTCAACATGGTGGCTGTGCAAAGTTTTAAAATCCCGTTTTTATTTGTTGTGTTCTAATCATGCGATTGAAGTTTGAATAAAACACCTACACAATAATCTTCATGTAATAGTACATAATTATAAGGCCTATATATACAAATCCAACAGTGTGACCATCCGAAATATTTAGACGGTTCTCAATATCTACGAATCGATTAGAGCAATCAAACTGGAAATTTGTATGTTGATATAGGCAATTAATATAAGTAGGATACACGGAAATAGGCTAGTAAGTTCTTCACGGAACTACTTGTTTTCTTTAACCTGAACCACAGAGCAAAATTTACGTGGAATAAACCCATATAAACCAAAATTTGTGATGTATTCTTGATCATGAATGTCTAAATCCAATGAGTAATTCCATCTCTGAACCACTTGTTTTGTTAGATTATAGAGTATGAGGATGAAATATAGCCTAATAGTGACAATTACTCGTGATAAAAGAATTCTTAAAATATAAGTGCAGTTACAGTTATTTGGTTCGTACAAGCATATCGATCAAAGTAAATTGAATTAAATTAATTTAATCACTAAGAAAATTATACAGTTTGCGAAATTTACATGAAAAATCATATTTTCCTAACGGTATGCTTGTAAAGAGATTCAGGAAGTGTAGTTGAAAGAGAAGGAGAGGCGGAGGAAGAAGTGAACGCTAGAATTATGAAAGAATTGGAACTTTCATGCAGTTGTATACTGTACAATAGGGAAGAGTAAGTACATTTCAAATAAGGTGAAAATATGAATTTTCAATACGAATGCCAAATTAGTTATTCTGTATGTCTACAGAACTTCGAAGGTTACATGAATTAACATTAATCTCTTGCAGCTATTAATAAATTATTGTCTGTGACGCTTCATGAACCAAAGATGTCCCGAAATCATATCCAATGTGGAAAGTCTGGACAATAACATACCAAGTTCCAATCACTATGGAAATTAAAAAGAGGATATGGAGATGTTTAGCCCATGTGTTGAGGAAGCAAGTAAAATTAACAGCTTTGCAATGGAACGCACAAGGTGCCTGGAGGAGTGGTTGTCATAGAAAGACATGGAGGAAGAAGCACATCAAGTGAGAAAGACTTGAAAGAAAGTTAAAGCATTGGCTCGTCGATGATCACAATGGAGGCGATTCACGGTTGCCCTATGTTCCAGTAGGAACAAGATGATTATGTAAGTTCGCGTTCACCCTATGTGCTCATGCATTAGCATTACCGAGGATTCGCGGCTTTTCTCGGGAGCGTACGATAAATAGACAAGCGTTGCGAGAAGATGCACATTGGCAGCAAGAGCGTGAGTGTGCACACGCCACATCTCGTGTTCCGCGACTGTAAAATTGGTAATTAGAAGGTGCAACCACCTGTGAATTGTGCCATCAGTGATTAGCAATTACAATCTCATAAGCAATCAGTAAGAGCACTAAATATCCACGTCAACTATCTGAAAATTAGACTACATTAAAGGACGCATTGTAATTAAATTTTATCATTCTAAACATACTTCAAACTAATACATATGAAGTACTAGGGTTATATAAGCACAAGCGATAATTACCCGCCATTTTGGTTCCTTGCTACATTTCGTTCTATATATAGGCAAGTCCCAGCGCAAACTTAATATCTCGCTATCTTTCCTACTGCTTCCCACATCAACATCAGACAATTACTAAACAAATGCAAGCATCTGCATCATGAAGACTTTCAGCTACTAGGTCATATAATGCACAAATAGTACAAGCCTTGTAGATGGATGTGCGAGAATTAAAATGTCTGTCCCCAGAAAGTCCTAATA
Organism: Meconema thalassinum; assembly: GCA_946902985.2. NCBI lineage: Eukaryota > Metazoa > Arthropoda > Insecta > Orthoptera > Tettigoniidae > Meconema > Meconema thalassinum. The sequence continues at coordinate 1,805,645,514 of OX336388.2, read as the reverse complement.
CCTGAAAGCCTCATTTGTATTATGGATGTGGGAGAATTAAAATGTCTGTCCCCAGAAAGTCCTAATACCTGAAAGCCTCATTTGTATTATTGCGGTCACGAAAAATCTAATTCTTTGAATCCGCAAACGGTACTAATTATGCACGAGAATATGACTTGAAATCACTGATACTAAATAAACTGTATAACAAAAAAACGATGCACCGGGAAGGTGTTGTCCTATTGTAAGGAAATTACGTATGCAAAGACATTCGGACCGAACATACAACTGATTAAAGCTTCGTGTCCAATGAATGAATAGCGGAAGCCCGCGCATCCAAACTGCGCATGCATCAGGTGTATATAAGGCGCGATTCTGAAGCATATGCTGAAAGTTGCTGTTGCATTTGACTGCTATATCGGAACGTCGGCTGTAAGAATGCCACGCCGAAGGATTCGTGCTCATTACGAGCAGATGTCAGAGTTTGAAAGAGGTCGTGCGATCGGATTGAAAGAAGCGGGTTGGTCGAAACAAGCTGTCGCTGGATATTTGGGTCGAAGTGATGCGGTGATCAGACGATGCTGGCAAGCGTGGGTCAGCAACGGCAGGCATCAGCGTCAGGACGGCAGTGGTCGACCGAGGGCCACAACAGTTGGGAAGACAGAGCGATTGTCAGAACAGCTGTCACAGCACCGGAGTCGTCGTTATCAACGATTCAGCGTATGACTTGCACACTTGTGTCCACCATGACCATCAACAGACGCCTGAGCGACCGGAATTTGCGCTCGCGCCGCCCGCTACGCCACTTACCACTCACGCCCAGGGCCGGAGAGAGCGGCTGCGGGCCCCGGTGCTGGGGGTATTTCGGGCCCCTGCCATTTATGCATTTTTGTGCAACCCAAATTTACTAATCACAGCCATGTATTTAGTAAGTTGCATGCACATATATGTATGACTCTCCATAAAATGCATTACCGATTTTAAACCATAGGCCTATTGTTGTAAAGTTTACTGTAAATGTCAAGTCATGTAAGCACTCCAATTCGTTTTAATAATTCTCACTCCCAAATAATTAGTAACCCATTCACTTTTAAAACAATTCAGTTCATATAACTAATTTGTTTTATCTAAAAAATCCAATCCATTTGTTTTTTAAATCGATTGTTAACGTTTTCATTAGCTTATTTGTAAACTGAAGTGAAAGGTTAGAAATAAAATATTAAAACACTAAATTCACCATAAACTTACATATTTAATGGCTCACAGTATATGTACATGTATAAAACAAACTACAATACAAACAGTTATATTAACTTAGGCTAAGACCCCCTCCTGGCCTTATTTTCAGGGAAAAATCATCTATGTTATTGTCCAAATCGGTAGACTTCACAAGTTCCGTTTATACAGCCAAAACACCCAAGCTTGAGAGTCTATTTTGGCACATTGTCGAGCGGAAAACGTTTTTTAGGCGATTGAGAACCGAGAAAGAGCGCCCCGCACACGCAACTGTTGCGGGGATGGTAACAAGTATTCTCAATGTTACATTAAGATTAGGAAATAGGGTTTCCAAATTTAAAGTTTTAACTTTATTGAGAAGGCCCAAGGGCGAAAGAGTTTTGCTACAAAAGTTCACTTGGTAAATTAATTTCAGGTTTTGTAATTCATCAGAAAGGTCGTTTCCTATGTCATTAGAATAGCGCATTACAAACTTGGCTGATTTTCCGAAATTAATTCATCTACCATTTCATTGCATTGCCACAAAAGTGAAAACCCGCTACATAGAGATTGTACTGATCGAAACCGCACTGTCATGTCCCCTATGATTCTGTCCAGAATTACATTGAACACATCATTTCTGAAATTAGTTTTTGCATCAATACTGTCTTCATAACAGTCATCATCTTCATCAGCTTGCCTCTTTATTTTCTTTCGTCTCTTTTCTTCCTCTTCAAGTTGTTGGGGCTATCAGGGCAATCCTATATTTTTAGCCACTACTTCAGCTTCACTATATATAGGGTCCCACCCTTCACAACGTATAGTTTTCAAGTCCTATATCAAAGAACCCAAGTTCTTTTCTGCTACATCCATAGTTTCACCTCGGTGTTGAAGAACTCTGTTGACAATGTCTATTGATTTTTAAACCTGAAAGAAAGAAAGAAAGAAAGAAAGAAAGAAAGAAAGAAAGAATTCGTATGTTTCCTTACATTAAAAACTTGACATCAATAATATTTAAATTGCCAATATACTGCAACTCCAAGGAAGATTATTGCACTTAACTATAACCAAAACGAGACCTTCGCTAACGCTTATTATTTGTAAACAACTGACAATGTTCTTTTAATTGAAACCGGTATCGCTGTAATTAAAATAACAAATATATTTAAAACAGGATATGAATTTTTTTGAAAGAGTCATTTATTGTGGCTAATCAGTAGCGCACCCACGGGGGGTTATGGGGGTTAAGACCCCCTCATGGCTTGATTTTTTTTTAGAATAATTCAAATATGTTTGTCTTTATTATTCTACATATAGATTATTTATTAAAGTTTATGAACTACTAAATTGCCTATTGTGCAATTCACTTTTCAAACCTAATAAACGTGTTGACTGATTACTCACAGACTATATCTTATTAGAGTGCGTGGTAGTTAGCAGAGAGGTAGCACTGCGCGCTCTCACTCATCAGCTGGTCTAATGTTGAAGCGGTGTGATTGAATACAACAGGTTTACTCCATTGGCACGGGGGTGAGGGAATGGGCGATGACTCATCGTCTACGCAGTCACGATAGTGAGTACTGTACAACCCCGTGAAACAAAACTGGTCCAATCTCACTGCCAGTTTGCTGATTCAAGGGACATTAACTGAGTAATAAATGTTACAACAACAAAATTAAAAACAACTAAACCCAGTCCGTGTTACGCAGACGGGCGCGTTTAAGAGGGCCGACTTAACGAGGTTCTACTGTAGTTAATATTTTTGTGACAGGTGTTTGTTTTTTATAATTTTTTATGTGGCTTGAAATATCTTTGTAGATCAAAGAAATACTATTTTACCAGGAAAATAAATAATATTTTTTTTTTGGTAGTTAAGACAATTTATCCCGCAGGTATTTTTGACTACCGTAGCCACTCGTCTCTTTTCTAAACGAATATAGTGTATATAATGAATAATAAATATATATAATAAATATGATGTATTCTAACCTTGAACCAAATAGACGCAAGAACAAAGCAGTTGAAGGTTTTGAAATATGTTTTCAATCCCTCAAGGTCTCGATGATATTCAGAAGTTAGGCTCAGTTCAGTCAATGCCTCCAGTGCTTCTATTATTCCTGGAAGGTGAGCTGCGACTGGTTTAACGCTGTCTACTCTAGCAGACCAGCGAGTCTTCGACTTCGAGTGAAGGGAGCTTGGTATCTTTCCTTTCAAAATTTCCCATCTTTGGGGGCTGGAGCTAAATATATTAAACAACTTTTGAACAGCTCCAAAGAATGTTACTGCAGCCACACAGCTCTCCACACAGATTCAAGGAATGACAAGTGCAAGCAGAGTAAACTGCTTCACTGTTAGCAGAAAGAATTCTTGCCTGAGCTCCTTTGTACGCTCTTTTCATGTTACTCCCATTGTCGTAGCCTTGACCCCTACAGTATTTTAATGGGATGTCAAACTCCTTTAGCTTATCTAAAATAAGCTCTGCAATGGCTTCTCCACTCTTTTTGGTACAGTGGGTAAAGCAAAGTAGCGCTTTCTTCGACTTTGCATGGCTGAGTTTCATTTTCAGTCAAATAAACGTATCTCAAAAGAAACGCAGTCTGTTCAACATGTGCAGAATCTGGTGTTGCATCAACTATTGTGGCATAGTATTTTCCCATTTCTCTTTCTTCTAAAATTTTCTTCGTAACTTGGGCAGCGCGAAGAGTAAACTCATTTTGAAAATCACGAGACAGATAATTCACTTGCATTCTTTCTCCCTTTTCTTGAAACGAGCGGACTCTATTTAAATGTTCATTCAAAACTGGTTCATAATTAGCCAGCAGTTCGAATATTCCCAAAAAATTGCCATTTGAGGGGTTCCAGATTGTATCAATACTACCCCGAAAAGCAAGTCCTCTTTCAGCTAGGAATAAAGTGACATTAAGAAGTCGCTTTAAAATATCAGGCCACTTGTCCTTTTCTTGTTGAATGGAGTGAAGGATTAAGTCCGTTAGCGATTTATATTATTTTCATTTGATCACCTCATCTTCCACTCAAAATAACAGCTTTTATGACTGGAACTACTCTCATGTTCTGGCACTTTATTGACGAGTTTTTTTCCAGCGTTTTTCCGCAGAATATCCTTCAGAAAGAGCGAACGAAGATCGTTTTGGCTGGGGCAACGTACTGAATATTCTGCAAGGTAAACAGTAAAACGCTTTCTTAACCTTGCTCCAAACAAGCCAATCACGAGTAATCAGTTCACCATTTGTAAGTTTCTTTTGGAAGACCGACACGGGAACGGAATAGCCTACCGAATCCACAGGAAATTGTTCAGGCAAAGGAAGTCCCGGCTGCTATCGAAAGCAGGGTCACCTACATCAACATATTCGTCTGGTGAAGGTAAAGGCGGTTTGTGGCCTTTGATAGATTCAATATCCGTAGGCGACACAGACTAAATAGGACTAGGAGTACCTGTTTCAGTGATGGAAACTGGTTCTTCCTTGTTTGATTCGATTTCATTTTGTTGTTGTACATTTGTAGGTAAAACATCTACTTGATAACTATTACTATCGGTGGGCCTATTAGTAGTGTTACCTTTTTCTATAACTGACGATGATGAAGGAGGGCATTTTAAAAACTGTCCAAGCGATAGCTGGCCTTTCTTCGATGCTCTTTCCTACAACTCCCTGTCTTCTCTTCCCTTCCTATTTTGAGCACCTCATTTTTGTTTATAATTGCAAATCATAGTAAGTTTCACTAAACACACACTATACGTATTCTAAATTGTAATCCGTAATTAAACAATATTACACTCCGACACCGTTAAAACTCACGTACACAAATCACACAAACCGTGGCGAATCACTAACACTACGTATTCCTACTACATTAGACAGTCGACTGACAGTGGAAGACAAAGCATTATTTACGCAGCACAGTGCAGCCAGTGCGTGGGCAACGGAGAAAACCAATCATCGGTGCGGGAATTCTCGCACACGCGCTTCATAGATTGTTGTGCAGCATTGCCAACATTAATTTTTTAAACAGTAAGCTTGCAACTTAAGTTTGTTTTGTGATTTGTATGGCATAAATAAAAATTCAAGTTAATTTAATAGCCACACACATTTCCAGTTTCCCGGACGGATCTGGATTGCATCATTGGGCCCGGGCCAGGCCCTTTCGGGACCCCGGGCCCCGGTGCAGTAGCACCCCCTACACCGGCCTCTCGCCGGCCCTGCTCACGCCTGTTCATCGTCAAGTCAGATTACAGTGGTGCCGCGCTCGAGCAACGTGGAACTGCGCTGATTGGGGACGTATAGTCTTTATTGACGAGTCCCGTTTCCAACGGTGCCCTGACGACAACCGCAGACGTGTTTGGAGACGTCCAGGCCAGCGTGGGGATCCTGCCTTGACTATCGCACGCCACACAGCCCAACAACAGGGGGTGATGGTCTGGGGTGCCATATCCATTGATAGCCGGACCCCTCTGGTAATCATTCCTGGCACACTGACAGCACAGCGGTATGTTGATGACATTCTACGGCCGGTTGTGTTACCGTCCTTTCAGCGACATCCAGGCCTTACTTTCCAACAGGATAAGGCCCAGCCGCACACGGCACGTTTTGCTCAGGACTGTCTTCAAGCTTGCCCTATCCTTCCTTGGCCAGCTCGGTCGCCTGATCTCTCTCCCATAGAGCACATTTGGGATGGCATGGGAAGGCGAATGCGAACATCCCGGAATGTCGCCGATTTAGCCCAACAGTTGTAGACCATTTGGCACGAAATTCCTCAGGACACTATCCGGGAAATTCATCAGTCTATGTCACGTCGAGTGACAGCTTGCATCCAGGCCAGGAGTTTGTAACGCTCTAACTCTGCAATAAATCATTCGATTGTTGTTCTGCCCTTTTGATCGTTTGTTTTTCTATGTCTGTTCCTCACATCCACTGATTTTTTTTATCGCCATCGAACAATTCCTTATTGGTGCGTTGTGTTTTTATACAGTGTATGTTTTAAGGGGATAGTTGAGAAAATATTTAAAAAACTGTTACGTAAACTACAAGATATTTCTTTATAGAAATGGTAATAATAATGAATGAAAATGGAGAATTGGCTTATACTATTGATGCAAACTGTACAATCCTTACAGTATACTTTTCTAAATTACTTAACAGTGACTTACAACTTGAAAAGTTTAAGTTCATCAATTCTTATAAAATTAATCAAGATTCAACCCCACCGAATGTACAAGAGATTAAAGAAATCATTCGATCACTAAAAAATAACAAGGCATCATGGGAGGATCAAATAACTGCAGAATTGTGGAAAAATACAGGAGAAAATTGTATCATAAAATTGCACGAAATTATGTTGGACATTTGGCAAACGGAAAAAATCCCCTCGGATTGTAAGTTGGCGATAATCCATCACATACACAAACAAGTAGTTCCGTGAAGAACTATACAGCCTATTTTCATATATCCTGCTCATGTTAATTGTCTCTATCAACATACAAAATTTCAGTTTAATTGCTGTAACAGATTCGTAGATATTGAGAACCGTCTAAATATTTCAGATTGTCGCCAGGTTGGATTTTTATTTTTGTACTATTACATTAAGATTATTGTGTACGTGTGGTATTCAAACTTCAATCGCATGATTAGAACACAAGAAGTAAAAACGAGATTTTAAAATTACGCACAGCAGCCATCTTGTGATTATGCAAACAATTGAAATAAATTAGATGCCAGTGGATCAACATTTGTATAAGCATTTAACGTGAAACGTTTCACAGCACTCAGATAGTTAATTCGCGAGAATCGTCCATTTAAATATTTATACTTCGCGTCGCCGCCAAGTTGGATTTGTGCTCACCAGGTTAATGAAAGTCCTATAGGTGAACATATGTTCATAGTCTCTATGAACATAAAAAAATTCAGTTTGGTTGCTGTAAAAGATTCATAGATATTGAGAACCGTCTAAATATTTCGGAAGCTCGCCATTTAGGATTGTTATATGTATAGGCCATAGAATTATGTACCATTCAAGGACAATTATTGCCTAGGTTCATTATTCAAACTTTCACTTCGATCGCATGATTACGACACAAGAAATAAAAACTTAATTTTAAAATTTCGCACAGCCGCCATATTGAGGTTATGTAAACAATTGATTTAAATTAGATGGCAGTGCATTACAATCTGCAAAATCATTTACTGTACCACATTTCACTGCGCTCAGAGAGTTAAATCACGAGAAAAGTCTATTAAAATATTTCAAATTCGCTTGGTCGCCATGTTCGTTTTTTACTTTACGAGTTTATGAAATATACATAGATAAACTTGTACCAGTACCCTTTATCACCGTACAAAATTGCAGGGTAATATCTGTAATAGTTTCGGAGATATAGAATGTCAGTGAAATATTTCGCACAGCCGCCATTTTGAGGTTATGTAAACAATTGAACTAAATTAGACTCCTGTGCATTACTATGTATATAAACACTTGCTGTACCTAGTTTCATTACGTTTGGATGGTTAAACCGTGAGAAAAGTCTATTTAAAAGTCTCAACTTCGCTTGGTCGCCATGTTCGTTCTCTACTTTACAAGTTTATGAAATATACATAGGTAAACTTGTATCAGTACCCTTTATCACTGTGCTAAATTGCAGGGTGATATCTGTAATTGTTTCGAAGATATAGAATGTCAGTGAAATATTTCGCACAGCCGCCATTTTGAAGTTATGTAAACAATTGAACTAAATTAGACTCCAGTGCATTACAATGTGTATAAACATTTGCTGTACCAAGTTTCATTGCGTGTGGATAGTTAAATCGCGAGAAAAGTCTATTTAAAAGTCTCAAATTCGCTTGATCGCCATGTTGGTTTTGTAGTCACCAGGTTTTTGAAAGTCTCATAGGTGAACCTCTAGTAGTACCCTCTATCACCGTACACAATTTCAGGGCGATATCGGTAATAGTTTCGGAGATATTGAATGCTAGTGAAATATTTCGCACAGCCGCCATTTTGCATTGGTGAGACGTAACAAAATTTGAAGGGCACGGTCGAGGTCGCCGGGAATAGTGCTATGAACATACCGAGTTTCATTGAAATAGCTCCAGCCGTTTAGATTTTATTAGGGGGTGACACACACACGAATCACACACACACACACACACACACACACGCACACACACACGGACAAAAGGTGATCTCATAAGCCTATTTTTTCAAAATTGAAAATAGGCTAAAAAGGAAGTAAAACTGACCCAAACAATTATCGAGGCGTATCCCTTCTTCAGGTCGCATACAAAATTCTTTCAAACGTATTACTAAACCGTGCATAGCTTCAAGTAGATAATCAAATCGGTGAATATCAAGTTGGATTCAGGAAGGGACGGTCATGTGCAGAGCAAATTTTGAATTTGAAAAACATCATACAATATTTTCGCAGCACAACTAACAAAAAATATGTCATAACGTTTGTGGATTTCCGGAAAGCATATGACAGTATAGATCGCGCATCACTGTTTGATGTTTTAACAGAATTTGAACTTGACGAAAAAACAAGAAATATTATCCAAGACACACTAACAGAGACAAAGGCTAAAGTAACATTTATGGGTGGTTTAAGTGAAGAGTTTGAAATGAATACAGGCGTCCGTCAAGGTGATGGAATTTCCCCATTACTTTTCAATTGTGCCCTGGAAAAAGCTGTTAGAGGATGGAGAAAAGCAGGGGCACCATCTCACCGACTAGGGCCAAAGATTATGGGTATGCAAATAGACTGTCTAGCGTTGGCTGATGATATGGCACTAATTGCTGAATACATCTCCGATTCACAGAAGAAGAACAACTAGTAAAAATATGGCTTCATATCTCTTATGAAAAAACTAAATTTATGACTAACAGAAAAAATGCTCCACATGAAATTGATATTAACGGTAACAAAATTGCTAGAGTAAAGGAATTTAAACACTTAGGCGAATGAGTTACAGAAAATGGTAATGAAAATAAATCTGTAACATCAAGAATCCAGAAAATGGAGGTTGCTTTTCAATACACAAAAAATGTTTATAACGCAATGCTTGTCATGTAATAGTAAAATTCGCCATTACTTAACAGTGATTAAACCGGAAGATCTTTATGCTTCAGAAACGCTCAGTTTACTACTTAAAACATTAATGGAACAATAAAGAGATTAAGGAAAGAAAAATTATGCGAAAGATCTTAGGGCCCAGAATTAAAAATGGCATACACTATTCCAAACCCAACTCTGAAATATATATGAAAATTTCTAAACTTACCGATACCATGAGAATGAGACGAATTCAATTTTTGGGCCTTTTGGAAGAAATTAATCATACGACACTTACTTAGTGAATCCACAAATTTCTGCAGAACAAACGTACAAAACCAAAGTGGTACAAACAGGCCGAGAGGGACCAAGTGGAGATGGGATCGCCAGATCTGATGAATAGAAATACTATCAGGAATATTGTTCACACAAGGGGATTTGAGGAAAATCAGAAGAAACCAACACGACGTGCATGATCGGAAGAACAGAAACTACAACAATCCATGCATATGAAGAGCTATTGGGCAACGAGGAAGGCTGAACATGCGTTCATTCCGCGTGGTCCTAAGTCTTCCGCGAGAAGAAGAAGAATGAATGAAAGATTTCCCTTATTGAAACAACTAAACTAAACATTCTAACAGGATCACACACAATAAAAGAAGAAGTGTCGCCCGAATGGGTATTCATTTTTACTATATTCACTAATTGACTTTGTTCTTTTGCGGCATGTTGTTACATGGTATTTGATAGACCTTTCGTTGCATAGTGCACATAGAAACTTGTCACTCGGGCTATGGTAAGATTTGGTTAAGCAAATCTTATGATGAAAGCCAGGAATGGCGAGTCTCATTATAAATTCCTTTGTTCATGGTTCTCGTTGGTCTACGTTCTGTCCATCATGGCGTCAGAAGTCTTTGCTTTCTTACACTCGGATAGGTCTGTTGATGGTTCTGTAGCTGGAAATGGTATTTCCAGCCTCTATGTAGAACGGTTCCTAGCTCATATAGCCTAAAAATCTTGTACAGGTCATCTTTCCAAATCTCAGCACATATTTTAAGAATCGCGACTTGGCACTCTCTATTCCTTCGAGATCGCTGATTGTGTGGTGATCCCATAGTATTTATAGGCCATATTAGGTGAGATGGTGGTATGGAATAGCGTCAAGGCTGTAGCTAGAGATAGGACTGTTAGACTCCGGATCTTGTATACTTACTGCTCTGATGGCTTTTGCTGTCCTCTCTTGTATTGATGGTTGGTGCAGTCTGCTGGGTTATGCCCATGTATTTGAACTTGTTTACTACATTTAGTGGTTCGTTGTACAAGGTGAGTGTGTCTTTAAGCGTTGGTTTTCCTCCTTTCCTGAATGGCATTTGGACTGTTTGTTAAGGTTAATTTCAAGGTAGTTTTCATTTACCCATCTTTCTAGTTCTATCAGTGTCCTCTATAAATCTAGTTTGTTTGAGTGGTAGGGTGTTCGACCAATGATCCCAAGTTCGTTGGTTCCATTCCCAGCGGCTAAAAACTCTGAAACTCTGAGTCATACGACATCGGCTGGTAAAATATCTCTCGTATCACTTTTGGTGATTCTTCTTCTTAAGATGTCGTCTGTAAACGGAGGTTGACGATTCACATAGCTGGCTGTGATCTTGACATTGCTGCATGAAAGCCTCTTCTGATGTGCAACAAAGCCATCTTCGAATATCCTTCATCCACGAGTTTCTTCGTCTTCCAACAGACCTTTTTCCATTAATTTTCCGTTAAATAATAAGTTGTAGTAACTGGTATTTTTCGCCTCTCATAACATGGCCCAGGCATTTTGTGTTTAGTTGTTTTATTATAAGCAGTAGTTCTCTTTGCTTTTCATCCTACGAAGGAACTCGTTTTCCAAAAACTTTCAGTATCCATGATAAACGTACGATACGTCTGCACAGATTCATTTCAAATGCCTCAATTCGTTTCTCAGTAATTGGGTCCAATGTCCAATTATCACACCCGTATAGGAGGACAGAGAAAATGTAGCAGTGGATGATTCTGATTCTCAGTGTTAAGCTGAGATCTGGTTGTATGAAAAATATTCCCATGTCTATGAATTATTTCTGGGCCTGTTCAATTCTAGATTTTATCTGTCTCTGAGAGTCACATTGACTGTCCAAAATAGTGCCTAATTATTTGAAAGAAGATACATCTCAACTGCTTTACCTTTAGTCATTACAAAGCAAAATCAAATGTCAACCACAGGTGATCCATTGTAGTTATGGTTTACACTTCCAAATAACACTGTAAAACAGAACGTCGAAATTGGAGAGTAGGCCGTCTCAATGGCTCCAAAGCTAGAGCTATACCACGGTTGATATTTATTATTATTTAGCGTACGGCTTTTAGAGCCGGGACTGTCCGAGGACATGTTCTGCTCGCCAGATGCTGAGGCTTTTTCAATGCAGGCACCCATAGTGTGAGCTACAAGTACCGTTCAACTTCAAGTAGTTCCAACTTTCGCTACCAGATGTCACTGACACCTAGTGGTGAACGTTGTAACTTTGATAGAGTGTTTCAACGAAATCTAACCTACAATTTATTTATCTTCACACAAGTTTAATTAGAGGAAGGTTATTTTACATGCAATAAATCTATGACATGGAACCGCCAGCTTTACTTTCCCGAAGTAAGGCATACTGAGGGATTTTTAACGCTCTTAAAAAACCGACGACTTTGGCCGGGTTTGAACACGCGATCTTTGGCATAGAAGCTCAGCATGCTACCGACTACGCCACCGAAGCCGCTTCCACGGTAGCTGAGGCCGTACGATTATAATTTTTAAAATCATTTATTTCAGTATTATTATTCTGTATTACTCTGTGGTGTTTGCCTCTCACCCGGAGGCCCTGGGTTCGATTCCCGGCTCTTTCAGGGATTTTAGAAACTGACGTGAGGGCTGGAACGGGCTGTACTCAGCCTCGTGAGGACAATTGAGTAGCTCTCTGACAGTGAGGCAGCGCCCCGGTTACGAGAACCAAGATTAACGGCCGAGGAGACCCGATGCGCTGACCACGCATCACCCCAATATCTGCCGGCTAATCGGCTGGGCAGCGGTCACTTGGTAGGCCTAGGCCCTTCTTGGGCTGAAGTGCCAGGGGTTGTTATTTTATTATTATTATTATTATTATTATTACTATAATAATTATTATAACAGTAATAATACAGAAATTAAAGAATTTAGACACATTTTGAATAATGAAATGTATATCAAGTACAAACTGCATTCGTTTCATATGATCTGAGTAAGAATAAGATAACTGATAGGGAGATAAATGAATGTGCGGACACATGTAGTATGCATGCAGTGTGTTTTCCACTTGGTTACGCTCTCCACGCGGACCGAGGAATTCCATTACAGGCTGTAGTCCCTCGGGACGGCCTGAGCGATCTGGGGGATCGGAGCAGCAGACACGAATAATAAACACTCCTCCACAGCAACCCTCAAGTGGGAACAGAGAAACACTTCCTTATTACCACTAAGTATATTCACGATTTTAAAACTTGCATCACATTAACCACCTAGAGGTACCCGCAAGGAGAGAGATGGGGAAGGTTGCGTGCCAGCAATGGCATCCGCTGATAGTTTTCGCTGTTTTTAGTATTATAATACCGACAACAGTGGCTACGCTGGTTAAAGCGCAGTGTTAGGTCATGGGGCCAAGCTCTCTGCTGACTCGGTAGACGCGTGGGTTCGAGCCCCACCGTCGGCCGTCCTTGAAATGGTTTTCCGTAGTTTCCCATTTTCAACACCAAGCAAATGCTGGAACGGTACCTTCTGATAGGCCGCGGCCACTTCCTTCCACATCCTTGCCCAATTGCATTCATCTTCATCCATTCCATCTCTCATCCCGACGCGCAGGTCACCCACGGGCGTCGACTAGAAAGACCTGCACTCGGCCTCTCCGGAGGCCACACGCCAAAGAAAGAAAGAAAGAAAGAAAGAAAGAAAGAAAGAAAGAAAAGTATTATAATACTTGATTGTAAGTAAATGTTGTTTATAGTCGGTCAACCCCTGGACGGAATAGCTCTACAAATTTACTGATAACACGTTAGTACTATAATGTTATATTATTTAATGTAACATGATTACAACCCTCAATGGGGTTGCTTTGCTCTAACTTAACATAAATAAAAAGAACACATTATAGCAAGTAAAAGATAAACTCTAGGAATAACAATTTGAATTACAATTCTTTTAAAATGGACTTCCTTACAGCATCATTTAAGATTGATGTTCATGTTTAAACCAAGCAATTTGTGTGTAAAAATCACTGTCTTGAGTTTCCATGTAATGTCAACTTGATTTAGGTCGTGAGGCGGTCTTGGTTTAAAGTCTATTGAATCTATTGTGAAGTCTATAATTCTAGTTGGATTTGTTGATAATTTTCATCTATTAATCTATATGGTGTTCTTGGTTCATGTCACATTAAAAGTTTTGTCTTGTGTTGTTGTAAGTTCCTAGTTGTATTATGTGGCTTCTGTTAATAATGTCTACATATTATTCAAATAATGTATTTAAACGTGTCCGTTGTTGTTAAGTTATGTCGATAATATCCTTAGTTTCCCCAATAGAGACATGAATGCAATAAAAGGTTTTAGATACGGTGGTGGGGGAATTGATAATGAAATTCAATTTGAATACAACACCTTTGGTCTCATACCAGACAGGTCGTAACTAAGTACGAAATGTCTCACTCCATGGCAAAGTGGTTACCGTGCAAGAAATTGGCCTGAATCCCGGGTTCGATTCCTACCCACGTCTAGGCGATTTTAATCTCCTATAGTTAATTCCCATGACTGAAAGATTGGCTTTTGTGACGTCTCCATAAAGGAAGTTCAGAAAATAAACAGAAAAACGAAACAGTTAGGGGCATAAGAAAGATGGGAAATCATTGAATTGGCTGCTGCTACAATGGGTGAACATTCTAGACGAATTACAAAAGCATGTCATGTGCTTTGGGTTGTTGCCCATGCTCTGAAACACTGAGGACTAATAGGTTCCGAAAATTAAGTACTCCACAGACAGTACTCTGAATAACAGAGGAAACCAGAATCACTATACGTATTGAGATGGTACCGGTAAGCGTTAGATATGCTATCCACAATAATTATCGATCATCTAGTAAGAATTCTACTGTTCGCCAGCAGTTCATCCTTGATGGGTACGATACTTACAACCTTTCTGCCTCAGCTGTGTAACGGACTGCCGCCCACTAAGGCTGAACAAACTAATTTTGCTACTCGAGTGATTCTTGAAGCTCTCTAAAGATCTTGCATCGCAAGCGTTTGCCCATTAAAGGTATCACTCATCGTATAATTTATTTATTGATCGATAGCTCTTTTGTCATCTGAGGGAAGTTTTGATACCGTAATTTAGTATTTAACTTGAAGCACTCTCACAGTAAACTGCTGTACGGTTGACACTGACTATGATAATTGAGGCTTGTAGCTCGAGCCAATTAGTGAACTACGTATTAGTTAGGTAGGACTGCTTGTGTCCTCTGTCCATTATAGAAATGTATTACTTAAATGATGTGAACATTGCTTGGTGATTCGTACTGGGACACCACAAAAACATTCATAGGAGTGCAATATTTTACCAATAAGCTCAATAAGTAAATTATGTCCTTTATAAAATTAAGCTGTTTCGCCCATTACCCAGATTGTTTGCTGTTGACTTTATGTGATTGAATAGAGCAGGGGTTCTCAACGTTTTTCAACCGTCATACCCCTTTAAAAAAATTAAACATCCTGCGTACCCCCTACTAACCTTTCTTAGGTAGTAATAATGGTTATTATGTAAAAGGTTTTCAGTTTGTATGGTTTACCCTTTGTAATTTTATAAGGAAAGATATTTTCATAAAACAAAATAAAAGGACAGTAGGATAATTTTACAAATAGTTAATGAGAAAGTTGAGCTTGCTTCCTTTCTGTAGTTTCTGTAGCATCAAAACTAAAGGGGTCACGTATCCAGTCCAATCTTTTGTCTGTAGGTGGGAAGTACTGCCTTATGTGGGTCTTCAATGAGTTCAGGTGATGTTCCATTTGAGTTGTAAGGTCAGTACAGTCAGAAATGCTTTCTTCGTTTTCTTTCAAAAATGAATTCAATCTCTCAAAAGTCTCACAGTTGTTATTTTTCAGTTCCCTTTCCCAAAGGGTGATTTTTGCAAGCATTTCGTTAGTTTTCATTTCAACATAGAACATATCAGAAACACTACCTTGCATACACTTATTCCAAATGTTCAGTTTCTCAAAAATATTACTTAAATAGGCCAATTTTAAAAGCCAACCAAAGTTATTGAGTACTGATGATAAATTAGATTTGTGCTCGGTAAAGAAAAGATGGAATTCTTTGTGGAGTTCAAATACACGCGCCGTAAATAACTCACACAGTAGTCACGGCACGAAGCTCACTGCGCATGTGGATCGGGTAGAAGGATGGCCTGCCACGTACACCCTGAAATGTTTCGCGTACCCCTAAGTGGTACGCGTACCACAGGTTGAGAACCCCTGCAATAGAGAAAGGTTCGATGGAATAGGGCACTCGGCATTATTTTAATGCAAAACTCGGATGCCTTCGAATGTAGTGCAGACGTAGGATGCTGCGTGTCCCTTGAACCACAAAAAACTACAGGGGCATTATCAATGTGCGCCCCAATAAACACGGCAAGCTAAGCCGGCTGTAACTGGCGCAGATCACGGCCGCGCGTACGCGGTTCAGCAGGTGGTGGTGCCCTCCGCTGACACCTATCGTCATTTTTAGCGTGTTTTGTCATTCATATGGGCGTGTATCTGCAAAACATAAACGTTAGTGTCGCATGTTTAGTGAGCATTGTGATTACTGTGATTGTTGGTCCTGCCTAGACACCAGTTCACATTGCGCGAACGTGTGTCTATCCATAATTCGTATATGAAAAGCAGAAAATCTTGTTCTGAAATGAGACGAAAATATCGAATCAAGTTTCCAGGAAGACCTGTGCCTAATGTCAGTACAATTAGGAGGCTCGCTGAACGATTCAAGGAAACAGGCTCCGTAAATAATACAAGAGTTGACAGACATTCTTTCATCAGAAGATGTCAAGTGTGAGTGACAAAGGAGGGAGGATATTTTCGCGTATGAGCACTGTAAGTACACATTATTGAACATGTTTGGTAAAAGAGTGAAAGTGCGCACAACCACCGGCTAACCGCATACGCGCACCCACGATCTGCGCCAGTCACAGCCAGCTTAGCTTGCCGTGTTTAACCGAACTTTAAAAAATTCAGTTTGATTGCTGTAATAGATTCGTAGATATTGAGAACCGTCTAAATATTTCGGATGGTCACCATGTTAGATTGTTATATGTCTAGGCCATAGAGTCATGTACCATTAAAGGAAAATTTTTGCCTAGGTTCATTATTCAAACTTTTACTTCGATCGCATGATAACGACACAAGAAATAAAAAAATAATTTTAAAATTCGCAAAGCCGCCATCTTGAAGTTATGTAAACAATTGAAACAAATTAGATACCAGTGCATTACAATGTGTATAAACATTTGCTGTACCAAGTTCCATTGCGTTTGGATCATTATATCCCGAGAAAAGTCTATTTAAAACTTTCATCTTCGCTTAGCCGCCATGTTCGTTTTGTAGTCAACCGGTTTTTGAAAGTCTCATAGATGAACTTCCAGTAGTGCCCTTTATCTCCGTACAAAATTTCAGGGTGCTACCGGTAATAGTTTTAGAGATATAGAATGCCGGTGAAATATTTCGCACAGCCGCCATCTTGAGGTTATGTAAACAATTGATCGAAGTTAGATGTCGGTGCATTACAATGTGTATAAACATATACTGTACCATGTTTCATTGCGCTTGGTTGGTTAAATCGTGAGATACGTCTATTTGAAAGTCGCAAATTCGAATGGCCGCCATGTTGGTTTTGTAATTACCAGGTTTTCAAAGGTCACATAGGTGAACTTCTAGTACTTCCCTTTATCACCGTACAAAATTTCAGATTGATATCGGTAATAGTTTGGTGATATTGAATGCTGGTGAAATAATTCGCACATCCGCCATGTTGGATTGGTGAGACGTAACAAAATTTGAAGAACAAGGTCGGGGTCTTCTGGAATAGTGCTAGGAACTTACCGAGTTTCATTGAAATCGCTCCAGCCGTCTAGATTTTATTAGGGACACACATACACACACACACATCACACATATTTAATGTTCCAACCGCAATGAAATCTGGTACAGGAAATGTTGATACACATTGTAATACACTGGTATCTAATCTAGTTCAATTGTTTACATAACCTCAAGGTGGCGGCTGTGCGAATTTTAAAATTAAGTTTTTATTTCTTGCGTCGTAATCATGCGATCGATGTGAAAGTTTGAATAATGAACCTACGCAATAATTTTCCTTTTATGGTACATGACTCTATGGCCTATACATTTAACAATCCAACATGGCGACCATCCGAAATATTTAGATGGCTCTGAATATCTACGAATCTATTATAGCAAACAAACTGAATTTTTTTACATTCATTGGGGCTATGAGCTTAAGTTCACCTGTAGGACTTTAAATAACCTGGTGATCACAAATCCATCATGGCGGCGACGGTAAATATAAATATTCACATGGACGTTTCTCGCAATTTGACCATCCGAGTGCAGTGAACCTTTGTACAGTAAATCCTTATACGAATGTTAATCCACTCGCATTTAATTTATTTCAATTGTTTCCATAACCACAAAATGGCAGCTGTGCGAAATTTAAAAATCTCCTTGTTACTTCTTGTGTCCTAATCATGCGATTGAAGTTTGAATGCTACACGTACACAATAATCTTCATGTAACAGTACATAACTCTAGGACCTACATATATAAAATCCAACATGGCGACCATCCGAAATATTTAGTCGGTTCTCAATATCTACGAATCTATTACAGCAATCAAACTGAATTTTTTATGTAGATAGTGGCAGTTAACATAAGTAGGATACCTGTATATGAAAATAGGCCGTATAGTTCTTTACGGAACTACTTGTTTTCAATGTGACCCTAATATTTATCATTCACGGGTTGCAAGATGAATTATAATCATGAAGAAAGAACTGTCTGAAAAGCTTCACTTTAACTGAACCGTCTTTGTCGCAGTGCGCAGGTATAATTCAGTCTATTCTTTATTTACAATGTTGGACCTGCTCCTTCATAAAACTTGTTGCTAGTACTGAGCTGGTTACCTAGGTTACGGTGGAGAATTAGCACAAGCACGTACGGTTACCTCAAATATCGATCTCCATGTAATCCAATAGACGTGGTCTACAGCATGAAGTATCGCATACTGCCACTCACAGCTCAACAGCAGGGAAAACATAAAATAGTCTGTTTCATTTGAGAATCTAAATTACAACCTAACTCGTTAGGTACCGCCTCGTTTTTACAGTGCACCTGTAATTTAGAACTCATTTATTTCGTCTTCTTGAAGATCAACAATTTTTAGGATTGGCTAGTACCTAGCTGGGTCAGCAGATTGTGTCAGTAACAAAGTTGTTTCTTAGTCAAATGGCAAGAAAAACTTCATGAGTTAGCGTTGGATAAATCTTAAATGTCAAAATAGCCCGCCTCGTGAGGTAAAACTGAGAATAACCTCATGTCCATTGTTTGTTTGATTGTTTTTGTTTGTTTGTTCGTTCGTTTATTCGTTTGTTTGTTCGTTTGTTTGTTTGTTGGTTTGTTCGTTTGTTCGTTCGTTCATTCGTTTGTTCGTCCGTCCGTCCGTCCATCCGTCCGTCTGTCCGTCCATCCATACATCCCTCCGTCCGTCCGTCCATTCATTTATTCATTTATTCATTTATTCATGTATTCATTTATTCATTTATTCATTAATTCATTTATTCATTTAGTCATTTATTCATGTATTCATTTATCCATTCATTCATTTTTTATTTTTTTTATTTTTTTATCCACCGAGTTGAGCCTCTATGGACTGCGTGGTAACAACCAACTTCACTTTAGTGTCTAGGTCTTGCTCTTGCTAGGCTTTGACTTCCTGCCGGTATCTTCTTACACCAGCGACGAGTGCATGTTTATGTTCTTCGGACCAAGGTCCTCTCCGTCTTCCGGAAGTTGATACCATTTTAAAACCTTGGTAGTTGTTCACCAATCTTCTAAATGTGTTCCTGTCACGAATTTCTCGGTCTAGAATACCAATTTGCCTGATATCCTTTTTGCAAATCCTCGAACCATCTTGGCCATATTATTTTGGTTAATCGATCATCAGTCATCCTTAAAAGGTGACCGTAAAATAGTAGCCGTCTCTTCTTAATTGATGCTTTGATAGGGTCTATGTTGTACAAGTCCTCATTTGCTCTCATTCGCCACTGTCCATCAACCCATCTATTACCTCGGATTTTTCTTAATATCCTACGCCCTCTTTTTCCCAGTTAGTCAGCTTGATCTTTACTATTAATGGTCAAAGTTTCGGGCGCATATAATCCCTCAGGTTTTTCAACTGTGGTATAGTGTCGGAACTTGGCCCCTATACGCATAGACTTTTTGTTATAGATATTCTTTGTAATGTGGTATGCCTGGTCTAACGTACTGATCCCGACATTAATTGCTTCCTCTTCTAATCCATTCTGATGGATGACTTCACCGAGATATCGGAAATTTGTGATTCGACCGATTTTTCCAAGATTAGTGATCGTCCATTCAGGTCCATCGCAGATGTTTGTCATATATTTTGTCTTCTGAATAGAAATCTGGAGTCCTACCTTTTCAGCAATTTCTGACAGCCTATTGATCTTGTTGACTGCTGAATCTATGTCGTTAGCAAAATTGGCCAGGTCACACGCAAAGGCCAAACAGTCAATGTATATCCTTTTGTGCTTAGGACCAAGTCTGAACCGATATTCTTTTGTTTCATCTTGGTCTAACATCTTCCTCCATTCTGGAATGAGATTTTCCAAAACACAGTTGTAGAGGTGTGAGGATAGTCCGTCTCCCTGTCTGACACCCGTTCTGATTGTAAACGATTCTGATATCTCTCCCATAAATATCACTTTCGACACTGTGTTGGTTAGATTTTGTTGGATCAAATTCCTTGATGTATCATCCACTCCAAACTCTTCCAAAATATGCATTAATGACTCCCGGTCGATGGAGTCATACACTTTCTGAAAGTCAACAAATACGACCACGAAACTATGTCCTCCTGTCTTCTTGTAGCTGATGATGTTCTTAAGGTTAATGGTCTGTTCCGGGGATGAACGACCCTTTCTGAAGCCAGTTTGGTATTCCCCGATCTGTTGGTCAAGAAGCGCTTCTATTCTGAACTGCTTTGGAGAAAATCTCATACGGAACAGATACTAATTAGCTGCCCCTATAGTTGTTGACATTCTTTTTATCACCTTTTTTGTGTAGGGGATGGATTAGTGCTGACAGACATTCAATTGGTAACATCCCAGTTCTCCATATGTCTTCAAAAAATCTTGACTAGTACATCTAGAGCAGGGGTTCCCAACCTGGGGGGCATGGGACGGGGGGCGTGAAGTGATTTCCGAATTAAGTTCTTTTAAACTCGAATATTACAATTTTGTAAAATAAACATTTTTCGAATCTCGCCAGGTGATTGTCGCACCAAGTCAATCGTTCAAAAGCAATGGTGATTGCCAACTGTCGGCACAAACCTCTGCGGAGCCGCGAGGTTGGAGGTGAAATAAGGAATTTGCTGTGTTGTAAGGAGCTAAATTATGCCAATTTTATCGTCTCGTTGGCATATCTTTGTGATTTCTTTGAAGCTTTGAACAATTTGAACTTATATTTTCAAAGACATATTTATGCGAGTCGAGATTTTCAACGCTGAGGGTCATAGAAACAAAGCAGCGCTGTTGGCTTTCTGTTGCAAGTGATCTCCGCTGTGCTCTGTCAAATATCAAACCCAACATACCGAATCTTACCAAGAGAAAACACTGTCAACCCTCTCACTGACATTTGTTGACTAATCTAAGGATTTGTTAGCCTACTTTCGATTTTTGCAAAAAATGAAAGTAGACTTATGAGATCAACACAGGGCGAAAAAAGTGTGTCTGTCTGTGTGTGTGTATGTGTGTGTGTGAGTCTGTGTGTGTGTGTGTGTGTGTGTATGTGTGTGTGTGAGTCTGTGTGTGTGTGTGTGTGTCTGTGTGTGTGAGTGTGTGTACTCTGAATGTCTGTCCCCCCCTATCAATTCGAACACGGTGAATGCGAATTGAACGAAATTTGGTACAAAGGTAGCACTAGCAAAGGACACCTCAGTGTCATGTTTTATATCGCCGCCATCTTTACTAAAACTGAATGGCGGCCACTCAAACGTTCAAAACGTAAAATCAAATAACGACTAACCAAATCATCCGATCTCTACCAAATTTGGTAACAACATACCTTCGTATAGGATGCGTCTTGTGACCAAACTACAAGGTCGTCCGCCATACCATTTCAGGATGGCGGCCGTGCGAATTATGCAAACTTTATAATCCATATCATGGGACCCACCAGTTCCGATTATCGAGCCGAGAATCGTTTTAACTGTTCTAAAGGAAGAGACACGTTCGAAATTAAAAGTTTATTTTGTAATACTATAGTGCAGACGTGATTTTAAAAAGCTGAGCTGATTCAGTAATAAGACAAGATGGCAGCGGATATCTTGTGCCTGACTTATATTTCACTAATTTGAGTATTGCATGCAATATAGCGTACTGATACAAAATAAATAAACTTTGTATGAAATGCTTTATATATAAATAATATACTCCAGTGATGAAATCGTTTAGTATAAATCATTATTTGCTAACAACTTCTATGTAAGTCATTTTATATAGAACGATATTCGTTGACACAATTAGCTCAGTGGTAGAGCGTTAGTCTATCGCTCAAATGCCTATGGTTCAAACCCGATCAGAGCTAGGTTTTTTGCTTGAAATGTTATATGTTTATTGTTTTGTAATGACTCAGATGTTTTAAAATTAAGCGTTATATTGTTCATATTATGGTGTAAAATATATATTTAATTAAAACATAATTCGCCAGCAGATTTACTCGAGACATCTAGCTGCCAAAAAGGTAACTAGATTAACTTCCAGATTTTATTGAAAAGTTTCTTCTTCTGGCCGCTAGAATGCACTCGCTCTGTTAGGATTATATTGTTCGATATTTCACCACTAGATGTCACGACTAGTCTACGTGGGGCTCCATTGATTACTACACCATTGGCATTCTATGCGCATCGAATTTGAAGAATGACAAGATGATACTACGATACATTTTTACTTTTTATTTTAAAGGGTTTGTAACAGCCTATTTTGCGTTACTTGAAAATGTTATTTGAAGTAATGAACAAAACGATTTCACATAGTAATTGAATTCAAGCCGTTGGTGTTAGTTCAGGTTATTAATTACTACTTTTATTTCAGGCAAATAGCAATCGAAAATATCCACATAGTTTGTATACACACGTCTCTGTAGGGTCATGGAAAGATTTGTTAATTCAATTAGGGTTGTGAAAGCCATGCACAACCAGACGTGTAAAGACATGCCTCAACTCAAAGTTGGATGTTGCCCACGGCAGGTCGTATATGTAATAATAATAATAATAATAATAATAATAATAATAATAATGTTATTGGTTTTACATCCCTTTTAACTACTGCTGCTTTTAGAGACACCGGGGTGCCGGAATTTTGGCCCGAAGGGGATCTTTAACGTGCCAGTAAATGTACTGACACGGCTCCCTCGCATTTGTGCACCCTCAAATGCCAGCTGACTGCGCCAGGATACGAACCTGCAACCTAGGGCCCAGCAAGCGAGAACGTTACCGCTGAGCCACGCAGCCAGTCCGGTCGATTATGTCTCCAGATCCATAACATTCTTGATATACTTCTTATCTTTCTTTCTTTCTTCAATGATGGTAGCAGTTTTTATCTAGGTTGTGGCGTTTGGTAGAGGTAAATCGTTTCTAAGGTCTTCAACAAAGAATAGTTCTATTATACACTTTGATAATAACAACGAGTTATAACTATACTCATACATTTAGGAGAAAGTAGGCTATATGTTCTTTACTGAACATCTTGTTGTAAAAGTGTGTTCTTTGTATTGTGCTAAAATGAAGTTAGTATGTAATAGATAGGCCTATTCCATTATGTAGTGTAGTGTTATTAGGTTAGGTCTATATCCTCCGCGTCAATCGAAGAGGTTATAGAAGCGAAGCGATGAGTGGTGGAGAGGAGGGGGGGGGGGGGGGAAGGGGGCGCGATGAACTCCCGTATCTGAAAAGGGGGTCGTCAGCTGACAAAGGTTGGGAACCACTGATCTTGACTTTCATCATTCGCCAGCTTCAGTAGTACCGCCACTATTGAATCTTTACGAGCTGCTTTATTATTCTTTAAACTGATGATAAAAACTGTTTACTTATTTTTTTTTATTATTTATTTTAATTATTTTCTTATTTTTTATTTTAATTATTCATTTTAATTGTTTATTTAATTATTTATTTTAATTAATTATTTTAATTGTTTATTTAATTATTTATTTTAATTCTTTATTTAATTATTTACTTTAATTATTTATTTTAATTGTTTATTTAATTATTTATTTTAATTAATTATTTTAATTGTTTATTTAATTATTTATTTTAATTGTTTATTTATTATTTATTTTAATTACTTATTTTAATTGTTTATTTCTTTATGTATTTATTTATTTAATTGATTGATTTATTTATTTATTTATTTATTTATTTATTTATTTATTTATTTATTTATTTATTTATTTATTTATTTATTTATTCATTTAATTTCTCGCACATCCTGTACTAGTGTTCGTGTAAAGTACTGTCTGTTTGATATCCTAAATTATTGTGCAGCCTGTAGTAGTATGCATATTTGTCTTTGAGGCTAGTTCTGTGAAAGAACGTTAAAAAACCCCCAGTATGCCTTCCTTCGGAGGAGAAGTAAAGCCGGCGGACCCATGTCATAGATTTATGGCATGTTAAAGAACCTTCCACTAATTACACCTTTGTGAAGCTAAATTAATTATAGGTTAAACATTTGACGAACGTTCTTAGGTTCCTACGTTCGTCATCAGGAGCAAACTGCGGTGGCATCTGGTACCTAAGTTCTGAATTAGTTGGTCGTTGACGGTGGCGTTTGGTGGCAAAAGTAGGAACTACTTGAAACAATTCAATGTCTGCAGTCCTTACTTGAATTAAAACAAAAAACACACTAATACAGTCATCACAATTAACACCGGTTATCAGACAGATTCTACACACACGCCCAAAGTACACGGGGCTACATGGCCGCGTTGTCGCAGCCCCTAAACTGAGGAACCAACCAACCAACTAGGACTGAGAAAGGGTTAGTTTGGAACCACTCTGGCATTTATCTGAAGTATTAGTGAGAAACCAAAAATTCCAGTTCTAGTATGGTTGAGGTGGGAACCGAACCCACCTCTCCTCAGTTTTGCCTCAAAATAATTGAGCGAACCCCATTTCGACCTTCAGACAAGAATTACATTCCTTGGAAGAGTCGGAATCGAACCAAGATCTCAAGAGTGACAGCCAAAGTCTCTATACGAAAAGGTGATATTGTTTTTGTTGATCCATTTAGGGGCCTGGCGTTATCGTAGTCAAATAGCCTCGGGTTCTTAGGTGTGTGTGTGTAATCTATTTGATACCGACAGTAGTGGCTACGCTGGCTAAAGCGCAGTGTTAGGTCATGGGGCCAAGCTCTCTGCTGACTCGGTAGACGCGTGGGTTCGAGCCCCACCGTCGGCCGTCCTTGAAATGGTTTTCCGTGGTTTCCCATTTTCAACACCAGGCAAATGCTGGGACGGTACCTTCTGACAGGCCACGGCCGCTTCCTTCCACATCCGTCTCCAATTTCATTCACCTTAATCAATTCCATCTCTCATCCCGACGCGCAGGTCGCCCATGGGCGTCGAATAGAAAGACCTGCACTAGGTCTCTGGGGAGACCACACGGAAAAAAAAATTGATCATCTGTGTTATGGAGATATGTGTAATATTGTACTGTAATTGATTGCATGGCTGGGACGGAAGTGGTGGTTGTTTTACGTTTATGTAATGCACCCGAAATTTGAATATTTTATGATTAAAATGAGAATATTTTTCGAGCCCAATGGTAAAATTTAACGTTGATATATAAATGCTGGAGCCCGGCTCAAACGAGTTTATGTTGGCAAGCTCAGGCAAGGGGAAGCGAGGTCACGTGATTTGAGACGCTCGAGATTGATCTAGAAGGTTGAAAAGTGCCTAGCAACAAGATTTACCGCGGATTATAACCAACTTATTGTTATAAAATGTATAATTGGATATATGCCCACAGCCAATGAGAAGAGGGTTTATGGAAGCAGATATGGATATTACCTAGTTAATGTGATCAACTACTGCATTTAAGCCCCAAGAAGGACATTTTAGTAATTGAAATGATAAAGAATATTATGAGAGGATATTTCTAGTACTTTAAAAGTCGACTGAAGGAGGAAGTACACTGTATTAAGCTATATGCAAGTATGCGCTTTTATTTTCGCGGGAGCGAAAAATGGCGCAGAGTTTATACGAGCTGACGAAGCGGAGCTCTGACAGAGCGTTCTTATTCCTACAGACGTCGAAGAGTTAAGACGTATATTCTGGGAGAGTTCATTCCCGAGGAGACAGTCCGAATGCGGTGTTTCGACCACTTGAGGGCACGGTGCCGATGCAGGCCAAGTTATAGGAGACTCCCCGCTAATAATTCGTAGTGAAGTTGAGTGGAGGCATTAATAGTCTTTTGTGAACAATGCTTCGACTTTAGTTAAACGAAATTGTATACAGATTATACTGATGAACATATAATATCAGTGCTATATATGAACATTAAGACTTTGAATTACTTCAACACTATAATGGCTACTAATATTCATCGAGAAGAATTATCATTTAACATACTGAAGATGTTTGAGATGATGGACTAAAAACTTTATGCGATTGGGGTATGTTAATGCAGGGTTGTGATTAGACATCATGGAGCAACGTTAGTAACTACAGGGCAATGTACAACAACGAGAGTGTCTACATAGTCAAGTATAAATGAAACATTATCTACATTACCATCCAGTACATTAATGTATTTTCATGTACTAGTACTTC
Organism: Meconema thalassinum; assembly: GCA_946902985.2. Classification (NCBI taxonomy): domain Eukaryota; kingdom Metazoa; phylum Arthropoda; class Insecta; order Orthoptera; family Tettigoniidae; genus Meconema; species Meconema thalassinum. The sequence continues at coordinate 1,805,619,053 of OX336388.2, read as the reverse complement.
TGACTTCGAGCAACAATTATATTTCATTGACCAACTACATGAACACTAATAACCACGAATGTGATTCGATCTACATCTTACAAATTTTATTTGTAATCATGAAACTATATCGTCACTATTGCTCGATAATAATGTGGGAACTTCGAATGGAGTCGACGAGTGAAGAATCATCATCAGGAAGAGAGAAGATGCTAGGGACTATGCCCAGCAACTGACTGAATCTTGGAATCCATGTTCGAGAGGACGCAGTTCGATTTCCGGCGGAGACGGGTGTTTTCCGGAAAGCAAATTCCTTTCTTATCCGAGGTCGCAGGTCTTTCACTGGTGTGGACGGAGATGGTTCCAACGACGTAATCTTGGAAGACGGAACATCTAGGTATTTTCCAATACGTGACATGAACTTCAGAAATCTTCAGACCAGGTAGAAAGAGTCCAGCATTATTTGTAGTTAGAGTATTGAGATGGCATTTTGTGACCAACATTTCTCCATATTTCATTTATGTATTTTCACTCCGACGTTTAATAAGATTTATTCTACAAGACCTTGTAGGATGATTTTCTCTAGTCATCCATACATGAAATTTCACCCATTCAGTTTCTGAACTAAAGTTTATTTGTTTGAGAATTTATTTTAAACTTAGGAAAATTTTAAGAAGTTAATATTCGACGTTTTCGATTTTTGAGATAGGATTTCAGACTGTTTGTCTTAGATGTCTAGTAAATTCATTTTGAGTAAAACGAATTGGGCATCTTTTTGTAAGAAAAATATATTAGTCTAGGAGAAGAGATCTACATGTGATATATTGTGAAATATCACCCATTACTAAGAATATTTCTCGATCTAGCAAGAAATATTCGACATAATTATGAATTAGAGTTATGTACTCATGGACATTCTTTGTATAGAATGAAGATACATTCTGGAGTTGATAGAACCTTTTATTTGAAGGAAATGTAACATTATTTGAGTCATATCTTCTTGGAAGATAATTTATCTGTCAGCAGAGAATTTAGATAGCATCTATTCCAGTCGCGATCGATTTCCATGAGACACTTAACATTTCTTGTTATTTATACACAAATGTAATGCTTTGTTATTTGTGAACATGGTATGGCAACTGTGTAACTTTGAAGCTCAGATGAGTATGGTGAGACACAAGTATGTATAATTATTAAATGTATAGAAGCACGGAATTGATGATAAAATAACGATGCTTAGTAAACCTACGGATTTCTTGCACAAGTAAATTGTATGATCGTTTTGAGAACGAAAGTTAAGTCATTAGAACCGACATTGTTGTATTGAAATCAAGCAGTTGGATAGACAACGCTGTGAAATGCTCGTTGATGTTAATGCAAGTACTGCAGGAGTATTGTTGATAACAATCACACTATTGTTGTAATGTTTGTTGAATATACGCGGGGTTCATTCCGTATAGAGTTGTAGTAGAGTCTGCGAGGATATATACGAAATACGAAGGTGTTTGCCGTATTATTGCACTGTAGTACAGTTGTGTGAAGAGTTATAACATTGTTGTATTTTAGTAGAGTTATTGAGAACTCCTATATGTGAATAGATCCTTGATTTAGAGGTAGAGATGGAGTAGAGTAGGGGAAGAATTTTGGGAAACGTCATTGATCTTTGTTATCTATACCTTTATTTAAAACTTTATTAAACTTGGATCTACCAAATATGCATATGAATTAATCTTTGTTGATTGATCATATTATAACCGGAGATGACTATAATCCCAATAATGACTTTAATGGTATAGTATTTTGTGATGTTGAGAAGAAACTAGAGAAGAGAACTCTAAACATAGCTAGAAGCTAATAATATCAAGTCTAAGTATCGAACACAGGTAAACCTAGTGTGATAGACGTTGATAAACATTGTACGTAAACATTTAATAATTATTTAGTTAGGGTTTGTTTATATTTAATGAGACTTTTTTATCTTGCGTGTTTCATGTATAAGAAAGGTTAGTCGTAAACGTTTTTGGAAAAGAGAGTATGCGTATTATGAAACTTCGTGTAAATGAACTACGTCAGGTGCACATGACGATAGCTCTGTAAATATTTAGTATGGTGTTGAATGAAAGAGTTTGAGAGCAAGACAACAGAAATATAAAGCATTTTGTCATATTTAAATGAGAGAGAATGTGAAATGTTTTTACTAAGCCGAGGTTACGTATTTTGTATGTTAAAATGAACAAAGAACTGTGACCGGCTGCAAAGCAAGCAAGTGCCGTTAGAAGGCAAGGTCAGGTAATATAATGAAACGAGTTATGTAGCTGTGCATTTGTGAATGGAAATATCTGTGGACCATGTCATAATATATACGAGATGGCAAGCAAGCTATGCGTTAAGCCACGCGCAGGAATATTAAACGTTTTTATAGAATGTTAGTCTCAATGGATTTTTACGTTAATTGTTTTATTATTTTACTGTTTGTAAATGGCGGAGGCCTTTCATATTGTAACTAGGATGTGTGTGTGAGGTCGTGTAGACTTTAGTGCCGTGAATGAAGGAAGCATATATGGGTGATATATTATTTCTTTATTATTATTAAAGGGAATTTTTGTTTTTATAGGATTTTTTGTTAATACATTCATTTCGTTTTGTAAATTCGTCTCAAGTGACTTATTTTAATCTATAAGCAGAGAGAGTGTTATGGAACAGGCTGAACTAGGATCCTTTTTCATCCAAGATATCCCCGAGATTTAATGTAAGTTTGTACTCTACCTAAGTGTATTTTATTTTGTTTTTAATCCATAACACTATCGTAGCCTACAGTGTATAATCCCTAAGACCTTGCTGGTGGGATACTGACGGTTTATCTAGCCGGAGACCTTCATGTTCTACGATCCAGCTGTGCTTTGGGTTCCCAGCAAGCAACTTCTCGATTTTTACTGGTACAGTACCAACCCAGCATTTTCCTTGAGTGGAAGTGGAGGACACTGAGGAAAACTACTTCCAGAGTGGTTGAAGTAGGACTCAAATTCACCTCTTCTCAACACTGCCTCACGATGCTGGCCAAACCCCTTCTAGCCCTCAGACTACAATATTAATTTCTTGACAGAACCAAGATTCGAAACTGGACTTCAGATATGTTATTGCTTATTTTAGGTACTCTGCGACGTCATCGTGGTCATGTATCCCCGAGTACGTTGATGGGGAATTTGTGTGATAACCTGTGTTTTTGTGATGGCTGCACTAGTGTTTGTTTTAGTATATGGGGGATAGGATGCGATAGGATGCGATTGGGCTTAAGTTAGCAACCATTCCGGCATTTGTCTAAAGTAGAAGTGGGGAAACCACGGGAAACCACTTTAAAGATGGCTGAAATGGGAATCTAACCCTCCTCTTCTCTGCTTTGCCTTACGAGGCTGAGCCCTCTCACTGCAAATGTGACAGCTAAGAATGCTAGACACAGTTTTGGTCTACCACAGGATTCATCCTCGCCTACTAATGCTGTGGAGCTGAACACAGTATGCATATTGTATATTGCTGCAACTTTTTCCCGGGGAAATCAATATGCCATGCGATAGAGGGCAGCGTGTTGTGTGTTGTATTGTAGTAGCATCCCCCCATAATAGGGCTTGCTAATTGCGGAAAGGGGGAGGCTAGATACACAAATGAGTGTTCGCTACACAGTGTCCGCACGCTCTCTGCTAAATAGCCATGTTATTAATTTCTAAACTCATGATCCCTGTAGCGTATGTTCAGCCTTTTAATTCGGAAATTGGCCTACGGATATTTTTCCAAACTAATAACATGGTACCTGGGATCAAAATTAGTGCCAATAAGTTAGGAACAAATTTGGGATTAGCGAGCGATGTACACCGAAAAAAAAAACTCTATATAGCCCAATAATCTTAGAGATCTCATGGAGTCCCCATTGCTTATGTATGCTGGTTACAGCTTTTGTATAACTTATGCAGTCAGTGTCCAACCGGAATCTCTCAGCCATTTGATATCACGGTGGATGTACACCACGGTTCCGCTTTATCGCCATTATTATCCATACTCTTCATGGAAACAGCAACGGCTGACATGCAGACATCACACCCCTGGACTCTTCTTTACGCGATGATATGTTACTTGCCCAAGAAACGCGCCATGAACACCAACACCAGACAAAAATTTTGGAAGACAGACTGGCTGGAAATGAACTGCGCCTCAAAAATACCGAAGACTAGAATGTGGCCCGGAAACCAGCCCTTACCCTCAGAATCAATGATCAAGACCAGCAGAAGCACATGGACCTTGAGTACCTAGGATCCATCATTACCTCAAGCTGCGATGATACTTCTGATAACAGAGCGAAGGTAAACGCAGCTTGGCTCAAGTGGAGACGGGTCACAGGAGTTCTCTGTGATAAAGCGATACCTCCATATTTAAAGGGAAACGTTTTTAAGACCGTGTTAGACAGAATGTCGCCCAATGACAGCAAAGCATGAGCAGATACTACATACAATTAAGATGAAGATGCTCCGACAACCCTAGGACTGACTCGATGTGACCACGTACCGAATGCAGATATTTGACGAAGGCACCACTCCGATCGTGGAGAAAGTGAGGGAAGCTCGGCTCCACTGGTATGGCCACGTATTAAGAACTCAAGAAACCCCACTCACTAAAACAGCTCTTCAAATTGACCCAGGTGGAATGAAACTGTGTGGAAGACCAGCAAAGGGGTGACATGCACGATGTTGGCTTAAAAGTGGAAGATGTCAATGACAGTCTGAAATGGAGAACTCGTAGCAAAGCAGTGGCCCCTGCACGGCGGGATAAACACCAGGAGAGAATCTGAGAGATTCTTCATTCTGCTCCACAACTTCAGTCAACTAACATACGAGGCCCATCCAGAAATTTAGTATCCTTATTTCTTTAAGTAAAAAGAAACCATAGCTACATGAAACTTTTATTGGCACCAGATACAACAATGTTTGGTCTATGTTTCGACATAATCACCACCAGAATTGAGACACCTGCTATATCGTGGGATCAACTTTCGTATTCATGTGTCATAGAAGTCTGCGCCTAGGAATGTAACCTGCGTGTAATATTGGCCTTCAGCTCCTCGTCAGTGTGAAAAGGTAATGTTATCAATTCAGAAGAGGGGGAAAACTATTCCATAACAGATACTTGGATATTTCAATTAATAGTTTTCTTTTCCTTCTGCATTCCGTAACATATATTTTAATCGCATGAAATTGTTTCAGTTTTTTCAATTTCAATTTTTTGTTTGTTTTGTTTTTGCATTTCCCAGTAATTGGGATTATTTTGTGTTGACCGACTCAAAAGTTGTAATATCGGTTGTCAATATGGCTACGTTCAATAATGACTTCAAAGCTCTCCATAATAATTGGATGACACTATACAGCAGAGATTCCCAAACTGGGCGAATTCGCCCAGTAGTGGGTGATTTTAGCACGCCAGTGGGCGAAACTAACAGAATGTAAATTCGATGGGCTATTTGAAAAAATTGGTGGGCAAATAATTCAGTTGTGTATAATTATATAAGTTACAATACGACCGAGAAGTTTTTGCCTATAAATCAAGGAATAAATAAAAATGCAAACGAGTAATTTAATTATATCAAATTATGTTTCCTTTTTAATCTATTTGCAACTACAGTAGTTCATCAAATTTTATTAATTAGACATAGATATTCATGTTGTTTAATTAATTACATATAAAAATTCAAGTAGTTTTCTTTTTTTTATATTAGCCTACTTTCTATTTTTGCAAAAAATGAAAGTAGACTTATGAGATCAACACAGGGCGAAAAAAGTGTGTCTGTCTGTGTGTGTGTGAGTCTGTGTGTGTGTGTTTGTGTGTGAGTGTGAGTGTGTGTACTATGAGTGTCTGTCCCCCCCTATCAATTCGAACACGGTGAACGCGAATTGAACGAAATTTGGTACAAAGATAGCACTAGCAAAGGACACCTCAGTGTCATGTTTTATATCGCCGCCATCTTGACGGAAACGTAATGGCGGCCACACAAATGTTCAAAGCTTAAATCAAATTACGACTAACATAATCATCCGATCTCTACCAAATTTTGCAACAACATACCTTTATGAAGGGAGCATCCTTTGACCAATCTAATAGGTCATTAGCCTAATAGTATGCGGATGGCGGCCATCTTTGTGTCAAAATCGATTCCCCCATTAATTCGAACACGGTGAAACCGAATGGAACGAAATTTGGTACAGATGTAGCACTAGCAAAGGGCACCTCAGTGCCATGTTTTATATCACCGCCATCTTGATGGAAACGTAATCTCGGCCACCCAAATGTTAAAAGCTAAAATGTAATTACGACTAACCTAATAACCTAGTCTCTACCAAATTTTGCAACAACATATCTTTATGTGGGAAGCATATTCTGACTAAACTGCAAGATCATCAGCCAAATAGGTTGCAGATGGTGGCCAAGTATGTGTGCAAATCCATTCCCCCTATCAATTCAAACACGGTGAAACCGAATTGAACGAAATTTGGTACAGAGGTAGCACTAGCAAAGGGCACCTCAGTGTCATGTTTTATATCGCCGCCATCTTGACGGAAACGGAATGACGGCCACCCAAATGTTAAAAGCTTAAATCAAATTACGACCATCCTAATAATTTGATCTCTACCAGATTTTGCAACAACATGCCTTATTGTGGAAGGCATCTTATGACTGGCTACAAGGTTATCAGCCCAATAGTTTGCAAATAGCGGCCGTGTATGTGTGCAAATCCATTCCCCATATCAATTCAAACACGGTGAAACCGAATTGAATGATTTTTTTTACAGAGGTAGCACTAGCAATGGGCACCTCATATTCTTGTTTAATATCCCTATAGCACGTTGTATTTCAACAAGCTACTACAACCAACATTCAATTACACTCCTTGAAAAGGACAAAGAGTTATAACAATACCCATGCATTTAGGAGAAAGTAGGCTGTATATTCTTTACTGAACATCTTGTTTTATTCATTTCATTGATTCTTATTCCTTTTTAGACCTATTATTTGCAAATGTTTAATGTGTATAATTATACCTAAATAAACATGATGTACCTATTAAGAGAAAAATGACCGTAAAAATCCTCATTTCTCAACTTATATGTAGGTATTTGAATGCATGTGTTAGTAATTTTAAGAATTGTGCGTTTTTCGAAATGAGGGGCGAAAATAAATTATAAATCTCGAAAGTGGGCGATGGTCAGAAAAAGTTTAGGAAACCCTGCTCTACAGTATTTGCAACTTAGTATCCCACTGCGGGTTGCGTTTGCTTGTATATTTGCTACCCACACACATGACCTATACTGTACTTGATTCTTGGCTTTGCCATGAAGGATTTTAACATAGGCATGAACATTAGAACAGCAGGCTGCGTTGGGTAGTTGATGGGACCGTCACCTGGTAAGTCCAAGGTTGTGAGAATGAACGTCAGTTGCACTCAGATTTAAATTAAATCAGGGTTGCAATCGAGGGTGGCATCCAAGAATAGTAGTCACTACACCACGACAAGGTGGAATTAGATAGACTATGGTGTAATTTTATTCACTACTGCATACTTGCTTTCAGAAGCGGGCAAACTTCTGCAAAAAAATTATTTCCGGTTTGAGGGCTGAATCGGGGCACACTCAGTGTCGTGAGGCGGTACTGGAAAGAGGTGGGTTTGATTCCTACCTCACCCATCCTCGAAGTGGTTTGCTATTTTTGCTCCAAGCAAATGCCATGATTGAACCTAGCCATGATTGATTCCCAGTTCTGGTCTGAATTATAAATACACGCAATACTATAGACCCAGAATAGCACATGATATCAAATCCTGAATGGCCACGATGTTGCAGACCCTTAATTGAATCAACATCAAGCTATCAGAAGATTTGAACATTTTGAGATAAATCAGTGAGTGAAATGGCAGTTAGTGAATCTGTGGAATGTTTTTTTTTATGCTTATCTTTCATTTTATCTTCTGAATTGCAGTAAGATTAGTCCAAAGATAGATAATAATGTGGGGATGGAGGGAAGGTCGCTCAGCTGTTGTCATTCATCTCTCCGCGCAGGGACGACCGTACAGTAATTGCCTTCTCCAGCCACTCGTGTACTTGGCCCACTCCTGGGTACAGCACTCGGGCAAAAAAAATAGCACCTCTTGGTTGTCAGATGCTCATTTCGAGTGCACACTGTTGCTTGTTCTGTTCAGCTGCAGCAGTACAACACGCCTTCAAATTTAGTCACTGGAAATATAGTTACTGTCATAGCTGAGCATTTTAGGCCATGCACCCATATGCCTATCATATCTTGTTTCCATTTATTCCAATCGACAATACACCAGTTCCTTACTCGTAAATTCCTTCTCGCATGGGATCATTTTTTGATTAATTAATTTATTAATAAATTAATTAATGTATTAATTCATCCAATCACTTCCCAAAGTGACAATCAAAGAGGATTACGAGATCGTGGAAAATCTTCTTCTTTTTCGCATCCTCTATATTTTATTCTCCACATGAGTGAATATTTCTTTGTTAGGTCGTGGCCTGTTGAATTCTGTTTCAGTTGTCCTTGGGACAAATATGCTTCCAACCAGTCTCCTTTCTATGTTCATGATTTTGTTTACCTCACCTTTCTGCATTAGTTTTAGTGTTTCTGCTCCAACGAAATCCTCAGGTCTCACCACTGTGTTGTAATATTTAATATCGGTGCACCATGATAATGCCTTACTCTTGTATAATATTTCTGGTGATGTGAAATGCTACGTTCATTTCCTTTGCTCTGACCTCTAAGCTGTGTTTTCTCTCATTGTTGTTAATATATATACACATTTTGACGAGTTGGCTTTGCAGATTTTGTTTTGGTTTATAATTATTATATCATGACAACATTTAACTTTTGTTATAAATTCTGTCTTTGGGAAGGAGATTTGTAAACCTATTTTCTCCGCTTGCTCAATTATGTTTTCTGTTTAAATTTCTACATTCCCAGGTTTGTCCGTAATCAGATCATTGTTATCCACGAAAGCCAAGAAATCTATATAGATATTATGTTTTTGGTTTCCCAATTTAATAAATTTCGTGTCGTATTTTCACCACTCCTTGATCACCTTCTCCAGAGCACAGATACAAAAAAGGTGACAATCCGTCTCCTTGACTGATACTTTTTCTTAATGGCAAACGTTCTCGAGATTTCTCCACATAATCTAACTTTAGATATTATTTTATTTATTACTAGCAGTAGTACCCGGCTTCGCCCGGTGGAAAGATGATAATATTTCAGTCTCCTTAACACTCAACGTCATAAATTATATTTATTTATGTATTCATTTCTTACATTATCAAACCCAGTGACAATGTTTATACTTAAGTCACTATGGGAAGGCTCTGTAAAATAATGATCATTCTCGTGATATTTGTCTTCAGTCCGAGTCGAGATATGTCGTTAGCGGTCCCAGAATTCGTGACATCTCCGTCGTAGAAGACTTTATGTGGTGGTGATTAGAAATATAATGGACTTAAAATCTAGGTCATTTACCCCAAATGACGTTGAGGGCGTAACATCTAGGTAATTTGCCCTACTGATCAGGATGATATTGAAAATTACTACATAACTGACATATGAAACTTAGAAAATAATAGAAAAAGTTATTTTTAGGACTCACATTTCGGGAAAGACTTGATTATTTTTTGCCAAAGAGCTCCCACTTAGATCGCTATCTGGTTAAAAGTTTCGTCTTGTTAAGGTTTAAACTGTACGATAAATGTCTGAAGCAATTCCTCAAAGAGAAGATTCCAGATTTCGCAGTCGATATATCGTTAACGTTCCTGAGCATCCAGTTGTCTTTTCTTCTGACGCAAAACATCTTCTACATAGTGATATGAACATAGAAGCGACTACTGGCACATGTAACTTATCAACGAATGGGAATAATTGATACTTTAAAGGAATGAGAGGTCATTTGCCCTTTTGATGAGGATCACAATGAAGACTACTACTACTACTACTGAACGGGTATATCAAACTTACAAACTAATGGAAATACGTATTTTTAAAATCACAGGCTAGGTAGACTCTGGTGTTGCTTAGTAGTATAATGGACGTAACATCTAGGTCATTTGCCCCTTTGATGAGGATGATAATGAAGACGACTACTACTGAACGGGTATATCAAACTTACAAACTAATGGAAATAGACATTTTTAAAATCACAGGCTAGGTAGACTCTGGTGTTGCTTAGTAGTATAATGGACGTAACATCTAGGTCATTTGCCCCTTTGATGAGGATGATAATGAAGACGACTACTACGGAACGGATATATCAAACTTACAAACTAATGGAAATACACATTTTAAAAATCACAGGCGATGAAGACTGTGGTGTTACTTAGTAGTATAATGGACGTAACATCTAGGTCATTTGCCCTTTTGATGAGGATGGTAATGAAAACTACTGTTGAATTGACACGACAAACTTACAAACTACCGTGATAAAAAGAAATATTTCAAAATTCACAGGCGATGAAGACTTATTGTGTGTGGTGATTAGTGGTATAATGGGCGTAACATCTAGGTCATTCGCCCTTATGATAATAATAAGGTATTGAAAAATGACTACTAAACGAACATGGTGTAATTTTAAATCTGATATAGGTAATTCAGATTACTACCTTCGATGTCTTCCAAAGTCTGAACGTTATATTCTGGCTTAGGCCTATACTCGATGCGTGTAGTGAAAGAGCTTATCGAGTACTGCTCGGGTCCAAGCTGCACGTAGCTGAGAATATCCCAGATGATGACGATATATGATGACAGACGTTCGGGGGGGTTCCCGGTCCTATTCACATTGACCGGTGAATCACTCATTCTTTCGTAACACTACAGCGGTTTGAGCAAAGACCCTGTATGAACATCAGCATAGTCAGCAATAACAGGTAACACGGCGGGGTCTGGACATTTTTCTCATGTCACCTCGCGATGAATGAGCAAGCTATTTTCACCCCTGCCCCCTCTTCCCCCCTCCACCCACCAGGGTCACAACTTGTGGGAAGTGGGTTTGCGACCACGGGACCCCAGCTGAGTCCGGCATTGCTTCTACTTACTGGTGCCGGGCACCTTTCAGTTCTCTTTCCTGTCAGCCTCCCTTGGTCAAACTCTTGTTCTCTTCCGACCCCGATGGTATCAGGTTATCCGAGGCCTAGCGACTCTTTCACTTTCCCGCCTTAATTGGCCCTTGTCTAATCATTCCTGATAGCCTCATTCTTTTCTTAATATCTCATATCTTCTGCTCAAGACCCTCAAGGAGGCAGGGTGTGTGTAGCCCTGGTGCACCCTGGATAGTGCTACATCCTCAAGGGCTCATGGCTGGTGAGTTCAGGAGCTGGCAAGCCTGAAGGTTTCCTGAGCGGGTCCGGTTTTACCCCTTTTTTCCATTGCCTTTGGGACGGACCCTGTCCACTTTCCGGGAATGGAGTGGTCTGTCCGCAATTTCAAGCAGACAGTGTTACTCGCAGGGTACCAAAGGGTAAGTATACAAATTTTGGTTCTGATCGGTGAAACGGTGTAGATTTGGACCAAAGGGCCTAAATGCAGAGATTGGGCTGGACTGTCCGAAATTTCAAGTGGACAGGGTTACCCGCAGGGTTGCAAAGGGTAAGTATACACATTTTGGTTCTGATCGGTAAAACGGTGTAGATTTGGACCAAAGGGCCTAAATGCAGAGATTGGGTTGGTCTGTCCGAAATTTCAAGTGGACAGGGTTACCCGCAGGGTTGCAAAGGGTAAGTATACAAATTTTGGTTCGGATCGGTGAAACGGTGTAGAAGTTTGCCAAAGGGCCTAAATGCAGGAAATGGGGTGGTCTGTCCGAAATTTTAAGTGGACAGTGTTATTCACAGGGTTACATAGGGTAAGTATACAAATTTTGGTTGAGATCGGTGAAACGGTGTAGATTTGGGACAAAGGGCCTAAATGCAGGGAATGGGGTGGGCTGTCGGAAATTTCAAGTGGACAGGGTTACCCGCAGGGATCCGAAGGGTAAGTATACAAATTTTGGTTCAGATCGGTGAAACGGTGTGGATTTGTATACATAACAGACAGACAGACAGACAGACAGACAGACAGACAGACAAACATTGAGCTTTATATATATAGATTTCATTACATGTTTTACGCTCACATTAGTGCACTTAAATCAAACCAAATACATTCAAGTCATATTATAATTAACATGAAATTTCTACTCTCTGAAAACATCATTCTGGAAGCCCTTTCATCATCAGATAAGAACCGACAGTAGTGGCTACGCGGGTTAAAGCGCAGCGTTAGATCAAGGGGCCAAGCTCTCTGCTGACTCGGAAGACGCGTGGGTTCGAGCCCCACCGTCGGCTGTCCTTGAAATGGTTTTCCGTGGTTTCCCATTTTCAACACCAGGCAAATGCTGGGACAGTACCTTCTGACAGGCCACGGCCACTTCCTTCCACATCCTTGCCCAGTTTCATTCATCTTCATCCATTCCATCTCTCATCCCGATGCGCAGGTCGCCCATGGGCGTCGAATAGAAGGACCTGCACTCGGCCTCTCAGGAGGCTACACGAAAAACAAGTAGTTCCGTAAAGAACTATACAGTCTATTTTCATATATCCTGCTCATGTTAATTTCTTCTAACAACATACAAAATTTCAGTTTAATTGCTGTAACAGATTCGTAGATATTGAGAACCGTCTAAATATTTCAGATTGTCGCCAGGTTGGATTTTTATTTTTGTACTATTACATTAAGATTATTGTGTACGTGTGGTATTCAAACTTCAATCGCATGATTAGAACACAAGAAGTAAAAACGAGATTTTAAAATTACGCACAGCAGCCATCTTGTGATTATGCAAACAATTGAAATAAATTAGATGCCAGTGGATCAACATTTGTATAAGCATTTAACGTGCAACGTTTCACAGCACTCGGATAGTTAATTCGCGAGAATCGTCCATTTAAATATTTATACTTCGCGTCGCCGCCATGTTGGATTTGTGCTCACCAGGTTAATGAAAGTCCTATAGGTGAACATATGTTCATAGTCTCTATGAACATTAAAAAAATCAGTTTGGTTGCTGTAAAAGATTCATAGATATTGAGAACCGTCTAAATATTTCGAAAGCTCGCCATTTAGGATTGTTATATGTATAGGCCATAGAATTATGTACCATTCAAGGACAATTATTGCCTAGGTTCATTATTCAAACTTTCACTTCGATCGCATGATTACGACACAAGAAATAAAATCTTAATTTAAAAATTTCGCACAGCCGCCATATTGAGGTTATGTAAACAATTGATTTAAATTAGATGGCAGTGCATTACAATCTGCAAAATCATTTACTGTACCACATTTCACTGCGCTCAGAGAGTTAAATCACGAGAAAAGTCTATTAAAATATTTCAAATTCGCTTGTTCGCCATGTTCGTTTTTTACTTTACACGTTTATGAAGTATACATAGATAAAGTTGTACCAGTACCCTTTATCACCGTACAAAATTGCAGGGTAATATCTGTAATAGTTTCGGAGATATAGAATGTCAGTGAAATATTTCGCACAGCCGCCATTTTGAGGTTATGTAAACAATTGAACTAAATTAGACTCCAGTGCATTACTATGTGTATAAACACTTGCTGTACTTAGTTTCATTACGTTTGGATGGTTAAATCGTGAGAAAAGTCTATTTAACATTCTCAACTTCGCTTGGTCGCCATGTTCGTTTTCTGCTTTACAAGTTTATGAAATATACATAGGTAAACTTGTATCAGTACCCTTTATCTCTGTACTAAATTGCAGGGTGATATCTGTAATAGTTTCGGAGATATAGAATGTCAGTGAAATATTTTGCACAGCCGCCATTTTGAAGTTATGTAAACAATTGAACTAAATTAGACTCCAGTGCATTACAATGTGTATACACATTTGCTGTACCAAGTTACATTACGTGTGGATAGTTAAATCGCGAGAAAAGTCTATTTAAAAGTCTCAACTTCACTTGACCGCCATGTTGGTTTTGTAGTCACCAGGTTTTTGAAAGTCTCATAGGTGAACGTCTAGTAGTACCCTTTATTACCGTACACAATTTCAGGGCGATATCTGAAATAGTTTCGGAGATATTGAATGCTAGTGAAATATTTCGCACAGCCGCCATTTTGCATTGGTGAGACGTAACAAAATTTGAAGGGCACGGTCGAGGTCGCCGGGAATAGTGCTATGAACATACCGAGTTTCATTGAAATCGCTCCAGCGGTTTAGATTTTATTAGGGGGGGGACACACACACGAATCACACACACACACACACGCACACACACACGGACAAAAGGTGATCTCATAAGCCTATTTTTTCAAAATTGAAAATAGGCTAAAAAATCAGATAAGACATATTGTTTTCGTTGCATAATGTTTTACTGTACATCTTATATGTTTTTTCTTCAGAATCCTTTTCCTTCTATATTTGCAATTTGTCGCATTAAAATATTCAACTAAATCATTTGAACAACTTTGAACTAGATATTATTTATTAATACTACAGTATTAATATTATTATTCGTATTATTATTACTAGTATTGTTATTATTATTATTATTATTATTATTAATATTACTGAATCACTTTCTTTCTATATTTATCATATAAAATCATGGCCACAGTATTTTGGTATGTCCCTGGGAAACCGTGGAGAATACGGCAAGCAAGAGGAGAGGTATTCTGCGCATGTCCGATAGTCGAGAGGTTTGCATTAGCAGACTCCACAGCTAAGAATGCCCTCCGAAATCCATATTTATAATGTAAGCACATAAAACCGGCGTCTTATATTAATTATGCCTGACAGATTGTGTCGGCTAATGAAAAGGACGCCCACCCGCCTCTAACCTGCGGGACTCGAGGGGATTAGCTTTAGCTCTTGAGAAACCAGCTAACACTATATTTCTTAAAGGTAATATGGGTAACAGGTATTTTGATATAAGTCCGCCTGATAGTGCTTGTAATATATCAAGTTAATACCAGTTAAGACGTTCAATATTTTGTTTAGTTTTGTTTGTGCGTTGAGAACTCATCTGAGAGGAAGTGCTTTCGAATAATTTCCATCTCAGACATGTCAAGGCAAGCAGTCGCGATGACGAGAGCTGCTCTGATATCTGGTTCGAGGCATGAACGCTGGAAATGGGTGAAAATGAAGCGCGCGTATGACTGATTGCAGTGGGGGAATAAATGGCATCTTTACCCTGTGGAGCTTTCATTTTTGAAATTCACACAAATACTTCTTATATTACATGATGTTGCTGTTGTTGTTGTTGTTGTTTCATTTGAAGGGCTTGGACATCATAGTCATTTAGCCCTGAGTACTTTGGGTGTGTGCGTGTGAATTTGTCTGATAACCTGTTAATGTTGTATTGTGTGAATATGTAATGCAAGTGAGGATTGGGACGGAAGCAGTCGTGGCCCTAAGTTAGTAACAATCCCAGCATTTGTCTGAAGTGAGAAGTGAGAAATCACAGGAGACCACTTCCAGGACGGTTGAGGAGAAAATATAACATATCTTTTCTCAAATGTGCCTCAAGAGGCTGAGTGTACCCCATTCAAAATGATCTCACTGATTTCAAATTAATGTTATGGGCCTATACCTTGCAGACAAATATTAATGTGCAATGTAAGGTATACGACTAACTTAGATTCTTTTGACAGTTTCCTTGTGTTACACGATACATATCAGTGTGATATTTCATTTCTCTCCAAACACGGTATTACACGTACTGAAGGTAGGTGTTACAGTGTACATGCGATCCCGTAGATCATTCAAAGTGGCTGGTAAAAGCCGTATGTATACTTTAACTTACACAGCCCCCTTAAGAGAGTAATCGAAGGGTGACACATCTGGAGATTTAGGAGTTCATGCCATCAGCGCATTATATTTCTCCACCAAACCTCCTGACTCTCAATGGTGAAGGTGGTTGGTTGGTTCCATAGTTTAGGTGCTGCGACAACGAGGTTATGTAGCCCCGTGTACTTTGGGTGTGTGTAAAATTTGTCTGATAACCGGTGTTATTTGTGCTGGCTGTATTAGTGTGTGTTGTCTGTGATACAGGTAAGGACTGCAGACGATTAATTTTCAAGTAGTACCTACTTTTGCTAGCAAATGCTACCGTCCGCGGCACCTTGGCAAACTTGGCTACTAGATGCCATCGCAGCCAGCAACTGGCGCAGAACGTTGGAAATAATATAGCGTTATCAAATCTAACCTTCAAATATTATCTTCACACAAGTGTAGTTAGTGGAAGGTTCTTTTACATGCCATAAACCTGTGACATGGGCCCGCCGGCTTTACTTCCCCTCCGAAGTAAGGCATACTGAGGGATTTTTAACGCTGTTAAAAAGTCCGACTCAAAGGGGAAGAGCTTCGTTGAGGTATAGTCGCACTGGCTGCTACAAGTAAGGGGAAGTTGCATCCTCTCGTTAAATCAAATCATTGGTCTTGTGACTTTATTTCGTGAAACTTCAAGTCAAAGAACTCTCTCCAAATGCTCAAAATATTTATAAATATAAATCATGAGAGCACCCTGTAAGCAATATTGCTGCTGGTAGAAATAACGGGAGTTTTGAAAGCAATCAAGAAGAGATTGAATTGTGGCGTGTCTGGCCAGTGGAGACATCTGGCGACCAGCTCACAAGTGGGACAAACCTTGACCTTCCAGATGGAGCGTCTAGACCTCCACAAAACTTTCCATATTCTCTTTGATATCGTACGTCGCATCGTCACATTTTCTGAAGAGTTATTGCCTGGCGTGGTCATGCAACTCTCTCCGTCTAATCCATGATTGCCGAGAGCAATTTGTAAGGACTGCTTGGAGAATCCACCACACACACCAGGAAAGTACGATTCCCTGGGTCGAAGAGAGCAAATATTTAAAATACCCATACCAGACAGTCACTGGCTTTAAAACGTAGTTCCTTGGTGACAAGCTGTAGGGGCATGGGGTGTTGAATGGCTCCGATAACTGATCTATTGACACTTTCAGAAATCGCTCTTCTTTTCTCCAAACAAGTTTCTTTTATGAAAGTCAGAACTGCCAAACCAAATTATAAGGAGCGTTCAAAATCTAACGAGCCGGAGGCATAATTACAGAAACCAGTACCTGTATGTTAGAAGTATTGGCCCTGGCTGTTGAAGCACTTGTCCCACTGTGACACGAGGCGGTGAATGGCTGTCTCATCAAATTCCCTGGGCTGCGATGTGAACCAGTTCCGCACGTACAGCTGGACGTCGGCGTCCGAGGTGAATCGTTGGCCCAGCAGAGCCCTTTTCAGGGGTCCAAACATGGCGTAATCACAGGGAGAGGGGTCCGGACTGTTATGGAGGGTGACCGAGAACTTCCCATTTGAATTTCTGCAGGAGTGCCGCGACTGTGTTGGCCGTATGAGGTCGTGCATTGTCGTGGAGCGACCACGGCGGCTATGGCGTACACTGTCACTCGGCGGTCCTGGGTAATGAGTGCATCAACCAGCTGGACGTTGTCATCGGTAATGCACGGGGGTGCCCCAGACCGGCATCATCGGCTAACGACACCCGTCCTTCCCTGAAGCGCTTATGCCACGCCTTGACCGTTGCAAGGGACATGCAGTGTTTGCCGTACACTTGTGACATTCGGCTATGAATGTCCGTTCCCCCTACTCCTTCCGCTTCAGAAACCGAAAATCACCTCACTGCTCTTCGGTTGACGCCTCCATGTCACTGGTTGCAATGCGACTGGCAGCGTTGGACGATTGATGCATGCTGCTGCTCACTTTGTATCGTCACTTGACGTGTGCGCGTGCCCTCTAGCGACGGGCTGTGACCTTCCACGCTCTGGTCGGAACCACACCTCGTTACACACGCCACGATTAGCCGATGTAGTTACCGGTTTGCGCATTCCAGCCTCCGGCTCATTACTTTTTGAACGCACCTTATAATTGAGTATTCCAACAATGCTTGGGAAGCCTCCGTGGCTTAGGCGGCAGCACGCCGGCCTCTCACCGCTGGGTCTGTGGTTCAAATCCCGGTCACTCCATGTGAGATCTGTGCTGGACAAAACGGAGGCAGACAGGTTTTTCTCCGGGTACTCCGGTTTTCCCTGTCAATATTTCATTCCAGCAACACTCTCCACTATCATTTTATTTCATCTGTCATTCATTTAATCATTGTCCCAGAGGAGTGCGTCAGGCCTCGGCAGCCGGCACAGTTCATATCCTCGCCGCTAGATGGGGGCTTCATTCATTCCATTCCTGACCCGGTCGGAGACTGGAAGCAGGCTGTGGATTTTCATTTTCACAACAATGCTTGGACAGTATAGGCCTACTACGTTCATAATTTGCAATAGAAGTGGGTTAAATAAGCAGTAACATCAGCTAGCACATATTGTCCCGCAGCGTAGCCGTGCTCGTTAAATCGTGCACCATGGACACGAGGGCAGCTGAAGAAAGTCCTGGTGCTATCCCGAGAGTGTTCTCTTCCAAGTATTTCGACACTGCCTCCAGGTAAATGCCGGGATAAGTCCCGGGGCACCTACCTCATCCCTGTCTACACACTACTACAGTCATTACATAAAAACAGGCTATCAGACAAGCGCAACACTCACCAAACCACGCAGGACTGATGACGAACATGTCCCAAGCCCCTAAAATGAGTTAAAACAACGAACAGTCTAGCACATATTCAGCTGAAAGCATTCCTGTTGTCGATTCATTTAGGGTTTTTGTGATATTGTGGCCATGGGATCCCGTGTGCGCGTGTGGGTAATCTATTTGATAACCTGTACCATTGTGGTTGAAGTACTAGTGAGAGTATTTTAGGGTAAGATATTGGTAGGAGATGGCCGTGGCCTTAATTTAAACTCTATCCCAACATTCACATTGAGAAGAAGTGAGATTGCAACGAAAATAAACTTCCGAGATGACTGAGGTAGAAATCTAACCCACCTCGTCTCAGTTTGGTCTAACGAGGCTGAGTGTGCCCCGTTCCATAAAAATAATTTGTGATTTTGTCTATTATGTTCGAATGAAATAATTACGGTGGTGACATGTCGATAAAGAAGCCGGGTGGTATTTCTCGAGTCGGACCGTTCGTTTAGCGCTAACACAAGTCTGACGCTGTCACGAAGTTCTCCTCAGAACTTGGAATAGAAAGTGGCAAGTTTTGGAGCTCGAGTTGTTTGTAATTGAACACAATTGTTCAATTCATCTTTCGTTATCAATTCAACAAGTCCTCACTCCTTCAGCCTTCTGGAGTATTCTAAAAGTTTACAGTAAGTAGAACTGCAGGGGCACCAGGTGAGACAAAATTCCAACGTTCAAGTAACTTTAATTTTCCTTTTCTTTGCATCATCTTGAATAAGCGCCGCTGGTAGGTTAATTATCTTAGAATACTTTCCCACAAACTTCCACTACATTTTAGTTGAAGTAAATTTTGTTTTCGATGTAGTTCCTTTTCTTTCATTTCGGGGACTCGGACATTCTGAGCATTATCCTCATGTGTTTCGGTCGGTGTGTATGTGGAATGCGTAAGGCAATCCGTGTTATTGTGATGTGCCTACCACTGTGTGTATTTCAAATTGAGGCTGGGATTGGGAAGGAACCTGTCGTGGTCTTAATTTAGAAATCAACCTGATATTCTTTTGGAGTAGAACAGAGGTGTCCACCCAGCACGCCGGGCGCGCTGGTTTACTAGCTGCACGCCGGCGTGCTTCTGGCGCAGACAGCCTTGCATCGATGGTGGGGAACAGCCAACATGTCTGTCTCTCACGCTCGTTTTCTCGTCTCACTCCCTCCCTTACTGTACCTTCACTGTGTTGTGGTTGATCGGTCGAACGTCAAATGGTATTTTGTATATTGTTAATATCGAAACACATTGAAACAAAACGAAAACAAGGAAAACAAATCAATGATGTGATCGAAATTGCAATGCCTTAAATGAGTTCCATGATACCTTATCAGTAGCTTATTTCCGACTGTCTTAATGATAAGCACGTAATCTTCAAGTACTGGTACGGGGAGAAACGAGTGAAACACAATGTAGATGTGTCGGACATTCAACGCATTGGACGAACAGTTTGTTTGTTTACATTACGTCCGGTACGGTAGCGATCCCAACTTGACTCGGTCAGACGCGCTGGCAGCCCAGCAAAGAGAAGCCGGAGCAAGCCTGCCACCATGCGACGCAGCATAGCTGGTTGCCCCTGGAGTAAAAGTAAGAAACCTTTGAAAATCACTTCTAGGCTTGCTGAAGTGGGAATCGAAACCAACACGTTTCAATATTGCCTCTTGAATCTCAGTGTATCCGGTTCTCTTGTATATTCTAGCTTTTGAGTGAGGATAGGTAATGAACCGTACCTTAGCCGGCAGGATATAGTATTCATGCAGTCAGTTTAAATGAGTTGGAAATCAAGATATTGAAGACATCGCCGAAAACAGATGCGTCAAAGCCAGCCCTCGTTGGCTTTATGTCACTGCTGGTTTGCAGAGGTACAAGTATGCCCCAGCAATAGGCCTTGGGAGAAAATTTAATGGAATATCTGAATTTTAGATGGAACTCCATGCTACCTCAGTTGCGTTTTGGCCTAGAATGCTACAGGCCGCCACAGCGGTATGTTCTCTGGAGCAAAGACCTAGAATCCTCTGGTCACTTCCAGGACAAAATACCAAAAACTCGGAATCTCTCAATCCAAGGTCATGACAACAAATCTCCAGGATCTTATCATTGATTTTTTTACATTTCAACACTTGAATAAACAGCAAAATATCCATGGTCTTAATCAACATTATAACTGATATTATTATTTAATTCGTCTCATATGTTCACCATTATTATTATTATTATTATTATTATTATTATTATTATTATTATTATTATTATTATTATTATTATTATTATTATATGAACTAGTCGAGGTTGATAGTGGTAACCATTTCGGAGATATTGAAAGCCGGTAAAATACCCCTTTTGCGCGGACGCCTCGTTGCATTGTTAACACTTTATTTCGATACGAAGGACACGGTCGAGGTTGTATGATATACTGTAGTAGTAAGTACTTACTAAGTTTCATTGAAATCGCTCAGGTCGTTTACATTTTATTATGGGGATACACACACACACACATTCACACACGGACAGAAGATGATCTTATAGGGGCCTAAGCCTACCTCTCATACATGAACATAGGCTAAAAATATCTGATAGATTTTGTTTTTGCTGAGTTAATTATTGTAGTTTATTAACCCTGGAGTTATTATAATTAACAGTAGGTCCTATCCAGCATTTATCTACAGCTTATTTTAAAAATCCCATTTAATATGCTCCGTGTCAGTGTCTTTATTTTAAACTCGGATCTCGAACGGTGGATGAAAGGAAGAGAAACAAATAGCATTTGTAGCTATTGGCATTGTGTTAAAAAACAAACAACGCCACACAAGTTTCTACAGGAAAGAGTGAATTTCAATTCGAGACTGGTAAATAATCACGGTCAGTCGGCTGCATGCTCCATCGATACTGTACTAGTCTCTTTGTCAGGAGAGTGCGGCTTGGATTCTTTTGCGACACCAAAGGCGGTGTAACCACAGGTTTCTCATTTGCGTTCGTCCCTGCAGGCCTGCCGGGTGAATGGTCACGTCTCGCGGCTAAATGAGAAACCTCTACCACTCTAGTTGCCGTCATTATTCTCACTTCATATTCGCTCACAACTGGATTTCTAAAGTCAACAAAAGATGCTGGTGTGGTGACATGAAATGCAAATGAGGACTTGTGAATAGAGTCAGACTGTTCAATACTCATTGGCTTCTTGAGATTGAGACGCGTCCGGCCGGAGCTCAAGGCACAAAGAAATCTAATCTGACAGGCAGGGTTCAATCCCTGGCTTGTTCGTTTGCTCTCTTTGCCAGGAACTAGCTGCAACAGGAAGGACTTGGTTTAGGCAGAAAAGTTATAACATGAATTCTTCTGCTTCGTGGCGCAATGTCTAGCATTCTTGACTGTCACTGTGGAGACCTGGGTTCAATTTCTGGATTTGCCAAGAAATGTAATTCTAATTGGAGGGCTGGAACGGGATACACTCAGTCTCGTGGGGCAGAACTATGAAGTGGTGGGTTATATTCCCACCTCAGCAATCCTCAAATTGTTTTTCCGTAATTTTCGACGTCTACTCGAGGCAAATGCTGGGACGGTACGGCCCTAACTACAAATACACACATTAGTACAGCCATCACAACTACACCCACATCCAATACACGGGGATGCGTGACCACGACGTCGAAAACTCCCCTAAATGAATCAACAACAACAACTTTTTTTAAAATTTTAATATCGTCACCTGGTATATAAAGCAATATGGTTTATGTTTCACCAACTTCAAGCTCGTAATCTATAGAGAGTTGGAATGTGCGGTTTGTATCATAATTCTCCAAATAATCTCAAGAGTAAAGAAACAATCTTGCATTTCGTGAAATGTCAACGGAAACATATTTGTTTATAAAATGGTTTGAACAAATAAACAAGACGATAGGCCCTGCCAGAACTGTGTCGCGTCCAGCCCGCATAACAGCAAAGTGGGCGTGTGGTGTATACACATGTGGCGTTCACAAGTGACCGATAATTATGTTATTGGTTTCACTTCCTTTTTAATTACTGAGGCATTAGAGACGCCGGAGTGTGGGAATTTTGCCACGAAGAGGAACTTTAACGCGCCATTAAATCTACTGACACGGATCCATCGCATTTGTGCACCCTCAAATGCCAACTGACAGCGCCAGGATTTGATCCCGTAACCTTGGTCAGAGCAGGCAAATACGTTACCACTGCACCACGCAGCCAGTTGACAAGTAACCGATTGTAACAAATGAACATTCGACAGAAATAGAATTACCCACTGCAGTAACGAATTGCACTCTGATTTCGTAAATATTGACAAACTAGCAGAAGTACCGATACCCATTCTTCCAACGTTCTTCGGTATTAATAACCAGACGTTATCAATTAGGCTACTGTTGCAATGGTTAGGGGCTTGTCATCCCTTCAACAGTTTCTCAGAGCGAAGTTAGTTTTCTGGGAATATCACAGACACTGCTAACATAAGAGCCTTAAAATGAGGTTTTCGGAAACCGTTTATAGGCTCCCGGGGCACCTACCCTAATAGTTAAATGGTCCACCTCGTGGTGTAGCGGCTAAAGTTCCTGACTGTCGCCCGAGATGTCCTAGCTCAATTTCCGGCTCTGTCAAGAAATTTTAATTCTGGTGTGATGGCTGAAACGGGGTACACTCATAATCGTGAGGCAAAACTTAGAAGACGAGGGTTCAATTCCCATCTCAGTGATCCTGTAAGTGGAGTTTCGTGGTTTTCCCCACTTCTAATCCAGGCAACCCCCCCCAGGGGCTCACATCTAGTGGGACGTGGGTTGGCGACCACGGGGTCCCAGCTGAGTCCGGCATTGCTTCCACTTACTTGTGCCGGGCTCCTCTCCGTCTTCTTTCATGTCGACCTCACTTGGTCAACTCTTGTTCTCTTCCAACCCTGACGGTATTAGGGTATCCGGGGCCTAGGGAGTCTCTTCCTTTCCCGCCTTAATTGGCCTTTGTCTCGTCTTTTCTGATACCCTCCTTCTGCGAGGGGTCAGACTTCTTTTTCTTTTCCTTTTACCTCCTGCCTTGTGCTCAAGGCCCTTAAGGAGGCAGGGAGTATGTAGCCCCACCACTTCTGGTGCACCCTAGATATTGCTACACCCTCAGGGGCTCATGGCTGGTGAGTTCGGAAGTTGGCGACCCCGAGGGATTCCTGAGCTGGGTCCGGTTTTCCCCCTTTTATCCTTTACCTGTGGGGCGGACCCTCTCCTCTTTCACTTTCCTATCTGCCTTTCATGGCTCTCCTTCCATCCAAGTCCCTCAATCCGCATTCTTCGAGGGTTGAGAGCATTTCTTTTCCTTCTGTCCTTTATTTGCCTTATCCTCCGTTTGTTTTCCTTTTTCTACTTCTAGTATGTAAGTTAGTAGTTGTTTTAGTTATTTTTCATTATCTTTCCTTTTCCCTTTAAGATTCCCGCTCTGTTATTTTTGCATCTCCACTCCATTTTGTGGGTGTTTTCAATCTCCGTTGCTTTTTGTAAGTCTTTTCGATCTACGTTGCATTTTGTGAGTGTTTTTCAACCTCGATTGCATTTTGTAAGGACTAACAATCTAAGTTGCTTTTTAGTAAGTCTTTCAATATAGGGCGCGGACCTTTTCTGAGTATTTTGAATTTCAATTGCATTTTGTATTTTCAACCTAAACCGCTTTTTTGCAAGTAGTTAATTCTCAATTGCATTTATGTGGGTATTTTGAACCTAAATTACATTTTGTAAGTATTTTCAATCTAAATTGCATTTTGTAAGTATTGTCCATCCAAATGAGAAGTTTGAATCTACCATGCATTTTGTAAGCAATTTCAATTGCATTTTGTATTTTCAAACTAAACCGCTTTTTGCAAGTAGTTAATTCTCAATTGTATTTTGTGGGTATTTTTGAATCTAAATTACATTTTGTATGTATTTTCAATCTCATTTGCATTTTGTAAGTATTTTGATTTCACTTACATATTGTAAGTATTTCGACTATACGTTGCATTTTGTACGTATTTTGAACTTAACCTACATTTTATGCGTATTTTCCACTCTATTCCTTTTGTGAGTATTTTCGTTCGAAATTCCCTTTTGTAAGTATTACCACTCCCCATTTTGTGAGTAGTATCAATCTGAGTTCTTTTTTGTAAGGATTTTCTTGCTCACTTAATTTTCGTTCTGGTTTCCACTTCATTGACATTTTCGCTTTCACACAGACCATTAGGGGCCGATAACCTGGATGTTAGGCCCTTTCAAACAACAATTATCATCATCATCATCATAATCCAGGCAAATGCTACGAATAGAATGGTTCCCAACTTATGGCCCCAGTCACCTCATTCCCAATCATATCCCCAATCTACAAATGCACACACTTGTACAGCCAACTCAATAACACATGTTATCACACAAACTTCACACACACCAAATATACAAGGGCTATATGACCACGATGTCGCAACCCCTACAAAAGTGTATATACCAAGTGAATCAGCTGTTTTATGGAGCCCAACCAACGGATGATGTCAGGTAGGTCGACATATTTTCTATGCTTGCATTCCGTATGGTACGAATGCACTGCAAGCATATCCTGCGAATGATACTGAACACTGTTATTTTTCCCTCGTAGTAGGCTGTAGGCACTGTATCTTGGGAACTACTAAACTTACAGAGCTCGCTTAGGACGCAAACTGTAGACAATGCAATATAATTGTAAACATGTATTCACAATGTTTCCTCTCAGAAGCATAATTTAGAGTTTAGACGATATTGAGCAAAAACGGAAAAGCGCTAATATCTGGCTGTTATTTTTTTTCGTTATTACACAGCTAGCACAGGACTTTCGAAGTTGCAAATTTGGTTTTTTACTATTGGCAGAGGTTCAAACAATAAAATAAGAAAATTAAAATTAGAACTACATTACATTTTGCAAGGTCGGACGTACATCTTGACTGGACTATAGTGCCATACGGGATTCAAGCAGAGAAATATCCACCTTTCTGATAATAACGCTAGTTGGGCTGCATAAAACGGTATTATTAGGGGCAGCTGATTCACTTGGTATATAGCAGCGTGAACCCGACACAGCTTTTGGTACAGTAATGGATAAGTCTAGGGGGGTATTCATATCAATCCTTTGATCTATTTAATGACGTATAAATTTCAACTAGGTTGTTAGCCTTCATCAACTTGATTAGCGTCATCGATATAGTTAATAATGAAATTAATATTGTAAAGGCGATCAGTAGATGAACTAATTGTTATATAAAAGTAGTAAACATTATGCACAGTAACGAACATGGTGGTCTCACTGTAAAGGGAGGACGATACCTAAGGCACAAAAATTAATACTTAAATATATTATTGCACCCCCAACGTGTGTCTCTCCTAAAGGGCTAATAACTCGCTTGGCTTGGCTAGTGTTAGGGGAGGTATTCTAAGAAACGTAGGGGATGCAACTGGGGATAGAGATTCCGCCAGTGGCGGAGGAGCCAGCCAGCCGACCTATCTGGCTGAGCAGGGCTTATGACCTTGCAGGTAGGCGAGGCACAAAGCTAAATGACAGCCGTGCGCAAATAATGGAGGCAGAGATAGAGGGTTTGTACCGATGTTTATGAGTCAACGTTGCAATAAAGATGTGATGATTTATTTATTTATTTATTTATTTATTTATTTATTTATTTATGTATTTATTTATTTACTGTATTTATTTAAACATTTAATGCAGCCAAGTGGCCATAGGTTTACAAAAATACTATTTACAAAAACTTAATTTATTTCGATTCGCATAATCACTGATTGTCCTTGTTCTTTTGTACAGAGTTCCAAGTGGTCAATTCATATTTCCTTTCTTTCTTTCTTTCTTTCTTTCTTTCTTTCTTTCTTCCTTCCTTTCTTCCTTCCTTTCTTCCTCTCTTTCTTTCTGCCTTCCTTTCTTTCTTTCTTTCTTCCTTCCTTCCTTTCTTTCTTTCTTTCTTTCTTCCTTCCTTCCTTTCTTTCTTTCTTTCTTCCTTCCTTTCTTCCTTTCTTTCTTTCTTTCTTCCTTCCTTCCTTCCTTCCTTCCTTTCTTCCTTCCTTCCTTCCTTTCTTCCTTTCTTCCTTCCTTCCTTTCTTCCTTTCTTCCTTCCTTTCTTCCTTCCTTTCTTCCGTTCTTCCTTCCTATCTTCCTTCCTTTCTTCCTTCCTTCCTTCCTTTCTTTCTTTCTCCCTTCCTTTCTTCCTTCCTTCCTTTCTTTCTTTCTTACTTCCTTTCTTCCTTTCTTCCTTTCTTTCTTTCTTTCTTTCTTTCTTTCTTTCTTCCTTCCTTTCTTCCTTTCTTTCTTTCTTTCTTTATGTATTTATGTATTTATTTATTGAGTAGGTTTTGCGATGGTAGGTATAGGATGAATGTAAGCACCACTTACCAGTATGATGTATGATGTAGTCTTGAAGTGTAGTGACGTAGATGTTCCGTGATGAGTGTACGGGCGAAGCCCCCAGCCGTCGCCGGCAGGATCCCCGTGGGCGGCTATCCTCGAGGTCCCGTTGGCTTGTGTATTTAAGGGTTTGTGTCAGCGATATTACTGTCGATGGAGCTGTTTGAGTTCCTGCTTTCATGTTGATGTATGACGCCACAGCTCCGTGTTTACGGAGTTGCCTCGTGTTCCTGGTTGCTTGTGTACCGGGCTCCTTGTATACTTGTAGCCCCTTTTAGGGTTGGGGTTGTAACAATATCTTGTGGAGAGAATTGACAAATACTTAAGTAGCCTACATGTTCGTGGTTTTTAACCCCACAAGTGAATGAATGAATGCATAAAACCTTTAGTGTCCCTAGAAGGGCAAAGGCCTCCCTCGAAAGGGGGAGCTCGTTGATTATATCTCACGTGGTGAGCTAGTCACGTGAGATGGTTAATTTTATCCCTATGTTAGTCATAATGTTCTGACTTAATTAATACCTACTATCCGTAGTTTACTTCCTAAGTAAGTGATATTTTCCTCTAAGTCTGCACGTATCACTTACAATAATGTGACACTCATCTTGTGCCCGTTCAAATTATTTCACTATACAGGTATATCGTAGCTTTTTTTTTTATCATTTTCCACATTTACTTGTTAGTTAGTTAGTCAGTTATTGTTGTTTTAAGGGGCGGAACTACGAGATCAAATGCCCCTCACATTTACTTGAACCCACGTCTTTCTAACTCCTTCCTGTCCGTTCTGTGTCTTGCTGACCTAGACCATGGTCCTAATAACTGTCGAAAGTCACTTCTTCTCTTTTAGGGACAGACGATCTCGTAGTTCCAACCCTTAAAACGTCAATAACTAACTAACATCTTCTTCTCGGTTTGCTGCGGGTTCTTTTGCCTGTGTACGGGTCCCACATAATTTGTCTCCGCGCACATCTGCCCTGGTTAAGTCTCGCCCTTTTCCACTTAATTCTGGCGTCCTGTTGCACGATGTTCTCCGAAGTGAACCCTACAAGTGCCGATGCTATATTCTAAAGTGCCAGGGGTTCATGCTGAAAATTTATGGCATTTGAAAATGTTTTATAAAACTGTTAAATATTATTATGAACGAACTCTGCACCATTTTGATCAGAATGGGTCGTTTCACAATGTGAAAGATATAAAAATGAAAAAAGTCCTCTCGGCACGCCGGAAGGCGGAGGTAGATTTCACCGGACAAACTTGGGGATAGGCCAAAATAGGCAGAATATGCAGATTTTCGTAGAAGGATCAGACCTCATTTTTTGCGAGAAGGTATTTTATAATTGGAGCTTAATTAGCTTTGTTTTTCGTCATTTTATGCTTATTTTAAACATTTTATTGTCTTATGGGAATGGTAACCTTCTTGTCATTTGGGGTCCATTTTTATACTTGTGGTCACACTATCCTTATGCAAGGTTTCGACACTGATGTGTAACTATGTAACGGTCTGTTACTTCTTCACGCAAAATTATATCTCCCGCAGAGATTTTGGTTGGTTCCTCAGTTTAGGGGCTGCGACAACGCGGTCATGTAACCCCGTGTACTTTGGGATGGCTGTATTAGTCTGTAATTCAGGTAAGGACTGCAGACGGTCAATTTCAATCAGTAGTTCCTAATGTTGCTACCAGGTACTACCGTCAACGACACCTAGCAGTGAACTTGGCTACTAGATGCCACCGCAACCAGCAACTCGCAACGAACGTTGGAACTTCCCCTCCAAAGGAAAGCATACTGAGGGATTTTTAGCGCTCTTAGAAAATCCGACGACTTCAGCCGGCTTTGAACTCGCGACCTTGGGCATAGACATTCAGCATGCTACCAGTTACGTCACCGAAGCCGCTTCACACTTAGATGGAAATCTGAATCTGATCTCGTGCAAGTGCGTTATCTTGGCAACGTCTGATGGCTCATCCCTCATCAATTTAGTAGTGTTGCCATGGCAACCACTGATAGGTCTTGGCATTTTTTTATAATTCCGAAATTATTTTTCTCATCCCTTGGCATAATGGTGGGTTATATCAAAAATTCTTTCAGACAAAAGTTTTAGGTAATTATTAGGGAAATATTGTCCATTTTGTACGGTTTTGATATTGTGCCTATTAAGAGAGATATGATTAATGTTTCCCGAAAAACCCACTTTTTCCCACCCCTTTGGTCAATGGTTGGTGCTATAAAAAAACTCTTCAAACATAAATTTTTGGGCTTTATCCGACACATAGTATGAACGTTGAACGGATTCGATATTTCACATATTAAGAGAGTTATAGCAATATTTCACTTTTTCGAAAGAAGCCCCCCATTTTCACCCCCTTCGACCGATTTAGCCCAGTAACGAACTCGACCGAGATTTTATAGGTATACATATTCGGTAAAAAATTCAAAGTGATTGGTGCAAAATTACGGCAGTTATCGTGTCCACAAGAAACTATATACATACATAAATTATATATAAACTTTTGAACTGACGGTGGTTTTGGGATCTGGGGGATGTGAAACGCGAAGATATGTCGAAAATTTCCGGAAGTCGAAACATGGGACCCATTGCAATAGTTAGCTTTCTAATGAAATCTACCTAAAACCCTTCATACAAAGAAAACATTTTCGTTCGTTTATATTTTTGTTTTTTAGGGAGTTCAAAGTGAAATTTCACTAAAATGATTCATCATAATAAAGAAACTGAAATATACAAAATGTTTCTTATGCAAGCATAAAACAAATATTGGCAAAATCGGTTCATAATTTAGCATTTCTGAAATACGTTTTGTGTCACAATAGAGGGAAGACGAGAAAACATTCACTTTTTTCATGTAGCTTCACCATATTCTGATTCTACTTCCTCTTCCTGGGATCTCTTCCTTCTGTGTACATTTACAGAATTCCTTGTTACTTCAGGATGAACCGCCTTTTGAAATCTATATGGAAATTGCACAGGCCTATTAACATATATCTCTTCTAATCTGGTCTGCAATGGTGTACCGTCATCCAAAAAAAAAAATCCAATCTTCATCTAGCCACAACTGGAATTTGATTGACCTCAGAATCACTATTACTATCAATTTTCAAAATCATTGATGTAGTACAAATATTTCACCAACAGATGTCATAGGCCAAACTGTCGATAAAAACCACATCAAACAAGGATCTCAATAAGTGAACTCCTGGCAGAACAGTAAGACACAGTGAGCCACTTTTAGCAATCCTTTGGCACTTCTTGGGTTAAGAAAAAGTTTACTTTTCTGGCAAGGCGTTTTTGCTACCACGAATTTTATATACAATATAATTATATACGCGCTGCCAAAAAGCCGCACAGATCCTGACGTGGCGAGCAAACCCGTACAACAAAACCAATCACATACCTGCGGTACATGCGACAGCGTATTTTCCTACTTTTCTTTCTTACTACGAGTATTATCTGCATGGACACTTCTATTCATGGTGTAGCAGATAGCGATCTTGACTTTCGCCCTTGATGTCCGGGTTCGATTTCAGACTCTGCCAAGAAATATAATTCTGGTCTGAGGCCTGGAACGGGGTAGACTCAGCCTCGTGAGGTAAATCTTAGAGGAGGAGGATTCGATTCCCTCCTCAGCCATCCTGGAAGTGGATTTCCGCGGTTTCCTCAATTCTACTCCAAGTAAATTCTGGGATGGTTCCTAACTTAAACCCACGGTCGCCTCCTTCTCACCTATCCCCAATTTACAAATACATACACTGGTACAGTCATCACAATAACATTGGTTATCACACAAATTTCACACACAAACTGAATTATATGGAGCTATATGACCACGATGTCGCAGCCCCTGAAATAAGCAGCAATAAGAACTATTATCCGTATGCAATCTTTCCTTTTTCTAATGAAAAATATAGAAGTGGTGCTTAGACCCTGATTGCTCGTTGCGTAGTGGCTAGCATTCTTGGCTGTCACCGCAGATCTGAGTTCGACTCCCGGCTCTGCCAAGAAATTTAATTCCGGTCTCAGGATTGGAGTGGGGTACATTCAGCCTCGTGAGGCAAAACTGAGAAGAGGCGGCTTCAAATCTTACTTCAGCCATATTGGAAGTGGTGTTCTGTGGTTTCCCACTTCTTCTCCAGGCAAATGTCGGGATGGTACCTCACTTAAGGTTACGGCCGCTTCCCACCCAAATTACAAATATACACAATAGTACAGACATCACAGTGACACAGGTCATCACAACTATCTTATTCAAAACCACCTTGTCAAACACTCAAGATTGTGGTGTAATCACTGCTTAAACTTAGTGGTTTCGGTGTTCAATGACACCTTCGTCAGCATATATTGAATTAAAATAATCTTAAAAATATGTTTACAAAGATAAAGGAGAAATTGCATATCCATACAAAATATTATTCGAAATTTAAATAAAAAGAAAGCTCACAAAAAGAATTTAACAAATTCCTCTCGGCACGCCGGAAGGCGGAGGTAGATTTCAACGGGCAAACTAGGGGATAGGCTATAATAGGCAAAATATGCAGTTTTTCGTAGGAGCATGAGACCTCATTGATTGCAAGAAAGTATTTTACATTTATAGGTTAATTAACTTCTTTTTTCGTTTTCGTATGCATATTTTTATCATTTTGTTGTCTTATGGGGATGGTAACCTTCTTGTCATTTGGGGTTCATTTTTATACTTGTGATCACACTGTCCTTATGCAAGGTTTGGAACTGATGACAGTCTGTTACTTCTTCACGCAAAATTTTATCTCCCGCAAAGATTTTTGTTGGTTCCTCAGTTTAGGGGCTGCGACAACGTGGTCATGTAACCCCGGGTACTTTAGGTGTGTAGAATCTAATAAACGGTGTTAATTGTGATGACTGTATTAGTCTGTAATTCAGGTAAGGTCTGCAGACGGTCAATTTTAAGTAGTAGTTCCTAATTTTGTACCATATACTAACGTCAACGACACCTAGCTGTGAATTTGCCTACTAGATGCCACCGCAACCAGCAACTTGCAACGAACGTTGGAACTTCTCCTCCAAAGGAAAGCATGCGGAGGGATTTTTAGTGCTCTTAGAAAATCCGACGACTTTGGCCGGCTTTGAACCAGCGACCTTGGGCATATAAGTTCAGCATGCTACCAGTTAGCCGCTTCCCACAGTCAGATGGAAAAATGAATGTGATCTCGTGCAATGGCGTTGTCTTGGCAACCTCTGATAGCTCATCCCTCATCAATTTAGTAGCGTTGTCATGGTAACCTCTGATGGCACTTGGCATGTTCTTTAATTCCGAAATCATTTTTCTCATCCCTTGGCGTAATGGTAGGTCAGATCAAAAATTCTTTCGAACAAAGTTTTAGGTAATTATTAGGGGAATATTTTAATTATGAAGCCTATTTTAGGTAGATTTCATCAGAAAGCTATTGTAATGGGTGCCATGTTTCGACTTCAGGAAAATTTCGACATATCTTCGCGTTTGATATTGTGCCTATTAAGAGAGATATGATTAATGTTTCCCGAAAAAAAAACTTTTTTCCACCCCTTTGGTCAATGTTTGGTGCCATCAAAACTTTTCAAACATACATTTTTGGCACTTATCCGACACATATTATGAAATTTGAATGGATTCGATAGTTCACGTATTAAGAGAGTTATAGCGATATTTCACTTTTTCGAAAAAAGCCCCCCCCCCCCCCCCCCCACCCCATTTTCACCCCCTTCAACCGATTTTGCCCATTAACGAACTCGACGGATATTTTAAGGGGTTACATATTATGTAAAACATTCAAAGTGATTAGTGCAAAATTACGGCAGTTATCGTGTCCACAAGAAACTGATATATATGCATATATATTCACACACATATATATAACCTTTTGAACTGACGGTGGTTTGGGGTCTGGGGGATGTGAAACGCGAAGATATGTCGAAATTTTCCTGAAGTCGAAACATGGCACCCATTACAATAGTTAGCTTTCTGATGAAATCTACCTAAAATAGGCTTCATAATTAAAAATACTACCATCAACGACACCTAGCTGTGACCTTGGCTACTAGATGCCACCGGAACCATCAACTCGCAACGAACGTTGGAACTTCCCCTCCGAAGGAAAGCATACTCAGGGTTTTTAGCGCTCTTAGTAAATCCGATGACTTCAGCCGGGTTTGAACCCGCGACCTTGGGCATAGAAGATCAGCATGCTACCAGTTCCGATACCAAAGTCGCTTCCCACAGACATATGAAAACTGAATGTGATCTCGTGCAGTGGCGTTGTCATAGCAACTGCTGATGGCTCATCCCTTATCAATTAAAAGTAAAGTTGTCATGGCAACCTCTCTTGGCACTTGGAATTTTCTTATAATTTAAATCATTTTGCTCACCCCGTGGCGTAATGGTGGGTCATATCGAAAATTCTTTCAGACAAAAGTTTTAGGTAATTATTGGAGGAATATTGTCCATTTTGTATGGTTTTGATATTGTACCTATTAACAGAGATATGATTAATGTTTCCCGAAAAACCCACTTTTCCCACCCCTTTGGTCAATGGTTGGTGCTATAAAAAAACGTTTCAAACATAAATTTTAGGGCCTTATCCGACACATAGTATGAACTTAGAATGGATTCAATATTTCAGATATTAAGAGAGTTATAGCGATATTTCAATTTTTCGAAAAAAGCCTCCCATATTCACCCCCTTTGACCGATTTAGCCCATTAACGAACTCGACTGAGATTTTAAGGGGATACATATTATGTAAAAAATTCCAAGTGATTGGTGCAAAATTACGGCAGTTATCGTGTCCACAAGAAACTGATATCTATACATAGTATATATACATACATAAATTATATATAAACTTTTGAACTGACGGTGGTTTTGGGGTCTGGGGGATGTGAAAAGCGAGGATATGTCGAAATTTTCCGGAAGTATAAACATGGGACCCATTGCAATAGTTATCATTCTGATGAAATCTACCTAAAACATATGAATGGTTCTATTACAGTGAAACGGACTTCACTGCTATATGATGTATCTTCCAGTTATATCACGATCAACTTCAGTGTGGTTTAATACTATCGGACATAATATGACTACAAATCAACCTCAATGGGTACGGCAGTCTGTATCACATTGATGTGGTCTAACCTTGAAATAAACCAGAAGACTCCTACTAGTTGGATCGTTCTGTTGAAGTTAGCTGTCCAAGTTGGTAATGCAGTACATCATCTTAATCCAAACTGACCTAGTAATTTATATGTTCAAGACGTATGAAATAATTTGGATATTCCCAAGCCAAAAACATAATGTATGGATACGTTGAGAAATAAAATAACCAACATTCATTCAACAGCGGGCACCCAAGTACACGGTGACCACGATGTCACAAATCCCCTAAGAGAATTAACAAAAACAAATCCTCGAACCTAAACCGTAATTAAGCATGGACCCAGAGGGGACTGTCGCCCGGACACGCGGGAAATGAAGGCCACTCTTGACCTTGCCCTAATGATAGCCCTGCTCGGCGGGACTGACGGAAATGACGGCCAGTTAGTCTGTTATCGCGACTCTCCCTTTACGTGCGAATCGAACCTCGGCCTGTCAGTGATTAATGGTCGTGCATGGTGACAGTACACTGAATACCAATTACCTAGCGACTCCTGTCCACATCTTCTCTGCAGCTATGAATTCTTGTGTTGAACATGTTTCTACACAGCATTTCTTATTCAGCTTAAATCTAATTTATAATCTATTCCAATTAGAAAATAAGAAATGTGGAAATTTGAAGCCATTCCTTTTGTTGCCTACACAAATTGTGTTTGCTGGTTTTCAGTCGGTCATCACGATTGTGCCCAGTGAATCAGGTGGGCTACAAAATTATAAGTATGTAAACAAACTCATGGAAAGTGTTACATGGATTAGTTAGTTAAATATTTAACTGTGATAACTAACTAATACATGTAATTTTCTCCAGGAGTGTGTTTGCATATTTATAATTTTGTAGCTCACCTGATTCACTGGGCACAATCGTGATGACCGACTGAAAAGCAGCAAAGACAAAAATAAAAAATAACAGTAAAAACAAGATGTTCAGCAAAGAACATATAGCCTACTTTCTCCTAAATGTATGGGTATCTTTATGACTCTTTGTCCTCATCCCTAAAACAATCACCCCAACCACAATGTATTGTTTGTTTTCTTTTATATTGATAATAAGCCAGTAAGTGTCAAGATCAATATTATATACTTTATGATGATTGAATAACAAAACTACTAACTTATTGTAATGCATTCACGTCCGTTAATCTCTATATTAAGCCAGCCTGCAAAATTAAAAATCTTCCGCCCCAATCATCTTCCGCCCCAATCACAGTAGGTGGTGCTGCGACCTATCAGTGAATTAATCTTTATCTTGTACGCCTATGCACTGCCATCGTAATGTACTACGATGGCAGTGTTCTATGGGTGTTGAATGAGTAGGCAGTTTAAAGTAGCCAAGAGGGAGGCGATCCAGCTGGCAGTGTTTAAAGGTATTCGGAGCGCGATCGTGGCTAATAGTTGAACTACCAGTATTACAAAATTGCCATACTTCAGGAGGCCAGCTCAGGCATTTACACAGCGTTATGTTTGGAACAATATTACCCACATAACCCACAAGAGGACAACACCGTACAGAGGCATTAAGAAGGCTGTGGTTAATGACAACGTGTATCTAGTTCTTCTATTCTCCTTTTTCTAATGTCTTCTGTTTATGTGCGATGCTGGGACTGTGATTTTATTAATATACGAGTGTATACTTTATCCTCTCCTTTGAGCTAAATGACATTTTATTCAGTATCTGTGGGAAAAGCTCGTGCACATCATTTGTAAAAGAATTCAAGAAAAAACAAGATGTTCAGTAAAGAACATATAGCCTACTTTCTCCTAAATGCATGGGTATTGTTATAACTCTTTGTCCTTTTCAAGGAGTATGATTGAATGTTGGTTGTAGTAGCTTGTTGAAATACAACGTGCTATAGGGATATTAAACATGAATATGAGGTGCCCTTTGCTAGTGCTACCTCTGTACCAAATTTCGTTCAATTCGGTTTCACCGTATTTGAATTGATAGGGGGAATCGATTTGCACACATACTTGGCCACCAACTGCAAACTATTGGGCTGATGTTCTTGCAGTTTGGTCTGAATATGTTTCCCACATGAAGATATGGTGTTGCAAAATTTGGTAGAGACTAGATTATTAGGTTGGTCGTAATTACATTTTAGCTTTTAACATTTGGGTGGCCGCGATTACGTTTCCGTCAAGATAGCGGTGATATAAAACATGACACTGAGATGCCCTTTGCTAGTGCTACCTCTGTACCAAATTTCGTTCCATTCAATTTCACCGTGTTCGAATTGATAAGGGGAATCGATTTTCACACAAAGATGGCCGCCATCCGCAAAATATTAGGCTGATGACCTATTAGTTTGGTCAAAGGATGCTCCCTCCATAAAGGTATGTTGTTGCTAAATTTGCTAGAGATCGGATGATTAGGCTAATCGTAATTTGATTTAAGCTTTGAACATTTGTGTGGCCGCCATTACGTTTCCGTCAAGATGGCGGCGATATAAAACATGACACTGAGTTGCCCTTTGCTAGTGCTACCTCTGTACCAAATTTCGTTCATTCGGTTCCACCGTGTTCGAATTAATAGGGGGAATCAATTTTGACACAAAGATGGCCGCCATCCGCAAACTATTAGGCAAATGACCTATTAGATTGGTCAAAGGATGCTCCCTCCATAAAGGTATGTAGTTGCAAAATTTGGTAGAGATCGGATGATTAGATTAATCGTAATTTGATTTAAGCTTTGAACATTCGTGTGGCCGCCATTACGTTTCAGTCAAGATGGCGGCGATGTAAAACATGACACTGAGGTGCCCTTTGCTAGTGCTACCTCTGTACCAAATTTCGTTCCATTCGGTTCCACCGTGTTCGAATTAATAGGGGAAATCAATTTTGACATAAAGATGGCCGCCACCCGCAAACTATTAGGTTAATGACCTAGTAATTTGGTCAAAGGATGCTTCCTCTACAAAGGTATGTTGTTGCAAAATTTGGTAGAGATCGGATGATTAGGTTAATCGTAATTTGATTTAAGCTTTGAACATTTGTGTGGCCGCCATTACGTTTCCGTCAAGATGGCGGCGATATAAAACATGACACTGAGGTGCCTTTTGTTAGTACTACCTCTGTACCAAATTTCGTTCCGTTCGGTTGCACCGTGTTCGAATTAATAGGGGGAATCGATTTTCACACAAAGATGGCCGCCATCCGCAAACTGTTACGCTGATGACCTATTACTTTGGTCAAAGGATGCTCCCCCCATAAAGGTATGTTGTTGCAAAATTTGGTAGAGATCGGATGATTAGGTTAGTCGTAATTTGATTTAAGCTTTGAACATTTGTGTGGCCGCCATTACGTTTCCGTTAAGATGGCGGCGATATAAAACATGACACTGAGGTGCCTTTTGTTAGTACTACCTCTGTACCAAATTTCGTTCCATTCGGTTGCACCGTGTTCGAATAAATAGGGGGAATCGATTTTCACACAAAGATGGCCGCCATCCGCAAACTATTACGCTGATGGCCTATTGGTTTGGTCAAAGGATGCTCCCCCTATAAAGGTATGTTGCTGCAAAATTTGGTAGAGGTCGGATGATTAGGCTACTCGTAATTTGATTTAAGCTTTGAACATTTGTGTGGCCGCCATTACGTTTCCGTCAAGATGGCGGCGATATAAAACATGACACTGAGGTGTCCTTTGCTAGTGCTACCTTTGTACCAAATTTCGTTCAATTCGCATTCACCGTGTTCGAATTGATAGGGGGGGACAGACATTCAGAGTACACACACTCACACACACACAGACACACACACACACACACACACAGACTCACACACACACATACACACACACACACAGACAGACACACTTTTTTCGCCCTGTGTTGATCTCATAAGTCTACTTTCATTTTTTGCAAAAATCGAAAGTAGGCTAAAAAATCTAACTGTAGCAGTATTCGGTCCCCAGTCAACTGCGTGTCAGACTAACATGCTAGCCCAGAGCTAACCGTATCCATGACGTCAGGTGTTCTTAACTGACATATTAGATACAAACTGTTGGCAAATAATGACTTTAAATAAACGATTTCTTCACTGCAGTACATCTTCATTAAAGATCATTTCATACAAAGTTTATATTATTGTATCAGTACGGTATATCACATACAACATATTAAAACTACTGAAATATAAGACAGGCACATGAGGACAGCTGCCATCTTGTCGTGTGACACAAACGGCTCAGCTCTTTTAAGCCACTCATACTGTATAATATTATAATATTAAATTATAATAAATAACGGATCACGACCTTCAGGATAGCTTAAACCCCCCTAGGCTCGATAATCGGAATTGGTGGGTCTTAAGCTATTTATTAAAATGGTTGCATAATTCACACGGCCGCCATCCTGAAATGGCATGGCCGATGACCTTGAAGTTTGGGTGAAAGACGCGTCCTATATAAAGGTATGTTGTCACCAAATTTGGTAGAGATCGGATGATTAGTTTAGCCGTAATTTGATTTTACGTTTTGAACATTTGAGAGGCCGCCATTCTGTTTTGGTAAAGATGGCGGCGATATAAAGTATGACACTGAGGTGTCCTTTACTAGTGCTACCTCTGTACCAAATTTCGTTCAATTCGGTTTCACCGTGTTCGAATTGATAGGGGGGGACAGACATTCAGAGTACACACACTCACACACACACAGACACACACACACACAGACTCACACACACATACACACACACACACACAGACTCACACACACACATACACACACACAGACAGACACACACTTTTTTCGCCCTGTGTTGATCTCATAAGTCTACTTTCATTTTTTGCAAAAATCGAAAGTAGGCTAATAAGTAAACTATAAATAAATAAATAAATAAATAAATAAATAAAAAGAATTAAATTTAAAAATGAATATAAACAATAAAAACACTAGAAATGTTTCATTTTGATATCAGTTTGCACGTAATCTTTTGACAATATTCATCAGTTTTTAGCCTAATTTCGATTTTTGCAAAAAATGAAAGTAGACTTATGAGATCAACACAGGGCGAAAAAAGTGTGTCTGTCTGTGTGTGTGTATGTGTGTGTGTGAGTCTGTGTGTGTGTGTGTGTATGTGTGTGTGTGAGTCTGTGTGTGTGTGTGTCTGTGTGTGTGTGAGTGTGTGTACTCTGAATGTCTGTCCCCCCCTATCAATTCGAACACGGTGAATGCGAATTGAACGAAATTTGGTACAAAGGTAGCACTAGCAAAGGACACCTCAGTGTCATGTTTTATATCGCCGCCATCTTGACGGAAACGTAATGGCGGCCACACGAATGTTCAAAGCTTAAATCAAATTACGACTAAACTAATCATCCGATCTCTACCAGATTTTGCAACAACATACCTTAATGTGGGGAGCATCCTTTGACCAAACCAATAGGTCATCAGCGTAATAGTTTGCGGATGGCGGCCATCTTTGTGTGAAAATGGATTCCCCCTATTAATTCTAACACGGTGCAACCGAATAGAACGAAATTTGGTACAGAGGTAGTACTAACAAAAGGCACCTCAGTGTCATGTTTTATATCGCCGCCATCTTGACGGAAACGTAATGGCGGCCACACAAATGTTCAAAGCTTAAATCAAATTACGACTAACCTAATCATCCGATCTCTACCAAATTTTGCAACAACATACCTTTATGGGGGTAGCATCCTTTGACCAAATTAATAGGTCATCAGCGTAATAGTTTGCGGATGGAGGCCATCTTTGTGTGAAAATCGATTCCCCCTATTAATTCGAACACGGTGAAACCGAATGGAACGAAATTTGGTACAGAGGTAGTACTAACAAAAGGCACCTCAGTGTCATGTTTTATATCGTCGCCATCTTGACGGAAACGTAATGGCGGCCACACAAATGTTCAAAGCTTAAATCAAATTGCGATTAACCTAATCATCCGATCCCTACCAAATTTTGCAACAACATACCCTTATAGAGGAAGCATCCTTTGACCAAATGAATAGGTCATTAGCCTAATAGTTTGCGGATGACGGCCATCTTTGTGTAAAAATCAATTCCCCTTATTAATTCAAGCACGGTGAAACCGAATGGAACGAAATTTGGTACAGAGGTAGCACTAGCAAAGGGCACCTCAGTGTCATGTTTTATATCGCCGCCATCTTGACTGAAACGTAATGGCGGCCACACGAATGTTCAAAGCTTAAATCAAATAACGATTAACCTAATCATCCGATCTCTACCGAATTTTGCAACTACATACCTTTATGGAGGGAGCATCCTTTGACCATTCTAATAGGTCATTCGCCTAATAGTTTGCGGATGGCAGCCATCTTTGTGTCAGAATGGATTCCCCCTATTAATTCAAACACGGTGAAACCGAATGGAACGAAATTTGGTACAGAGATAGCACTAGCAATGGGCATCTCAGTGTCATGATTAGTACCGCCGCCATATTGACAGAAACGTAATGGCGGCCACACAAATGTTTAAAGCTTAAATCAAATTACGACTAACATAACCACCTGATCTCTACCAAACTTTGCAACAACATACCTTTATGGAGGGAGCATCCTTTGACCAATCTAATAGGTCATTAGCTTAATAGTTTGCGGATGGCGGCCATCTTTATGTCAAAATTGATTCCCCCTATTAATTCGAACACGGTGGAACCGAATGAACCAAATTTGGTACAGAGGTAGCACTAGCAAAGGGCACCTCAGTGTCATGTTTTATATCACCGCTATCTTGACGGAAACGTAATCGCGGCCACCCAAATGTTAAAAGCTAAAATGTAATTACGACCAACCTAATAATCTAGTGTCTACCAAATTTTGCAACACCATATCTTTATGTGGGAAACATATTCTGACCAAACTGCAAGAACATCAGCCCAATAGTTTGCAGATGGTGGCCAAGTATGTGTGCAAATCGATTCCCCCTATCAATTCAAACACGGTGAAACCGAATTGAACGAAATTTGGTACAGAGGTAGCACTAGCAAAGGGCACCTCATATTCATGTTTAATATCCCTATAGCACGTTGTATTTCAACAAGCTACTACAACCAACATTCAATCATACTCCTTGAAAAGGACAAAGAGTTATAACAATACCCATGCATTTAGGAGAAAGTAGGCTATATGTTCTTTACTGAACATCTTGTTTTTTATCTCAATTAAAAATTATATTGTATCTATTATCATCAACATCATCATCATCATTTATTGTACTCAACAGGCGATGAAGACCCATGACAGAAAACAGAGAATATACATTACATTACAAAAGATATTCCATGACACAACAATGAAGAAAAATAAATAAACAAATAAATAAATAAATAAAATCAGAGGTTCAATCACATATGAGAGGCATGTTTCTGGTCAAAATTTCAAATATTTATTGCAAATGCTGTTCCACCTCCTTCTATCTGTAGCATCATCAAGGGAAGGTGTAGGTTTTATTTCTTCCAATGTCACCATCACTCTATCTCTGCACCTAGTCCTTGGATGGCCTGTTGGGTGGTTTCCAGTCAGCCAGGAGTTAAGGACTCTGTTAGGAATAGATGCTTCTGCTCAAACAACATGCCCTAGCCACTGAAGTAGTCGTCCTTTGATGGTTATACCAATATTTTCTTTTTAAATAGTTGGTCGAGGTCTTCCTTCTGTCTCCTTTCCCATCTTCCTTCGTCCACATTGAATACGGGCCCGTATATCTTCCTCAACACTTCCCCTTCACCGGCACAAATGCGTTCTTCAAGAGTTTGTGGTGTCGCCCATGTCTCGCACCCATACAATAGTACTGGTTTTACTAGAGCCATATAAAGGACGATTTTGCTATTTTTTGAAATCAAACGTGACTTAAATAGATCGTTAAGACTACTGTATAAACGACAGAATTGGCATTCATAATCCTCTGTTGTATGTCCTTGTATATTGTTTCTATTCATTTTTTAATTTCATTTCTTTGTGTAAGGATATCCATTTCTTCTCTTTCGTCGTTATGCCCATTCAAAGATCGCGTTTGAACTTGTTAGTTGGCCTGATGGTTTTCGCCTTCTTATCCTCCCAAACTCTCTTCATGAATGCACTGTGTTGCATCCTGCGTTCTGTCGACCACTTCCTACCAGTTTTCTTTATGGGTTTCTTCCTAAATTTATGGTTGGCTACATTTGTCCTAAAAGCTCCACGATTGTCTATGACAGGCTGTTCCAAATCCACGAGTTTGAGTATGAGTACACGCGAATACTCAGCAGTAATGCTCGGAGCACGTTTGGAAAGGGACTGGTGGTGATAGCCAATACGTCACTGGGCGAAGGTCATAGTACAAGTCCATGCACTTCCAGCCAGTCTTGATGTATCCACCGCGAAGTGACGGCAGCCCCCCACAGCAGAGCTGTATTGCATGTTGCAGATTTACACACGTAAGGCGGCGAGTACTCCGCTGCTCACGGGCGAGTTGCTCGGCTGGAACAGCCTGGTCTATGATGTCGTCTATGATTTTCATTTCTTGGAAGTCCGCCTTAGTTACTTCTAGCCATTTTATCTTGACCTTCTTTCAGTTAATTACTTTGAATAATCTCTTAGTTAGTCTGTCGCTGTTCATTCTGTAGATATGGCCATAGAAATTGTCGCGTCGGTTCCGTACGGTATCAGTAAACCTCTCAGTGAAGGAGTAGAGGGGGTGCGCTGTTCTCCTCTTAATCCACATTCCATTTTCTCCCGTGGGACCATAAAGGATATCCATATAATTATTTTTTTATTCATTTTTATTTGCATTTTAGTTATTTTTACTCTTATGTTCTAATTAGAATGGATTATAAATTAGATTTAAGCTGAAGAAGGCTCCATTGAAGGGTGGAGACATGTACAACATTTGAGTAGATGTTTCATAATATGTATTGATAGGCGTAGTAATGTTGCTATCTATAAATCAATCAATACGGTAAATAGCTGACATTTCCTAGAATGGTAAATGTTATTGCTTTGTATAACCTCTGTTGTTGTTGTTTGAGTTTTCAGTCTTTTGACTGGTCTAATGCAGTTCCCCATACCTCCATGTCCTGAACTAATCATTTCATCTCTACGTAGCTACTACTCCTTGCATCCGAGACAATTTGTTTTACATATATACTAACCTCTATTGTTATGGAAAACTGTATTAGTAAGTACTCATAAATCCGATTAATTAGGCTATTGGTTAAAACATGTAGTCATTTGTTTGGATCAGTCCTGGGAGAAGTGAATCGCATCAATATCTATATTTTATTTCGAATATTCCGTCCACTTTACTGCATGGGTGAACAAGTGAAGGTAATTACGTTCTGTCACAATTTGTTTTAATAATCTATCAGTCACCATATTCGATACAGTATTTAAGGCCGACTGCTTTGAGGATCCTTCTGTGTGTATTTTTAAGTTTAGTGACGATATTCTTTTAAATGTTATAAACATTTCTTAGTATAAAATAATGAGGATAATGTTATTGGTTTTACGACCCTATTACCTGCTACGGCTTTTAGGGACGCCATGGTGTTGGAATTTTGACCCGAAGGGGATCTTTTACGTGCCAGTGAATGTACTAACACGGCTCTCTCGAATTTGCGCAACCTCAAATGCCAGTTGACTGCGCCAGTATTCGATCCTGTAACTTTGGGTACAGGAAGCGAGAACCTTACCGCTGAGCCACGCAGCCAACCATTTCTTAGCAAAGTAGGAGGTCCCCATCTTACCAAAACCGTAAAATTAAGCAATTTCCTCAACTGTGTCAAACGTTGAGGGACTAAAGAGCCCGGAAAGGTTTCAAATTGTGAGTCTTGGAGAGCTCTGTCAAACTAAAAATTGTACCAAATACCCTTCTCTCAGGCCCTTCTCCAAAATACGCCACTTAGATAAAAAAAAAAAAGATACAGTCAGTCTGAGAGACTAGACTTTATATCATTTCAA
The DNA here is from genome assembly GCA_946902985.2 of Meconema thalassinum. Taxonomy (NCBI): domain Eukaryota; kingdom Metazoa; phylum Arthropoda; class Insecta; order Orthoptera; family Tettigoniidae; genus Meconema; species Meconema thalassinum. The sequence goes on along the minus strand of OX336388.2, from coordinate 1,805,574,903 downwards.
ATGACGCTTGCTACAAATGCTACACGTGTTAGAAAGGCTCGCTTCGCTCGAAGCCCCAGGACTCTTTCAACAGACTCCATTACCCATTAACTTAGGCTTCCCGTGCACTCTGCTGAATGACGTCACGCACTCGCCGTTTCCGTATCGCATAACGCCAGACCCCAGGAGTAAACTCAGACTCAACAGACTCCATTACCCTTTAACTTAGGCTTCCCGCGCGGGGGCTGCATGACGTCACGCACTCGCCGTCTCCGTTTGCATAACGCCAGACCCCAGGAGTAAACTCAGACTCAGTGCATATGCACTGAACAACATGATGACGTCATACACGCCGTAACCGTGACGCATAATGGAAGACCTAAGCATAGCGATGAAGTCGACAAGATCATTTGAAATGATAAAATGCGTGATCGAAACCGTATGGAATGGAATTTTCTAATGTTTTGCTACATGTTAAAAACGACTACTCCTTTGTGGACGGCAAGAAATCAAATGTCATTGAATTACCAGCTAGACTTTCAACGCATGGAGGTATCGTGACTGAGATTTACGGCGAAACATTCACATCTGCGAAGGATATACCGTAATACATTTCTCGAGATTTTGCATTCTTACACTAAAAGTGTGAACAATGTAATGACATTCATTTAAAAGTCTTTGAACTTATATTCAGTAGTTCAAACACATACATCAACGTTAACAGATTAAATACCGAAGATGAAAGCCAGCTACTTCATTTCCCTACTACAGAATTCTTCAATTCCTTGTTATTAAGTGATTCGCCTCAACATACTCTAAATGTTTGAGCCATAGTTATGCTACTTAGAAACCTGGACGTTTCCCAAGGACTCTTATATGGAACCATATTAATTGTAAGAAATATGTAAGAAATTGCCTGGATTTGGATATAATAAGGGCAGCTAGTATTAGGCAGAGAGCTCTAATCCTACGACTTGATTTAACACCTTCTGATAAAACACTTACAGGTATAGTACATTTTCTTTTATGAGTCAACAATTTCCAATTCGCTTGGCATACTTAATCACAATCAATAAAGCTCAAGGGTAAACTCTGGAACGTATACTGTAAGACTCTATTTACCTCATCAAGTTTTCAAGCATGGCCACCAGTATGTTGCAATGTCGAGAATGCATTCTTTTGGCGCCCTTAAAGTTGCAATAGTGCCCAAATGTAATCGTACAAGGAATGTAACTTATATAAGTAACTTCTTCAGTAAATATTTATTCCATTGACCGTCATGTTTTGACAGGTTTCAACTAGTTATTTTTAAAATCATAAATGTCTGGTTAATACAATTGTTACTTAGAGTGCGTGATTATCGCTGTGTATGCTACAGAAGTTTTGATCAGTGGTCGTATTGACCTCCAATATATTCAGCCGTTAAATCAAGCGTTATCCTCGGGCATTGTCTTTTTGGGGAGTAATCGGTTCGCTCGCGTGCATTCTGCGGGATTTGAGTACGTGCGGATGATGGGCTCATTTTCACCTTTTACGCTTCGAAATAAATATTTTCTTACCTTACTGTGCCCATTCTTGTCTTCCGTGAAATGCTCTGGCTATATAAAGAAGAAATTTCACTCACCTAGAACAAAGAGAGAACAGTTTTAACATTATGGAAAATTTGTTAAAGTTTTCTCTAAAACTATGCACATCTGTCTTGCAAGTATTATGGTTTTAGGGCCAACTCGTAGTGTCGTGGTTAGCGTATTTGGCTGTCCCCTCTGAGCTTCTGGGTTCAATTCCCGACTCTCCAAGAAATGTAATTCTGGTCTAAGAGTTGGAATGGAGTAGAACTGAGAAGAGGAGGGTTTGATTCCCACCTCAGCCATCCTAGAAGTGGTATACCACTTCTACTCGAAGCAAATGGCGGGATGGTTCCTAACATAGGACCACGGCCACCTCCTTCCCAATCTCAGTCTCAATTACAAATACATACACTGCTACCAAAATAACACAAGTTATCAGAACATTTCTTTATATGATTGGTCAGCTCTAATTGCATTTTTTGTATAAAATACAGAAAGTTCTGTTTAACAACCAGAGGTGGATGTTGTGAATGAGTTCTTTTTGTTGATTTTGGGGGGCTTTGTGACATCGTGGTCATGTAGACCCGTATACTTTATAGAATTTGTCTGATAACCTGTGTCATAGTAATATCTGTATTAGTGTGTGTATTGTCCGGCTCCGTGGCTAAATGGTTAGCGCACTAGGCTTTGGCCCAGAGTGCTCCGGGTTCGATTCCCGGCCGAGCCATCAGGGATTTTAATCTCCTGGGGTTAATTCCCGTGGCTCAGGGACTGGGTGTATGTGACGTCTTCATCATCACTTCATCCTCATTACGACGCGCAGGTCGCCCACGGGCGTCAACTAGAAAGACCTGCACTCGGCCTCCTCGGAGGCCACACGATCATCATCATCACCATCAGAGTGTGTATTTGTAATTTAGGTAGGATTTGGGTAGGAAACGACCGCGGCCTTGAGTTACGTAACATCCCGGAATTTGCCTGGAGTAGAAGTGCTGACACCGCAGAAAACCACTTCCAGGATGGCTGAGGTAGGAATCGAACCTACATCTTCTCAATTTTGCCTCAATATGTTGAGTGTATCCCGTTCCAGCCCTCAAACCAGAATTGCATTTCTTGGCAGAACCGGAATTCGAACCCGGGCATGACACACATACAGTTTATTAGACACACCCAACTACATTGGGCTGATGACCAACATGTCCCAAGCTCCTAAAATGAATTAACAACTACGATCCAACAGCAATACATAAGCACAATAGGATGATACCCACGATATCCCTAGAGGCAACTCAGTTTAACCTTTGAAGTCGGCCAAATCAAGAAATATCGTGCACTAGACTACTCCCACGGCTCGTCTACACGACCGCAGGAAACTCTTCTTCAACATCCGCACGGGAATTTAGTCGAGAAAAATATTCTGGCTATATCTTTCTGTCGCCTTAGAAAGAGAGGAAGAAATAGAAAGGAAGTCCGAGACTTTAAATTTACACTGCAGATACAAGCATGAAATATGGCTCCCTTATCGCCATGCGTCTCCGCATCTGCTTTCGTTCACGAGAATGCAATTAAGGGCTTCATTAAAAGTTTAAATATTATAAATAATTATCTGACGTACACCAAGAAACAGATAAGTACCATAGCCTCTCCTAATTCCTTTCAACCGCTGAAAGTTATCACAATTATTGTATCGTCGCCATCACACGAAAATATACTACGAGGGGTGATCTGAAAGTAAGGTTACAAAGCCCGCAGTGTACATTATATTTCATACAACCAATAAAGTCAACTGATAGTACACACATTACGTTATTTTTAGACATATCGGTTTAGGAACTTGTCGCTTCGTGGGATGAGTTTCAATATTCTTTCATGGTAAAAATCCTGTCATTGCGTGTTCAGCCACGTTGTCTCGTAGTGTTTCACCTCCTCGTCTGGAGTGAAACGCCGACCTGTTGGTCCAGCCAAGCTGTTCGCCAGTGTGGAGCGGAGTACTCGCTGCCTTGCGTGGGTAAACCTGAAACATGCAATACAGCTCTACTGTGGGGGCTGCCGTCACTGCGCGGTGGATACATCAAGACTGGCAGGAAGCGCATGGACTTGTGCTATGACCTTCGCCCAGTGACATATTGGCTTCACCCCCAGTTCCTCTCCAACCGTGCTCCCAGCATCACTGCTGTGTACTCACGTGTACGCATACTCAAACTCGTGGATTTGGAACAGCCTGTCCTAGGTGCTCTTCAAGTGAGAAACATGTGAAAGTCGCTTGAAGCGAGGTCCAGACTGTAGGGAGGGTGGTCAATGATGTCCCAGCGTGGTAGCCTTCTGGGCTGTATGAGGTCGCGCGTTGTAATGAAGGATGATGACGCCCTCGGTGGGAAGTCCTGGACGTTCTCTCCTGATTGCTCCAAGCAATCATGCTAAGGTGTCGCAGTATCGGTCAGCGGTCACCGTGTGCCCTCATTCCAAACAACTTCACGAGTATGACACTTGCGCTGCGCCATAACTCAGTTACCAACCTATGAATTTGAATTACCCCCTCTTTACTACTTTCTCTATAACACACGAAACTCCTGGAACATCAGCCTTGTAACCATAGTTTCTGATCATCCCTCGTAATATAGTCTTGAAAGTGAACACTAAAATGGATTTAATAAAATCATGTATATCTTGTCGTTGCAGTTTCGTTTGAGAATCTTTGGCATCGAGTTCATGTGTGTCTGTGTATAATAATGTGTCTAATTACATGTGTTATTGTGGTGTCTGTAGTAGTGAGTATATCTAATATATAAAAGTGAAAGTCTGTATGTATGTATGTATGTATGTATGTATGTATGTATGTATATATGTTGGTTCCGTATACAAATCTACACCGTTCCACCAATCTCAACCATATTTTGCATACACATAGTTTAGGACCCAGAAGGAACCGCTGGCTACATGAATTTTCGATAGTCTTTCTCATTCTTCTGATTTCGGCCCTTTTTCACTCAAAAACAGGCTAATCAAATCATAAAATATACTCATGAAGGAATGGCAAGGCAGATAGTTTCCATGGCAACATAGCTCAAGTCCAGACACGGCCGACTTGATGCCAATTGCGCTCAGCACTACCGGTATAGAAAATGAGGATCTTTACTTGAAATCCCGTTAGTTACTCAACTGCTCACACAGCACTGTCAACCGAGTTTAGCATAACAAAGACTTGACACTATCTTCTTTCTACTATATATTTTTCAAATACCACTCACTCACTCACTCACTCACTCACTCACTCATTCATTTATTCATCACGAAATCTCAGAAACCACCGAACGGATTGGAATGAAATCTGGTATGCAGCTTCCTCAAGGGCCGCAAATGCCCACTAAGAGAGAAGTTTTGGCTATTCAGGTTCTAAAGGGGTGTTAAGGGGGTAGACCTGCATTTAATTGAATAGCAATATCTCCCGATTGGTTTCATGGGGGGATGTGATACTCGGCATATAAACTCATCATTAAAAATAAGAAGACACGTGTCTGAGGTTTTTTCGATGTGGTGTATATTATGAGGTGAAAGGGGTGAAAAGGGGGGATTAAATGATTCTTAACGGAGCGTGTGTCTCTTAATCGACATAGGCGAGGAGTTTGAAACACAGCGGAAAAAAATCAACATAAAAAAGAAGTAAATAATGTGTTTGACAGTTTTTTCATAAATCCAATTTAAGGGGCCCATGGGGAGAGATGAAATTCTGGGGGGGGGGGGACAGGAAAGAAAGTGTCCTAACTGATTGACTGACTGGCTCACTCATCAAACTCAGGGGGAAAAACTGCTTTAAAGTAAGTAAATAGCTGTTCGACAGTTTTTTTTTCATAAATCAAATTTAAGGGGTTCATGGGGAGGGGTGAAATTCTGAAAAAAGAAAATTGAAAGAAAATGTCCAGACTCACTCACTTACTCACTCACTCATCATCGCCTAGCCAAAATTATTGAAGTTAGAAACATGACAGTTTGGGGTTATGTTCATTGTATGTCAAAACCGTCTACTAAGGGAGGATTTTCGGATATTCAGGTTCTAAAGGGGTCTTAAGGGGATTAAACCTGCATTTCATTGAATAACAATATCTCCCGATTGGTTTCATTGGGGGATGTGATACACGGCATATAAACTTATCATTAAAAAGTAAGACACGTGTCTGAGGGTTTTTCGATGTGTTTATGAGGTTAAAGGGGTGAAAAGTGGGGATTGAAAGATTCCTAACGGAGCGTGTATCTCTTAAACGACATAGCGAGGAGTTTGAAACTCAGCGGGAAAAAAATCAGCATAAAAATAAGTAAATATGTGTTTGACCGCTTTTCCATAAATCCAATTTAAGGGGCCCGTGGGGAGGGGTGAAATTCGGGGGGGGGGGGGGACAGGAAAGAAAGTGTCCTAACTGATTGACTGACTCACTCACTCATCTAACTCAGGGGGGAAAACTGCTTTAAAGTAAGTAAATAGCTTTTCGACAGTTTATTTTTCAATCAAATTGAAGGGGTTCATCGGGAGGGGTGAAATTCTGAAGAAAAAATAAATTGGAAGGAAATGTCCTGACTCATTCACTCACTCATCATCGCCCAGCCAAAAATATTGAAGTTGGAAACATGACATTTCGGGGATATGTTCGTTGTATGTCAAAACCGTACACTAAGGGAGGTTTTTTGGATATTCGGGTTCTAAAGGGGTCTTAAGGGGGTTAAACCTGCATTTCATTGAATGTCAATATCTCACGAGTGGTTTCTTTTGTGGATGAGATACTCGGCATATAAACTAATCATTAAAAATACGCAGACATGTGTCTAAGCGTCTTTCGATGTGGTGTATTATTATGAGGTGAAAGGGCTGAAAAGTGGGGGTTGAAGGATTCCTAATGGAGCGTGTAGGCATATCTCTTAAACGACATAGGCGAGAAATTTGAAACTCAGCGGGAAAAAAATCAGCTTAAAAAGTAAGTAAATCGGTTTTCGACTGTTTTTTTTTTCATAAATTAATTTAAGGGGCCAATGGGGTGGGGTGAAATTCTGGGGGGAAAAATGAGAGAAAGTGTCCTAACCGACTGACTCAGGGGAAAAAGACAGCTTAAGAAATAAGTTAATAGGTGTTCAAGCGTTTTTTAATCAATCCAATTTAAGGGGCCTATGGGGAGGGGTGAAATTCTGGTAAAATAAATGAAAGAAAATGACCTGTCTGACTCACTCACTCATCACGCCCAGCGAAAACTATTAAAGTTGGAAACATGAAATTTTTGGAATATGTTCGCTGTATGTCGAAAACGTTAACTAAGGAATGATTTTTGTTTATTCGGGTTTTACAGACGTGTCAAGGGGGTAAACGTGCATTTCATTGAATAACGATATCTCATGAGTTGTTTGTTTGGGGATGTGATATTCGGTATATAAACTAATCATTAAAATAATCAGACATATGTCTCAGGGTTTATCGATGTGGTGTATATTATGAGGTGAATGGGGTGAAAATTGGGGGTTGAGGGATTCTTGACGGAGCGTGTATCTCTGAAACGACATAGGCGTGAAGTTTGAAATTCGGTGGGAAAAAACAGCTTAAAATACAAGTAGGCCTAAATAGGTGTTCGAACGTTTTTTCATAAATCCAATTTAAGGGGCCCTTGGAGAGGGGTGAAATTATGGGGGGAAAAAAAACAGGAAAGAAAGTGTCCTAAGTGATTGACTCACTTACTCACTCATCAAACTCAGGGGGAAAACAGCTTTAAATAAGTAAATAGGTGTTTGACCGTTTGTTTCATAAATCCAATTTAAGGGGTTCATGGGGACGGGTGAAATTATCAAAAATAAATGAAAGAAAATATCCTGACTGACTCACTCACTCATCATCGCCCAGCCAAAATTATTGAAGTTAGAAACATGAAATTTTGGGGATATGTTCGTTGTATGTCGAAAACGTCCACTAAGGAAAGAGTTTTGGATATTCAGGTTCTAAAGAGGTGTTAAGGGGGTAAACGTGCTTTCAATTGAATAACAATATCTCACGAGTGGTTTCATTTGGGGATGTGATACTTGCCACATATACTAATCATTAAAAATAAGCTGACACATGTCTAATGGTTTTTCGATGTAGTGTATATTATGAGGTGAAAGGGATGAAAAGTGGGGGTTGAAAGATTCCTAACTGAGCGTGTATCTCTTAAACGACATAGGGAGGAGTCTAAAACTCGGAGGAAATCTATCAGCTTAAAAATAAACAAATAAATGAATAAATAATTAAAATAAATAGGTGTTCGACCATGTTTTCATAAATGCAATTTAAGGGGCATATGGGGAGGGGTGAACTTCTGGAAGAAAAATGTCCACTAAGGAAGGATTTTTGTATGCTTGCTCTCATGGACCAACCAAAACAATTAAAGTTAGAAGAATGATATTTTGGGGATATGTTTGTTTGTTGTGTGTCGAAAACGTCTACTAAGGAGGGATTTTTGGGTATTCAGGTTCTAAAGGGGTGTTAACGGGGTTAAACCTGCATTTCATTGAAAAACAATATGATACGACTATGACGCGAGCGAAGCGAGGCTAAAATTGAGATAGTGTGTGTCTGTGTATTACTCAATCTCGCAAGTACCACTGGTCCGATTTACGTGAATTTTACATGGAAGTAGCTGATTTACCTGGTTAACATATAGGTTACTTTTGATTTCAATACTTTGCACTATTTAAAATGGCGACCATTTTAGTGACGTCACTACACCCTTTGGTTTCAAACTTTCATATTTGCATTTCAAATAAAAAGAGAACGCTAAGAAATAGCAAACTTTTGATGGCATATGCGAGGTTTAAAATTACATTTTCTATCCGAAAGGTATCTGCAACTGTTAGCGAGTAAAACCTAAATTTGTGCTATAAAACACGGTCAACGCCGAGCGGTGTAGTTGGACAAAATATTCCATCCTTAATCTCCCTCTGCGCAGCACCTCGCCTATCCCCTGTTTTAACTGTCACCTTCACATTTTAATTTATTTATGACGCGTAGCGAAGCACGGGTACTTCAGCTATTTGTAATATAGGTGAGGATTAGGAAGGAGGCGACCGTTACCTTTATTTAGGAACCATCCCTGCATTTGCCTCGAGTAGAAGTGGGGAAACCACGGAAAACCACTTCCAGAAGGGCTGAGGTTCGAATCGAACCCAGCTACTCTCAGTTTAGATAGCTTTGAAGTCATTTATAAGTGTCGCTTTTTTTGACAATTAATATTATAACCTTCAGTCGGTCAGCACAATTTAATATCAATATTTATTTAATCGTATGGTGAGTACAACAAGGAATTCATAAGTCCAGGTCCAAGTTCTTCAACCACACAGCAGCACTTTCTGATAGATGAAACAGGTCGCTGGGGCTTCCGGAGTAGGCATGAAGAGGGCAATGCAGGATGACATGGGCTGCTCCTCTTCTCGGCATTCACACATTGGAGAATCCATCCAACCCCACATATGGCGCAAGAAATACAGCGCATCTCAGTCTGTTGAGGCGACACCATAGTTTTCTTGAGAGGTCAAATCCATTCATTTTCCGAGTTGGATTTATCTCATGAGCATTAGTACCAGATGTTGAACTAGACCACTATTCCTGCCAGCTCCGGTGTAGGTTAAAATTGTCTCTCAAGAGTCGGCCGGCCAATACACTTGCTGGTCTCCTAGATCGAAGTCCTTGTGGCGATGGGTAACAATATTCCTGGCGAACTGGTAAGGAGGGAGATGACCGGATCTTCTTTGCTTCTCTCAGCAGAGCTTCCTTTCTCCTCATGTGGGGTGGTGGGATATGGCTAAGAACGGGTAACCAGTGGCAAGGTGTAGTAAACCTGCAACATGCAATACATCTCTGTTGTGTGGGGCTGCCGTCACTGCGCGGTGGACACATCAAGGCTGGCTGGATGACTGTTGCTCACGTCCGCAGGATCTTACCTATTGATTGCCCTGCACGTGTCCCCTGGGTGGTGCTAAACGAGCAACAGCGACATAAGGTGATACAAGTGAATATCAATGTTGGAATATGCGATAAAATTACCTGAAAAAAGTACATGTGATGAAGATAGTTATGTATTTGTTATGAACTATAGAAAAAGGAGAAAACTGAGGGATGACATGATTTGCTCGTCAAGCGGGCATCTTCAGTTCATCATATAAATATAAAGTAGCACTAAAATTCACTGCCAGCCCCGTGGTGTTGGGGTAGCGTGCCTGCCTCTCACCCGGAGGCCCTGGGTTCAATTCCCAGCTTCGTCAGGGAATTTAAAACTGACGTGAGGGTTAGAACGGGGTGTAATCAGCCTCGTGATGACAATTGAGTAGCTGTCTGACAGTGAGGCAGTGCCCCGATGACGAAATCCAAGATTAACGGCCAAGGGGACCCGATGCGGTGATCACGCGTCACCCCAATATCTTCAGGCCAAATGGCTGGGCAGCCGTCACTTTGTCGGCCTACGCCCTTCATGGGCTGTATAGTGCCAGGGGTTTGGGGGTTTGACTAAAATTCACTTTTACACCTACAATTACACCCTCAGACAGTTTCTGACGTACAAAAACATAACACTTTTCAGAAAACATAGAATGTTTCGTTTGTTTTGTTATCGGAGGTCATAGACCGTCTGTGGGTGTCATTCTAGGTTTGGTAGTATTTTGTTTTCGTCTTGTATATGAGGAACTGAAGATGATCGCTTGACGATCGAAACATGCTATACTTTAGTTTTCACCTTCTTCTATAGTCTATAACAAATATATATATATACCTTTGTCACTTTTTTCAGGTAATTGTTTCGCATATTCTACTAATTGGAATTATATTGTTTTGACCAACTGAAAGTTACTTCATTAATTGTCTTCTCAGTTTTGCCTCCCAAGGTTGAGTGTATCCCACTCCAGCCCTCAGATCAGAATTAAATTTCTTGGCAGAGCCAGGAATCGAACTCAGGCCTCCACACAGACGCCATAAAGGAAGGAAGGAAGGAAGCTTGTAGATTTACGTGAGCGTTAATGTCGTGATCATGAGCCGCGAGTCCTCCAATTTACGTGCAATCCGACCACACTTCAGAAATCTAACATGCATTAACCGGGAATCGAAGCCTTGCACAACGGCATGAGGTGGACTAGGTGTGTTTGATTTAATTGAGAAGTTTGTTACATCTTATTCATCGACCAGGAGATTTAGTAGACTGTTGAATTTGTCTCATAACTTATGTAAATCTGGTGACTGTGGTACGGTTGGTAAATGCTAGTATTGAGATAGATGCCGCTAAATTTTCCTCGAGAATGGAGGAGGCTGCTCTTAGCGCTGGTCTTCAAACCTTAGATCTCTGAAATTGAAGCTCCCCATTGCAGTTACTGAGAAAGGGTCAGATCTCTGTATCATTGTAATACGATCTATGGAGCTAAGGAGTTATTATTAAGATATATAAAGTATCTGCTGACCAAGATTGGCATGAGAATCACTGTGCAAGACTCCTGGAGTGGTAGGGTGAGACTAAGGTCGGTAGAGGAGCGATATGGTCACTGAGACCCACAGCCCTCAACCATGGGTTAAATTACCAGTAATAACTAATACTCGTACATTTGACTGAGATGTTACACCCCTGTATACTGCCGCATTAATGGACACCCCTCTTCTGAGTAGCCTCTGTCACACCTTCTTGCTGCTTCACCGTCATGGAATGCCTTGCATGGGTAAGGGGTGTTACATGCAAGCCTGGCCATTTACATAAAAAGACCATGTATTTTGCATTCTGTATTCAGCATACTTACGTATTTTTTCCTGTTGTCTTCTTTGGGTTCCTTTGTCCATATTATAGCCCTTTCATAACATAACCATTCCTGTGTTCTCTTCCCCCCTTCGTTTGCATATTTTCAAGCAGATTGAATTCCTTTCGTTCCTTCCGTATGCAATAAAATAGCGGTGAAAGTAACTCGAAGATCAGTTAGAGGACTTTATGAATATTACATGCTTACTTGCGTGATTATCATGCATACCGCTGATTTTTAATTAACACAGCTTTACTACACATGTTCCGCGTGATATCTTGTCATCCCATAATAAAACATTTTAATGAGTATAAATTCCGATTAAGAGTTTTGTACTATACGCAACACCACCGCTCATGAAGGTTTCCATGGTGTTTTAAAATTGAATGTTTACTTAATCAGTAGTATATTTCCTGTAGCCTAACGTTAAAAATGATGATTCCTAAGTAATATATAGGCTAAATTATATATGGTCCAATTGAAATACGGTATTTACGTTTAACCGGTGATGTGAGAGGAATGTTTTAGCAATTATGTTGGTCCTATTGTATGTTTACTTTTTATAATATTATTCTAAATTCTTCTAAAGGATAGTTAGTTAGTTATTGAGGTTTTAAGGGACAGAGCTACGAGGTCATCTGCCCCCTTCTTAAGGATGAAATGAGATTACTAAAACCATGTCTGCCCAAATCCTTATTGACAAATGTTGATATATTATGAGAATCAAAACCTTAAGTCAATGGACGAAATTTTAATTATAGTAGTACCGGTTTCGGCAACATTGTGTCTTTCCTCAGCAGATCAGATCTCGGATAAATCAAATTCAGTAGAAAGTCTTACATTTATATTTTTCTAAACAAAGGTTGTTATCAAAAATATGTCTAAAAACACTAGTAGTCTTTTGTGTTAGGCTATTATCTCAGCTTTAGGAATCCACACGACAGCCTCCGCTGCTAAGGGTTCTATTTCAAAATTGACAGAAAATGAGTTATGTTTACTCTTTCTCCGAGGTGTACAAAATTGAAGAAGGTGCCTCGCAATGTTGATACATTTATTTATTTATTTATGTATTTATTTATTTACTTATTTATTGTTGACTTTCGTAGTGTTTTGTAAAGCTATTTTGTCTTGTACAATTGTATTTTTCATCGATGTGTCGAAGCTCGCTTGACAAGCGAAACATGTCATCCTCCTAATCCCCCTCTTTGTAATTTGCGAACTGTTAATCATATATAATCTTTTTCTGATTTTATCAAATTTCCCAATAATTGTGCTTGTACTCGTGCTGAACGACTAAGCAGTTACCATAACAATCAATAATTATTTTGATTTGAATTAAATTATGGAATAAAAAAAGTTGATGCGATAATATTGTTTATGTTCGACGATATCGAAATGTAAATATTATATGTCAGAAAACCGTATAATAATGAGGGTCATTATAACACAATTTTTGATTATAAAACAGTTTCTCCCACCAATCAGAGCTCAAGAGACAATTGTGTGACCAATTAGGTAAGGATAACATCGCACCTGCACTGACTTCCACGGCCTTCTATTTAAAAATTCACTGCGTGGCTTCTAGTGTAATAGTGGGGTATTCCAGGAGGCCATGGTATTTTCTGCGTCCCATCCGCTGTGTTCAGTATATAAAACTGGCGAAATCTCGACAGATATTTATGAATATTAATGTTCGAACATAAAATAGTTATAATTATCGTCGAACATAAACAGTCGTATGCAACTCGCTTGTAATGGTAATTAAGACATTCGTATGGAAATTATAAAACGAGCGAAGCGAGTTTTATAAACATACTCGTGTCTTAATCATTGACATTATAGGCTCGTTGCATAATATACTATTTCACCTATGTATGCCTACACCATTAGAAGCAGTCGCAACCACAAGGGCAGCATGGCCAGAGCTCTTGTTAGCCGACTGCATCCAATAATTCCTGAAAACACTCAACTAACGTGAGGGTGATCAAAAAGTATTGAAAGGGAATATTCATGTAACCAAGCTTGCGGTAACATTGCATTACAGTGTGAAAGTTAAGAAACACGATCCCTTGCTCGCTCATTAAAAGAGCGGCTTGGTTTACACAGGATAGATTATCGCTCGATACAAGATGGGCTTGAATATTGATGATGTGCCAACAACATGCTCGCTCACTATCAGCCTCATTACAACCCCACATCTGATTAGATATACAACGTACTTGTGTCCACAATGTTTCAGTTTATAGAAGGAACTATTGTCTAAATAAATTTAAATATATCATTCGTTTTTAGCCTATTTTCATTTTTGAAAAAATAGGCTTATGAGATCACCTTTTGTCCGTGTGTGTGTGCGTGTGCGTGTGTGTGTGTGTGTGTGAGTGTGTGTGTGTCCCCTAATAACTTCTAAACGGCTGGAGCGATTTCAATGAAACTCGGTAAGTTCATAGCACTATTCCGGACGACCCCGACCGTGCCCTTCAAATTTTCTTACGTCTCACCAATCCAACATGGCGGCTGTGTGAATAATTTCACCGGCATTCAATATCTCCGAAACTATTCCCGAATATCACCCTGGATTTTTTTACGGTGATCAAGGGAACTACTAGAAGTTCACCTATGTGACTTTTGAAAAACTGGTAACTACAAAACCAACATGGCGGCCACGAGAAAATTTGCGACTTTTAAATAGACGTTTCTCGCGATTTAACCAACCAAACACAATAAAACTAGGTAAAGTATATGTTTATACACATTGTAATGCACCGACATCTAACTTCGTTCAATTGTTTACATAACCACAAGAGGGCGGATGTACGAATTATTTCACCGGCATTTTATATCTCTGAAACTATTAGCGGTATCACCCTGAAATTTTGTACGGAGATAAAGGGTACTACTGGAAGTTCATCTATAAGACTTTCAAAAACCGGTTAACTACAAAACGAACATGGCGGCCAAGCGAATTTGAAAATTTTAAATTGACCTTTCTCGCGATTTAATGTTCCAAACGCAATGAAATCTGGTACAGGAAATGTTTATAAACATTGAAATGCACTTCTTGTGTCCTAATCATGCGATTGAAGTTTGAATGCTACACGTACACAATAATCTTCATGTAACAGTACATAACTCTAGGACCTACATATATAAAATCCAACATGGCGACCATCCGAAATATTTAGTTTACATAACCTCAAGATGGCGGCTGTGCGAATTTTAAAATTAAGTTTTTATTTCTTGTGTCGTAATCATGCGATCGATGTGAAAGTTTGAATAATGAACCTACGCAATAATTTTCCTTTAATGGTACATGACTCTATGGCCTATACATTTAACAATCCAACATGGCGACAGTCCGAATTATTTTGACGGCTCTAAATATCTACGAATCTATTATAGCAATCAAACTGATTTTTTTATGTTCATAGGGGCTATGAACATAAGTTCACCTATAGGACTATAAATAACCTGGTGATCACAAATCCAACATGGCGGCGATGCGAAGTATAAATATTCACATGGACGTTTCTCGCAATTTAACCATCCGAGTGCAGTGAAACTTGGTACGTTAAATCTTGATACGAATGTTAATCCACTGGCATCTAATTTATTTCAATTGTTTCCATAACCACAAGATGGCAGCTGTGAGAAATTTTAAAATCTCCTTGTTACTTCTTGTGTTCTAATCATGCGATTGAAGTTTGAATGCTACACGTACACAATAATCTTCATGTAACAGTACATAACTCTAGGACCTACATATATAAAATCCAACATGGCGACCATCCGAAATATTTAGTCGGTTCTCAATATCTACGAATCTATTACACCAATCAAACTGAAATTTTGTATGTTGATAGTGGCAGGTAACATAAGTAGGATATATGAAAATAGGCTGTATAGTTCTTCACAGAACTACTTGTTATTTCTTCTTCTTCCTCTACTTCTCTCGGGTGAGCATACTGGAGACCACGCTTGTTCAACTGTTGGGCTTTGAGTTTTGCCCAGTACTGACACATCTTATCCCTGTGTATTTCTTTTCTTTCTTGCGACCAGGGGGCGCCTTCCTTTAGACAGAGTTTTGTCCTGAAAACCACGGACTTCCTAAAGAAAATGTCTCACAATATTTTCTTCGGAGAAATCTCTGATCCTTTTGAAATAAAAACAGGGGTCAGACAAGGAGATGGCTTATCACCTATCCTCTTCAACATTGTTCTGGAGAAAATCATGAGAACCTGGGAGGAAGCGTTGGACATGAAAGGAGTAATGGGGATACATCTGGGAAGGAAAGGACAGAACCTGGAAATTAAATGTTTAGCTTTTGCTGATGATCATGCCCTCTTAGCCCAAAGCCGAGATGATGCCCAAAAAATTCTGGATACTCTGCACGAAATCGCTGAGAAAACGGGTCTTAAAGTCTCCTATGAAAAGACAGAATACATGGAGTACAGACACCTTGGAGAGAGACACATAAAAGTGAAACATGGGACTGTCAAAATAACTGAGAAGTTTAAATATCTAGGTGAATGGATAGAACCCAATGGGCTGGATAAAGAAGCAAATAGGGCAAGAGCTAGAAAATTGGATTTGGCTTATAGGTTAACCCAGAACAGATACAACAAACGAGCAATATCCTACAAGGCAAAACTCAGACACTATAGCACAGTAGTAAAGCCAGATGGTCAGTACGCCTCGGAGTGCTTGACACTGAATAAAAAAGGGGATCTTCAGGAACTGGAAAAAAAGGAGAGGAAAATTTTGCGGAAAATTTTAGGACCACAGAAAACTGCTGACGGGACATGGAAGAACAGAAGGAATGATGACCTCTATAAACATACTGAAAAAATTACTGTCACAATGTGGAAGCGAAGGTTGAAATTCTACGGACATTTGGTGAGAATGGACGAGAACCGACTGACTAAGAGGATATTCAAGTATATTACAGAGCTGAAGGCTACAACTAAGTGGGTAGAAGAGGTTAAAAGAGACGCCAAGGAAAGTTGACTCACAGTGGATCTGATCCACAACAGAAAAGAGTTCAGAAACCGAATTGACAACATCAAGATGATCGAGGAGAAAACACCTAAAATTAGAGCCAAACTGGTAATATCCGAGGAGGAGCGAAAGATCAGAAGTGAACGAATGAAGAGGTTTTGGGAAGAGAAGAGGAGATTAACCAGAAAGCCTTAGGTTCCATGCGGTCCACAGGCGGCCAAATTCGGAAGAAAGAAAGAAGTTTAGATATGTATTTGACTATTTATTTATTATCCTGTTGGAAACCATTTCCCAGTGTTGCCTTAGTAATCGAAATTTTCTGTTTTTCAGTCGGCCAACACGATTGTACCCAATTGTAATGGATGTTTTCCTAATCCTGAAAAACATTTACATAATTATATTTGAATTGCAGCCAATGGCCATAGCGGGGTATTTGAACTGAACGCTCGTAGGCTCCCCATCAAGTTCAATTATTTCAAGTAGTTCCAACTTTAGCCTCCAGCGATGCCACTGTCACTGACCCCTAGCGGCGAATGTTGGAACATGATAGAGCGTTTCTAACCAAATAACCTACAGATTTAGCTACATACTACTAGCTGTAGTGGTAGGTTCATTTACTGTACATACCATAAATCTATAACATGGGCCCGCAGGCTTTTCACCCCCTCCGATGGAAGCCATACTGAAGGATTTTAACGCTCTTAAAAATCCGACGACTTCGGCCAGCTTTGAACCCGCTTTCAGCATGCTGCCGGCTACGCCACCGAAGCCTATTAAAAATATGTCATAATATTAATACTGTATATGCACTCCGATTACAATTGGGTACAATTATGTTGGCCGACGGAAAAATATCAAATTTCGTATTTTTTATTTTTTTATTTTTATGTTATTGGTGGATCGGACAATAGCCAACGTTTGGAGTGCCACAAACCTGAGTTAAGCGTACAAGAAACGAGAAATAGGTGCACAACAGTTTGGTATTCCCTGCAGTAAACTACGAGACATGCTCATTAGCAGTTGAAGTACTTTCGTGAGTTGCTGGCGGCTATCATAAAGAACAGTCTGCTGCCGATAGATTCCTCCCCTATCTACTTGCAGAACACGCAAATAACAGATTTGAAACTCCGGACTTGAATAATTTAATACTTTCAGACATTGCGTGACGCCAGGTGAAATTCTCCTTGAAAACACGATCTATCATAGAAATTTTAAATATATTCATCCCACTCCTCCCCCTGCATTTCTTTGTACTCCATCTCTAGTTTATAGCCTAAACTCGAGCTTAGTACACATATTAATAATGAACATTCCAATTTCCAGTTTGTTTGCTCTGAGTTGGCTGAGGGAGACTTGAATGCCTTTGATTCAACATGAGAGAGGACTGGGATTAATTACACCTCTCTCCTAACTCAGAGAATTATATACTTATTTGGGTAAATTGTTCTCTGCAGTTGAAAGAGTTGAGTTGAGTTTATTCAGGCAGATTATTACAATTCATCAGACTTGTGCTTTACTTGCACAAAACTGTCTGGTTTTTAAATTGGATACTGTCAAGGGAAAGACAATGGAATAAATTCACACAATATGTTTATTATTAATAACTGTTTGCCGAGCAAGTTTTAAGAGAAGTTGTTGTTGCTTCATTTAGGGGCTTGAGGCATGTTTATCATCATATTGTAAATATGTGGTGACTTATGAAGCATAGAAATTAGTTTAGAACATAGATCTCCATGGATCGGGCATATCTGTTGAATAAGACATCAAAATTTGATGCAGTAGGAATTAGATCTTGAATCTCCTGCTATCCGGGCAGATATATGAGGGTTTTCTGGTAATCTATGTTATTTGCTACCTCCTGGTGTAACCACTAGCATGATTGGCTGTCGCCCGGGAGGTCTGGGTTCGATTCCCGGCCCTGCCAGGAAATTATGGTCAGAAGGCTACAACGGGGTACACTCAGCCTTCGTCCCTGCTTTCCTTCTTCTTTCCTTCATTCCTTAAATCTCTCTTTCATTCCTCCTTTCTTTTGTTCATTCCTTCCTTCTTTCCTTCCTTCTTTCCTTCATTCCTTCCCTCGTTCGTGACATCCTTCCTTCCTTTAAAATAAAATGAGTCAAACATATCCATTGAAATACCATTGAAAAGAGGTCTCTGTAACGCTGTTGAAACTCCTACTTGCAAAACATAGTTTTCACAGCAACATTGTAGCATTACATTTTATTGGCACTAAGAAAGAAAATAATGTCATCTATCTTCCAACCACCAGAGTAATTATTAATAGAATATTTGTTTTATTCTAAGTGTGCAAATGTTAGAAACAAAGATAGTAGTCCCATTATTTTAATTCAAAGTGGCTCCTTTAACTCGTATTTTGGTTATTCTGATGGTGCTGCCATTAATGTTGTTTTTCTAGTAGTGGGCATTGCATTTTTAAATAATAGTTTAGATTTTTTGTTCGTTTTTTGTTTAGTTTGGAATGCTATAGTTGTTCAAAGATCTACTTGTATCTCTCTCTCTCTCTCTCTCGCTTCAATGTAACAAAACGCTCCCAAAATATTACCATTGAGCTAGGTAATATTTATTTTGGTACCAGAAGTTATGTTCTGAACTCAATTTATAAATGACTGGCTCAGTGCCATAGGTGATGAACCCACAATTCAATAAGGACTTTTCTTCTATGTACACAACATAGGAAAGTAACCTCAGGCACATATAGCACTGAGTCCCTCAAATAGATAATGGCATAACTACATTAGGAATGCGTGATTATATGTTAGTATTACGTTCGGTATGTACCAGAGGACGTTCAAAGAGAATTAACTAGTGTTACTTGATAATAATAACCTAGGGGATCTGCTTTGCGATAATCATCACACTAACTGCACATAGGAAATCGGCAAGGAAAAGGCCAAGCTATTCACCACATTTTTTTGAATCCTGTAGCCAGCAGAACAGCTGGGAAAAGGATAAGGTGTCTTAACGATAAGCAAACAACCCGAGAGTTAAAACTTGGGTAATTAAATCAGCAGTTTCAGAACGCAAGCAGTTTAAATATTCTCGACGCAATGCACCGCCAGGCAAGTCCGATAAAACCTGCCACTTCTAGAACTCCCTAAGGTCCTGCTTTCAACAAGAAATGGCGAGAGGGAGCAAACTTCTGTCGACTAAGGTTCAAGCTAATTTTCTATCCCCTTCAATTGATGACTGCACAGACCCGAATTTTTCCCTACTATGTACATAAAAGTGCAACAAAAACATATTTCTTGCTTCTTTTCTTACTCCCACTATTTGCTTTTGATTTTTTCTTTTGAATTTTCTTTCACGTTACACGACAAAAGTTGTTGTTGTTGATTCTTTAGGGGCTTTGCGGCATCGATGTCATATATTCCCGTGTACGTAGGTGTGTAGAATTTGTATGATAACTTGCGGCACTGTTATGTCTGGTTGGTTGGTTCTTAAGTTTAGGGGCTGCGACAACGCGGTCATGTAGCCCCGTCTACTTTGGGTGTGTGTAGAATCTGTCTGATAATCGGTGTTAATTGTGATGACTGTATTGGTGTGTGTTATCTGTTTTTTAATTTAAGTACTACAACTTGGAATTTTTCAAATAGTTCCTACTTTTGCCGTCAAGCGCCACCGTCAACGACTACTAGGCCAAGTTCAAAACTTAACTACTAGACGCCACCGCAGTCGGCTCTTGGCAACGAACGTAGAAACCTTAGAGAGTTGTTTACATTCTTAACCTATCCAATTTAGCTTCACACAGGTGCAATTAGTGGAAGGTTCTTTAACATGCCATAAATCTATGACATGGGACCGCCGGCTTTACTTACCCTCCGAAGGAAGGCATACTGAGGGATTTTTAACGCTCTTAAAAAAATCCGACGGCTTCGGCCGGGTTTGAACCCGCTATCTTGGGCATAGAAGCTCAGCATGCTACCGACTACGCCACCGAAGCCGCCACTGTTATGTCTGTACTAGTGTGTGTATTTGTAATTGAGGTAGGATTTGGGTAGGAGGCGGCCATGGCCTTACGTTAGGCACCATCCTGGCATTTGCCTAGGATTAGAAATGGAAAACTGCGGAAAACCACCTCCAGGATGGCTGAGTTAGGAATCGAAACCGCCTTTTCACAGATGTGCCTCACGAGGTTAGGTGTACACCATCCCAGCCTTCATACCAGAATGAAATTTCTTGGCAGAGGCAGGAATCGAACCCGAGCCTTCGTGGTGACAGCCATGCATACTAGCCACTATGCAACGAGGTGGACTACATGACACAAGTAGAAGGGGAAAGGGTTAATTCGTTCGGAGATCAAAGATTCTAATCCGGGCACAATGGTCTTCATAAGTGAATGGTTGGTTGGTTCCTCAGTTTAGGGGCTGCGACAACGCGGCCATGTAGCCCCGTGTACTTTGGGTGTGTGTAGAATCTGTCTGACAAGCAGTGTTAATTGTGATGGCTGTATTAGTGTGTGTCATCTGTAATACAGGTAAGGACTGCAGACTATCAATTTCAAGTAGTTCCTACTTTTGCTACCAAATGCTACCGTCAATGGCACCTAACCGCGAACTTGACTACTATGCCACTGCACCCGGAACCTGGTGGCGAACGTTGGAATTTAATAGAGCGCTAATCAAATCTAACCTACAAATTAATTTTCACACAATTTTAGTTAGTGGAAAGTTCTTTTACGTGCCATTCATTAGTGATTGGTTCCTTTCCTCGGGACATTTCATACTCACTACAGACAAGCTCCGGGATACCAGCTCATTTTAGGTCTCGGTATATCTATAATCTCTCAATCTCGGATCCATATAATTTGTCTGGTTTACTACTACAGATGTTATTGTTGTTTTAAGGAACGGAACTACGAGGTCATTTACTACTACAGTTACTACAATAACACAGATTATCAAAAGGTTCCTTACACGTACAAATACACAGGACTGATGACCCACGCCCCTCATTGAAACAACAATTTGTTTTATTTTTTCGATTACTGGCTTTGTTAATTAATTATATTATTCTCTGAGATCTTTAACGGATTTCACTCAGCCTTGAGATGGATAACTCAGCCATCCTAGAAATAGTTTTACCCTCCCCACACTTCTACGTCATGTTAATGCGGGGATGGCTCACAACGCAACGCCGAGGTGGCAACCTTCTCAAATCCTAGTCCCAAATACAACAAGAAGTTCCGTGAAGAACTATACAGCCTATTTTCATATATCATACTTATGTTAATTGCCTCTATCTACATACAAAATTTCAGTTTGATTGCTGTAATAGATTCGTAGATATTGAGAAACGACTAAATATTTCGGATGGTCGTCATGTTGGATTTTATATATGTACTGCAGGTCCTAGAGTTATGTACTGTTACATTAAGATTATTGTGTACGGTTAGCATTCAAACTTCAATCGCATGATTAGGACACAAAAATTAATAACGAGATTTTAAAATTTAGCACAACTGCCATCTTGCGGTTATGGAAACAATTGAAATAAATTAGATGCCAGTGGATTAACATTCGTATAAGGATTTACAGTACCAAGTTTCACTGCACTCGGATGGTTAAATTGCGAGAAACGTCCATGTGAATATTTATATTTCGCGTCGCCGCCATGTTCGATTTGTGATCACCAGGTTATTTAAAGTCCTATAGGCCTAGGTGAACATAAGTTCATAGCACCTATGAACATAAAACAATTCAGTTTGATTGCTAAAATAGATTCGTAGATATTGAGATCCGTCTAAATATTTCGGATGGTCGCCATGTTGGATTGTTGAATGTATAGGCCATAGAGTCATGTACAATTAAAGGAAAATGATTGCGTAGGTTCATTATTCAAACTTTCACATCGATCGCATGATTACGATACAAGAAATAAAAACTTAATTTTAAAATTCGCAAGCCGCCATCTTCAGGTTATGTAAGCAATTGAACTAAATTAGATACCAGTGTATTACGATGTTGTATAAACATTTCCTGTACCAGATTTCATTGCGGTTGGACCATTAAATCGCGAGAAAGGTCTATTTAAAATATTCAAATTCGCTTGGCCGCCATGTTCGTTTTGTAGTTAACCGGTTTTTGAAAGTCATATAGATGAACTTCCAGTACTGCCCTTTATCTCTGTACAAAATTTCAGGGTGATACCGGTAATAGTTTCAGAGATATAGAATGCCGGTGAAATATTTTGCACATCCGCCTTCCTGTGGTTATGTAAACAATTGAACCAAGTTAGATGTCGGTGCATTACAATGTGTATAGACATATACTGTACCAAGTTTTATTGCGTTTGGTTAGTTAAATCGCGAGAAACGTCTATTAAAAGTCGCAAATTCGCGTGGGTGCCATGTTGGTTTTGTAGTTATCAGTTTTTCAAAAGTCACATAGGTGAACTTCTAGTAGTTCCCTTTATCACCGTAAAAAATTCCAGGGTTATATCGGGAATAGTTTCTGAGATATTGAATGCTGGTGAAATATTTCGCACAGCCGCCATGTTGGATTGGTGAGACGCAACAAAATTTGAAGGGTACGGTCGGGGTCGCCCGGAATAGTGCTATGAACTTACCGAGTTTCATTGAAATCGCTCCAGCCGTTTAGAAGTTATTAGGGACACACACACACACTCCTCACACACACACACACGCACACACACACGGACAAAAGGTGATCTCATAAGCCTATTTTTAAAAAATGAAAATAGGCTAAAAATATTACACATAATGAATACCGGTTGCCATGTTAATCACGAAGTCAGGAAATAGATGACGGTGATTCCAGACAGACCTCTAACCCCAAACCACATCCATGGCTCCTAAAGAGAAAACCAGAAGTTTGTATTACCTTGTAAAACCTTGTAACACTGGAATTGAACATACCCTAAATTGTTGATAAGACGGTGGATGTTCGTGCCAGATAAATCTGAAAGTAGCCCTATTGTTGATAATATGGTGGAGGCACGTGCCTGATAAATCTGAAAGTAGCCCAATTGTTGATAATATGCTGGAGGTACGTGCCAGATAAATCTAAAAGTAGCCCAACTGTTGATAACACGGTGGAGATAAGTGCCAGATAAATTTGAAAGTTGCCCCACTGTTAATAAGACGGTGGAGGTACGTGCCAGATAAATATTAAAGTAGCCCCACTGTTAATAAGACGGTGGAAGTGCGTGCCAGATAAATCTGAAAATAGCCTACTTGTTGATAAGACGGTGGAGTTACGTGCCACGTAAATCTGAGAGTAGCCTAGTTGTTAGTAAGACGGTGGAGGTATGTGCCACGAATATATGCAAGTAGCCCAGTTGTTTCTAAGACGGGCCAGATAAATCTGAAAATAGCCTAATTGTTGTTAAGACGATGAAGTTACGTGTCAGATAAATCTTAAAGTAGCCTACGTGTTGATAAGACGATGGAAGTGCTTGCCAGATAAATCTGAAAGTAGCCCAACTGTTGATATGACGGTGGAGGTATGTACCAGATAAATCTGAAAATAGCCTACTTGTTGATAAGACGGTGGAGGTACGTGCCACATAAATCTGAGAGTAGCCTAGTTGTTAGTAAGACGGTGGAGGTATGTGCCACATAAATCTGAGAGTAGCCTACTTGTTGATAAGAAGATGGAGGTATGAGCTCGACCCCGGTGTGGACGCGACCCAGGTCAACGTCCGGTCGATATGGCGACACACCTTGCTCACTCACTCATTTAGCTCAACATATTCACAGCAGTTCCCTGATAATTCACTCCCACCACCATTAATGACCCGAGTTAGTGTGCTGCAGTCTGAGGTGAGATATCGTAGGCGTACTTGCAGAAAATCTCAACACATTATTTATGGCAATTAAAAATGAACCCCCTCCATCTTCTGAATTCTATTGAAAACAAAATGTGAGCACGGAACCTGACAAAGTATTTAATTTTTCTACCCCTTTATTATTCAAGTTTCAACATAGTCGTGGATAAAGTACAATGAATTTCTATGGGAATGGATGTTATTTTTACTGCTGGATGTACTTCCTAACGCCAACCTCATAACATGAGTTAATAGAAGATGAAATGAATGAAAATGAATTAAAATTGACAAAGAGTTGGAAGGAAGCATCCATTGCTTCTTAGAAGGTAACGCTCGGCATTTGACTGGAGTTGGAAATGGAAAAACGCGACCTATTTAAAGGATGGCCGATGGAGGGATTCGAACGAAATTGTCTACCGAGTCCGAAGATAGCTTGATCCCATGGCCTTAGTGAGTACAGCTACCGCAATAGGTTGAACAGATAACCGCTATAATAGTTAAAATAATAACAATAATAATAATAATTATTATTATTATCACTATTATTATTGCTATCGTGCATGAAAATGCAACATAGAACGTCTCGACCCCGAACACAACAATAGCGGATCATTTTCATTTATTGGCTTAAGACATCGAGAACAACTTACTACGAGCAATCCATCTAACAACCAGTGTATTTGTAGTGTCTGCATAGACCAATTGCAATTAATTGCGAATAGGGTTTGAAAATAAACTGGCATATCCTTTAAGATAGTACAAAGTCAGCACATGCACTGAGTTTGAATGAATGAACCTTGAGAGAACCTTTTACCAATTCTACAAAGACTAATATGTTGGTAACACACATAATTTCTGTAATAATGTTATTGGTTTTACGTCCCTTTTAATTACTCTGGCTTTTAGAGACGCTGGGGTGCCAGAATTTGGCCCCGAAGGGAAACTTTAACGTGCCAGTAAATTTACTGACACGGCTCCCTCACAATTGCGCACCCTCAAATGCCAGATGACTGCGCATTATTGTTTTTATAGGTCTATGGAACAGATAATCATATAATGGTTAGATAAATATCATGTTTACTGTGAAATATTCTTTATTATAGCCTCATGAATATTGGTTTGACTAAAATAAATACATTAACTCCGTTTTCAAATTAAAATCCTAACGATTATTGGATGTTACGAGTGCTTCACCATAATCTAAAACTCTTTCGGAGATAGGTCGGTTGGTTCCTCAGTTTAGGGGCTGCGACAACGCGGTCATTTAGCCGCGTGTAGTTTGGGTGTGTGTAGAATCTGTCTGATAACCGGTGTTAATTGTGATGGATGTATTAATGTGTGTTATCTGTTTTTTATTCGAGGACTGCAGACATTCAATTTTCAAGTATTTCCTGCTTTTGCAACCAAATGCCAGAGTCAACGGCAACTAGTTCTGACTTTGGTTACTAGATGCCACCGCAGTCGGCTCCTGGCAACGAACGTTGGAACCTAAGAGCTTTAGTCAAATCGAACCATTAATTTAGCTTCACACAAGTGTAATTAGTGGAAGGTTCTTTTACATGTCGTAAATCTATGACATGGGACCACCGGCTTTACTTCCCCTCTGAAGGAAGGTATACTGAGGGATTTTTAACGCTCTTAAAACATCCGACGACTTCAACCGGGTTTGAAACCGCGACCTTTTTGGAGATAGAATCGCCGTGTAAACATAACAAATGCCATTTCACAAGTGTTTTCGAATTACTTCAGAATTATTTAAGCCTACCAGCAGCGTAGGCTAGCGCATTAAGTCACGTTACATGATTGAAAATAGGAGCTCCTACAAGTTCAGATATCCCACGTTTGTACCCCGGCGCAGACATGCTGAGTTGTTGTGTAGTTATTGTATTGGGATTCGAACGTCTTATCTCCGCTCGTCTAGCTACCCTGCGGAGTCATAGTTAATTGGTGGGGTGCACTACAAACCCCACGAATACCTCCACAAACACAGTGAAATGAAGGATAGCCCTGACTGGGCTGTCTGCCTACGTAGGCAGACTTGAACGACGCAAGAACACAGTTAATAGAGTATTGGCTGATGGCAGCTCCACTGTAATGACATTATCACACTCAATTTGCACGACTAATTGGCAATAATTATCACGTATGTGCACTGAGGTGAGGGCATAGTCAAACAAATCCGAGTGGCCATTCCTTAACACACAGTAGTATCAGTGTAGTGCATTGTAGTGGCTGTCACCATTTCTCTGAGCGTGAGGGTTGTCAATATTATTATTGTTATTATTATTATTATTTTATGCAGTACATATAACACATTGCTGGTACATTACAACATAACTATACGGGCTTCAGGGAACCAAGTACAGTTATTATTATTATTATTATTATTATTATTATTATTATTATTATTATTATTATTATTATTATTACCGAAGAGTTTAGCTCAGCGTGTTAGCATGACATGAAATGGAGCCAAACAATATCAAAACACAAAGAGAGTAGTGGGTTCGAATTCAATCGTGTAGTTTCTGATGGTTTCTACCTTTTCAACTACAGGCAAATGCTGGGACGGCTAGTTTCCAATTGGCCACAGCTGCTACTTCCACCACATTCTTAGTTTTCCGCATCTCCATTAACCTCATATGTCATTAATTCCTTGATTAAAACTATCGGCCACTTATAAAACTCATCTCACGCCATTCTTAACTCGGAAAGAAGAGAATAATATAATGGTAAATTGTATTACTAATATTATTATCACCTTACATATTTATATTGGTGCATTAACAAGCCAAAATATAAGGTCAGACTATATCAAGCCATTCCTGAGAATTGGTTCGAACCGCACAGCGGGCCATTCTTGAAATGGGTATCTGCGGTTTCTAAATTTCAACTGGAGACACGTGTTGAAATGGCCCTTTAAAACAACAATAACCAACTAACTACAGTACATTCCAATAGGTCACGTCTACACTTTTACAAAATCCTTGCCAAATTGTATTCACCTTCATTCATTTCTGTTGTTGTATTACTATTCTTGTTCGGTGGTTTGGGCCCCCTATGGCCGTGGTGCTTGTGCTTTAGCTGCTGTCTGCCACTTCGGGTGGTATTGATTGATTGTTTGGCGGCTGCTTTTGTGCTGAAATTTTGAGCCTTTCTATTGGATCAGTAATCTTTCATTTTCTTGATGAACTCTATCTTACGTTTCTGGACGCATTGTGGTGAACGTCTGTAACGCATGTGAGGAAAGGTCTGGTTTCAATTGTCAGACGGTAGCGACTCCTGTCATTTATTGTGTCTTGCTGAATATTAAGTTCAGTAAGATCCTTCTCAATTTGTTTGATCCACAGGGACCCAATGCCTTTTCCCTTCTTGGCTACCTTGAAGATCTTATAAGATAGCCTGAGGTGGTCCATTCTGTGCAGGTGGCCGTAGAAAGCCAGACGACTCCTTCTGATGGCATCGGTGAGGTATTCCTGGTGTTTGTAGAGTTCGCAATTTGTTTTGTACCATCGTCTTCCATCTGGTAAGATCCTTGGTCCCACTATTTTCCGCAAGAATGTATTAATATTATTATTATTATTATTATTATTATTATTATTATTATTATTATTATTATTATTATCGTTGCTAATTTATTTAGCGTATGGCTCATACAATCAAGTTATATATAAAAATAATATATGTATATATTTACATAACAGAAAAAAACAAGATGTTCAGTAAAGAACATATAGCCTACTTTCACCTAAATGCATGGGTATTGTTATAACTCTTTGTCTTTTTCAACGAGTATGATTGAATGTTGGTTGTAGTAGCTTGTTGAAATACAACGTGCTATAGGGATATTAAACATGAATATGAGGTGCCCTTTGCTAGTGCTACCTCTGTACCAAATTTCGTTCCATTCGGTTTCACCGTGTTCGAATTGATAAGGGGAATCGATTTTCACACAAAGATGGCCGCCATCCGCAAAATATTAGGCTGATGACCTATTAGTTTGGTCAAAGGATGCTCCCTCCATAAAGGTATGTTGTTGCTAAATTTGCTAGAGATCGGATGATTAGGCTAATCGTAATTTTATTTAAGCTTTGAACATTTGTGTGGCCGCCATTACGTTTCCGTCAAGATGGCGGCGAAATAAAACATGACACTGAGGTGCCCTTTGCTAGTGCTACCTCTGTACCAAATTTCGTTCATTCGGTTCCACCGTGTTCGAATTAATAGGGGGAATCAATTTTGACATAAAGATGGCCGCCATCCGCAAACTATTAGGCTAATGGCCTATTATATTGGTCAAAGGATGCTCCCTCCATAAAGGTATGTTGTTGCAAAGTTTGGTAGAGATCGGATGGTTATGTTAGTCGTAATTTGATTTAAGCTTTAAACATTTGTGTGGCCGCCATTACGTTTCTGACTATATGGCGGCGATATAAATCATGACACTGAGATGCCCTTTGCAAGTGCTATTTCTGTACCAAATTTCGTTCCATTCGGTTTCACCGTGTTTGAATTAATAGGGGGAATCAATTTTGACACAAAGATGGCCGCCATCCGCCAACTATTAGGCGAATGACCTATTAGATTGGTCAAAGGATGCTCCCTCCATAAAGGTATGTTGTTGCAAAGTTTGGTAGAGATCGGATGGTTATGTTAGTCGTAATTTGATTTAAGCTTTGAACATTCGTGTGGCCGCCATTACGTTTCAGTCAAGATGGCGGCGATATAAAACATGACACAGAGGTGCCCTTTGCTACTGCTACCTCTGTACCAAATTTCGTTCCATTCGGTTCCACCGTGTTCGAATTAATAGGGGGAATCAATTTTGACATAAAGATGGCCGCCACCCGCAAACTATTAGGCTAATAACCTATTAGAATGGTCAAAGGATGCTCCCTCCATAACGGAATGTTGTTGCAAAGTTTGGTAGAGATCGGATGGTTATGTTAGTCGTAATTTAACTTAAGCTTTGAACATTTGTGTGGCCGCCATTACGTTTCTGTCAAGATGGCGGCGATAGAAAACATGACACTGAGGTACCCTTTGCTAGTGCTACCTCTGTACCAAATTTCGTTCCATTCGGTTTCACCGTGTTTGAATTAATAGGGGGAATTGATTTTCACACAAAGATGGCCGCCATCCGCAAACTATTAGGCTAATGACCTAGTCATTTAGTCAAAGGATGCTTCCTCTATAAAGGTATGTTGTTGCAAAATTTGGTAGAGATCGGATGATTAGGTTAATCGTAATTTGATTTAAGCTTTGAACATTTGTGTGGCCGCCATTACGTTTCCGTCAAGATGGCGGCGATATAAAACATGATACTGAGGTGACCTTTGCTAGTGCTACCTTTGTACCAAATTTCGTTCAATTCGCATTCACCGTGTTCGAATTGTTAGGGGGGGACAGACATTCAGAGTACACACACTCACACACACAGACACACACACACACAGACTCACAAATACACATACACACACACACACACACAGACTCACACACACACATACACACACACAGAGAGACACACATTTTTTCGCCCTGTGTTGATCTCATAAGTCTACTTTCATTTTTTGCAAAAATCGAAAGTAGGCTAATGAACAAGGCAAGACTCCTCACAATTGAATGTCCAGATTATTGATCCACCATATTGCTTCTGGAGTTGACATCAGTAAATCTTCTTGGCTACCTGTATATGCCCGCGTTCCACATTCACAGACAATGTGGTGGATGATCTGTCGCGCGGCTTCGCAGTCACACATGGGTGTTGGTAACTTCTTCCATTTTTTACAGCATGTGTCTGCACCTGGCATGGCCTGTTCTCATTCTATTCAGGGCAGTCCATGTTTTACGTGGTAGCTAGAATTCACTTGAAAGAACAGCTCCGAAGAGCATCTCTGTTGCTGCTTCCCACCAGCTTTTCCACTCCGTAGTTGGGTGTAAACGTCTGGCAACCATGTCAGAGGCGTCACGCAGAGCTGGATAGCGTGAACGCAACCTGTTATGATTAAGAATGAGTAGATCTTCATGCACAGGTAGATTATTATTCCGTACAGTCAACAGTTGCCTATTCATTCTGATATAGCTGATCTACAGCTTAGGAGGCTCAAATCGAGGAGCCCACCATTACATACAGCTCAGAAACTAGAGTATGCAAACTTTGATGACATGAATCAATGGAGTACGGACTGGAACTCAACTTGTACTGCAGAGCTCCGTGATATGCCATCCGTAACTGTCAAGGAACCTGGATTCAATCTACCCAGAAGGACATGGACTAGACTGAACTGAATACGGACTGTCCATGGTATTTGTTCTGATGCGATGTTCAAATGGAACAAATGCCATCTCCTGCATGTGATTGTGGTGATGAGAGACAGACTATCTCCCATGTTGTACGGGATTATTCTCTGAGGGCATATCCAGGTGCCTTCGGGGATTTTGTGCGTGTGACTCCAGATTCAGTGGAATATTTGAGGATCTTGGACATTAATTTGTAAATATGTTGTCAATTGTTGTTGTTTTGTGATATCTAATATGCCATGCGATTAATAATAATAGTATTCCATACAATCTTACTGAATTCCTTGATAAGAGCAGTTGATCTGCGTAAATCAGGTGGCATTATTCCTGACAGAAGTTGGAGCCAATGGATTGGCGAAGTTTGAATTGCACCCGTTATTATGCGCATGATGGTATTCAGTTGAGTATCAATATATCTTGTGTGGTAACTGTTTATCCATACTGGAGCACATTACGGAGCACTTGAATACACCAAGCTCAAGGTTGAAGACCGTAAAACACTTGCCGAAGAACCCTAGGTGGTTCCACAAAGCTTATGGATGATAATTACGGGCTCTCAGTTTCTGGGTATATTCTGGGTGGAATTAAGCATATGTTGCTTGTAGGAGAGTGTTCGGTCCAAGGTTACTCCAAATTATCATAAAGATACAGTATAACAAATTGCTGGTACATCACAACATAACTATTCGGGCTTCAGGGAACCAAAGTATGGTTACTGAAAGAACCACGTCTAGGCTAGGCTGGAAAGTCAAAATCGCTACCCATTAACTTCCGGACGGTTCGGGTAATTATTATTATTATTTATCATTAGCTACTCAGATGAGGACCTCCGACTGTAAAGATAATTTACCAAATAAAACCTCACCTTATCCCTTCCTCTTTCCCCCATAAATGGGAGTATTATAAGAGTAGGAATAAATATAGTAATTTACGGATATCTCGAGCCTCCAATGATAAATTGTTGTCTATACAGAGCGTCCCGGCAATGAGCCATCAATCGCTTTCTCTCGGGTGTTTCTGAAGAAAGGTGAGGATAAACTTAGTTTCTCAAATCAAATTATTGTTATATAAACCCTATCGTTTATAATTACAAGTTAGGTTGCAGTGTCCGGAATTCCGTTCATGAAAACAAAGATCTCGTTAGCTGACTCAAACAAGACACTTGAATTTGTTATCAGGAATACAAAACCATTCAAAAACATAAGCACGTGTATCCACCAGTACAACACACTAGTCAGACCTAAACTAGAATATGCTAGCATTATATGGAGTCCTAGATGCAAGACATATAGCTAAATGATTGAAAACACACAAAAGAAATTCCTAAAATATCTACATTTTAAAATAACAGCCAACTATCCTCACTTGATACCATACCAGGAACTGCTAATAAATTTTGATGTAGACAGTTTAGAAATACGAAGAAAAATAGATGCTATGAAATTCGTTTTCAAAATTATAAACAATTCAAAAGATGATTCCGAATTCCTTTCTCTCTTAAATTTCCATGTACCACGCATTAATTCCAGGAACAATATCTCATTTGAAATTAAAAGAACCAGGACATCTGCCCACAAAAATTCACCGCTGAACATACTATGTAATATTTTCAACAATGTTGCTCAAAGAAGTAATGCCATAGATTTTAGTACTTCCTTGATAGTATTTTTGATGGAATTCCTAACCACTCTCCAGAAATAATGTTACAAACCTTGCAAATTGTAAATCATGAATACATACCACTGAGTCATTCTACATAGCCAACCTTGTATTAAATAAATAAATAAATAGCCTTACAAATCCCATAAGGGCTATGGCCTCCTGCTTTGCAGGGAATTGCTCAGTTTCAACTCATCAGGTGAGCAAGTCCTGAGGAGCATTCGGGGTTATTCTTTCTGATTGGGCCTTCTATATAGATGTGCAGCTGATTAAAGATTAAGTAAATTATATTACGATGGCATAAAATTCGCTACAACAATCTTCATTTCTGAGTCTGGCGATATCAAGGCCTCAAATATCCATTAGTATTACGGAAATCATAATAGCCATCAATTAATATCTGGGAGCTTCCCATTGCCACTAAGCACAAAGCTTACCCTGTCTAAGCACTTGAACAATGACAGAAACTGCGAAGTCTTCACTCTTCAGTAAAATCTACGTATATTGAACCGTTTCAAATAGGTCTTTTTAAAATGCAATACAAAACCTTACCGGTGGAGTTTTAACATCTAGTTTGGATGCAGATACCTATACACGTTCTTTAACATCCCACAAATCATTCACTATGGTGTGCACATGTGGTCCCGGAACGAATTAATAAGTGTTTCGCAAGATAGTTGAACCTTTTGAATTCCTTGTGATGCAGTAAGGTTATTTTCCCTAGTGAACACGATGATGTTTCCTCAAATTAGAGCGCGAGACAATGTTCCATTAGTTCTGTCCGCCATGCAAATGACTTCTCACATGTGCTACAAGTGTATTACTTCACTCCAGTATGAACAACAGTGTGCTTCTTGAGGTCACCGCTCTGTGAGAAGCCTTTATTGCACACCAGAGATATGTACCGCTTTGCTGCATGCCCACTGAACGGTGTCTTTCTAGTTGATGCATTGTTTTATTGGTCACTGCATGCGAGTCTCCCTAGGTCTTTCCACTCCTGCCTCATCTTCGCTGTTCTTGTCCATTGTTTTCCTCCCCATTTTACGAACCAGTCTGCCCATCTGATTCTTTGTCTCCCAACGTTTCGTCTTCCTGTTCTTGGGTCCCACATCGTCATTTTGTACGTCCATCGGTTAGGATCTAATCTCGCTACATGTCCACCCCATCTCCATTTGATCTGGTCTGCTGATGTCATAGCGTCTTTCATGCCGGTCCTCCTTCTTAAATCTTCGTTCCGTATTCTATCTCTCAATGAGACATGAAGTATCTTCCTTTCCATTTTCCGTTGACATCTCTGGATCATTTGTCTTAGTTTCGATGTTAATGCCCAAGTTTGGCAACCATATAGTAACACCGGTATAACGCATTTTTCCAGAACTTCAGCCTTTAAAGTGTGTTTTTGGGTCTTGTCAGCCAGTATAAACTTTAGGGACCAAAAGCTCTTCCATGCTTGTCCTATTCTTCGTTTGACCTCTTTCTCTGAACGACTTGAAAATGACATGTTCTGACCGAGATATACATATTCTTCAACATATTCCAGTGTTTCTCCGTTCACATTAATTGGGGCTTCTAACGCATTGGTCATCAGCTTCGTTTTCTTCGGGTTCATTGTAAGGCCCACTTCTTTACTTGTTTTGTCTAATTCTTTTATCATTTGTTCCAGCTCTTTCGCTGATTCAGCCACCAAAACAATGTCGTCTGCGAACCGTAAATGGGTTAGTCTTGTCCCATCGATTCTGATGCCATATTTTTCTTCCCAGTCTAGTTTTCTAAACTGATTTTCCAGCAAACAGGTGAATAATTTTGGTGAGAAGGGGTCTCCCTGTTTTACTCCCCTTTCTATCATGATGTTACATCCTTCTCTTTCTGTCTTTATTCTGGCTTGGTTACCGTCGTAGAGTTTGCCAAGGAGTCTAACGAATTTATTTCGGATGCCTTGTTTTTCCAGTGCTTCTAAGACGCTTCCCTGTTCTACGGAGTCAAATGCTTTGTTGTAATCCACAAATGCGATATACACCTCTAGATTAAATTCCTGAACTTTCTCCATGAGTTGATTTATTGCTTGCAAGTGGTCTGATGTACTGAAACTCTTTCTGAATCCTGCTTGCTCTATCGGTTGCTGTTCGTCCAGTGCCTTTGTCATTCTATTGGTTAGGATCTTCATAAATAGCTTGTAGAGGTTTACAATTAGGTTGATCGGTCTGTAGTTGTTTATGTCGTCCTTGGCTCCCTTTTTGTGTAGAAGTATGATAATGCTTTGTTTCCACTGCATTGGTATGTCTTCTGATGTGAGTATGGAATTAAATAATGTTGTGATGACTGGGATTAGGTCTTCTTCACCCCATTTTAGAAATTCATTGTAAATTCCATCTTCACCTGGGCATTTTTCGGTTTTCGTTTGTCGAATGGCTGCTCTTACTTCACTGGGTAGTATTGGAGGTGTTTCTTCCTCTAGGTTTTCTTCTGATGTATTCTGGTCCTGATGCAAGTTGGATCTTTGAGAGTTACTTGAGTATAGTGTCCTATAGAACTCTGTCGCTTGCGTCATTATCTCTTCTCTTGAGGCTTGTCTTTTTTCGTTGTTGTCTTTAACTCCCAGCATCCAATGTTTGCCTGGAGTTAATTCTTTTCTAATCTTCTTTATTGATTTTGTGGTATCCATGATTTCTTTGACCACTTTAGTGTTGTGTTCTCTGATGTCTCTTCGGATTTCCCTTTTTGATTGTTTATTGACTTCCGCATATTCCAGCTTTTTGTGTTCGTTTTCTATGACTTGTGATTTTAGGCGTTCTCTTTCTTCGATCAAACATTTGGTGCTATCCTTAAGTTTTATTCTATTTTTCATACTGTTTCCAGGTGTTGACGATTGTTTGGCTGCGCGGGATATGCAATTTACGAGCTCTGTATAGTGTTGTTGGACTTTTTGCTCCGTTTGTTGGTTGAAGTCTCGTAGGTTTTGTTGTAGTGCTTTTACATACTCCGCCCTGTCTATGCATCCTGGATGTGTAGTTTTGTTGTTGAAGTAGTGTCTCCTTTTCTTCTTTATTCTCACTTTCAATCGTACCATTCTGTGATCTGTGTCAAACTTCAGACCATTTATCACTTGTATGTTTTTCACCTCTGTTAGTCTATTGGTTAGGATGAAGTCTATTTCGTTTTTGATTTTCCCATTCGGAGATTTCCATGTCCATTTGCTTTCTGGGCTTTTCTTGTAAAATGTGTTCACAATTTTAAGTCTTTGTCCCAGTGCAAACTGTATTAGTCTTTCTCCTCTTTCGTTCCTTGTTCCGTATCCGTGAAGGCCCATAGGTTCTTCTTCTTCGTATTCCTTTCTTCCTACCTTGCTGTTGAAGTCTCCAATTATGAATGTTGTGTGTGCTTCGTACTCGGCTAGTGTGTCTTCGAGGAGCATATAGAAGTCTTCAATTTCTTCTTCCGTACTTGCTTCTGTGGGAGCATAGACTTGAATTATTATGAACGTGCTGTCATTTAATTTTAGGGATAATACTATGATTCTTTCTGAGATTCCCTTTATTTCTTTTATATTGTGTTTTAAATGTCTTTTTATCAAAAATCCTACCCCTTTTTGTCCTTTTGTTTCCCCTATGAAGCTAAAGACATCCCCATTTGTTTTCTCTATTATGTCTTCGCCGTATTGCCTCACCTCACTGAGGCCTAATATATCGTACCTTACGTTTTCTAGTGCGTTTTCGAGTTCTATTTCTTTATCTTGGGTTCTTAAGGTTCTAACGTTTAGTGTACCAAGTATGAGTTCTTCTTCCTTGTGTGAACGTTGTTTCATCGTTGTGTTGTGTTGAATTCTTCTTCCCCGTTTTTTGAGGATAAGTCTTTCCAGTGCACCCACTGGTCATTTAACAGGATTTTCTGGTATCCAACTCTTACATTGTTATTACCCTTTTCCCTTTCTTCCCTGGCTTTCTGTCGGAGTGATGCTTGGATTTCTCTTTCTTTTATTGTGAGGTCATCATCTATGAATATGTCTTGTCCTCTCAGTTTGTGTTTGTTTCGGACTATTTTTAGTTTGTCTGCAAAATTTGTGAAACTGACTTTCACTGTACCTCTATTGTTTCTGTCTTTACCGACGTAGGTTGATTTTTCTGCCGTCACTTCTTTTTCTATCGTGTCCAATATCTTCTTGATTTTGTTCTTTAGTTCGTCTTTGTTACTTTCATCATTAGTGAATTCTTTACTTTCTACCACTATGTTGTTCCTCCTTTCTCTTTTCGCATGTTGTTCTTTTTGTTCTTCTAGGTCACTTATTCTTTTGGATAATGTTTCTATCTTTTCTTGTATTGTGTTGTCTATGTTAGTGATTTTTTGTTCTAATGACTCATTTGCTCTTTCGCAGTATTCATTTCTTTTTTTAATTTCCTTTCTCATGGACTGAATTTCCTCTCTTGTTTCTTGTTTAAACTCTTCAGTTTGCTTTTTCAAATCTTTAAGTTCTGATAGTATTTCAGAAAACATACCTTTAATGTCGTCTCTTTGGGGTTTTGCATTGTTTGTGTGTTCTTCTTCTCCCGAGCTTTCTGAGGTTGATATTTTGTTTTTTCTCTCTTTTTGCTTTATGTTTTTAGTCGAGGGCTGTGTTTTGGGTGGCATGTTGTTATATTTGCTAGTTACGTACTGTGATATATTTTACTCCTCTTTTGGCGCGTGTAGTGTATTAATCTGCTTTGGCTTCATTCACTTCGTTTTTGCTATATAGTTCCTCTCACACTCATTCGCTTCTATTTTAGTGCTAAAATATGTCTATGTATATTGTTAAAAGTCTTCACCCCTTAGTAGCAGGTTGCTGGTTTTCTTGTGTGAGCTGATACTATGCCTGTGCTTTGTGCTGTAAGACGTTCGTTATGCGACGAATGTCCTCTTTCATTGTTGACAAGTCAGCGTCTTGTCAATTACTCATGTATTATTTGTACTATACTGTTTTTGTACACCTAGTTACTGTAATTAGTTTTATTTAGTTACTGTTAGTTAAGTTAGTATACATCTTAAGATAACACACTGTGTAATTTTAATTAGTGTTTTATTATTATTATTACTGTTTAGTTTAAGTTAGTATAAGTTTTAAAATAACATACTGTGTAATCTTAATGCCACTGTAATTGGGATGAAAATCTTGTGCGCAAATAAATAAATAAATAAAAATGAAATAAGTACGGTACAAATACAACACAGAAACAATAGGTCTGCGGTGATAAGTTTCGGTGCTGCACGCACAAACTCTCTTGAGATCGGCTACCGCCCTCTTATATATATATATATATATGCAGTCGTTTCATTCCACCGCATGGCTATTGCCCCTGCGGCGGCGGGCCCCCTTAGACGGTTTCGCCGTCTCTTCGGGCCAGGGGGTTAAGGTATTTAGGAGAGGTGGAAATTTTGGAGGTGGGTGGGTTTGGTTTTAGGATTTGGAAGAAAGTGTGTGAGAATTTTGGTTGGGGTATTGCTGGGGAAATTTGGAGAATGGTGCTGGGGGCGAAGTTTTGTTTTGAGAAGGGAGAGTTAGATGCAGGAAGGGGGATGTGGAGGAGAAGGGTGACTGCTTCATTGCGCGTATGTATAATTTTAAATGTCGAAAATTTTATGAAACAAAGAAAACGCGGAAACCACGGAAAACAACTGATGCAACTGCCAAAGCAGACAAAGGAACTTCTATTGCTCGCTCTGAGATTAATATGAATTTTAAGTTTATTGGGGGAAAAATAAAAGGGGGCTGTGTTGAAGTCCAGATCATAAGGTGATTTTATTATTATTATTATATAAACATATATATATATATATATATATATATATTATGGTGATGAGAAGGGAGTATTGATATATATATATATATGCGGTGAGATGAGAAGGGGAGTGTTATAGTAGTAAAGAGACAGGAAGAAAGAATTAAATAGCTGGTAGTTTGAGGACATTAAATGATATCGATTAGAAGGGAGTAATGAATGATGTTTGTTGAGATGCGAGAGTGGTATTGGTGGAGCGAGAGAGAGAATAAAGAAAGCAGAAAGAAAGAAAGAAAGAAAGAAAGAAAGAAAGAAAGAAAGAAAGAAGAAAAACGCAGAGCTGGTGATGTGAGAATGGTGGCGATTTAACAAGTTGAGATTGGGGGAGGGGGGTTGAAATCGGATGAATTGAATGGGTAAATGAGGAGTGATGATGTCAACGATGTGAAATTTGACGGTGAATGTGTGTGAAAGTGAAGATGATAAAGGTTTTTTTTTTTTTTTTTTTATTAATTGATTGTGTTGAGAAACATGGTTGTTTCGCTATTTCGAATCTGGCGAAGATGCCATCAGTGTCCAGTGGAGTAGCGTTCATAAGCAAAATAATCGGAGACTGGGTTGTTAGTCGGGTGCTGGAAGAAGTGCCCTGAGGCTGTAGATGCCGAGCCTAGTACGTACCGGGGCACGGAGCGGCTTGTTTAGGAAACCGCCCTCTTAGACGCTCGAACGTGGACATGCTACACCTTTTGCTTTTTGTTTAAAGGTGTGGCGACGGACAGATGGAAGTACGCAAGGAAGTTCGCACGGACAGCACCTCACCAAAAACAATGTAGCACGTTTGCGCTCGAGCATCTGAAATTTTGTTTGAGACCAAGTAAGTAAAAATGATATGTTCGACCCCAACTCTCACCATTCTTAAAGAATTTGTCTGTGATTTCACTAACCCCACTGCTGTTGTTGTTGATTAATTTAGCAGCTTTCCGACATCGTGGTCATTTAGTCCCCATGTACTTAGGTTTGTGTAAGATTTGTATGATAACCTGTCTTATTGTGATGGCAATATTAGTAGCCTATGTGTATTTGTAATTAAGGTGAGAATTGAGGAGGAGGCGGCCATGGCCTTAAGATAGGAACCATCCCGACATTTGCTCGAAGTAGAAAACCATGAAAATCCACGTCTAAAACAGCTTATGAACTTGTCGTCATGAAAGTGAGTGTACACCGTAAATCAGAATTAAATTTCAAGACATGGCCGGGTATCGAATACTAATTTCTTCATTAGTAATTTTTATAGTGAGGAGTATATGCAAGGGGATTTAGTGATTAATCGATTTATTATTTTGGTATTGATATTTGTCTTATCTATAATATTTTAATTATTAGTCCTAATGTAATTAGAATTATTTTGGGATGGGACGGTTTAGATTTAGTTTCATATTGTTTGGTAATTTATTATCAAAATGTGAAATCTTATAGAGCCGGAATATTAACAGCTTTATCTAATCGAATTGGTGATGTGGCTTTATTAATGGCTATTGCTTGAATATTAAATTTCGGGAGATGAAATTATATTTATTA
Source organism: Meconema thalassinum (assembly GCA_946902985.2). Lineage (NCBI taxonomy): Eukaryota > Metazoa > Arthropoda > Insecta > Orthoptera > Tettigoniidae > Meconema > Meconema thalassinum. The sequence continues at coordinate 1,805,535,488 of OX336388.2, read as the reverse complement.
TTTAGATGTAATGAAGAATTCTAGAATTATGAATTTTATCACTGCATTAGTAATTTTGGCAGCTATAACAAATAGAACTGAATATGGAGTCTCAATATATACGTCGAGACCAACAGAAAACCTGCAAACCCCTCAAAAACTCAACAACAACCAAATTAGAACACTAGTTAACAGCCGAATTTCACGTCCACAAAGGGCAACGAATGTCACAAGTCGCAAAACAAACAACAAAAATATACTCAAGTGCACTGTTCAACTCTCCACCTCCTCTGGCACAATTATTCCGACAGGGAGTCTATGATCGATTTCATTAGCCGACCCAGCCACTCAGAGCATTATAATTAGGCCTATAGGCCTACAGACGGTTGTTAAGATTTAAACGAAAGAAAGGCTGTGGCGTGTGGATCCTGTTCAAACCACACGATACACAAAGTTTTAATGAACGTGTTTACAGACATTATACATCATTGCTACCAACATAACTTCCACAATTAATTAGCGTTCTAACTTTACAAGTTGTGCTTCTTTAGCCGGGCAGAATTGCGCTGAAACATATCACTCGTAATTAATAACCCGACTTCTGGCAAAGTTACACGTTGAATGCGAAACATCGCCAGGGATTCATCATAGACACTTAGTGCACCACCACTGACGCGAGGAAGAGCATGTATGGATTAACTTCGAATTGTTACTGCAAAATGGAAATATTGAAGATCGGTTCACAGTTATCCTTGTTTGTTTGTTAGTTAGTTAGTCAGTTCGTAAATTCGTTCATTATTTATTTAAATAGTAGTTAGGTAATTAGTCAGCGCCTATTCTGATCTCGGAATACGAATTGAGACTCTTGAGGTTTCAAGGGGCGGAACTACGACGTCATCTGCCCCTAAATTGAGACTCTGGTCCCCTCAAAACGAAAATACTGAATTGTAGTACGGCTCACAGCAAACCTTGTTATTTAGTTCGTTCGTTAATTAGTTAAATAATTAGCTAGTTAATTAATAAGTTAGTTACTTAGTTAGTTAAATTGTCAGTTTGCTAGTTAGTTAGTTAAATAGTCAGTTAGTTAGTAAGTAGTTAGTTATTTTCTTTGCTAATTTGTTATTTAGTTAAATAGTTAGTTTGCTAGTTAGTTAGTTAGTTAGTGTGTTTGTTTGTTTACTAGTTAGTTATTTACATATATAGTTTGCTAATAAGTTATTTAGTTACTTAGTTAAATTAATAGTTTGATAATTAGTTAGTTTGTTAAATGGTTAGTTTTCTAGTTGGTTAAATAGTTAGTTAGTTATTAAGTTAGTCAAATAGTTAGTTAGATAGCTAGTTAGTTAGCTAGTTAGTTAGTTAGTTAGTTAGTTAGTTAAATAATTAGTCAGCACCTATTGTGGTCTCGGATTAGGTAGCCTATCGATACTCCGGTCCCCAAAAGCCTCGTCAGCGTAACTGTTTCGAGTCTTGGTTCTGCCAAGAAATTTAACTCTGGTATGAGGGCTAGAATAGGGTACACTAAGCCTCGTGAGGAACACTGAGAATAGGTGGGTTCGATTCCCACCACATCCATCCTAGAAGTGGTTTTCCATAGTTCCCCACAAATTGTTTCGGCTAAACAAATTATTGGTGATATCAATAAGCCTAACTGAGATGACTTTTGGCCCTTATAAGAAGAATAGTGAGCACTTTGAATGGATTCAATTTCCCACATACTAATAAATATTTCACTTCTTCCAAAAAAAGACCTCCATTTCCACCCCCTTGGTCCAATTTTTCCTATTAACAAATTCGACCGAGATTTTCAATTTTTATATTTTACACATACTTTTGAAAGGGATTGGTGCAAAATTACGATAATTATTGTGTAATACCTAGGTGATTTACCTAAGTATATAATTTATATTTAAACTCATGAACTGACGGTGGTTTCTCATGAAATCTACCTAAATTGAGATATAACTAGCAATGGGTAACTGTTATGCGAGTGTGTCATCAAGTTAAATACACAGGAACTTGAATAAATCGAAGCTAAAGAATCCAACAAGAAATTCGACTATCTAAACATTCGAATTAGAGATGTTACAACTTTCTTGTTTGGTTTTTGGTCCAATAGATTCCTGAAGTTGTCAGTATTTGAATAAATAAATACGAGGTGTGACCAGACTGAGGTTACAAAGCCTCCAGTGAAACGTGTACATTTTATTTCATACAACCAATACAGCAACTGATATTACATACTTCAGGTTACTTTTAGCCTATTTTCATTTATGAAACAAGTAGTTCCGTGTAGAACTATGCAGCCTATTTTCATATATCCTACTTATGTTAATAGCCTCTATCAACATACAAAATTTCAGTTTGATTGCTGTAATAGATTCGTAGATATTGAGAACCGACTAAATGTTTCGGATGGTCGCCATGTTGGATTTTATATATGTAGGTCCTAGATTTATGTACTGTTACGTGAAGATTATTGTGTACGTGTAGCATTCAAATTTCAATCGCATGATTAGGACACAAGAAGTAACTAGGAGATGTTAAAATTTCGCACAGCTGCCATCTTGTGGTTATGGAAACAATCGAAATAAATTAGATAAGGATTTATTGTACCAAGTTTTACCGCACTCGGATGGTTAAATTGCGAGAAACGTCCATGTGAATATTTATACTTCGCGTCGCCGCCATGTTGGATTTGTGATCACCAGGTTTCTTAAAGTCCTATAGGTGACACATACACACCTCACACACACACACACACACACGGACAAAAGGTGATCTCATAAGCCTATTTTTTCAAAATAGGCTAAAAATAGGCTTATGAGATCACCTTTTGTCCGAATGTGTGTGTGTGCGTATGTGATTCGTGTGTGCGTGTGTGTGGGTGTCCCCCCTAATAAAATCTAAACAGCTAGATCGATTTCAATGAAACTCGGTAAGTTCATAGCGCTATTCCGGACGACCCCGACCGTGCCCTTCAAATTTTGTTACGTCTCACCAATCCAACATGGCGGCTGTGCGAAATATTTCACCAGCATTCAATATCTCCGAAACTATTACTGATATCACCCTGGATTTTGTACCGTGATTAAGGGAACTGCTAGAAATTCACCTTTGTGACGTTTGAAAACCTGGTAACTACAAAACCAAATTGGGGCCAAGCGAATTTGCGACTTTTAAATGGACGTTTCTCGCGATTTAACCAACCAAATGCAATGAAACTTGGTACAGTATATGTTTATACACATTGCAATGCACCGACATCTAACTTTGTTCAATTGTTTACATAACCTCAAGATGGTGGCTGTGCGAAATGTTTTACCGGCATTCTATATCTCTGAAACTATTACCGGTATCACCTTGACATTTTGTACGGGGATAAAGGCCACTACTGGAAGTTCATCTATGAGACTTTCAAAAACCTGTTAAGTACAAAACGAATATGGCGGCCAAGCGAAGTTGAAAGTTTTAAATAGACTTTTCTCGCGATTTAATGATCCAAACGCAATGAAACTTGGTACAGCAAATGTCCATACACATAGTAATGCCTGGTATCTAATTTAGTTCAATTGTTTACATAACCTCAAGATGGCGGCTGTGCGAATTTTAAAATTAAGTTTTTATTTCTTGTGTCGTAATCATGCGATCGAAATGAAAGTTTGAATAATGAACCTACGCAATAATTTTCCATTAATGACTCGATTGCATATACATATAACAATCCAACATGGCGAACATCCGAAATATTTAGTCGGTTCTCAATATCTAAAAATCTATTACAGCAATCAAACTGAAATTTTGTATGTTGATAGTGGTAATTAACATAAGTAGGATATATGAAAATAGGCTGTATAGTTCTTCATGGAACTACTTGTTCAGTTGTTAAATAATATTTTACAGTACTCGGGGAACAATAATTTAACGCGTATATCGTTTACTCGTTTCTAATACCTGATGCTGGTGTTATTCAAAGAATAATGAATAGTACGGAGTGAATAGGCCGGATCGATCCAGGTGCTTAGTTTAATGCTGCAAAATCTGTAATCGTTTAGGGGAACAATGTACGCTTCTACTGGTGCACTGGATTGAAAGGCTTACGCAAGTTACATTGCTTGCATGTTCAAGAATAGCTTTCCACCAACGGTTGTGTTATTCTGTAATACAAAGTTCTATGTTTGGGAGTAGTAACAACGAAAGAACAGAGGAACTGAACGATGTAAAGCTGTTCCAGACGTACTGTAATATTATTGTTATTATTCGTATGGTACGATACACACTTATATCATACTACAGCTTAATGAAATATTGAAAAGAAAAAAAGAGAACAGATAGTCTCATAATTTAACATCTAAATTCGAAATATAGTCCACTTATGCGGGAGTCACTGAGGTAAAATCCGTCATGTCACCACCATAGGCTCTTAGAGGACAGTCCTGAATGATGTGCTATCGGCTCCACAGTCACACTTAAGAGAGGGTAACCTGTTCCACTTGAACAAAGAGTCCACACAAACACCAGAATTGGTCCTGATACGGTTTAATTTCGACCATATCCGACGAGGAAGATCAAAGCTAGGTACTTTATAAGTGACAGATGGCATGTCTCGGCTCTCCAGTGGAGCAAAAATCTTCCAATCATGAGACCACTGCTGGACTATGTCAAAGTTCTCGTTGATAAGTCTCGTAGCTGTCTTCACAGGGGGCTGCCTTGAGCGAAGTCTGGGTAGACAAGCAGCAGGTATATCAGCATCAATAGGGAGATCCTGATTTTGAAGTATGGCGTACTGTAGTGCACTAATAAGAAACTCTTAATGTGCAAGTATGTCAAAATAAAAGTTTATAGATGGGTTTAATAAAAGTAATTACTGATTAAAAACAGAATGGGTTTGTTCGGCGTATTCATGAAATATATTATTAAAACAATACAATAATAATACAGTAATGCATTAGCAGAGTTATAATCAGAACCTACAGTAATCGTAAAAATAACAAGTAGTTCCGTGAAGAACTATACAGCCTATTTTCATATATCATACTTATGTTAATTGCCACTATCAACATACACAATTTCAGTTTGATTGCTGTAATAGATTCGTAGATATTGAGAACCGACTAAATATTTCGGATGGTCGCCATGTTGGATTTTATATATGTAGGTCCTAGAGTTATGTACTGTTACATGCAGATTATTGTGAACGTGTAGTATTCAAACTTCAATCGCATAATTAGGACACAAGAAAAAACAAGGAGATTTAAAAATTTTTCACAGCTGCCATCTTGAGGTTATGGAAACAATTGAAATAAATTAGATGCCAGTGGATTAACATTCGGATAAAGATTTACTGTACCAAGTTTCACTGCACGCGGATGGTTAAATTACGAGAAACGTCCATGTGAATATTTATAATTCGCGTCACCGCCATGTTGGATTTGTGTTCACCAGGTTATTTAAGGTCCTATAGGTGAACTTAAGTTCATAGCCTCTATGAACATTAAAAAATGCAGTTTGATTGCTAAAATAGATTCGTAGATATTCAGTATCGTCTAAATATTTCGGATGGTCGCCATGTTGGATTGTTAAATGTATAGGCCATAGAGTCATGTACCATTAAAGGAAAAGTATTGCGTAGGTTCATTATACAAACTTTCACTTCGATCGCATGACTACATCACAAGAAATAAAAACTGAATTTTAAAATTCGCACTGCCGCCATCTTGAGGTTATGTAAACAATTGAACTAAATTAGATACCAGTGGATTACAATGTGTATAAATATTTCCTGTACCAGGTTTCAGTGCGCTTGGAACAATAAATCGCGAGAAAGGTCTATTTAAAATGTTCAAATTCGCTTGGCCGCCATGTTCGTTTTGTAGTAAACCGGTTTTTGAAAATCTTATAGATGGACTTCCAGTAGTACCCTTTATCTCCGTACAAAATTTTAGGGAGATACCGCTAATTGTTTCAGAGATATAGAATGCCGGTGAAATATTTCGCACATCCGCCATCTTGTGATTATGTAAACAATTGAACGAAGTTAGATGTCGGTACATTACAATGTATATAAACATATACTGTACCAAGTTTCATTGCGTTTGGTTGGTTAAATCGCGAGAAACGACTATTTAAAAGTCGCAAATTCGCTTGGCCGCCATGTTGGTTTTGTAGTTACCAGGTTTTCAAAAGTCACATAAGTGAACTTATAGTAGTTCCCTCTATCACCATAGAAAATGTCAGGGTAATATCGGTAATAGTTTCGGAGATATTGAATGCTGGTGAAATATTTCGCACAGCCGCCATGTTGGATTCGTGAGTCGTAACAAAATTTGAAGGGCACGGTCGAGGTCGCCGGGAATAGTGCTATGAACTTTCCGAGTTTCATTCAAATCGCTCCTGCCGTTTAGATTTTATTAGGGGGGGACACACACACGAATCACACACACACACACACACGCACACACACACGGACAAAAGGTGATCTCATAAGCCTATTTTTTCAAAATTGAAAATAGGCTAAAAACTATACATCTTCATATTACTTTAAAGTACTTGAATGCTTTCCTAACATTGATATCAAACTACGTTCTGGCTAAAAAGAAAAGACACTGAACGAAAACCTGCCAAGCAACCCGATTGCCACAACCTAACGATGTACAGAGGCCTCTGGTGATGGCAAACACAAGTATCAATCATCATGATGGTCTAATTTTTTGGCCGGTGAACCGACTTTTTACCAGGATTGGGAAGTAAAGCGTTACTTGTAATGCCGTTATTAGTAGTTGTTACCAATGCGGTAACGAGAGGGTAACGACGTTAATTTTAAAAAGTAGCTGTCTTCATTCTACCTTTCCTTACTCAGTGGTGCTACAGCTCCCAAAGAACCTTGGACTTCTCCACCACAAGTCTCCAGCCTTCACGGTTTTCTGCTTGTTTCCTTCAGTTTCTGGCTCCAAGGGCGCGGAAGTCTTCCTGGACGTCATCCAGCCAGCGTTTCCTTGGGTGTCCAACTAACCTCCGTCCTTTTGGTTTACTTTGGCAGCCTGACTTTCCGGTGTACGCTGTGTATGACCAAGCCAACGGATCCTTGCTCTTTTAATTTCTGTCGTGATAGGAGGATCTTCAAAAGGATTGTATATACTGTATCTTTATTTAAGCGCACTTGCCATTCCCCATTAACTTGGGTAGGTCCATAGATGTTTGCCAGTATCTTCCTTTCCCATCTATTGAGTACATCTTCACCTCACTGTGTCATCACCCATGTTCCAAATCCATAGGTCACTACTGGTCGTATAATCAACGGTTTTGTTATATCTGCGTGATAATGTTCTGGATTTCAACAGGTGGGCAGTGGATATATAACATCTATTGCCAGCATTTATTCTGTCTTTAATTTCTCCAGATTTGCTGTTCTCATTAGTTAAGAGGGAACCGAGATACTTAAAACTGCAAGTACGCTCAAATTTCTTTCCATCCACTATTAGGTGCCTAGGAACTGACCTTTCTCTTTCCATCACCACATGCTTGGTCTTGGATTCATTCGCATGTCGTCCTGCATCTTGTGATGCTCCTGATAGGTCCACATAAGCCTTTCCGATATCCTCCCGAGTTCTTCCAAGTACTGCCACATCATCTGCATACGCTAGTTACTGAATGGATTGATTAAATAAAGTACCATTTCGGTTTCCCATATTACTGGAATCCATTCAAGTCAAATAAATATAGTAGCGAGGAAAACTATAATTTTATACAAACGTAACTATAAAATGACGATTCGTTACTTAGCGAATTTCAACTGTAGCATCGTTAATATTTATGACAAGTAACTGTAAAAATATTACTTTACTATAGTAAGGTACCCAACCCTGCTTCTAACCTTCTAACAGCTATTCTTCTCTCCCTCACGGATACTACTGCCCCATAAGGCTTGGGTTCATTTCTCGACTCTGGCAGTGAGTGTGATTCTAGCCGACCAAGAGGCGTCAATTTCGAATACTTGCATCTGTGTAGTGAACTGCTCGTTTTTACTTTCATTTCGCTTCTACGAGGCGCACACAGGAAGTACCCCATTTAAAAGAAGAAAGGAAAGGAAGGAAGGAAGGAAGGAAAGGTAATCGCTTAATCATGTGATCATTATCCACGGGACCTCCTTGTTACGTGGAATCCAAACCATAGGAGATGGCATTTAACTTCGAAAATCTCACATGCATTGACCGGCAATTGAACCTGGCCAACAGCTTGACCACTGCGCCACCACGCCCCTCTTAAATATAAAAGAAATGAAACAATTAAAGAAAAAGAGAACACATTTAGCCTATACGCAAAACGTTATTGGCAACAGGTAGCCTATAGCTCGGCAAGTTCAACTGAAGGCCTGAGTGAGGGCGCTGCAGGTGCGAGCGAGGGAGGGAAAGCAGGTGGTGGGCGGGGGGAGAGAGTGACACAATTGCTAAATCATCCTCACGTGCGTGCTTCCCAGCGCCAGTTGGTTTCTGAGCAAGTTACGGCTTTCGTGGCAGCAAATAGTAGGAGATCCAGCAACATGATGACTAGAAGAGTAAGGGGAAACCTAGTAGTTCGCATATTTTCCAGGGCTTCAGATGAACTTGTCACGCTGTATAGCAATGTGTCAGCTATTTTTTCGACATAAGCACCAAACTAATTGAGACACTTGTCATAGCGCGGTATCAACTTTTGCAGTCCTGTGTGCTAGAAGTCTGCCGCCTGCGACAGTGTGACAGTCGTCTTCAGCTCTTCGTCAGTGTGAAGACGCTCCCCGGAGGACAGGAATTTCTTGAGGTTCAGGAACAGAGCAAGATCAGGACTGTATGGTGGGTGATCAAACACTCCTACAGAACAGTTGTTGTGTACCGAGCCGTATGTGGACGAGCATTATCATGGAGAAACACAACACCGGCAGTAAGCATTCCACGCCTCTTGTTTTGAATGGCACGTCGCAATTTCCGCATTGTTTCACAGTGTTTCGTACACGGCGGGAGAAGGAATAAGGGCCACCATTTTGGGCCACTACTGCCACGCTACTGGCACCAGGCGGGACCTGTCTGACTGTCATATACTTGCTACGGCATAGATCTGATACGCATGCGCAAATGTCCCGCCTAAATACGTTTACTTTACAAGAAAATGATGGAGAAACTTACTTTCTGGACGCGCCTTGTATATCAAAGCCAAATTCCAATGCACAATATGCATATTTATTTGAACTTCTCTTGTTTCAGGGGATATAGAGAATATTTGTTCCAATATAGCTATGTGCAGTGATGGAATTAACTCGGATTCCTCCATGGTTTTTACGTCCCGTAATGCAACGCGCTCGCTGGACGTAAAGCTAACTCAGCGCATTCCCCAATACCATGATTAATTCTGTAAATGTTCAATTCCATTTAATTATCAACTAATTCCAACACAAGGGCCTGCAGAAGAATCAATATATCAATACCGCTTGGTCAGCGAACAGTCGTTTTCACGCATGGAAATAATAAAGCTGGTAGAATTTACTAACTGATTCATTATCATGTCTGGTGCAGGCAAAATTAATCATCCGTTATGAAACCTCAATTTCATTACTGGTAAAATAATGTTAAAAAAGTAATAACTTTATTATTATCTATTCGGTTATTATATTTCTATGGTTTGTTTTATTCTGTTGTTTAACGATATATGTATATAGTTGTAGCTGTTTCGTTCTTGCTCATTCAGTCCTGTGTAATTGGGTGGCTGTAGAATGTCTGATGATTTGTGTCTTTGTGGTGTCTGTAGTAGTGGGTGTATTTGTAATTCAAGAGAGAATTGGGAGGGAGGCGGCCGTGACCATCCCGGCATTAGCCTGGAGTAGAAGTGGGAAACCACAGAAAACCATTTCTATGATGGCTGAGGTGAAAATTGAACCCACCTCTGATCAGTTGTACATCACGAGGCTAAGTGTACCCCGTTCCAGCCCTCAGACCTGAATTAAATCTCTTGGCAGAGATGGGGATCAAGCCCGGACGTACGAAGAACGTTACACCACGAAATGGTCTAACGATATACGTAGACTACGTATGTATATAACAAACCTTCTCAACAGGCGACCTGTGGATATATACAGTGCTTTAAATCCCGCCATAATGCCAATAACAAAAAAAATAGCTGTTCTTGTTATTACTTGAGTCTTCAGTCTATTGACTGCTTTGTTTCAGATCTCCATGCCTCCCTGTTCTGAGTTAATCGTTTCATATCTACAGAGCTACCACATCTTACATGTGAGGTAGTCTGTTTAACATGCTCTAACCTTAGTCTACCCCTAGAATACTTATCTTCGACCCTTCCTTCCATAAATAAGTTTGCTATTCTTGGGTGTCTTAGTATGTCTCCAACCAACCTATCTCTCTTCATTAGCAGTTGCCAAAAATATATCTCCTCTGCTTCTCGTTTGAATACCATTTCATTTGTTACTCTATCTACCCGTCGGATGATCATAATTCTCCTGTAACGCCACATTCCAAACGCTTCTATGTTCCTCCTACTCCTGCACCAACAGTCCAAATTTTACTTTCATAGAGCGCCACGCGTCATACAAAAGCTCCCATGGCTTCCTAATACCTAAATCTATATTTCTTGTCAACACATTTCTCTTTTGTAGAAATGCTTTCCTTGCCTGAGCTAACCTATTTTTTATATCCTCTTTGCTTCGTCCATCACTGGTTATTTTGCATCTTAAGTAGCAGAAGTCTCCTACTTTCTTTAGCTATTCACCTGCTAATTACAATAAGATTAAATAATACAAAACTAAATCATTTGATCCGGGAGAGCACAGTCTTGAAACATTTCGATACTCACGATGGTTGTGTATGGTTGTTGTTGTTGTTATTGTTCCATTTAGAGGTTTGGATCTCGTGATCTTTTACCTCCGTGTACTTGGATATGTGTGTGAGTAGAGAATTTGTCTGATAGCATATGTTATTTTGGTGTATGTAGTAGTTTTTGTAATTCAGTTGAGAATTGGGAATGAGGTGACCGTGGCATTATGTTAGAAGCCATCCTGGCCTTTTGCTTAGACTAGAAGTCGGAAACCACGGAAAACACTTCTAGTATGGCTGAGGTGGGAACTGAACCCACTTGTTCTCAGTTTTGCCTTACGAGGCTGAGAGTACCCCGTTCCAGCATTCAGACCAGAAATGAATTTCTTGGCAGAGTCGGTAATCGAGCCCCGACCTCAGGGTTGACAGAAAAGAATGCGAGGCGTTCAGAGAGGAATTGAAATAAATTGATGTCAGAGAGCATAGTATAAACAGGTTGTGTGTCTAAAGATGGGAAGTACTCTTACGTCTATTCACTGAATGCGGTAGTTTCGCTCCCCACGGCGCAACGCAATGCCCTGCAGGGAAGCTATCTAGAGATTCAATTGGCGAGTGGATTCGATACCCGCCCTTAAACGTCCTTAAAATAGTATTCCAGGGCTTACCATTTTTATCTCCAGGGAAATACCAGAACGGGCGCCTCCTTCCAGTATCATTCATTATTAACTCCTTACATGATGTTGCTGCCAGAATAGGATAACCGGCCGAAAAATCCAACGTCTAAATACAAATCGACGTTGTAGAAAATGAATTAATACACGGTGGAAATACGTACTCTCGTCTCTAATATTCTTAATACAAGTATTTTTGTTCCCCCATTTTAGTCATTTTCATTTATGATATAAATTGGCATATGAGATCACCTTTTGTCGGTGTGTGTGTGTGTGTGTGTGTGTGTGTGTGAAACACGGTGAAACCTAATTGAACGAAATTTGATACAGAGGTAGCACTAGCAAAGGGCACCTCAGTGTCCACTCAATAAAATCTAAATGGCCAAAGCGATTTCAATGAAACTCGGTAAGTGCACAAAAAGCATATATAAATATAAAGGTTTGACCTCGACCGTGCCTTTCAAATTTTAATTCGTTTCTCCAATCTAACATGGCGGCCGTGCGAAATATTTTACTGGCAGTCTATATATCCTCAACAGTAACAGATACCCCCGAAATATTGTATGGTGATAAAGAGTACTACTAGAATGTCATATATGTGACTTCAATCAACCTGTACAAAACGAACATGGTGGCCAAGCGAAGTTGAAACATATAAATTGACTTTTCTCGCGATTTAACTATCCGAGCGTAGTGAAACTTGGTACAGCAGATGTTTATACACATTGTAACGCACTGACATCTAATTTAGTTCAATTGTTTACATAACCTCAATATGGTGCCTGTGCAAAATTTTAAAATTAAGTTTTTATTATTTGTGAGCTAAGCATGCGCTTGAAGTCAATAATAATGAATAATGAACCTTCGCAATAATCATCATCTAATAGTATATAACTCTATGACCTACAAATATAAAAATCCAACGTGGCGACCATCCGAAATATTCAGATGGTTCTCAATATCTACGAATCTACTACAGTAATCAAACTGAAATTTTGTACGTTAATAGAGGCTATTAACCTGATTAGGGTATATGAAAATAGGCTATTTAGTTCTTCACGCAACTACTTTGTTACTTGATATTCTTGTCATTTTATTTTTTGTTTACGGGGCGTGGTGACGCAGTGGTCAAGCCGTTGGCCTCTCACCAAGGTACACCGTGTTCGATTCCCGGTCAATGCATGTGAGATTTTTGAAGTGAACTGCTATGTCCTGTGGTTCGGATTCCACGTTAAAAGGAGGTCCTGTGGCTCATGATTGCATGATTAACGGACACGTAAAACAACAAGCTTCCTTCCCTTTTTTTTTGTTTACTTTGTTTTCCGTATTCATTTTATGAAGAAATCAAAAGAACGCAGTCCCCGAGCCCGAGTGACCAACTATGGGAAATTAGAATCCCCATGACGTGGCCGACAATTGAACCCGGGGCCCTTCAAGCCAAGGCCTAGCGTACTAACCAACCTGCAATGGAGCCGAACTCCATTCGTACTAGGATGCCGGATAATGATGCTAATGTCAATCCAGCCAAAAAGAACCAGTTTATGTTTTCTTTAATCATTGCGCTTCATAATTATCAGTAGTTGAAGAGATGTATCTTTTGAGAAGCATTATTGTTCATTGACAGGGTCAACGTTAGTTGGTTATTCTCTTGACGCTGACTAGAATTATGAACAAGTTGGCAAAGCCAGGAATCAAACCCAGAACACCTGGAGGAGGAGTCTCAATACTTACTTCTTTGGCACGGGCAGCAACTAATAACTTTATACACAGACGGCAGATGTTTGATCTCTGATCTGTCAACCTATTGTGGCGGATTAACGATAGCGTTTACCTTTCTTCCTGTATGAAATCCACGACTGTATACAGCGTTATCTATATTGGCCTCCTGTATATAACCTCCTTGTTTTGTAGGGGTTTGGAATAGAAATAACAGCAGATTGTTAAACTGACATGTTGTCTTTTAATGCTCCACGTAGCCTATATAAGACGTAAAACCTGTACTCTAAGAGGAAAGGTTAGTTTGGGTTGAGTTGACCCTATCGACAAGTCAGCCACACAGCAAGAATGGCCCACTGTAGGGACGAAAACCGAAATATCAGATTCTAATTCTGAAGTTGTAACTCAAACCTCCGGGGCGATGGTCAAGAACGCTAGCCGCTACACCAAGAGGTGAACTGCGTTATATGAAAACAGTCGAGTTCCTTGAAAGAGAAGTCAACACGTAAACCGAATGAAAGAGTACTGATTATTTTACTCGTTACTGCTTACATTTCTTCAGAAGAAGTCACCCATGGTGTTGAAGCAGGCATCCTATTGTTTGAGTAGGCACCGAATGCCGTCCATGAAGAATGAATTTTGGTTGCTGCTGAAACCAATCCATAACTGCATCCTGTACCTAGACATTGGAGTGACATCTTTGTCCCTTTGGGAATTTCTTCAGCGGTCCAAGGAGATCAAGTCGCAGAACGCGCGAAATCGGTCGCTGTCCAATCGCCACTACGGAACATTTGCGACCAATCGGTTCTAGATGTCTTTGAGAAGCACTTTTGCCGTATACAGCATTTCCAATGGCTTGCTGCTGCTAAAAATTGGATTAGTGCATGATGGTCTTCCTTGGACGGATTCTGAATCGCTCCAGGTATCTTGATTAAGCGTTACGTGTGTACAAATAAAGCAAAGTGCAAACATCCAACCACAACGCATGAGCCAAATACTCAATTCTACTTGCTCATGCATATTCCAACCTCAAGCAACAACACACCACGCAGCATGTTTTATTAGTTTTCAATTGATCACATCTCGTAGTTTTAAAAGCTATAATATATGTCCAGTAACCTTGCTTTTCATAGTTCTTCCCATAACGGATCCACGGGTTGAGACATTTCCCATCAAAATTATTAACTAATTTGTGTTCGATAGCCAATCATACTAGTATAGATGTTTCCAAACTTGTATACAAACAAGTCTGTGGGTGAAAGTGATTTATCCTCTTCTGGTACTAGTATGAAATGAATATAACAATGTCTGCAAAATTCCTTATTGACAACCATTAATATATTATACAAAGTCAATAAACTGTACTTTTAATTTATTATAGTGTACCGGTTTCGAACACACAGTGACCTACCTTAGGAGAAGATATATAAAACAAGTCGAGTTGCAAGTCTTACATTAAAACATAACAAAGGTCGTTTTCAAAAATATTTATAAAACTACTAATAATTAAAAAGCTAAAAAATACATTAAAAGACTGGAAAACCAGATCTGTTACAAATTTAGATTAAAGATGAAAAAAAAACAGCTTGAAGTGTAAAGTAACATTGATGTGGATGTTATAAGGTATATTCATGCATAGAAATTTTGAAGTTGCGATTGATATGATCATGTGTTTACGTGAAAATAAATAGCATTATGATGATGTTGCTGTGAAAAAGTACAATCGAGGAAAGTTAAGTATTCATAAGGTAATGTTTGAGCAAGCGTTGATTAAGCGTTACGTGTGTACAAATAAAGCAAAGTGCAAACATCCAACCACAACGCATGAGCCAAATACTCATTTCTACTTGCTCATGCATATTCCAACCTCAAGCAGTGTACCACTGATACTTTACACTTCAATCTGGTTTCTTTTTCAAGAGCTATATCCTTCACCTTAAATCTAAATTTGTGAGGTATGGTATTATAGTCTTTTAATGTATTTTTAGCTTTTTAGTTCATAGTAATTTTAGAAATATTTTTCAAAACAACTTTTGTTATGAAAAATTGATTAAAGTAAGACTCACAACTCGACTTGTATTATATATCTTCTCCTGAGAAAGGTCGCAATGTGGCCGAAACTGTTACGCTATAATTAAAAGTACAGTTTATTGACTTAAGGTGTTATGTTTTATAATTTATTACTCATATGGTACATGTCATTCTTGGTCGCAAGTCAGTCAATTTACTTGGGATTTATTTCCCGGATGATCTATTAAAGATTCTCGCGTTTTGACCTTCGATTATCTTTTGGAAGTGAGCCATTCTCATGTGTACGAACAGGTGCACTGGAACTAATCCAGGTATCATAGGCAGACAATGCCGTAGGTCATGTGACTGCTCTATTGTCCCTGGGGTCGAGTTCATCCTGAGAGCCGCACATCTTGCCTCTGTCCCAACGATATTGTCGTTTCGTGTAGCCTATCCACAATCGCGATGTACAGCTTTTTCGGTTATCACGACAGCGTTCTAGTATCGTAGTAACGTAAGCATAATGCTTTTTTGTTCTATCAGTCGTAGCGTGCCTGCCTTATGAACCGAAAATTGTGAGCTCGATACTCTACCAAAGAAAGTTGGAATTTTGGAATGGAGGGGAAAATCTATGAACTCCAAATTGTAAGATATCAGCTCGTGAGAGATGATGTCTCGCTTCGCTTTCTGTGATTACAGGAAACAAACTGATTGAATCAGACATACGTCTCCAAATAGAGTTCAAGTTCTTCTGTTAGGTGTCAATGCAAACGGAACCTCAAAATTTAAGAGTAGGTCAGCTTGATGGTTCCAACGCAAAGGACCTACTGTCTAATAGATGGCTGAGACCATTGGATTATTATTATTATTATTATTATTACTATCATTATCACTAATAGCATTATCATTAATGTCATCGTTGACTACTGTGGACCAAGTAACTGACACCACGCCTGGATACCTGGGTCGAAAGAGTCCATGGTGAAGTCAATTATTACCTCACTCTACTTCCAACAGGACACGGATATTTCCGGAAATTCTTGCATAGAATAGGCGGAGTGACTGGTGCAACATGCATATATTGTGATGACACCGATGATGAACGTCACACCTTCTTCGTGTGCGGCCATTGGATGATAAAGAGAGAAAATAAGGAAATTGAATTGGGAGAACAGACACCCGATAATATTATTTCTGTGATGTTACGGAACCAGCAATCATGGGATCAGGTAGCAGTGTATGTGCAAGATGTCCATCGCCAGAAAAAGCGGGATCTGGAAGCATACGAATGCCCTTAAGAAGAAATGAAGAAAGAAGAAGTCTGAAAGGCTAAGTAATGCGAGATCGGTTCCAGGGTGATGAACGCATCGTGGTAAAAGGGATGTGGTTTTTAGTGGGTACGAATCCCACACTACTGTGGAGTGCGAATCCTTCACAAGTGTCCTTCGAAGACTTTCAACAGTCCCTCGTAAAAGAAAAAAATAGCATCTACATCATCATCATTATTATTATTATTATTATTATTATTATTATTATTATTATTATCATTGTTACTATTAACGTTATTATATTATCATTATTATCACAATTATTATAATTATCATTATTGTATTTATTATTACTATTAACCATCTATTATTATTATTGTTATTATTATTATTGTATTTCTAATATTATTATTTCTATTATGAATATTATTATTATTATTATCTGGCATACATGCCTATTTTTAAAGAAGGCGGAAAACGATCACCAACGGCCTTTAAATGCATGTAATGGTTTATTTCATCTTTGTGCTGGGAAGCTTTAAAAACTTTCAAAGTGTTGAACGCGTGATGAGAAAGACGGAGTTTTTGGATGTATGTCACTGTAATGATGGGAAGATCTAATGGCTGCAGTTTCTCTTCAGAGATGTCGGTACAATACCTGATACTGAGAGGATAAGTGGTGCAACATTCTCCTTTTCCTGCTACCACATATTCTTTATGCATTATTCTTTATAATACTATTTTTATTATTTAGTATAATATAGATTACGTGCACTATATTCGAGTACAGAAAGTATATAAATTTGCAATACTTCAAGAATAAAGTACTTGCATTACCTCAACCTGAAACAATCACACCGCCGCATCTCATAGTGCTTCTTCTAATACAATAGAATGGTCGAGGTGTTTGAACAATGCCACGAAAGTAAACAAGTAATCAGTTTTCCACCAGTCAAGAATAATTTTTTAGCTCCATATCACTTCCAATGCTTTATAGTGTTCACTCAAGCAAACTGGACTTATTTTTAGGCTACTTTTCACATTTTGCAAAAATGAGGAAAAAGTAGACTTATGAGATCGATCCGGGAAAATGTGTGTCTGTCTGTCCTTCTGTCTGTCTGTCTGGCTGGCTGTGTGTGTGTCCCCCCCCCCCCTATCAACCCCTAAACGGCTGCAGAAATCAAAACCAAATTTAGTATGAGTAAAGATGTGCACCGGAATAGCTCACGTCCATATTTGAAAATGATGTCAGTGCTACCAACTGCTGAAAAAACGCACTAGAAATTTGAGCTCCATGTTGGATATCTTTCAAGGTATGCATGGGAGCTATTCCAAAATTGGCACACATGTAGACAATACTATTTCAGTTTAATTTCCAGGAGGCCAACCATGACAGTGTTGCCAAAATAATTTTAAGCCTTCTGATAGGTCCAATGTTTAAATGCATATAACTTCTACACTATCAATTGGATTTCAACCAAATTTTGTATGTAATATCTGTACATAAACAGATATGACTGAGCGTATTCTTAAGAGCCACCAGCGCTGCCAACTGGTAATAATTGCTCTCTCTATTTTTTTATCCAAATACCAATATATCAGAAAGTATCCAAGCCAACAGCTTTAAACAATGCACACGTATATTCTGTCATTTTAGATTAATTTGGAGTAACTTATATACGTCAGTTCTACCAACATGATTGTAAGCTTGCTGATAGTACCAATTTTAAATACATGTAACTTCTATACTATCAGTTGGATTTCAACCAAATTTCGTATGTGATATGTGTACCATAACTATAAGTATTGTTAAGAGCAATCAGGGCTGCCAACTGTTAATAAATGCTGTCTCTATTTTTTTACCCTAATATCAATATATCAGAAAGTATTCAAGCCAACAGCTCTATACTTTGCACACGTATAGCACCTGACATTCTAGATTAATTTGGAGTAATTAATACAAGGCAGTGCTGCCAACATGATTCTATGCCTGCTGATATGTCTAATTTTAAAAAACATGTAACTTCCATACTAACAAATGGATTTCATCCAAAATTGGCACAACAAGATATCATAATAATTCAGATTATTTCTGACCAGCACACGCATGGTATTGTTGGCAACATGCTTTTACGCGTGCTGATTGATCCAGTGTCTAACTGCATGTAACGTCCATTGGACTTCAACCAAATTTTGTATTCTGTACCTTAAGAGGTGGAACTAAGAATATATTCAGTCACCAGGGCTGCCAAATGTAGTGCTCTATTAGGCTACATTATACCAGGTATATTTTGAACTAATTAGATATTTCGATATTACCAACTTAATTTCGTCATTATTCTAGATAGGTTCATATACTGTAGAATAATCATTGGCATGAAAAGTAGGCTGTATAGTTCTTCACGGAACTTCTTGTTCCTCTTTCCACCGAGCACAATGCACTAAAAAGGCTTCTAGTCACAGTTAAATGTATCGCCCCTCACCGTGGTCAAAATAACGAGTGCAAGAACGGTTAGTTGTTCTATCAGGGACGGCTGAGGCAAGAATTTTGCTCTCAAATTTCTTAAATCCTGACTTTCAAAACTAATATAAAAGATCAGAGATCCCTATCACTGTTCCTTTTCTTGACTCTTAAACCCTGGGTTGCTGTGGAGGATATAAAAATGCCTGCACTTGTAATCTAGGCTAGGATGGAAAAGGAAGTGACCATGAAGTACCTGGCTGGAATTGCTTTTGTGTTGACGAAAAGGCACTTTTAAGATGGCCGAGTTTGAATTTCTAACTGACCTCTTCACCTGGCTTCAGAGTTCAGACCAGGTTTCACTGATTTGTTTCCTGAATGTGCACTAAAAAACTATGAGACTTACAGTATATCTAAAGTTCAAAGTTGTCATCACATCAATTTGCATTATGAAGTTCTAACCCCAGTTAACATCGATGTTCTGCCCTTGAACACAACAACATGCATCACCATCTCGTAAACCCGTGGTGTAGTGGTTAATGTTTCTGGCAGCCGCTCCGGTGTTCAAAGTTCAATTCCCACCTCTGCCAAGAAAATTGATTCAGGTATTAGGTCAACTTAGCTGATTCAACAGAGGATTTCAATGCATTTTTGAACAGTATGGACTCCGCCTTGAGGAAACAACTCATGCTGAAAATCAACAAATGTAAAACAAATACAAGTAGTTCCGTGAAGAACTAAATAGCCTATTTTCATATATAATACTTATGTTAATTGCCTCTATCAACATAAAAAAAATCAGTTTGATTGCTGTAATAGATTCGTAGATATTGAGAACCCTCTAAATATTTCGTATGGTCGCCATTTTGGATTTCTATATATGTAGGCCAAAATATACTATTAGATGACGATTATTGCGTAAGTTCATTATTCAAACGTTGACTTTGATCGCATTATTAGGCCCCAAGAAATAAAATTTAAATTTTAAAATTTTGTACAGCTGCCATCTTGACGTTATGTAAACAATTTAACTAAATTAGATGTCATTGCATTTCAAAGTGTATAAATATTTGCTGTATCATGTTTCACTGCACTCGGATAGTTAAATCGTGAGAGAAAACTATTTAAATGTTTCAACTTTGCTTGGCCGCCATGTTCGTTTGTTACTTAACAAGTGTTTGAAAGTCACTTCGAGTTCTGTCTTTCATCGCCGTGCAAAATGTCATGGTGATATCAGAAATAGTTTCTGAAATATAGAATGCCGGTGAAATATTTCGTACAACCACCATGCTGCACGTAATAAAATTTGAAGGGCACGGTCAGGGTCGGACAAACAGTACTATGTCCTTACCGACTTTCTTTGAGATCGTTCCAGCCATTTAGATTTTATTACGGGAACACAGAAAAAAGGTGATCTTATAAGCCTATTTATTCACAAATGAAAATAGGCTAATAATGGAATGCAACCGAAATAAATCAGAAACCACTATGGACATCAAATTGGCAGGTGAAGAGATAATGGAAGTAGGAGACTTACAAGTCATTTTTGAAAGCTTTTGTCTAGAGCGTGGCACTCCCTGGAAGTGAAGCTCGGACTGTTGGTGCAGGATAAAAGAGGAGAATAGAAGCATTTGAAATGTGGTGTTACAGGAGAATTATGAATATCAGATGGGGAGATAGAGTAACAAATGACGAGATATTAAGACGAGATGCTTCTGGCGACTGCTAATGAGGAAAAGAAATAGGTTGGTAGGAGACATAGTAAGGCACCCAGGAAAAGCAAATTTAGTTATGAAAGGAAGGGTCAAGGACAAGAACTATAGGGGTATACCAAGATTATAATATGTTAAACAGATTGTTTCGGATGTAAGGTATGGTAGCTATGTAGAGATGAAACGATTAGCTCAAGACAGGGATCCATGGAGGTCTGGGTCAAGCCAGTCAAAAAACTGAAGACCCAAACACACACACATTAGGTTATTGAACGGCACCTCTTCGACTTCAGTTTCAACGTTGTCGATGAAGTAATCAATAGGCCTACATCAAAATACAGTACCGTATTTCTTTTAAATTCGGATACCCTCCAATCTCGGCTTCACCCACGGAAACTACAAGGCATCATTTCTCTACCGCCACACGGACAGTGTCTTGGAGCTGGACACACTTTGTCGGCAGATACAACTGGGAATGGTGACAGGCGACCGCTAACGTGGGTCTAATAATGGAAGGGGAAGGAAATGGGAAGGAGGTCGCCCGTAGACCTTTTGATAAAAAACATCACACTGAGGTGCCTTTAGTTTGTACTACCTCTGTACCAAATTTCGTTCCATTCGGTTGCACCGTGTTCGAATTAATAGGGGGAATCGATTTTCACACAAAGATGGCCGCCATCCGCAAACTATTACGCTGATGACCTATTAGTTTGGTCAAAGGATGCTCCCCCCCATAAAGGTATGTTGATGCAAAATTTGGTAGAGATCGGATGATTAGGTTAGTCGTAATTTGATTTAAGCTTTGAACATTTGTGTGGCCGCCATTACGTTTCCGTCAAGATGGCGGCGATATAAAACATGACACTGAGGGGCCTTTTGTTAGTACTACCTCTGTACCAAATTTCGTTCCATTCGGTTGCACCGTGTTCGAATTAATAGGGGGAATCGATTTTCACACAAAGATGGCCTCCATCCGCAAACTATTACGCTGATGACCTATTAGATTGGTCAAAGGATGCTCCCTCCATAAAGGTATGTAGTTGCAAAATTTGGTAGAGATCGGATGATTAGATTAATCGTAATTTGATTTAAGCTTTGAACATTCGTGTGGCCGCCATTACGTTTCAGTCAAGATGGCGTTGATATAAAACAAGACACTGAGGTGCCCTTTCCTAGTGCTACCTCTGTACCAAATTTCGTTCCATTCGGTTTCACCGTGTTTGAATTAAAAGGGGGAATTGATTTTCACACAAAGATGGCCGCCATCCGCAAACTATTAGGCTAATGACCTATTCGTTTGGTCATAGGATGCTTCCTCTATAAGGGTATGTTGTTACAAAATTTGGTAGAGATCGGATGATTAGGTTAATCGTAATTTGATTTAAGCTTTGAACATTTGTGTGGCTGCCATTACGTTTCCGTCAAGAGGACGGCGATACAAAACATGACACTGAGGTGCCTTTTGTTAGTACTACCTCTGTACCAAATTTCGTTCCATTCGGTTGCACCGTGTTCGAATTAATAGGGGGAATCGATTTTCACACAAAGATGGCCGCCATCCGCAAACTATTACGCTGATGTCCTATTAGTTTGGTCGAAGCATGCTCCCCCCATAAAGGTATGTTGTTGCAAAATTTGGTAGAGATCGGATGATTAGGTTAGTCGTAATTTGATTTAAGCTTTGAACATTTGTGTGGCCGCCATTACGTTTCCGTCAAGATGGCGGCGATATAAAACATGACACTGAGGTGCCTTTTGTCAGTACTACCTCTGTACCTAATTTCGTTCCATTCGGTTGCACCGTGTTCGAATTAATAGGGGGAATCGTTTTTCACACAAAGATGGCCGCCATCCGCAAACTATTACGCTGATGTCCTATTAGTTTGGTCGAAGCATGCTCCCCCCATAAAGGTATGTTGTTGCAAAATTTGATAGAGATCGGATGATTAGGTTAGTCGTAATTTGATTTAAGCTTTGAACATTTGTGTGGCCGCCATTACGTTTCCGTCAAGATGGCGGTGATATAAAACATGACACTGAGGTGCCTTTTGTTAGTACTACCTCTGTACCAAATTTCGTTCCATTCGGTTGCACCGTGTTCGAATTAATAGGGAGAATCGATTTTCACACAAAGATGGCCACTATCCGCAAACTATTACGCTGATGACCTATTGGTTTGGTCAAAGGATGCTCCCCCCATAAAGCTATGTTGTTGCAAAATTTGGTAGAGATCGGATGATTAGGTTAGTCGTAATTTGATTTAAGCTTTGAACATTTGTGTGGCCGCCATTACGTTTCCGTCAAGATGGCGGCGATATAAAACATGACACTGAGGTGTCCTTTGCTAGTGCTACCTTTGTACCAATGTTCGTTCAATTCGCATTCACCGTGTTCGAATTGATAGGGGGGGGCACACATTCAGAGTACACACACTCACACACACACAGACAGACACACACACAGACTCACACACACACATACACACACACATACACACACACAGACTCACACACACACATACACACACACAGACAGACACACTTTTTTCGCCCTGTGTTGATCTCATAAGTCTACTTTCATTTTTTGCAAAAATCGAAAGTAGGCTAAATATATCAGACTAAAAATGTAGATCATGGCATTATCTATAAATCTTGTCTCAACACTTTTTCTCCTAAGAGTTACCGTTTTTGATAAAGTTGTCAAGAGTTTAGTGCTTTTCAGTCAACACGAATGTACCCAAAAGAGCTGGGTTATGTCCAAATCCTGAGATAAATTACATGAGATTAATAAATAATAAATGCACTAGGATGACCAGTTTCGATCTTCAGATCCATTACACTTAGGCTATAAAATCTATGTTTGAAAATACAGGTGAAAATATTTACAATATGTACAATTATTTAGTTGCCGTATTGGTCCTGCAACTGTCGGTGTATGCTAAATGCAATATATATGATGTTAGGTGAAATGTTAAATGGTGATAGATATCCGGAGTATGTAATTTGGAGGGGTTTTTTTTCGTGTGACCTCCTGGGAGGCCGAGTGCAGGTCTTTCTAGGTGACGCCCGTGGGCGACCTGCGTGTCGGGATGAGAGATGGAATGGATGAAGGTGAATGAAACTGGGCAAGGATGTGGAAGGAAGCGGCCGTGGCCTGTCAGAAGGTAACGTCCCAGCATTTGCCTGGTGTTGAAAATGGGAAACCACGGAAAACCATTTCAAGGACGGCCGACGGTGGGGCTCGAACCCACGCGTCTACCGAGTCAGCAGAGAGCTTGGCCCCATGACCTATCGCTGCGCTTTAGCGAGCATAGCCACCACTGTCGGTAGTAATTTGGAGTAATTATATGGTTGTAAAAATCAACTATGGTTAAACTGTAATCCTATTACTTATCTGGTTGTCTTCCTTGCTAGAGCTACGCGCAGTTTTCTTGTTCACTGTAACTCCAGGTGTGGTCGACTGAGTTTTTTTTTATTGGTTTTTATCACAGGTGGAATTCAAAAAATGTCCTTTTCCAGATTCGATTCCCAGCTCTATCAAGAAAGTAAATTCTGGTTTTAGGTGCTCGTTGACATGCGAGTCGCCCAACTGGTAACAGTTTTGAAGAGTTTCGCCAGGCCAGTAAGTTACTCAAGTCCACTTTATTTACCACTAGCGCGACAGCGGCTCACGCTACTGCCAGCTGCTGCGGTGAGCTTCTGTTAATTACACAAAATTATCTCTATAATTTTTAATATGCAGTCTGCTGCCTTGGTCAAAAACATCCGTTAATTTTAATTATGAAGATGCGGTGGCTGCTAAGATAAGGCAATTCATTAGGAGACACATGTTACTGAAAGCTCCCTCAGTCTGTGTTGTACTTGCTTCTTGGGGCATGGATGAATGGCACTAATGTATTTCTTGTCACAGCCGTAGCTGGGGATATTCATTTTAGAACATCTCTACGCACCAATGGACCACTCTAATATTTCAACACATTCAGTGACCGTTTCTCCGTGTCATATAATCACGAAGTAGGTATTGTGACTCTAGATCCAGAAGTTTTGGCTTCATTTCCCGGCTATACCAAGAAATACATAGTCTCAGAGTTGAAATGGAGAGCATTCAGCCTTGTGAAGAAATCTTAGAAGAGTTGGCTTCGATTAACCCATGTCTGCAATTCTAGAAGTATTTCTCGGTGCTTTCTCCCCAGCTATGTTCCAGGCAAATGTTGAGATGGTTTCTAACGTGAGCTCACGGCTGCCTCCTTCCAAATCCTAGCTTCAATTGCAAATTCACACACTAATATAACCATTACATTGACGCAGGTTTTCACTCATGACTTAATTTTATCGGTATCTTAGCAACATTTTCCTAGGAATGAATATCTTACATTAATTAATATTCGTGAGAACTACAATTAAAAGCTGATCGACTGAAAAACAATTAATTCCTAGTATCATGCTAACCAATCATCAACAGAGATTGATTATTCTAGAGTACAGTAAATTCCCACGTAAGATCAACCGCCAATCGATGCAGGACATTGCTGGAATAAGATTGAATTATCTTTCATGTTTTATATTCATAAAAGCAAAGGAAACAAGAAATATTGAAAATACTGTTAATACTAAATAAATCACAAAAAATATGCTTTGTCAAGTTATCTGAAGTCTACATATCTGCGTCTTTTCAATCCGTACGACTCATCTCGGCTAGCAAACGTAATGCGGGCTAACCACCTTCCAGGTGTGCCAGCCAACGTGTTGGCCGTGACCCGATTAAAACTGGGTGATTCGCTGGGATTAGATAGTAATTTCACACGGATCAACAAATCTCAAGTTTGTAATAGCATTGATAGTGACCATCTAACTCTCAGATGTTGGATTGCTTTGCAACTTTATCGCCCAAGCAAAGAGAAATCCAGCATTGAACTAGGAGGAATTCATTACCGCTATGAAATCAGAAAAAGTACATGCCCTTGTCCTCAACAATGCGCATATATCTAGAGCATTTCAGCACTCTCCTTGTATCACCAAAGTCGCATTGTTATTATTATTGTCATTATTATTATTAATAATAATGTATTGCTGGCTCCGTGGTATTGGATAACGCGCTTGCCTTTCAGCCGGAGACCTCGGGTTCCATTCCGTGCTATGTCAAGTATTTTAGAAACTGACGTGAGGGCTGGAACGGGGTACACTCAGCCTTCTGAGGACGAATGAGTACAGTAGTCGTCTGACTCCACTCAGCAAAACCAAGCCTAACGGCCGAGGGTTCCCAACGTATTGACCACGCCTCGCCCAGCAATCTTTAGACCAAATGGCTGGGCAGGTCAAGGCCCTTCGTGAGCTGTGGTGCCACGGTGTTTGCAGTTTTATTATTATTATTCTTGTTTCATTTCAGTCAACTAAGAATTCAACTGTTTTCTTTAAATTAAGATTAGTTCAGTATTCCTTCATCCCTAGACGGTGTTGTTCCTTTCTCTTCCAGTTTTCAGCGTCGTCTTAAGTTATAAACCCCGATGATCGAAGAGTTTTCCCTTAATCTGGTTGCGCAAAATTTCACATGAGATTCCAATTTCGTGCAATCTTTCTGCATCTCACTGAACCAGGTTCTCTTTGTCTTTTCTCTTCGTAAAAAAACATCTCATTATTAAAATGATTATTATTATAAGCCTACTTTCATGTATGAAAATAATAGGTTTATGAGATCACATATGTCCGTGTGTGTGTGTGTGTGTGTGTGTGTGTGTGTGCGTATGTGTGTCTGTGTGACCCTAATGATATCTAAACGGCTTGAGAGAATTCAATGAAACTCGGTAAGAACATATATTACTGTTATGTTCAACCCCTACCGTGCACTTCAAATCTTAATACGTATCACCAATCCAATATGGCTGCCGTGCGAAATATTTCAGCGGCATTCATTATCTCCTAAACTACTACTGATATCATCCTGAAATTTTGTACGGTAATAAAGGGAATAACAAGAAGGTTAACTATGCAACTTTCGGAAATCTGTTATGTACAAAACGAACATAGCGGCCAAACGATTTGAAACAAATAAACGTTTCTCGCGATTTAACCATCCGAGCGCAGTGAAACTTGGTACAGCAAATGTCTAAACACATTTTAATGCACTGGCATACAATTTAATTCAACTGTTTACTTAACCTCAAGATGGCGTCTGTGCGAAATTTTTAAATTAAGTGTTTATTTCTCGTCTCCTAATCATGCGATTGAAGCCAACATTTTAATAATGAATCTACGCAATAATCGCCATCTAACAGTGCATAATTCTATGGCATAAATATATAACAAGAAGTTCCGTGACGAACTAAAGAGCCTACTTTTCTTAAAATTTAAGATTCAAGCCAATGATTAATCTATATGGATCTATCTAGAATAAAGACGAAATTAAGTTGGTAATATCGAAATTTCTAATTAGTTCGAAATACTGTTAACCTGGCATAATGTAGCCTAATAGAGAACTACAGTTGGCAGCCCTGTTGACTGAATATATTCTTAGTTCCATCTCTTAAGGTACAGAATACAAAATTTGGTTGAAATCCAATGGATAGCATGGACGTTACATGCAGTTAAACATTGGATCTAACAGCGCGCGTAAAATCATGTTGGCAACAATGACATATGTGTATTGGTAAGAAATAATCTGAAATAATACGATCTATGGTTGTGTCAATTTTAAATGAAATCCATTAGATGGTATAGAAGTTACATGCATCTTAAAATTGGACCTATCAGCAGGCTTAGAATCATGTTGGCAGCACTGGCGTAGGCCAATATTAGTCACTCAAAATTAATCTAGAATGTCAGGTACTATACGTGTGCAAAGTTTAGAGCTATTGGCTTGCATACTTTCTGATATATTGATACTAGGGTAACAAAAATAGAGACAGTATTTATTAACAGTTGGCAGCTCTGGTTACCCTTAAGAATCGCCATAGTCATGTCTGTTATGGTACACATAGGACACATGAAATTTGGTTGAAATCCAAATGATAGTAACTTATAGAAGTTACTCGTATTTAAAGTTGGACCTCTCAGCAGGCTTAGAATCATGTTGGTAGCACTGACGTATATAAGTTACTCCAAATTAATGTAGAATGTCAGGTACTAAGGTACTATACGTGTGCATAGTTTAAAGCTGTCGGCTTGTATACTTTCTGATATATGGGTATTTGGATTTAAAAAATTGAGAGCATGTATTAACAGTTAGCAGCCCTGGTGGCTCTTAAGAATACGCTCAGTCATATATGTTTATGTACACATAGCACATATGAAATTTGGTTGAAATCCAATTGATAATGTAGAAGTTATATGCATTTAAAATTTGGACCTATCAGCAGGCTTATAATCATTTTGGCAACACTGCCATGATTGGCCTCCTGGAAATTAAACTGCAATATTATTATCTTTATGTGTGCCAATTTTGAAATAGCTCCAATTTATACCTCCCAAGATATCCAACATGGAGCTCAAATTTCAATTGCGGTTTTTCAGCAGTTGGTAGCACTGACATCATTTTTAAATATGGCCGTGAGATATTCAGGTATAGATCTTTACTCCTACCAATTTTTTTTTTCGATTGCTGCGGCCGTTTAGGAGTTGATAGGGGGGACACACACACAGCCAGCCAGACAGACAGACAGACAGACAGAAGGACAGACAGACAGACACACATTTGCCCGATTTCATAAGTCTACTATTTCCTCATTTTTGCAAACTGTGAAAAGTAGGCTAAAAATCCATCATGGCGACCATCCAAAATATTTAGACGGTTCTCAATATCTACTAATATATGACAGCAATCAAACTGAAATTTTGTGTGTCGGTATAGGCTATTAACATTAGTGCACGTATGGGACTTTAAATAACCTGATGAGCACAAATCCAATATGGCATTGACTTGAAATTTAATAATTCAAATGGTCGTTTCTCGCGATTTAAACATCCGAGCGCAGTGAAATGTGGTAGGTAAATGGTTATACAAATTTTAAAATATAGTTTTATTATTTCTTGTGTCCTAATCATGCGATTGAAGATTGAATAATAAACCTACGCGATAATCTTCATCTAATATTACAAACCTCTATGGCTTACATATATAAAATATAATATGGCGACCATCCGAAATATTTACGGTTCTCAATATCGACGATTCTATAACAGCAATCAAACTGACATTTTATATCTTGATAGAGGCAATTATCAACATGAATAGCATAAATGAAAATAGGCTATTTAGTTCAAGTAACTACTTGTTATTATTAATATTATTACTATTGCAATACACAAATCATACCCAGGTTGTAGTGATCTTTTATAATAAAAAGTTACCGGGTGAGTTAGCCGTGGTGGTTACGGCATGACTGATGGCAGTCGCTCACATCCGGGAGGCGAGGAGGTTCGAATCCCCCCGCCGGCAACCTTGAAGATGGTCTTCTGTGGTTTCCCAGCTTCCTTCCAGGCAAATGCCGGGGTTGGTCCCTAACTATAGGCCACAGCCGCTACCTTCCAACTCCTCGTCCTTACATTCCAACTTCCCTCCTTCCCTCCCCAACGGTACTTGTAGCTCACCCATTGGGTGTCCGTCTCGAAGCAGCTACAAAAACTGGCGAGCCGAACATGTCCTCGGACACTCCCGACACTAAAAGGCATACGCTAAAAAAATACAAAAAATAAAAATAAAAAGTTGATACTTTTATCCCAATGACCGCAGAATACTGTACAAAAGACCACTAAGTTCAGTTTTCCAAAATAATGCTAATGCTAATAAGTAGAATACTAGTCGTTCCCTTACAAATGAAATCCCATAACATCCCCAACGTTTCTAGAACAATATCATTCCTAGCCGGTACATTGGAAATTCGTTACAAGTCATATGACACTTAGTGCAAGTATTATTGATTTAAATTAAGAGTTAATATAATGTTACAGTTAGCTTCCTAGGTAAGTATATTATCGGAATTGATTTTCAGTCGGTCAACACGATGGTATCCTATTATATCGCACGGGAAGTAGCAATTAATTTCCTATGGCCTAAAATAAAAACATGCATTTATGCACTTACTGTAATAAAAGACATTTCTCTCAGAAATGGGGTGTTACCAGCCTCCTTGTGTACACTAGTATTTACCGACTGAAAAGTGATTCTAATGCTGTAGTAGCTTACTTCGGCAACACTGAAATATGGCTTCTAATATTTTAATCTCCCTAGGTAAGTATAACACACACAATTGACCGAATAAAGCATAACTAATACGATCCATTTATCTTCTTTAATTATTTCCCCCATTTGCAATAATGAGTATACGCAAGGACTTTCAATATTCATTTCACTCAAGTAGTGATGGGTAAATTTCAGGGAAATATTTCCTCCAAACTTCCTGGCAATGTGGGAATTTAGTGGAAATTTAAAAATTAGCAGAAAATGAAAACTCTAAATATTTCTTTGTGTACGCACATTTACACTTGAGGTTGGTTTGCCTTTCAGCTTCCAGTCTAGTCTGCAAGCTTCTGTTTGAGAACAAGTCGACTCCATTATTCTTTATTAACAGTTATCACCGTGGCCTCCTCTGCCTCTACACCTCACACTTTGTAGTCATTCAATACAGAATCTAACCATCGCCTCCTAAGTTTACCTATGCGTCTCTTAACCTTTACTCCAGGTATTGCACTGGAATGTGCGTTATTCAAAATTCTAACAAAACTTTTATGCCAACGCCTTATTAGAGAAATCGATCCTAAGCTCCCGGAGGAACAATTTGGTTTCAGAAAAGGAAGATCTACAACACAGGCTATCCAATGCCTTCTAAATGATATTGAGACAGCTCTGACAGTCCCAAAAGGAAAGCTATATGCCATATTTATAGACTTCTCCAAAGCTTTCGACATGGTCAATAGGAAGATCATCATAGAGAAGCTAGGAAATCAAATGAGAAGTAACAGCTATACAAAACGGCTTATCACAAGCATCCTGGCCTCAAATTACATAGAGATAAGCGACGGAATCACAACATCAAACCCAATAGATCAAACAACCGGTGTATTGCAAGGGGACCCTCTAAGCCCATTACTGTTCATAATCGCGACGGCGGATATCGCACAGGTAGTCTCGGAGAGAGTAATTCTCTATATGTACGCTGACGATATTGTGCTGGCCTCGAGATCGCAAGAGGATCTACAATCTGCATTTGATCTGCTGTTGGAATGGGCGGAAGAGAATGAACTCAGCCTAAACGAAAACAAGACTATATCAATGACTTTCCGCAAAGGGGGAAAACCAGCAGTTTTTCACACACATAGAAAACCCCTGGAGAGCGTTTCTAACTTTAAATATCTAGGCGTGACACTTCAGACAACGGGCAACGTCTTTACGCTTCACGTTAACGATAGGATCTGTGCGGCTACGAGGGCCATAAATGATATCAGACAGTTGAGAAAACTCTCCGTCAAAACAGCCTTGAAACTCTTCCAGCTCAAGGTTACACCCGTTGTAACATATGGATTAGAGAATATCTGGACACATCTCAAATTGAAACACCTGGAAAAGTTGGAGAAACTAAAAGCGACTTTCTTAAAGAAGGTTCTGTGTGTTTCAAAATACACGCCTTCAAGACTAGTCTATGAATTAACACGTGAATTATATTATGTGGAAGAGCTCCGCCTCCAACTGTCGCTACCGTCTACACCAGCATACGTGCAACTCATGGAGAACCTGAAATCGAAGAAGAGAGACATATGGTGGGATTTCTACATCACTGACGCAATGACCTGCAATGATTGGAAACGGGGAGGCTACGAACTAAGACATACTGTTACACGCTTTGCCATACATGGCTTTCACCATAAGCTGTGCAAGTTAAAGAAGTTTCACCAGCCAGACGCAGACTGTGTATGTGAACGTTGCGGCAAATGTTGCGAAAGATATCATGCGATGTACTGTACATATAGACTTGAATCTCTGACGTCCTTCTGTTGTAATGAATAGTTTATTCCTATGTATGTTTCATTTTGTCTGTATCATTCCTTTGGCTATTAGCTGCAATAAATATTTTATTTATTTTATTTACTCCAGGACTCATTATCCCCTTAGATAATCTCTCCTCCATTCTCTTTTCACTCTTGTACTTGTGTTAACAATAGAGCATATAAAAGTTGTAGTCTCTTATAACATACTGTAATTTAAGAAAACAAAAGTATGCTGCTTTCCAAACTTTTGTTCACTAAGGCAACACTGGAAAATGGCTTCAAACACCATAATGTGTGACTGTAGTTTATTTTTACAATATATTTAATAATACATTAGGTAGGTTATTTATTTAATTATTATATTCTAATTTCTATTATTTATCTTGTATATGACATGTTTGCTAATTGGTTTGTTTAGTTATGTGTCATTTATATTTTGTATTATTAGTTGTTAAGCAAGGTTTAGTATCTTATTACAATACGTCAAGCCAGAACAACGTATACGCTACATAAAGGGACTCATTAACCTTATTGGCAGTTCTTTATCAATAAATTTCAATTAAATTCAAATTCATGACCCCACCATCTGAGTTGGCTCATACGAACAGCCTCATTTCTAACATAAGCTTCATTACGAGTACCTTCCTGCCATTGCTCCCATCTATTTGTCCCAGCAATTATTCGTGCTATCCTAATATATCAGTTACATCTAGCTTATATATCATATAACCTGAATCTACCCAGCTCTCACTTCCATAAAACAAAGTCGATGTAGGAAGAGTTCAGTGGCTACACTAACTTCTTTCTTGCAAAATACTATAGATCATTTGTTAAAACGACTCACGCACCTCCTGTAAAATGGATTTACTCATTCAGAAACATTCGCGGGAGTGCGCACAACAACTCACCAAAGTTTCATACCAATCGGATGAACGGTATATGATCGTATATGGGACAAACAAGCAAACTATCAAGAAACATTCGTTTTTATATAATTTTTGGGGACGTTTTATTGGATTTTTGAAGTTACCTTATAGGTTATTTATTAAACATTACTAGGTCATGAAAATCAGGTCCCAGGTAATCAGTAACGACTTACTGCATACGGTAGAAGCTAAAAATGTTCCTCGGTGTCAAACGTTTCAGCACACGTATTTCAGTGAAAATGATCTTTCTCGCAGGTGGAAAACTTCTTTAAACGAAAGCTCGTCACACCCTACCGCAATTATTTCAATTAATATGCAACCTATTTGAAAAAATCATGTAGCAATTTGTAAGAAAAAATGTATATACATGTATAAACATTTGACAGTTGCGTTGTCACAGTAAATCTGATCTTACTTAAACAATATCCATCGCACATGTCATTAATTTGAAAGTAACACAGTGATTTCTACCAAATCCAATATAAACCAAAATTTGATTGTTGCATTACTGTTCATTGGAAGTCTAGTAATGTGGAGTTTTCTGCTCAGAGAAGCGATGTAATTGCTGAAATACTTTACGGAGTATTCCGTAAATATTGACTTGAGAGTGACAAGAACACTCTACGTGTATCTTCGCTAATGACTCCGACATCTCGTTTTAATAAAGGGAATGGCTTCTTCCTCAAGAAGATGCGAGTGAGACGGCATATGTAATCAGCATTGAGTGCACCCAGTGGAGTGGGGCTCGTAAGTTCCCGGGTCAGATACTGCAGCACACTGCTACTCTTCACGGGATCAACAATCACAACACAGCGCACACCTCTTATCAAGCATTTCAATCAAACTTAATCAAACAAAGATCTACATTCTCATAGGCCTATACTTCTCACTCATGTAAATTTTGCAGGATTTGCAAGATTTTACATCAGAGCAGATTTACACCGGGAGAATCAGCTGCCCCTAAAAATATTGGTTTATGCAGCCCAACTAGTTGATTGGTTCCT
Source organism: Meconema thalassinum (assembly GCA_946902985.2). NCBI lineage: Eukaryota > Metazoa > Arthropoda > Insecta > Orthoptera > Tettigoniidae > Meconema > Meconema thalassinum. The sequence continues at coordinate 1,805,501,969 of OX336388.2, read as the reverse complement.
AAGTTTAGGGCAGTGGTTCTTAACCAGTGGTCCGCGAATGCCTTGGGAGTAGTCTGCGGGAGAGAAGGGTCCCCCAGCACGTATAAAAAAAGTGGCCAATAAATGGGGATTTAGAAAACGATGTGCGAAGAACGAGAATTGTCCGAATGTATTCGCGGCAATGACTATCAGGTTTTGAATTGAAATATCTTTAAAATAAGTGTTATTGAGGAGGGGTTACAACTGCTAAGGTGTATTGGGGACGGGGGGAGGGACGGGGGGGGGGGGGGGCTCCGTACATGATTCAATTTAACGTTGAGTGGTCCGCAGACTTCTACAGGTTCAGAACTACTGGTTTAGGGGCTGCGACAACGTGGTCATGTAGCCCCGTGTACTTTGGTTATGTGTAGAATTTGTTAACCAGTGTTAATTGTGATGGCTGTGTTAGTCTGTGTTATCTGTAATTCAGGTAAGGACTGCAGAGGATCAATTTGAAGTATTTTCAACTTTTGCTACCAAATGCTACCGTTCACGACACCTAGCTGTGAACTTGGCTTCTAGATGCCACCACAACTAGCACCTGATGGCAAACGCTAGAACGCGTACAGCGTTAATCAAATCTAACCTACGAATTTCGCTTCACACAATTGTAGTTAGTGGAAGGTTCTTTTACAGGCTATAAATATGTGGCATGGGCCCGCCGGCTTTACTTCCCCTCCGATGGAAGGCATACTGAGGGATCTTTAACGCTCATAAAAATCCGACGACTTCGGCAGGGTTTGAACCCGCGATCTTGGGCATAGAAGCTCAGCATGCTACCAACTACGCCACGGAAACCGCTTGCAGCCCAACTAGCGATTTATCAGGACGGTCGATATTCCTCTGCTTGCATCCCGTTCGTTACTAATGTACTGTAAACATATCCTGCGAACGATAATGAACACTATTACTGTATTTTCCCTCGATGTGACAACAAACACACCCCGTGCAGAAATATCGACCTTCCTGATAACAAGTGTTAGTTGAGCTGCATAAAACAATATTATTAGGGGCAGTTGACTCGCCCGGTATACAGGGTGTAACAAAAATGTACGGCAAAAAATCCAGGACACATTCCTCACGCGTAGACTAAGAAATTATGTTATATGAACATGGGTCCGGAAACGCTTTGTTTGCATGTTATGCCTCATGTTTCCAACTCATTATTCATGGGAAACACACAAGTACAGAACGTACACCGCCATGTGCCCTCCGTGCGTATTGATAAAAGCATCAATCCACCGTCATAGTGAATCTCGGATGCGCTGATGTATTCCTGGAGTACTGCGCAACCTTCCATAATACGGGCACGCCGACTCTGAACATCTGGTACAGGGGTTCGATACACAAGAGCTTTGAAATGCCCCCACAAATAAAAGTCTAGTGATTTTAGATCCGGAGAGCGTGGAGGCCACGCAATTGGTACACCTCTAACTATCCATCTGTCACCAAATCTGTTATTATAGAAGCCTATGGACATTAAAACTAAAATGAGGAGGTGCTCCATCGTGTATGAAGTACATGTTCTGTCGCACTGCTAAGGGCACATCTGCTAAATCGCATGGCAACAGGGCCATGTAAAACAAAACACTGGCGGTGCACCTACGATAATGACAAGGTAACCAGACGTAACCAAGTGCATGTTCCCCATGATTATAACGTTCTTTTTTTGTGTGTTTCCCATGCTTAATGAGTTGGAGACAATGAGGTGTAACATGGAAACAAAGTGTTTCCAGACCCATGTTCATAGAACATAATTTCTTCGTCTACGTGTGAGGAATGTGTCCAGCGTTTTGTGCCGTACCGTTTTGTTACACCCTGCATAGTACTGTATATGTAAGAGGAAACATATTTTCGCCTCACGGTATAGTTGTTAGTGCTGATGGTCCCGTGCACTTGATCTGGGGATATATGAGTTTGTCAAGCTAATTTACAATTTACAGATGACATGGTCAAACATATCCTAAGCTCCTATTTGAATCAACAACAGTAGGCTACATCTTATAATATATTCGAGAGATAGAGTGAGCTGTATTGCTTAGATACACCGTGGAGGCCGCCAGTTTCTTCTCAAAGCTAAGGTATTGAAGGCAAATCTTTGAAAAGAAAGGGATTCAAACTTTTGATCTTTACTTCCGCTATGAAGCAAACTGTCTTCTCGGCGAGGTCGGAGTCATAGCGCTATACACAGCCAGCGACAAGCTGTTTCCAGTGAATCCTTTACCTTACTTAAGTCGTTTTATTTAGGGCCTTACCGACAGCTGTGGCTACGCTCGCTAAAGCACAGTGTTAGGTCATAGGGCCTAGTTCTCTGCTGACTTGGTAGACGCGTGGGTTCGAGCCCCACCGTCGGCCGTTCTTGAAATGGTTTTCCGAGGTTTTCCATTTTCAACAATAAGCAAATGCTGGGACGTACCTTCTGACAGGCCATGGCCGCTTCCTTCCACATCCTTGTCCACTTTCATCCATTCATCTCATCTCTCATTCCGACATGCAGGTCGCACAAGGCGTCGACTAGAACGACCTGCAGTCGGGCTCTCAGGAGGTCACAAAAAGAATGTAGGTTCTTGGACATCGTGGTCATTTTAGCCCCGTATACTTGGGAGTGTATATAGAATGTGTATGATAACCTGTGTTATTGTGGGTCTGTATTTACCCTAATTTTTAAAAGAAGAGGATGTATCAAATGCGTTGAAACGGATCCCATTAAAAATTACATTATTATTATTATTATTATTATTATTATTATTATTATTATTATTATTATTATTATTATTATTATTCAATTAGCATTTTTATTTGATTTAATTCCTGTATTTACATGGCTGCTAATGTACAAAACTTAACATTATACTCTACTACAAATTAACACATTTTTATAAAACTTCCGTGCCCACATAAGGCTTCCTACATTACAGTATGACATTTATATCTGTAAGAAACTAGCAACCCATCCCGGCTTCGCCTGGTATCGTTTACGGTTTACTCAGCGTAAGCTTAAAAGGCGCACGCACGGCAGGTCTCAGATGCAATTCAGAAAAGTCAATGTGAACAGCGAAACTCCAAACACATATACTCTTCTCTGAAGTCTTAACTCGACACGACTCGACAGTTTGATGCTGGCCGAAGCTGGGGTGATAGGCTCGCACGGTAGCTAGTAATTTAAATTTCCACTGAATTGAGATTGTTGGACAAAATGAAAACGTAAAAACACTTATAGTGGACGTCGTATTAAAGATAGAGATATGCTGTCCGGGACTTGTTTGTAGATTATTTTACACGGCAAAATTCTTATACTCATAGTATATAGATATTTTAATGGTTTACCCAGCGTAAGCTTAAACGTCGCACGGACAGCAGGTATTTCTTCGACTCGATTCTCTGAAATCTCTACTGCTCGGCTTCCTTGGGTCATAAATGAATGTTTTTCTACAGAAACCTTCCTCGATTACAGAATGGTGAAAAGCTTAACAAAATCCATCCAGAGGTTCTCGAGATCACCCGTTACATCCAAGAATCGGGGTCTTTGTATTATACCACAGTACACAGACATTTATTAAAGACAAACATTCTACTCCCAATGAAATCTAGAGCAGTGTTTGTTGATCGTACTTCTATGAACTTGTGTATAAACGTTTATCAGTCTGTCATAATAATTCTTTAACGAGAAGCATTTTATAGAAAAAATCCACAAGAGAAATCAACAAAGAAAATTAGTTGCATAAATTCACATTACAATCCTCCAATCAGAGGTTTTCTTCTTCATCTCCTTTATTCTTGTTTTATGCCCCTCTTAACCTGTTACTTCTTTCATTAAAACACCTCCTCGAGTAGCGGCTACCATTCTTGGCTATCATCCTGGAAGTCCGGGTTCAATTTCTGGCTCTGACAAGCACTAATTCAGGTCTGAGAGATAGAACAGGGTACAATCAGCCTCAAGAGGCAAAACTGAGATGAAGTGGGTCCGATTCCAACCATAGCCATCCTTGAAGTGGTTTTCCATGGTTTCAGACTTCTACTCCGGGATGATTTCTAATAAAATGCCCCTTCTAACTCCGCCAAAGCCTCACCTGAATTGCGTATACACACACTACTACAGACACCATAATAGCAAAGATTATCAAACAAATTTTACACATACCCAAGTACACGGGATAAATGACCACCATGTTCAAGCCCCTCAAATGAAACAACAACAACAACAAGCTTTCTTTATTCAGCACCATAATTGTAACAAGTAATGTTTATCGTTGCCGTAAAATGGTCCAAAATAAGGAGTCATAAATTTGTGTTGACCGACTGAAAAATGGCTTCAAGCTTTCTATGTAACAAACAGTTTTTTGACTGTACTGAAAAGTTTCCTTCCTTACATATGCATGTTCTCCCTGTCACCCTTGATATTATCATTAATGCTTTGCGAGCACCATCTGTTCTGTGTTACTGAATTGGCAGCACAAAGCTACTACGTGAGAGCATCAAAAGTAGAACTAAAATATCCCATCGAGCACTCTCCATAAATAAAAAAAACAGAACATATTGTCGGATATAGCATTATTAATCATTCATGGATGTCGTTCACTCCATATTATATTGATGTTTGAATTACAATCTCATATGGAAGGTCTGTGCTAATGGCATCGTTTAGATTTTCTCTTCTCCGTTGACATGCATTGTGAAAAGTGGCATCAATCGTAGTATTATTCAAATATATTTTTGTTGCAGTATCTCCAAAAGCTGTATGTTTCAGCATCGTACCCCCAACATACAGTTACCGGCAGTTAGTTCTGCACTTCCTCACCCCACTCTCCCGGTATACTGCTGCAGCGTAAAACATTTGCCACGCTGAGCATGTCTGTGTATGATTGTGAGAACCTACTGCCACCCACGTCATTGTTCTCAGATAGGGAAATACGTATTTGGACGAGAAGGTGGGATGTCCGTACGTTATTGATGGTGCAAATACCAAAATATCCTTGCCTGAGGCCTGTAGTGTGTTTACTGTGGACCTCGTCGCCACCTATGTAGCTCTGCAGTTTGCACTACAGGATGCACGAATCCTGTTTCTCGTGTGTACCGACTCTTTGAGTTTGTTGCAGTCGATTGCTACATGTTTCCCGCAACACCCCCTAGTGCAGCGAATCCATAACCTACTAGCCGGGTTGTGCCACGCTGACACTCGAATCACCATTCTGTGGCTTCCGAGCCACATGGGAATTGTGGGAAATGAGTTAGCGTACAAAGCTGCAAAAGAGTTGGTATCATTACCACCTCGACCAATGGAGGTACCCGCTAGGCATATTCGCTCTCAGTTACGCCGACAAGTTCTGGCATTTTAGGAGAATCAGTGGCTAGCTGACCCAATGCCCAATAATCTGGGAGCGATCAAAGGAACTACTCGCGTGTAGCGGAGCTCTTTCCGGTCACCAAGGCAGTCCATCATTTTGTGTAGGCTAACGTTGGGTCATACAAGATCCACCCACTCGTACCGTATAAGAAGGGAAGACCTGTGAGGCCGTTTTCACCCTGGCCCACATTTAACCGAGTGTGTGGATCTTGCTGACTTACGAAGAAAACTTGGGTTGCAGATGACACTCAAACTTATATTCGTCGATGACGTGGTGGCTGCTGATCTCGTCATCCGCTTTATAAGTGAGAGTGGGTTAGTACCAGCAATCTAAATTATCTAGTGTACATTGACCCGAAAACTAGCTGTTTTTTGAATTCTGATTTTTTAGTTCTTCCGAATTTTTTTAAATTATTATAATTAACTAGCTGACCCGGCAGACGTTGTCCTGCCAATCAAAGAAAGTGTTGTAACTTTGTTTCTTGAAGTGTTTTTGGATACACAATATTTCTTTCAATTTCTGTTAACTGCCTCTAAACTATCGTGAAATGAATTAACTAATCTAGAAACATTCGTGGGAGCGTGCACAACAACTCTCCAACGTTTCATCGCAATTGGATCAATGGCATAAAACGCATACGGGATTTTCTTTAAATGATTCGTGCGCTGTCACTCATTTGTTGGATCTACTCGTGCTCTACCAACTGTGAAATTGATTTACTAAGTTAGAAAGCTTCACGTAAGTATACACAACAACTCATCAAAGTTTCATCGGAATCGGATGAACGACATATGAACGTATACGGGAATTTTTTAACGATTCGCGTGCCGTCACTCGTTTGTTGAATCTACTCATGCGCTACCTATTGTAAAATAGATTTACTAAGCATGAAACCTTCTCTGGAGTGTACTCAATCATTCACCAAGGTTTCATCGCAATCGGATGAATGATATATGACCGCATACGCGACATTGTGGAAACGATTCACGCGCCGTCGCTCATTTGTTGAATCCACTCGTGCGCTACTTATTAAAAACTGGATTTACTAATCCAGAAACCTTTCCTGGAGTGTACACAATAATTCACCAAAGTTCCATCGTAATCGGATAAATAGGACTATGTTGAAACGATTCGCGCGCCATCGCACATTTGTTGAATCTACTCGTGCGCTACCTATTGTAAAATGAATTTACTGAGCCAGAAACCTTTACTTAAGTGTACACAACAATTCACCAAATTTCATCGCGATCGGATAAATGGTATATGGACGCATATGGTACTCTGTTGAAATGATTCGCGTGCCGTCACTCATTTGTTGAATCTACTCGTGCGCTACCAATTGTAAAATGGATTTATTAAGCCAGAAACCTTCCGTAGGGTGTACACAACATCTCACCCAAGTTTCATCGTAATCGGACGAATGGTACTTGAACGCATACGGGACCTTATTGAAACGCTTCGCGCGTCGTCGCTCATTTGTTGAATCTACTCGTGCGCAACCTCTTGTGAAATGGATTTACTAAGATAGAAACCCTTACGTATGTGTACACAACAACTCATCAAAGTTTCATCTCAAGCGATGAATGGTATATAAACTTATACGAGATTTTGTTGAAACGCTTCGCACGTCACCACTCATTTGTTGAATCTAGTCGTGCGCTACCTATTGTAAAATTAATTTACTAAGCCAGAAGCCTTCTCTGGAGTGCACACAACATATCACTCAAGTTTCATCGCTATCGGACGAATGGTATTTGAACGCATACGGGACCATGTTGAAACGCTTCGTGCGTCGGAGCCCATTTGTTTAATCTACTCGTGCTTAGCCTCCTGTGAAAGGGATTTACTAAGTTAGAAACCTTTACGTAAGTGTACACAACAACTCATCAAAGTTTCATCGCAATCGATGAATGGTATATAAACTTATACGGGATTTTGTTGAAACATTTCGCGCGTCGTCGCTCATTTGTTGAATTTACTCGTGATCTACCTATAGTAAAATGAATTTACTAAGCCAGAAGCCTTCTCTGGAGTGTATACAACATCTCACCCAAGTTTCATCGCTATCGGACGAATGGTATTTGAACGCATACGGGACCTTTTTAAACGCTTCGCGCGTCGTCGCTCATTTGTTGAATCTAGTCGTGCGCTATCTATTGTAAAATGGATTTACTAAGCCAAACACTTTCCCTGGAGTGCACTCAACATCTCACCCAAGTTTCATCGCAATCGGATGAATGGTATATGAACGCATACGGAACTTTGAAACGCTCTAACGTGCAGAGACAAACAGAATTCGACATCACTGCCAACTTTGGTAAAAAAAAAACACAACTTTCCGCCATGGGCGGAGTGTATGTTATGGCGGTAGTTGCACAGGTTGCGACCAGGTGGCTCTACGTGCAGAGACTCACAGTCCAAAAGGATCACTTTTCACTATGGCTAGCGGTTTCCATGACGACTGTTTATGACTGTATATTGTGGTTCTAAATTTGTGTGTAAATTGTGGTTCTAAAATTCTAAAATTCCACCTATCTGGTCAAATTGTGAATCTAAACCATACATGGGCCCACCCTAACATTCATAAAAAATTTCATCAAAATCGGCCTAGGCGTTTAGGTGGAGTTCAGTCACATACACACGTGTCGAAGAATTATATATATAAAGATAGTTATATTTAATTTTTTGCTTTACTAATTTTCGATCCTTTCATATTTAGGTGACTACCTCTAAATTCTTCATTTCATTCTAAATGTGTAGGCTATAGACTACTTTAATCTGTGTTAAGAGGGGCAGATGACCTCGTAGTTCAGCCACTTAAAACCTCAATAACTAACTATTTGGCAAGCCACCCTCACCACTCTCCACCTCTCTTCTACCACTGAGTTTTAAAGGTCAATTGCATAGCTAAACGCCGGTATCCGTACACTACCTTTCCCAGAAACTGAACACTTAAAATTATTTATGACCAGACCATCGCCCTCTCTCACGCATCAACTTACGTACTGAGGTACATTTGAGTGATATGCTCTTATCGTGTTGGAAGTCATTTTTACCCTATTTTCCATTATGAAACAAGTAGTTCCGTGAAGAACTATACAGCCTAGAGACTGAAATTTTGTATGTTGATAGGGGCAATTAACATAAGTATGAAAATAGCCTATTTAGTTCTTCAAGGAACTACTTGTTAGTTTCTCGTATTCAATACATTTTGTAGCTTGGTTTTCGTAAATCATAGAAGCCGTGCATTCGAATTTTCTAAACATTTATTCCCGTGGTTTATTACAGATGTATGCCATCTCGCAGGAGGAGTCTTAATCACCGATATTGAAAGTCATTATATTCTAGCACATAACTTCTCATTGTAATGGTGTTGGCGTGGACATAGGTCGTGAACCAAACGCTATTTAGTATATTGCACGGAAAGGCCTTGTAATAGGCAGGAGAATTTTAATGGAAAAGACCAGTGGGATATATTAGAATAGGCTATTTAGTTCTTCACGAAACTGCTTGTTCAGTGTTGCCTTAGTAATCAAAATTTAATATTTTTCAGCCGGTCAACACGTTTATAACCAATTGTGATGGGTGTTTTCCTAAACTTGAAAAATAAAATCCATTGCCGGCACTGTTGAGAGGAGCTGCACGGGACCAGACCACACATTAGTCAATCAGCTAAGTTCACAAAAAATGAAGGTAGACCTATGAGATGTACACGGGCAAAAATGTGTCAGTCTGTTTGTGTGTGTATCTGTCTCCCCTATCAATTCCAACACGACAAAACCGAATCGAAGGAAATTTGGTACTGGGGTAGCACTTGCAAAGACCACCACCGTGTCATGTTTCTCTTGCCGCCATATTTACCAAAACACATCGGCGGGCACTCAAATGGTCAATACTTAAAATTAAATTACGACCCAACTTATCATCGGATCTTTATCAAGTTCGTTAAAAATATACCTTGATATAGAACGCGTCTTGCGCCCAAACTACAAGATCATCAGCCTATCATTTTAGGATGGCGGCTGTGAGAATTATGCAAACTTTATAATGCATAACGTGCGACCCATCAGTTCCGATTATCGAACTGAGAATGGTTTAAACTGTTCTAAAGGACGTGGCCTGTTTAAAATTGAAAGTTTATTTTGTAACATTATACTGCACTAGTGACATTAAAAAGCTGAGTCGTCTCGGTTACCAGACAAGATGGCAGCTGATCTCTCATTCTGACCTATATTTCACTGATTTGAGTATGTTGCATGCAATGCAATGTTGCACTGATAGAAATAATATAAACTTTAAATAAAATGGATTATAATGAATATATAATCCAGTTAAGAAATCGTTTTGTCCAAGTCATTATTTGCTAAGACGTTGTAAGTAAATCGATTGATAACGTTATACTTCGGTTGACACGTTTGGCGCTGTGGTTAAGCTTTGGTCTTTCACCCGTTCGGCCGGGGTTCAAAACTAATCTGAGTTGTTTTATTTTGCTTGTTTTTTATATTTATTGTTTATTGAGTACTGAGACATAAAATTAAGCGTTATGCTGTGCATCTTGCAATGGAAAATATATATTTAATTAAAACAAATTTCGCCACCGGTTCTGTACGAGTGACATCTACTAGCAACCAGGTGAAATATGCGTGTGCTAACCATGGCCTACTAGATGCAAGCTGCGCTCAATACCGGCCTTGACATTCCCAGTTAGTGTAATTGAAATATGTCCTCTTGTTGCCGATAGAGTGCATTCGCCCCCAAGAATATGTGCGATTAAAACTTAGCTGTGCAGAAGGTTTATTAAATGTGTTTCTCTCAGTGATACGTTTAGAACAACGAAGTTTTGTTTCAGTTTCAATTATTGTTATTCGGTGTTAATATACTGAATTCCTGCTTTGTTTGGAGTGTTGGTAGGTGACATTGTAAAATGTGGGGTAAATTAAAAACTATGGTTTGAATGCCACTAGTCAAATCCAGTTTGTCATACGGTTGTGTGCCATTTTTCACTTCGAATAGGAAGAAAATAGGAGGTGATAAGAACAAAGAGTTATAACTATACCCATAGATTTTGGAGAAAGTGGGCTATATGTCCTTACCTGACAATCTTATTTTTAATTTAATGATCTCAGTTTCTATCTCATACACACTATTTTGAAAGATCTGTCATTAAAACATGTTTTCTTGGCATGAAGAAAATCTGAAAATTGCATAAGTGATTCACATTTATTAAGAGAAGTGTATATTGCGATTATTCCTAAGAAAGAGAAAGTTCACAACATGTTGCTAGGTGCAAATGACCTCGATATTACCTCCCTTAAAGCAAACGTCACCTCTGCCGTCACTTAACGCCGCTGGAAACCAAGAAGTAGAGATATTTTACGTTATTACTCTAACCTACTGGCACATTTTGTAAAGTACAAACTATTAATATCACTACTGAAAATAGGTAAAGAACAATTAGTGGAAATATCAACAAAAACTATGTTTCATATAAACTAGAAAGACTACTTTCCATATCTGTAAGGAGTTTTAATCATTACATGCATGTGGCAGCACTGAAAACGCATGCAATTATTTGTTGATGATGTTTGCTTTGATTCTTCAACGTTTTGTCAATACTGAATAAGTATTACAAGGGTTAGCATAGGTAAAGATAAACTTTTAAAATACGTTTATTCCTGTTTCACTGTTTGTTCGTTCAAGTTTGGTCCCAAATCGTCTCAGCTATTTAACATTTGTTGTAATATTGTGCGTATAAGGCGTGTTGACATGATTTACAGGTCTTTGGCGTAATGGGTGATTGCAACAGACCTTTCAATTCCTCAGGTGGTACAGCGTATATTTCATTACACAGAGTTGACATTTGCAGTTGTCATCCAGTGTGTGATGGACGACAGTCGTGCAGATCGTGCAGTTTAAAGCGGTGGGTGACGAATCTTGTGTAGGCATGTCTAAGTTCGAAGTTTCGTCCTTACCATGTGTTTGTATGTAGAGCTTCTATGGAGTGGTTATCCACTGGAATCTGTCATTATTGTTTGCAATATTGGTACTAACTATTACCAACGGTTTGTAGCCCTGTACTGGACTAAAACTTCATGGATTGTGTGTTGAACCTGACGTGATCTGAACCCGCTCTTCGCGTGCGATACTATTATAGCCTATCAGCCCGAAGGTCTTAAAAACTATATCTTTAAAATGGTTTGGACCTTACAGCATTGGATATGGGGATTGTGGGTGATTACTTGGTTATCTAGTTGGCCAGGATATGACCTACTTCTTGGGGCACTGAAGAATTACAGAAGGTGAAAATGAAACGTTAACTTGCAAACAGAAGCGTGTTTCAAAAATGGAGAGTACTTTTAAGTCAAAGAGCTGTAGAAGGTAGATAGGCCTAGTAATGAAGATAATATTCTACTTGTCTGCGGGGCTGCTTGTAATGGCATACTGTGACTCTGTATTCACCCAACCTATGGATGAAGAGGTTGGTGTTCTTAGTGCTTATTGCTTATGTTATATAGGTTTTCTGCCTGTTTCTAAAATAGTGGGGATGTGACAGTCATCATGAAGTTGAAGGTTTCGCATGTACCACCGTGCGACTGTTGATGGTACTATGTTCCTATAAACGTTGGTCAAAATAGCTTCCTCGCCATACCCAACAAAAAGTAGGACAATTACCATTACTGTAACTAAACCTATGACTAAGAAGTTCAATTTCTTATTCTTGGATTATTCTAAGGTGGAATATAATACCAAATGAGTTCATGAATCTCCAACCTCATCACGTTGTGGGTTTGTGACCCACTAACCTATTCCCTGCTACCCTCTTGGGAGATGAGAGCTCAGTGGTACTGAATAGGTCGCTCGGGGAGGAAAGGATGAATGTATGAGACAACATTACAGTAAATGTATGCTAAGCTTGAAACTTATATTCATATCATTCCTTGGCAAGAAATCAAGACATTGTGTTTTCCTACTAAAATTTTGCAATATATTATACTTGTTCGACATCTGGTATGCCTTTGCGGTAAGATTTGGTCACTGTGTTGTTGCTGTTTTCATTTCAGCCTCATGTACTTAGGTGCGTTTATCGAGAATTTGTCTCATAACCTATGTTATTGTGGTGACTGTAATAGGCCTAATGTGTGTATTTGTAAGTCAGACAAATATTGGGATGGAGGTGGCCGTGGCTTGAAGTAAGGAACCATCCCGACATTTACTTGGAGATAAATGGGAAACAACAGAAAACCGCTGTCTTATATTTACAGCACACTAACTCCCATGCAGTCAGTGCATAAACGTGCAAATAGACACTGCACAAATTCTCCAGATACCTCATCATAAAACCGAAAAATGTAAAGGTCCATTCCGTATTTCTGCTACTATTCTCTGGAACAAACATAAATTGTACCAGTATTCAAGACTTACCATCAGAATGATAAAACACTCCCTTCATGGTAATCTATCAGCTATGCAATGATCACAATCTATGTGAACATTCAATTATTTCAAAGAAAGTGAAACCGAATATGATTATTCTCCACAGATACCGGCATTTAGCTATGCACTTGACCTAGAGAAATCAGCAGTAGGAGGAGGGTTTAGAGCGGTGCGGGGAGTGCGCCGAATACTTCTCTAACTGAGAACATTGCCGTGCGTGACAGTTGATTCTCACAATCAGACACATACACGCTCAATGTAGAATTTTTTTTAAGCTGCAGTAGTATACCGGGGGAGTGGGATGTGGAAGTACAGATCTACGTGACGGTAATTGTACTTAAACTATTTCCGAGTCATGTAACTTCTTACCAAAATATTTCATAAATAATAGAGAACAAAAATCTAATTTAAGCTGAAAGATCGTATTAAAGATTCATTTTACAACAGCAAAAATCAAAGATTATCCAGAAGTAATAACAACTACCTCTATCGAGAAATTTATTTTATTGTCAACTGAATTATAATAAAATGTATATAAAAATAAGTAAATATATGTTGTACATTAAAACCGTACCGGTTTCAATCACATTGTGAGCTTCCACAGCGTATTTACGTAAATGTGCAAGAACATACACTTAATAGAAATTTTGGCATAACAGAGGATTCTAAGAATATTCTTGTTCCAAAAGCTCACAAATTAAAATTAAAAAGATACAGTCAGTCTGAGAGACTAGACTTTATATCATTTCAAATGACGCATGCTACAAATGCTACACCTGTTAGAACGGCTCCCCAGGACTCTCTCAACAGACTCCATTACCCATTAACTTAGGCTTCCCACGCGGGGAACGGAGAGCGGGAGGTGCACTCTGCTGCATGACGTCACGCACTCGCCGTCTCCGTAACGCATAACGCCAGACCCCAGGAGTAAACTCAGACTCAACAGACTACATTACCCTTTAACATAGGCTTCCCGCGCGGGGAACGGAGAGCTGGAGGTGCACTCTGCTGCATGACGTCACGCCTTCGCCGTCTCCGTATCGCATAACGCCAGACCCCAGGAGTAAACTCAGATTCGGTGCATATGCAATGAATAACATGATGACGCCATACACGCCGTAACCGTAACGCATAACGGTAGACCAAAGCATAACAATGAAGTCGACAAGATCATTTGAAATGATTTAAAAAAAGAGAAAATGTGTTAAGAAAAACATGAAAAAGTCTTGATAAAACAGCTTGGAATAGAAGAGATGTGGATGTGAAAATAGATATGTTGAAATAGTTAGGTTATAACCGGCAGTTTGGAATGTATATGCGAGGTAGAGAAATAATGGAATGAAAACGTTGGAAATACGTGTTACTAGGTAATGTTTTGAATGGGCAAGAAATGTATTGGTTATTTAGTTGCCACATCTTTTCTATTCCACGCTTTTTCATGTGTTTCTTAACACATTTTGTAACAGATGTGGTTTTTCAAATTTTAATTTGAGAACTTTTGGAACAAGAATATTTTTAGAATCCTCTTTCATGACAAAATTTATATTAAGTTTATGTTCTTGCACATTTACATAATTACGGAGCGTTAAAAATCCCTCAGTATGCCTTCCTTCAGAGGGGAAGTAAAGCCGGCGGTCCCATGTCATAGATTTATTGCGTGTTAAAGAACATTCCACTAATTACACCTATGTGAAGCTAAATTAGGTTAGGTTAAACATTTTACAAACGCTCTTAGGTTCCGACGTACGTCGCCAGGAGCCGACTATGGTGGCTTCTAGTAGCTAAGGTCTGAACTAGTTAGTCGTTGACGGTGGCGTTTGGCGGCAAAAGTAGGATCTACTTAAAATTCAATGTCTGCAGTCCTTACTTGAATTAAAAACAGATAACACACACTAATACAGTCATCACAATTAACACCGGCTATCAGACAGATTCTACACACACCCAAAGTACACGGGGCTATATGGCCGCGTTGTCGCAGCCCCTAAACTAAGGAACCAACCAACCAACCTACATAATTACGCTGAGGAAGCTCACAATGTGACTGAAACCCGTACGGTTTTATTGTACATCATATATTGACTTGTGGTTATATACATTTTATTATAATTACATCGTCAATAAGGAATCGGGCTATCATGGTCATTTTATGTCAAATGAATGTGTAGTTTAAGTTGTTATCTTCTCTTATTGCATTTAACGCACCCTCCAAATGACGAGAGCTTCGTAGCCTCAGTGGCATGCATAAGAGCAACAATAAATTTAAATGACATGAGAGTGATTATGTCTGCACAAAATCCTTATTGACCAAGTTTAATGAACTAGGAAAATAATACCTTATGTCAATAAATTGTAATTCTTGAGTACAGAGAACCGGTCTTGGTTACATTATAACATTCTTAATCAAACACTGTTAGATGACAACAAGATGTTCAGTAAAGAACATATAGCCTACTTTCTCCTAAGTGCATGAGTATTGTTGTAACTTTTTGTCCTTTTCAAGGAGTATAATTGAATGTTGGTTGTAGTAGCTTGTTGAAATACAACGTGCTATACGGATATTAAACATGAATATGAGGTGCCCTTTGCTAGTGCTACTTCTGTAAAAACAAGAAGTTCCGTGACGAACTAAAGAGCCTACTTTTCTTAAAATTTAAGATTCATGCCAATGATTAATGACGAAATTAAGTTTGTAATATAGAAATTTCTATTAGTTCGAAACACTGTATACCTGGCATAATGTAGCCTAATACAGAACTACAGTTGGCAGCCCTGGTGACTGAATATATTCTTACTTCCATCTCTTAGGGTACAGAATACAAAATTTGGTTGAAGTCCAATAGATAGCATGGACGTTACATGCAGTTAAACATTGGATCTAACAGCGCGTGTAAAATCATGTTGGCAACAATGACATACACGTATTGGTCAGAAATAATCTGAAATAATATGATCTATTGTTGTGTCAATGTTGAATGAAATCCATTAGTTAGTATAGAAGTTGCATGCATTTTAAAATTGGACCTATCAGCAGGCCTAGAATCATGTTGGCAGCACTGGCGTATGCCTATATTAATTACTCCAAATTAATCTAGAATGCCAGGTACTATACGTGTGCAAAGTTTAGAGCTATTGGCTTGCATACTTTCTGATATATTGATATTAGGGTAACAAAAATAGAGAAGGTATTTATTAACAGTTGGCAGCTCTAGTTACTCTTAAGAATCGGCATAGTCATATCTGTTATGGTACACATAGAACACAAGAAATTTGGTTGAAATCCAAATGATAGTATAGAAGTTACATGTATTTCAAGTTGGAACTCTCAGCAGGCTTAGAATCATGTTGGTAGCTCTGACGTATAAAAGTTACTCCAAATTAATATAAAATGTCAGGTACTGTACGTATGCATAGTTTAAAGCTGTCGGCTTGCATACTTTCTGATATATGGGTATTTGGATTTTTTTAAATGAGAGCATTTATTAACAGTTGGCAGCCCTGGTGGCTCTTAAGAATACGCTCAGTCATATCTGTTTATGTACACATAGCACATACGAAATTTGGTTGAAATCCAATTGATAGTGTAGGAGTTATATGCATTTGAAATTTGGACCTATCAGCAGGCTTATAATTATTTTGGCAACACTGCCATGTATTGCCTCCTGGAAATTAAACTGAAATATTATTATCTATATGTGTGCCAATTTTGAAATAGCTCCCATTCATACCTTGGATGATATCCAAAATGGAGCTCAAATTTCAATTGCGGTTTTTCATTAGTTGGTAGCACTGACATCATTTTCAAATATGGCCAGGAGATATTTAGGTATAGATCTTTACTTTTACCAAATTTTGTTTCGATTGCTGCAGCCGTTTAGGAGTTGATAGGGGACACACACACACAGCCAGACAGACAGACAGAGAGACAGACAGAAGGACAGACATACACACATTTGCCCGATCTCATAAGTCTACTTTTTCCTCATTTTTGCAAAATGTGAAAAGTAGCCTAAAAATGCATTCAATTAGGTTTCACCGTGTTTGAATTGATATGGAGAATCGATTTGCCGCTATCTGCAAACTACTGGGCTGATGACCATGTAGTTCAGTCAAAAGATGCTTCCCAAAAATGGTATGTTGTTGCAAGGTTAGGTAGAGATCAAATGATTAGGTTGGTCGTAATTTGATTTAAGCTTTTAATATTCGGGTGGTCTCCATTCCGTTTCCGTCAAGATGGCGGCGATATAAAATATGACCCTGAAGTGCCCTTTGCTAGTGCTACCTCTGTATCAAATTTCATTGAATTCGGTTTTACTGTGTTTGAATTGATAGGGGGAATCAATTTGCACAGATACATGGCCGCTATCTGCAAACTATTGGGCTGATGACCTTGTAGTTCAGTCAAAAGATGCTTCCCACAAAATGGTATATTGTTGCAAAATTTTGTAGAGATCAAATGATTAGGTTGGTCGTAATTTGATTTAAGCTTTTAATATTCGGGTGGCCGCCATTCCGTTTCAGGATGGCGGCGATATAAAATATGACCCTAAAGTGCCCTTTGCTAGTGCTACCTCTGTACCAAATGTCATTGAATTCGGTTTTACCGTGTTTGAATTGATAAGGGGAATCGATTTGCACACATACATGGCCGCCACATGCAAACTATTGGTTTGATGACCTTGTAGCTTGGTCAAAGATCGCTTCCCACATAGAGATATGTTTTTGCAAAATTTGGTAGAGTTCAGATGATTAGGTTGGTCTTATTTTGATTTAAGCTTTTTACATTTGGGTGGCGATATAAAACATGACACTGAGGTGCCCTTTGTTAGTGCTACCTCTCTATCAAATTTCGTTCAATTCGGTTTCCCCATGTATGAAAAGATAGGAGAATCGATTTTCACACATACTCGGCCGCCATCTGCAAATTATCGTGCTGATGACCTAGTAGTTTCGTCAAATGATTCGTTATATACTTTCGTCAAGATGGTGGCGATATATAACATGACACTAGAGTGTCCATTGCTAGTGCTACCTCTGTACCAAATTTCGTTCAATTAGGTTCACCGTGTATGAATTGATAGAGGGAATCTATTCGCACACATACATGGCCGCCATCTGCAAACTATTGGGCTAATGACCTTGTAGTTTAGTTAAAAGACGCTCGCCATATGAATATATATTGTTGCAAAATTTCGTAGAGATGGGATGATTAGGTTAGTCGTAATTTGATTTGATTTAAGCTTTGAACGTTTGGGTGCCGCCATTACATTTCCGTCAAGATGGCGGCGATATAAAACATGACACTGCGGTGCTCTTTGCTAGTGCTACCTCTGTACCAAATTTTGTTCAATTTGGTTTCACTGTGTTCGAATAGATAGGGGGAATCGATTTGCACACATACATGGCTGCCATCCGCAAAGTATTGGGCTGATGACCTTGTAGTTTGTTCGAAATATTCTCCATACATAAAGGTATAATGTTTCAAAATTTGGTAGAGTTCAGATGATTAGGTTGGTCGTAATTTGATTCAAGCTTTTAACATTTGGGTTGCCGCCATTACGTTTTAGTCAAGATGGCGGCAATGTAAAACATGACAATGAGGTGCTCTTTGCTAGTTCTACCTCTGTACCAAATTTCGTTCAATTCGGTTTCACCATGTTCGAATTGATAGTGGGGGACAGACATTCAGATTACTCTCACACACTCACGCACACACACACACACACACACACACACACAGACAGACACACAATTTTTGGCCCTGTGTAGATCTCATAAGTATACTTTCATTTTTTGCAAAAGTCGAAAGTAGGCAAAAAATAAAGTTAAGAGATGGGCACAAAAGTTATAAAAAAGATTGATTTCAAAATAATTTCCAAAATACTAACTCTCTAAAATTATTAAAAAATACTCTAAAAGACTAAGAATCAGGACTATTTAGATTCACGATGAAAAGATCTCTTGAAAAGATCTCTTGAAAAGATAGTTTAAGTGGAAATGTCCATGATGTGGAACTGATGTAATAGTTAATGGAACATTTTTTGAGATTGGGATGATTTGTGAATGTGATCATATGTTTGCGTTGAAATAAAAAGTTTTACGATATGTTACTGTGAAAATAGTTAGTCCAATAAAATAGAGTAGTTGTAAATGAATGTTCGATCATGGAATAATCTACTACTGTTTGCTGAAGACGATTATAATGTACCTGAAATCAGTACAATGTACTCAAGAATTACAATTTATTGACTTAACGTATTATTATTTAATTAAACTTTGTTAATAAATTCAAATTCGCATCATATAGCGTATTAGAGCTCCGCATACTGCCGACTATTGCTTTACTCGATCAACCTAGTGCACCCAACATTTATATTTATATAATGAAAGCGCACAATGTGCATATAGACATATAAATTATTCTTGTCCTAGTCTAATTATTGAGATTATCCTTTATTTGCAATTTTGAGCATGATATCTCTCTCAGTGTTTGTCGCACAGTTTGCAAACGCAATCTTCTTTCGGTTGATGGAATCTTTGGTTAATTTGTGGTGAAAACCGTGTGTTGCAAATCTTGTCATTATATGTCGGAGTTCGTAATTTGGCTGCTTACATTCTGATGTTGTAATAGCGTCTGTTGTGCACCAAACATTTGCGATGTTCATTTGAAGTTCTACCTTCACCTTTATCCTTGAGGCACTGATACGAATACTGCGAAAGCAAATATTCTGAGATTGGGTTGTGTGCTGCCACAAAACCGCGAGAGAGGTGAGAATCCAGCAATATCTTCCAAACCAGCCTTTCATGCCTAAGCAAACTGTTTACATTTCATCTTTGTCTGAGCGAACACAATACAGAAGTTATCGACTGGTGTGTACATAAGGTGAATGACCCCACTGAAGTCTGTTAATTCGGACGGGTTTAATAACACGCGCTATTAATCAACATTAATGGCGCTTGGGGACAGCACGCACAGGTAGCGCCAGGTATGTAGGTCGCGCCGTTATGAGCAATATCCGGAGCGAAGACAATAAATACCTCCCCCACTGTCCATGTGTTCATGTGGGAGGTGGGCTTGAATACTCTCACGTGCTCTCAGTAGGTCATAAACAGGTAGGGGAAATTATTCCCTTTTTCAAAGTAATATTGCCAACCAATACCAAATACCTTTTTCAAAAGTCCATAACAATATATATTCCTGGGGCCGATAACCTCGATGTTAGGTCCCTTAAAACAACAATTATCATCATCATCAATATACAGGGTGTATTTGATATGATGGAAGTCCTCTACACTGGTGATAGAAGGTGGTATTCTAAGCAAATATCTTCATGAAATTAAGTCGGATCTTAATTAGTGTAGGTGGAATTAAATCACAAAAATCGTCGGTCAATGTCTTGGAAACGGGCTTTCACTTCGTTCCCCTCAGCAGCAGAGCTGACTTCTCCCCGTCACCCTCCCCTCCTACGCTGAGGAATGTTGACCAGAGTCTGCAGTTGAGTGACCTCCTCGCCTTGTCTGCCAATGACATTGAAATACATAAACCGAGCCTATGAACAGCTGATTCACACCTTCATGGGGAGTGGCTACATGACTAGTGATGGTGGATCTGTCTAGGATTTTGCCAGCTTCATGGACTATGCATAGAAAATAGAAATCCTAAAGATTTGGTAAATTAATTTAAGGAACTGTTGGTCTATCTTTGTGTGAAGATAGTGCAACAACTCTAATAAACATATTAATAATACTAATAATAGTAATAATAGGCTTTTAGACACACTAACTTCTTTTATGTTTCTTTTTGGTATGTCGAGTTGCCAGACTTTAATGTACGTAGGATTTCTTGTATGTGCCATGAAATCCATGGAGATGATCTTATTAGATCCCATTCATTTACTACATGACTGAACGTAGATCGCACCCTCGGGAAGGTTAGCACTCTACCACCAGAACTACACATGCTGACTCTTATTATTATTATTATTAGACTATTATTATTAGACTATTATTATTAGACTATTATTATTATTATTATTATAACACTGTATTATAACAATGTATTTGTATTTTATTTTCATTTTCGTGTATTTTCATATGTATTTACATTGTTGATGGACCAATAAATCAACCCTCCTCCCCCCCCCCCCCCCCCCCTCTCCAGTTAATGGCCACCCGAGGGCTGGAGATGGGATGGGACAATTCACAATATGAACATGTGGTACGGTACTAGTATCAAATCTTGGAAGTAGTTTTCCATGGGTTCCCACTTCTACCCCAGGAAAATGTCGGGATTGATCCTAACTTAAGGCCACGGCCGCCCTCTTCTCAATAATCATAACCGCTGGCAGTGCAGCCCATGAAGGGCCTAGGCCTACCAAGCGACCGCTGTCCAGCCATTTGGCCTGCAGATATTAGGGTGACTCGTGGTCAGTGCATCGGGTCCCCTCGGCCATTAATCTTGATTTTCCTGACTCGGGCACTGCCTCACTGTCAGACAGCTACTCAATTGCCCTCACGAGGCTTAGTGCACTGCGTTCCAGCCCTCACGTCAGTTTCTAATATCCCTGATGGAGCCAGGAATCGAACCCAGTGCCTCCAGGTGAGAGGCAGTTGCACTGCCCCAACACCACAGGGCCGGCGCCTTCTTCCGAATCCTCACCTGAATTACAAATACCCACATTACTACAGAAACCACAAAACACAGGTTATCACACAAATTCTACCCACACCCAGCTACATGGGGCTAAATGACCAAAATTGCCAAGCCTCTCAAACAAAACATCAAGTATTTTACTTCCGTCCTATATGCCTAGTTCTGAACAGACTACGGGATGTCGGAATTTTGTCACACTGCATTTCATTAAGTGAATGTTTTTAGTATTTTCAGAAACTAGTCAACAGAAGGTCCGACACGGACGCCAATGATACATCAGGGCTGAGTATCGAAATTATTTTATACATGAACATCAATCAATGAATTCCACACTTACAAAGTAGGCTACACAATACTACCGGTCCTAACGTCCCAAACCATTGCGTGCGTTGTCAACAACAACAACAACAACAACAAGAACAACGGCAATGCACATTTTCTTACGAGACGGTAGAGCTCATCCTCATAACAGCTGATAGCCTACCACCCCTCAAGTCAACCGGTAAGGTCAATGCCCCGATTAGGTAACAACTTCCCCTTCGCGCGTCGTCTCTCCTGGCTCCGCCTCGTTTACCCCAGCCTGCCGCACCACTTTCTGCCTGATTAGTTTCTGAAATAACTAAAAACATTGACTTTTTAATGATTAATTATCAATTTCAAGATAGGTGACAAATTTCTTACCTAGGAAGCTTAGAATAGTCTCTTCTATCACCAGTGTAACGGACTTCCATCATATCAAATACACCCTGTATATTCCATGAAGAGTGAACTACTAATGATTAAAAATTCACGTAAACACAATATTATATATTACATATGACTTCCACCCATAATATTCTCTTACAACTGTGGCATTGAAATTGAAGAAGTCATATGTGAAACAGCACACGTCCGCCGAACACAGTATTGAGAAAATAGGTTTTTTGGTTATTTCATTATTAAATGTATACAGACTTTTGATTTTTTGCCAGTGCTAGAAATGACTCCCAGAAAGGTCTTGTGAGGATATTGGTTTTGTATGTCAAATGACCTCTTCTAAAACAATATACTGTATAAAGTACAGTGAGTCTCTCTCACGACTCGGCCGGCCGGCACGCCCAGCTTATCTCTCTCCCTTTGACTCATCACTCCCCGCTCGGCATAACATAGCACTTCGCTAACGTTATCCTTAAAATTAATAAAATAAGCTGCTACTACCTTATGACAAGAGATGTTCTAAATGTCCTCCTCCTACATCCACACATTTCCGGCATCGCCTTAGGAAACTCCGATTCACACGCATATGTTCGTCTTTCGTAATTGAGGCTATTTCTCTCCGGATATGTTAATATTTTTCTCGGACGAAGCTTGGTTCCATTTACACTGGTATGGTTCGACGACGCAGAATAACAGATATTGGAGTAGAGAAAAACCCCAACCCATACACGAAATTCCTCTACATAAAGCATGGGTCGGAGTATGGTGCGCAGTGAATGGATACATTATTTCTCAACTTTAATTGGTTGGTTCCTTAGTTTAGGGCTGCGACAACGCGGTCATGTAGCCCCGAGTACTTAGGGTGAGTGTATAATCTTTCTGATAACCGGTGTTAATTGTGATGGCTGTATTAGTGTGTGTTATCTGTATTTCAAGTAAGGACTGTAGACGATAATTAAAATTGTTCCTACTTTCGCTACCAAATGCTACAGTCCACGACACCTAGTTGTAAACTTGACTATTACTAGATGCCATCGCAACCAGCGTCTGGTGACGAATGAAGGAACTTAAGAGCATTAATCAAACCTAACTTACAAATTTCGCTTCACATAAGTTTAGTTAGTAGAAGGTTCTTTTGAAAATGAAAATCCACAACCTGCTTCCAGTCTCCGACCGGGTCAGGAATGGAATGAATGAAGCCCCCATCTAGCGGCGAGGATATGAACTGTGCCGGCTGCCGAGGCCTGACGCACTCCTCTGGGGCAATGATTAAATGAATGACAGATGAAATGAAATGATAGTGGAGAGTGTTGCTGGAATGAAATGTTGACAGGGAAAACCGGAGTACCCGGAGAAAAACCTGTCTGCCTCCGTTTTGTCCAGCACAGATCTCACATGGAGTGACCGGGATTTGAACCACGGACTCAGCGGTGAGAGGCCGGCGTGCTGCCGCCTAAGCCACGGAGGCTTCAGAAGGTTCTTTTACATGTCATAAATCTATGAATCTACTTCCCATCCAGAGGAAGACATACTGAGGTATAATTAACGCTCTTGAAAATTCCGACTACTTCGGCCGGTTTGAACCCGCGACCTTGGGCATAGAAGCTCAGCATGCTACCCACTACGCCACCGAAATCACCCATTTTGTATTTATTAGTATATCGTATACAGATCAGTATATTATTTCGCATATTCCAGTAATTGGAATGATTTTGAATGTTTCAATTTCAAATACCTAATGATCAAAGACGAATTTTGAATTTCACTTTGGTGATTATGGCACAAATATTACAGTTTTAAATATTGTATCTGTCCTTCGGCTAGCATTCTTGGCTGCCACCCGGCCGGGAATCGAACCCGGTAGCCTTCGGGCCAAAGCCTAGCACGCTAAATAATAAGCCACGAAGCCGGACGTTTAGTGTGTTTCATTTTGAATTTCTTAAACTTCTTTAGAGGTTGATATGAGTTTGATCGAAGTTTTCATGTCACCATCTTCCTCTTTAGAGTTTCTCAGGGTAGCCTACTGTCTTATCCGCTTCAGTTATTAAAATATTGTGTGACGTTTGAGTTTTTTTTTCCTTAAATATTTCTTATGTGCTGAAAATGGCATTCCCTTAATATATTTGAGCATATCCTGAAATAAGGTTCTCTCCTACTACAATGAACTGTACCTTACAAGAACGTCTTTAGAGAAGTTATATGATGAGTACGCCCTATGAATTTACCGTGATGCAGCGTCTGGAATTGTAGATAAAGGAGCAACCTCTTTGGAATCTATTTGGCTTAGCAGAGATTTTCCAGTGACGAGCTATTCCCAAACGGTAACAAATACATCTACTTTAAATAAACACATCTGCAATTCAAATGAGATCCTGTTGAGGAAATAATGAGATGTACTGTGAATAGCAAGTGTGCAGGGTGTGGAAAAGATTAGTGCAAGTAAACGAGGAAACTGATCTCGCGATTTTTATTCTTCTTGAGTGTAATGTTATCTATCCGAGTGTAAGTGTATCATCTACATCATAAATTATCGTGTAGGAAGTAATCTTTCAGTGTTGCCTAAGTAATAAAAATAATTGCTTTTTAGTCGGTCAACACGATTTTGTCCAGTTGTAAAATATTTACATGAGATTAATATATAAATGTACGTAAATTCGGTAAATCGTGTTGACCGACTGAAAAGCATTTCGACTACATCGTAAATGTAGGCATACATACAGAACGGGACGAGCAACATTAAAATTAGCCGGCAGAGAACTTACCTCTGAAATTCAGGGTATATTTCAGTAGAATTTTACATATCGTTGCACGAAAATCTCCAAAATCAAGTACTAGGGCAGATTGGAATGTAGAGCACAATATCTTTTTACCCATAAAGTTTAATAGGTAACAAAACAAATCACAAAAAATTAACATACACCTTCGATCAACTTTTTTACGTAGTCACCAACTTTCTCAACACATTTCTGCCATCGTGTTACCAGTTTCAATATGCCCGATCGTAGAAGTCCGTCTGGTTGGGGTATAGCCATCTGTGGACTGCTGATTTCACTTCTGCATCTGTCGCAAAGTGTTGGCCGGCCAGGAACTTCTTCATGGGACCAAACAGATGAAAGTCTGACGGTGCTAGGTCCGGACTGTATGGTTGATGCTGGAGCACCTCCCACCAAAATTGGGCGATTTTCTCACGAACAGGAGCAGCAAATTGGGGGTGTAAATTGTCATGTAGAAGTTTGGCACCGTCTGCATTAATGTTGTGGCGTTCGTCACGAAGAGCACGACGCAACTTAACCAAAGTTTTAATGTAAGCTGCAGCATTCACAGTGGTTCCGTGTTCAACAAATTCCACCCATAACACACCACACATATACCCGAGTACTGTCACAAGCACATACCTATCAGATTGAGTCACTTTTTT
Source organism: Meconema thalassinum (assembly GCA_946902985.2). Lineage (NCBI taxonomy): Eukaryota > Metazoa > Arthropoda > Insecta > Orthoptera > Tettigoniidae > Meconema > Meconema thalassinum. The sequence continues at coordinate 1,805,476,405 of OX336388.2, read as the reverse complement.
TTCGTACTGGGGAACCAGCATGTTTCCACTGCATAGAGGCATGCTTGGTTTCGGGCGTGTAGTGGTACGCCCACGGCTCATTACCAGTGATGATTCCTTTCAGAAAGTCATGCCCTTCAGTGGGGTAACGCGTAAAGTGATTCAAGCTTGTCATCATTCGCTGGCCCTTGTTGTTGTCTGTCAGGTTCTTAAACACCCAGCGAGCACTAACTTTACGGAATTTCAATGAACGATGCCGTACACCGCACTATATGAAAGGTTCGCAGGTGCACACGCCAGTCTTTCAAAATTGCTGCCGAGAGTCAGCAGGGCTGCCAACTGTGTATAATAATCTATTTTGCCTTCTAGATTCAATATCTCGGAATATGTGTACGAAACACACTTCAAATTAAGTAATCTGTAAGTCCAAGATGATTTAGACGTATTTAAAGTAAATCGTCAGAGTTAGTGCTACCAACATAATTCTATGCTACAGGCCGGACGTTTGTTTTAGATGAATGAAAAATCTTAATGGAAGGCTGGAGGCGAGTTACCACAGTACCTGTGTTGTTATCAGCTGCCCCAAGCAGTCCGATGGTTGACACAGCTGTGTCACACTACTGCTAGGAGTACAGTCATTAGCAAATATAATGACGTTCTGTTCGTAACTACGTAACGTGTACTTCCGCGTCACATAATACTTCGACGTGGACTGTACTGTCTGCTCAAGTCTGGAATTCCATTACATGAGATCGGTGGTGAAAAGTGTGAAGCGATAGGGTGAGAGAGTGAGTGTGTGTAGGCTCACCCGAAGGCTTCAAGGTCAAGGGCAATCGTCTAAAACAAACGTCCGGCCTGTACCGTATAGGATCAACGATTAACTGCGTATAACTTCCATACTAACAAATGGATTTCAACCAAATTTCGTGTATGTAATGTATGTCACAAGAGATCTAACTCGGCAAACTTTTGAAGTCATCAGGGCTACCAACTGTTGATAAATGTCCTCCATAATTTTGAACCCTAGTCTCAATGTATGCAGGTAAACAGTTCAAAATTTGGCACATGTGTTCAGACGATATGTTTGCAGATTCATTTCGAGCAGCCAATACGTGACAGTGTTGTCAACATAATTCCACCCGTGCTGATAGGTTCAATGTTTAACTGCAGGTAACATCCATACCATTAATGGATAACTAACAAATTTTATATAATTGTGTGTATGCTGTAAGGCATATATTTATGCGCATTTTCAGAGGCACCAGACCTACCAACTACCTAATAACTCTCTTTAAGCATTAGAACCGTAGACTCCCAGTATCTCCGAATCCATGGAAATAAACTATTTCAAGTAATCGGTGGTGCTCTTTTAGGCTACAATATTTCAGGTACAATTCTAAAATATCCTAAGTTACTTTCGTCATTATTCTAGATAGATGTATATAAACCAGTCATTGGTATGAATCCTACATTTTAAGAAGAGTAGGCTCTTGTTTTTCTTGTGATAGGCTTTTTTTTCATGCTCAATATTGTAACAGAGTATAGGGCAACACTTTCAAACCTAAGACTCAGTATGGAAGCATTGTAGTCTTTCCATACAGCAAACATGAAAGTAATAACTTAACATTTCAAAATGGTCTTGCTATCGTATTAGCGCCTACCCTGTCCCAAACAAACGTTTTCAATATTGCCAAAATTACCTCATATTCACACATATCCAACAAAGGAAAACATATTTCCAAAGACACATGGCGAAGCGTCATCTACAATACCGTACATGAATGCAACACTGAAGAATTATTGACTGGATTACTGATTTCAGAGTTATGGTTTATTAGCTGTCCGAAGGACCGATTCATTAGGACATCAGTAAGAAACTGTTTCGTAGAATTTCGCAGCTGAAGCCAATGTTGTTAGTTTATTCTGTGACTGTTTTCCCAGAACCGGAGTGTTTGTTGCCAGCGTTTGGCCATCGTTCCAGTAGCTGGCTGGCTGGAGCTGTTTCTGTGTTTTTGCATGACGATTTAATGTCAATTTCCAGACATTGGAGAGATGTGCGTCCTAATTATGATTGAAATTGTTGGACACTTAGATATCTCTATAACCTCACTGGGTTTTCTGTGGTATAATTAAAAGGCTAGGAGTTGCGTTTCTCCGAAGAGGACTCGATGTCTGCAGTCCGATAAATGCTCTGCTATTGCTGATTTAGAAGGCTGGTTTACACGCACATATCGATTGTGTTCTGAGAATCTGGTGGTAGTGGTTCAGCCCTTCTCCCCGATGTTGACCTGCCACGCTATGTTGTGTATTTCTTATAGGCCTAGTACTTATCTGTGGAGCTGGAGATTTTCCAGCAATGGATAGATGAGGTTTCGTATTTTTAATTTGGAGCTGAATATACTGCAGATGTTCTTATTTTAACATGGTTATGTTTCTGGGCAACCAACCATGCCGAGCTAGTAGGGCACACTTTATGGCTAGACTGGGTAGCTGATGTTTGGAGATCCTGGGTTAGCATCCAGGCGCTGCCAGCGACTATTTTAATGTGATAGGGGAAACAGTTATGTACAAATCCAACATGGCGGCAAAACGAATTTAAAATACACTAAATGGCATTTTCTCGCGAATTAATCAACCGAGCGCAGTGAAACTTAGCAAGGTAAATATAATGGCATCTAAGTTAATTTATTTTTATGTGAACTTCAAAATGGCGGCTGTGCAAAAGTTTTAAATATATGTTTTTATATCTTGTGTCCTAAACAAACTATATAAATGTAGGTTGATATAATGAGCCATAATTATAATTTCCATCTGCAGACACATAATTCACTAGCATATAATTATGTAAAACAATCCAACATAGCGCCAATGCCATACATTCACCAATTCTCAATATCTCCGAAACCATTTAAGCAATCAGCTTTCAGACGTTCGAGGACTATTATGTAAGAAAGTATAGGTGACCTTTTAGCCTACTTTCGATTTTTGAAAAAAAAAAGAAAGTTGGCTCATGAGATCTACACAGGGCCAAAAATTGTGTGTCTGTCTGTGTTTTCTGTATCCCCTTTCCGCAATCTATTCAAACACGATGAAACCGAATTGAACGAAATTTGGTACAGAGGGCACCTTGGTGTCATGTTTTATATTTTTTATATTAGCCTACTTTCGATTTTTGCAAAAAATGAAAGTGGACTTATGAGATCACTACAGGGCGAAAAAAAAGTGTGTCTGCCTGTGTGTGTGTATGTGTGTGTGTGAGCCTGTGTGTGTGTGTGTGTGAATGAGTGTGTGTACTCTGAATGTCTGTCCCCCCCTATCAATTCGAACACGGTGAGCGCAAATTGAACGAAATTTGGTACAAAGGTAGCACTAGCAAAGGACACCTCAGTGTCATGTTTTATATCGCCGCCATCTTGACGGAAACGTAATGGCGCCCACACGAATGTTCAAAGCTTAAATCAAATTACGACTAACCTAATCATCCGATCTCTACCAAATTTTGCAACAACATACCTTTATGGGGGCAGCATCCTTTGACCAAACTAATAGGTCATCAGCTTAATAGTTTGCGGATGGCGGCCATCTTTGTGTGAAAATCGATTTCCCCTATTAATTCGACACGGTGAAACCGAATGGAACGAAATTCGGTACAGAGATAGTACTAGTAAAGGGCACCCCAGTGTCATGTTTTATATCGCCGCCATCTTGACGGAAACGTAATGGCGGCCACACAAATGTTCAAAGCTTAAATCAAATTACGACTAACCTAATCATCCGATCTCTACCAAATTTTGCAACAACAAACCTTTATGGAGTGAGCATCCTTTGACAAATCTAATAGGTCATTAGCCTAATAGTTTGCGGATAGCGGCCATCTTTGTGTCAAAATCGATTACCCCTATTAATTTGAACACGGTGAAACCGAATGGAATGAAATTTGGTACAGAGGTAGCACTAGAGCTCGAGCCAGCCCGGAAGGCGGTGCGCAGAACACACCGCTACCATTACGTCATGCCTCACTTCCATCCCACCAATCACAGTCAGTCTGTCTTGAGAATCTGAGTTCGTGTGTTGTCAGGAAAGCCATGTGTAAACCAGCGTGAAAGAGGCAGGCTGGATGAACTAAGTGACGGTGTTGCTATACTGCAGGAACTCATGGCAGCAGCCTGCGGTGCGGGGCTCGGCATGGTGAACCTGTTGCAACAGTGGACATGTATCTCTTTCTCTCTCTGCGCAAATCCCAGAGAGCCGGCCGCCTTCCGAGCTGACGCGAGCTCTAGCAAAGGGCACCCCAGTGGCATGTTTTATATCGCCGCCATCTTGACGGAAACGTAATCGCGGCCACCCAAATGTTAAAGGCTAAAATGTAATTACGACCAACCTAATAATCTAGTCTCTACCAAATTTTGCAACAACAAATCTTTATGTGGGAAGCATATTCTGACCAAACTGCTAGATCATCAGCCCAATAGTTTGCAGATGGTGGCCAAGTATGAGTGCAAATCGATTCCCCCTATCAATTCAAACATGGTGAAACCGAATTGAGCGAAATTTGGTACAGAGGTAGCACTAGCAAAAGGCACCTCATGTGTCATGTTTTATATCGCCGCCATCTTGACGGAAACGGAATGACGGCCACCCAAATGTTAAAAGCTTAAATCAAATTTCGACCATCCTAATAATTTGATCTCTACCGGATTTTGCAACAACATGCCTTTTTGTGGAAAGCATCTTATGACTGACTACAAGGTCATCAGCCCAGTAGTATGCAAATAGCGGCCATGTATGTGTGCAAATCCATTCCCCGGATCAATTCAAACACGGTGAAACCGAATTGAATGAATTTTTTTACATAGGTAGCACTAGCAAAGGGCACCTCATATTCATGTTTAATATCCCTATAGCACGTTGTATTTCAACAAGCTACTACAACCAACATTCAATTATACTCCTTGAAAAGGACAAAGAGTTATAACAATACCCATGCATTTAGGAGAAAGTAAGCTATATGTTCTTAACTGAACATCTTGTTTTTAAATTTATATTGACCAAAACTTAATGGCGGCCACTCAAATGTTCAAAACATAAAATTAAATTACGACCAAACTAATCATCGGATCTTCACCAAATTTGGTAAAAACATACCTTTGTGTACGACGCACCTTGTGGCCAAACTACAAGGTCATCAGCCGTACCATTGAAAATGACGGCCGTGTGAATTATGCAAACTTTATAATCCATAACATGGGACCCACCAGTTCCGATTACCGAACCGAGAATCGTTTAAACTGTTCTAAAGGACGTGGCCCGTTTGAAATTAAAAGTTTATATTATAGCCGAATATAATACTTTAGAAGAGACCTTAAAAAGCTGAACCGTCTCGGTTACAAGCCAAGATGGCAGCTGATCTCTCGTTCTGACCGATATTTCACTAAATTGAGTATGTTGCCTGCAATATAGCCTACTGATAGAAATAATATAAACTTTGTATGCAAAGGGTTATAATGGATATGTACTCCAGTGAAGAAATCGTTTAGTCAATGTCATTATTTGCTAAGACGTTGTATGTAAATCAATTGATAACGTTTTACTTGGAGGACATGTTTGGCTCTGTGGTTAGAGCTTAGTCTTTCGCCTGGTCGGCCGGCGTTCAAACCCTATCAGAGTTGTTGTTTTTTGGCTTGATTGTTTTATATATTTATTGTTTTTTGAGTCCTGAGACATTATAAAATTGAGCGTTATATTGTGCATTTTGCAATGGAAAATATATTTAATTAATACTAAGTTCTCCAGCTGATCTGCACGAGTGACATTTACTAGCAACCAGTTGTACTATGCGAGAGCTAAACACGGCCTACTAGATGTGAACTGCGCTCTACTGAAAAATTTCCTCTGGTTGCCGTTAGAGTGCACTCGCCCCCAACAATAGGCATGATTAAAAGTTGCCTGTGCAGTAGGCATAATGAATGTGTTTCTCCCGGTGATTCGTTTAGACCAACGAAGTTTCAATTATTATAAGGTGAGTGTTTACTGACGAAATTGTAAAATGCTGGCGTAAATTATAAACTATGATTTGAACGTCATTGCTCAAATCCAGTGTGTCGTATTGTTGTGTGCCATTTTGCACTTCGAATAGGAGGCGATAAGGACAAAGAGTTCTAACTATACCCATACATTTAGGAGACACTAGGCTATATGTTATTTCCTGAACATCTTGTTAAATCCTGAGAAACACAAAAACAGAAAAGCGGCCAAGTGATTTACAAATATTTGAAATAACTTTACTGTCGATCTATTATAATTACCCGAGTGCAAACTTTATTCTGAGCTTAGTATAGAGACATCTAATGATGTTCAATTGTTTTCAAAAATTCAAAATAGTTTCAGTTGGGAATTTTAAATATATATTTTTTATTATTATTATTTATGGCATCTTATTGAGGCAATTGCAGAGAATGCGTATGATGGGCTACACCAGATCACAATTCTTTTGCGTCATAAGTCACATCGTGTAACTTTGGACACATATTTTCCCGTGCTGGAGGAGTGTTGAAATAAATTATCTGGACGAACGATGAAAGCATTGATTTATGACAGGGCATGCACTACGGGTAGTACAGTATCATAGCGAGACGATTATGGTTTCTTGTCTATAATGAGAGTTAGTTATTGTTTTAAGGAGCGTAACAGCTAGGTCACATTCCCCTCTTGTCTATAATTGCTACGTATGTATATTGAGTTTATTTTCGTTTTCTTACTCTTAACTTTATCACAACGTACATCATATACTAAAAGCTATTTAGAACATCAAATGAAAAATGCTTTCTAATGGACTGAGGCATTTTGATGAAAATACTAGTAGAATATATGATAAAAACAAGATGTTCAGTAAAGAACATATAGCCTACTTTCTCCTAAATGCATGGGTATTGTAATAACTCTTTGTCCTTTTCAAGGAATATAATTGAATGTTGGTTGTAGTAGCTTGTTGAAATACAACGTGCTATAGGGATATTAAACATGAATATGAGGTGCCCTTTGCTAGTGCTACCTCTGTAAAAAAACATTCAATTCGGTTTCAACGTGTTTGAATTGATCTGGGGAATAGATTTGCACACACACATGGCCGCTATTTGCAAACTATTGGGCTGATGACCTTGTAGTCAGTCATAAGATGCTTTCCACAAAAAGGCATGTTGTTGCAAAATTCGGTAGAGATCAAATTATTAGGATGGTCGAAATTTGATTTAAGCTTTTAACATTTGGGTGGCCGTCATTCCGTTTCCGTCAAATGGCGGCGATATAAAACCCGACACTGAGGTGCCTTTTGCTAGTGCTACCTCTGTACCAAATTTCGTTCAATTCGGTTTCACCGTGTTTGAATTGATAGGGGGAATCGATTTGCACACATACTTGGCCACCATCTGCAAACTATTGGGCTGATGATCTAGCAGTTTGGTCAGAATATGCTTCCCACATAATGATTTGTTGTTGAAAAATTTGGTAGAGACTAGATTATTAGGTTGGTCGTAATTACATTTTAGCCTTTAACATTTGGGTGGCCGCGATTACGTTTCCGTCAAGATGGCGGTGATATAAAACATGACACTGAGGTGGCCTTTTCTAAAGCTACCTCTGTACCAAATTTCGTTCCATTCGGTTTCACCGTGTTCGAATTAATAGGGGGAATCGATTTTTCACAGAAAGATGGCCGCCATACGCAAAATATTAGGCTAATGACCCATTAGTTTGGTCAAAGGATGCTCCCTCCATAATGGTATGTTGATGCAAAATTTGTTAGAGATCGGATGATTAGGTTAATCGTAATTTGATTTAAGCTTTGAATATTTGTGCGGCCGCCATTACGTTTCCGTCAAGATCGCGGTGATATAAAACATGACACTGAGGTGCCCTTTGCTAGTGCTACCTCTGTACCAAATTTCATTCCATTCGGTTTCACCGTGTTCGAATTAATAGGGGTAATCAATTTTGACACAAAGATGGCCGCCATCCGCAAACTATTAGGCTAATGACCTATTAGATTTGTCAAAGGATGCTCCCTCCATAAAGGTATGTTGTTGCAAAATTTGGTAGAGATCGGATGATTAGCTTAGTCGTTATTTGATTTAAGCTTTGAACATTTGTGTGGCCGCCATTACGTTTCCGTCAAGATGGCGGCGATATAAAACATGACACTGAGGTGTCCTTTGCTAGTGCTACCTTTGTACCAAATTTCGTTCAATTTGCGCTCACCGTGTTCGAATTGATAGGGGGGGGGACAGACATTCAGAGTACACGCACTCTCTCACACATACACACACACACACACAGAGACTCACACACATACACACACACAGACAGACACACTTTTTTTCGCCCTGTAGTGATCTCATAAGTCTACTTTCATTTTTTGCAAAAATCGAGAGTAGGCTAATAATAATAAAAATAATGTTATTAGTTTACGACCCTTTTAACTATTCAGGCTTTTATAAACACCAGAGTGCCGGAATTCTGCCCAGAAGGGGATATTTAACGTGCCAGTAAATCAACTGGCACGGCCCACTCGCATTTGCGCACCCTCTAATGCCAACTGGCACCATCAGGATTCGATCCTGCAACCTTGGGGACAGCAGGGCAGAACGTTACCGCTGGGCCACGCAGTCAGTCTAGAATATATGGAAATAGGCTATGGAGTTCTTCACGGCACTACTTGTTGTTTTTTTTTTTTTTTTTTTTTTTTTTTTTTTTTTTTTCAGGATTAGGAAAACACCATTACAATTGGGTAAAATCGTGTTGACCGGTTGAAAAACATTAAATTTGAATGTTACATTATTCATCATACACCCACTGGAACTGGTCGATGGAGGACGGCAGAACTTGGGAGATTCGCTGCTGGGGTCACTATACGGCGATTAAATACACTATGACAATTGAATGACTAAACCTTAATGTAGTGGGTGCATAAATTACATCCCAACAGCTATGTTGAGTGGATTGAGCTCTTCACATAAACGAGAGAAGTGAAAATACTTAGCGGACAATACTTGATCCTGGCTGTATAATTTCACTATGCGATTTAATTTAATGGACAGTTTTGAGATGCAAAGGACCAGTAGGAGACTTAAAAAAAGGCTGTATTAGTTCTCCACATAATTACGCATTCACTCATTTTAGTCCACCTCGTTTCGTAGTGGCTAGCACTCTTGGCTGTCACCGCGGAGGCCCAGGTTCGATTTCCGGCTCTGCCAAGAAATTCAATTCTGGTATGAGGGTTGGAACGGGCTACACATAACCTCGTGAGGCAAAAGCGAGAAGAGGCGGGCTCGATTCCTACCTCAGCTCTCCTGGAAGTGGTTTTCCGTGGTTTCCCACTTCTACTTCAAGCGAATGCCGGTATGGGTCCTAAATTAAGGCCACGGCCACCTTTCTCCAAATCCTCATCTGAATTACAAGTACACACACTAATACATCCATCACAGTAACACAGATTATCAGAAAAATTCCACTCGCACCCAAGTACCGAGGCTATATGACCACGATGTCGATACTTCATAAGAACTTATTTTTAGGACCGTAATTATTTTGTGAAGTTATCCGAAAAATATTTATGACAACACGCCAAAAGTCCAGACTGAGCCATCAGTCCACTGATTCCAAAACATTTGCTGGCTTCCTTCATGTTGAAATATTCAATAGATGCCGCCTGTTTCAAATTTAATTTTAGTCAATTATATTTTGTAATGTTATTTATCGAGAAACACACAGATATTACCATTTTTTTTAAATCATGTGTATTTGTAAGTATATCCATTTATTTTATTACATTTCAATTAACACTTTTAGGTTTAAATTTATCATTTATATTTTGTTTAGAATGTCTATGAAAGCTCCTTTGACGACCATATTTGGGATGATTGGAAAAGTCAATCGATTCCGGTAACTTGGTGAATGGGTCCACCACAATGGTAGAGACGGAACCTCCATCCTAGACAGATGTGCAAAACTCAACGCAGCTTACCGATTGTCGCAAAACCCTTACAAAAAGAAGTGCAGTTCAAGGAATGCCATTGCTAAACTGTCATCAGATCCCACTTCTTATATGCTGCGGAGACTTCACTGATGAATAAAAAAGGCACCATGGTCGACCTGGAAAAGGTCGAAGGGCATATGCTCCGGAAAATTCATGGGCCAAGAGTGTTCCCGGATGGTACCTATCGACTGAAGGCAAACTCTCAACTGAACCAACAGTTGAAAACGGCTAAGACTAGTATGCGACGTTGACGGCTGAAGTTTTACGGGCACCTTCTGAGAATGAACAACGGCAGGCATACAAAGAAGATCTTCTCACTCGTCAAAGGCTACAAGACTGGAAGATGGTAGCTCAATGAAGTAAAGAAAAGACTTAGCTTCTGCTGATATTTCTGATACTGATGTCTATGACCGCCCTACATTTTGTCACGTGGTTAATTCGTGGTCACCACTACCAACCTCTTTCACAGGAAAGGAAGGAAGAACTATTGGCAGGGCTAAAGAGGTATTGAGAATGGCAACGAGCATCCAAAAAGAACTTGTCATAAGCACTCCTTAGTGGGCTTAAATCAATAATAATGTCTATGATTTGCTGAAGATGGTCTCACCGTAGACCGAAACATATACAATAATTGAATATAAACTCAGCAATGTTTCTCGGGTTGTATCGTTTGGAAGCCTTTCTAGGGAGGTGAAGGCTGCTTGAGCTTTAAGCTCTCGCAGTGAAGAGGCGAAGGTGCGCTTCATAAAAAGGGAAGTAGCTCGCAGTTCGCTACTCCTGTGGGGATCCACGCGTGGACTCAAGAGCCCGCTGATGAGCCAGCTTGGTGTCTTAGGCGAAACCCCACACAAGTCACGGCACAAACCTAGAATAATTGCTGAGGTTTAATTCACTGGCCGTTAAAGCCAATATACCATCTGTTTGGACTTAGAACAGCTTACTGCCGGGAAATTTTTGTGGCTTAAATCAAGTCATTTTTTCAACCACTCATACATTCAGATGCCCTGTCCTTCTCCGTTTATTGTATTTACTACTTTGATTACTATTTCCAATGGAAGCACACGCAATTTACTAATGAGAATTTTGAAAACTAATACACCCCTTACTTGGATAAATCTTTTGTTTTTATTTATTTATTTCGTATGGCAAAAACAAGGATACATTATGAATACATATATCTTCCAATTTTATATACATTATTTACAGATCAATGATACACATTCAAAACTTAACGTCCAGACTTTTCAGCCAGTCCACTGCTTCCGTAGAGGCACTATGTAATTCTTGAATCTTTTGTTGAAATGAGTCAAGTGCATGATCGGAACAATAGATCCACAGCTGCATTTCTGCAGTTCCCTCAGCGTCGTACAATGAAATGTAATAAATCATTTGTTGTAAATTCCTCGAAAATATACAATTTAAGACTGGGCGAAATACGGCAGAGGAGTGTCAAGGCTTAGAAATCGCATATTCACTTCTATTATCGGTGTAATAATTAAAGCATGTATATGTTTATGATTGTAATCTAATAGTATTGCTTCATATTAATCAAGTAGCTTGCCACGGTGGGTGAGTGGTTAACGTGTCGGATTACCAACCCCAAGTTAGCAGGTTCGCCCCTGGCCGTGGTAAGTGATTTTTGAAAGGCGACAAAAATCACCACATGGATGTCATACGTTGTTGGCATGTTAAAGAACCCATTTGAATTCTGTAGGCCGTGTTCAATGGCAAAATTAATCTCGGGATTTTCCGCCAACACAAAGTTCCTCCATTCTCTACAAGAAAGCGCTGTAGTGTCAAGGAGATTAAATATCTAACCTCCTTGACTTTCATAGTGTTCAAAGGAACGACGAAATTCGACTTGCAAGCTGCCCTCTGGGTGTCAATTAACAAAACTTGCACCCATCATCCGAGGCCATACGATATTATTATTATTATTATTATTATTATTATTATTATTATTATTATTATTATTATTACGGTATTATTATTATTAATAATAATAATATTATTATTAATCAAGTAGTTAAAACTGTTTTGTATATATTTCTTTCTTCCTTAGTAATTAAACTAGGTTAATTTAAGACCAAGTATAAAAGAAACATGTATAGTAGTGGCAGTTATTTGCAGCTAAAGGGACTTTTAGTCCTAATTGTAATTCACTTAAAATAAATAAATTTCAATATCAATTATAATAGCTACACACGCCGCTTCGGACATCTTCACATCACAGTACAATGGAAGAACCAATTTTTGCGCAAATCTGTTGCTGGGTGTTTGGGCTGTGCGTGTTGTGTTGTACAAATACTGTAATTTGATCATGTATGGGGCGCTTCTAGTTATCTAAATTATGCTTAGAGTTATCTGTTAATAAATACTGTAAATAACATACCTTTTCCTAACATAGTACATGTTATTGCTATTTATCTAGAAACGTATGAAACGCTTCTTTGTATTAATTTGGCTTTTAGACCTCTACTTGGCATTTTTGTGTTTACATGTCATTATAAAACGCGCAATTGGAAAATTCCCTGTTAAGCTATTCCAAGGCCTGAGATCACTTACTGTTTGCTAGGAGTACAAGCGCCAGTTGTTTACTGTAACTGCGTACGTTGAAAGGTAAACAGGTCATGTGTCGCTAGCATAAGTTTCAGAAAAATCCCCTCCTACCATCGATCTTTTATGTCAACCTTGCTTGTAAGGCAGGTGCCTTGATGCGACACCGCTTCTTCGATCGCGCATACTGCAATGAACTCGTCGGCTGTCTCTGAGCAAGAGTAGTAGTGTAACGTGTTTTTCGAGGGGTTTTATGCAACTGGCATAAGTCAGTAGGAAGCCATTCTATATTTATTTACGCGGCAAATTGTTCAGCCAAGAGAATTTTTCATGTTAATTTATTATTATTATTAATTTATTATAATTATTATTAAGGTATTTTCGGAGCATTTTATAAAAATTATTAGCATTCAGATAGGTTTTCTATGTCTTAGAAAACGCTAACAAGCAAATTATTACGAACAACGATATCATAGAAAATTATCTGATTACGGAATTTTACGGAGTTTTGTCAGTTAGGGAATTCTAATACAAGCTGATTCCTGTCGAGAAGCATGACGCAATCCTGGGTCGCAAGGTCTAGAAGAGGCGAATTGTTGAAACGGAAAACGACTTCTCCCTCTCGCCCGCGGAGTGTAATGAACCGGAGGAGGAGAAGTGGCGGCGTGCTCAGCCAATCAGCGGAGACAACGTAAGCTAGAAGTCTGGACTGGAGTGGGGGAGCCGACAGGTGAATATATCGTTCGACGCGCCGTGAAACGCGGACTATCTGTGAAATACTTGACGAGTATGGATGCGCGTGCGAGTGGCTCCGATGTTCGGTGGAGTTAAGGAGAATCTGTGTAGAACTTGCAGTGTACGGTCGCAAGTGCGTGACGCTCCGATGTTCAGTGGAGTTAGCGACGAACTTTTGTAAAACGTAACCAGTGCGGTTTTACGAGAGTTTGGGTCCGATGTACGGACCATAGAATTATCTAATCTACCAGAATATCATCAAATTTCGACGGAGATGACGACGTCCAGGAGACTGTGGGAAGCACACAGCATCATCAAGAACGAGGGAAATGCTTTGGCAATTTCCAGGGGTAAGCGCTAATGACGCAGAAATACGCAATCTCTCATTTTTCTTTGTTTTATATTTCATAATTCAGTAACTTCATAGCTTGGAAATAAGAGTAAAATCAATTTATCAGACTCCGTTTTCACGTAATTTTCTATCGGTAATATTCAAATCACAGCGCTCCAATTTAAATTTGGTACTTATTATTATTATTAATTTTGCTATACCTGTTTTATATAATAAATTCATTTCTTTTACAATGCAATCTTTGCTTTCAGTAGGTAGCATTAGATATAGACCAATTCCTTCTCCTGATACAATTGTTTGTTGGGTTAATGATCAAATCATACCACGATCTGAGTGAATAGAGTCTTGAATGTGTTCTGCCAGAGCTAGACGTTGTTAAATACAAATTTAGATTTCAACATTGCATTGAGGTCTTGGCGCCCATTAAAACAACATAGCTTAGGCAAAGGTAAACAGTTACATTTATCTCCCAACAGTGTGGGCTAACGAAAACCAATACATTTGTCGCTACCAACATGGGGCACTAATAACCATTACATTTGTCGCCGACAACTTGGGGATGAAAACCTAATAACATTTGTGGAAGGAGAAGGGTATATATTTCTGTGCCTGTATTTTGGGGGTTATTTGTCTTTATCAGTGTATATCATTATGGGGGATGAGAAAGAAAGACAGATGAGGTTACGTAGTGGTCATCAACTGGAGAATGATGATACGAGCAGTATGTCGAGTGATGGTAGTACCGGGGTAGCGGAGGTAAATCCAGATACTGAAACAGGGAGTGTAGGCGGCCAACCAGAATTAAAAACTTTACTTCTCGAGTTCATGTATCAGAACAAAGTTAGTAGTGATGCTTTAAATGCAAAATTAGAACAGAATAATGCAAAATTAGAACAGAATAATGCAAAATTAGAACAAAACAGTAGGGAAAATAGAGAGAGTACTGAAACTTTAAATGCTAAATTAGAACAAAACAGTAGGGAAATGAGTGACAAATTCGAACTGATTAGAGGTGAGATCAGGGGGGTGATGGAAGAAAAGGCTAAAGAGATTATTGCAGATGTAGACAGAAAATTAGGAAAAGTACAGGAGGAGTTGGAAATTAGAATCAGTACACAGGCTGAAAATTTAAAAGAACTAGTGCAACTGGAAACACAGCAGGTCAAAAAGCAATTGGGGGGAGAAATTGACAAAATTCAGGTAGCTACTAAAGAGGTTAAGGAACAGCTGGGGGGTAGAATTGAGAAAGTCCACTCACAAATAGTTGCAGAAGTAACTGATTTAAGAGAGAGTAATAGGGAAAGCATTAGCAAGATTGAGGAGAAGCAAGCAAAGCTATATGATAAAGTAGAAGAATCAGAAGGAAACATTAAATTAACAGTAAACAGTATTGAGAGGAAGGCTGAGGAGAAAATCGCAGAATTAGAATTAAAATTAAAAGCTAGGATCAGGCAAGAAAATAGTCAGAATAGGCCAGCTTTTGTGAATAGCACACACAGGGAGGTAGAACTGGGTAAGTTCAGCAATCGACAGGGGTGCCCAATGGAGTTCATGAACACTATAGAAAATAAATTCGGGGAGAGGTTGGAAAATGGTAGTATTGAGTGGTGCCAGGTAGTTGAAATTTTAGAACAAGTGTTTGTGGGGGAAACGAGGAATTGGTTTGCTGTCTACAGAGACAAGTTTACTGATATCAATGATTTTAAAATGAAATTCTGTGAAAAGTTCTGGAATGAGGTTATTCAGTCGCAGCATCGTGAGGGAGTAGTGTGTGGTAAATATAACCCTAAAGGAAGCTCCACCATGACCGAATACTTTTTAGGGCAGGTATTAGTGTGTAAATATCTGGATGGCTTGAAGGAGGAAAGTGATGTGGTAAGGTTGCTACTTAGGCACTTCCCCTTTGGATCAAGGAGGCTGCTTGTATCCAGAATGTAAAGACTATATCACAAGTAGAAAATGTGTTAAGCACATTTGATGCACTAGGGAGAGGGGGTTATGATGACAATTTCAATCGGAACCAGGGTAATAATAATAATAGACCTAATGAAGCCAGGCATCAAGAAGTTCAAGGGAACGGTGGCGAAGGGGCCAACGCTCAAAATAGAAATAATAATAATCAGCTAAATCAGAACAGAGGAAATGGCTATGGTAATCAGTATCAAGGGAGGAACAATGATTTCAGGGGAAATCAAGGGAGGAACAATGATTACAGGGGAAATCAAGGGAGAAACAATGATTTCAGGGGAAATCAAGGGAGAAATTATAATGACAATAATTACAACCAGAATAGGGGTCAAGGAAGAGGACAGCCTAGTGGTAGTAATATACAGCCAAACAATGACAACACAGCCCAGAACAACCAGACTAGTTCAGTAGTTAGTAGTACTACGGCCAGCTGTAGCGGTTCTTTAAACGCGAACCAGGCTGCGAAGTAAGGTCAGAATCTCAGTCTGTAGCATGCCCTGTCCATACAATTATACAGGAACCCTATGACCTAAATGTAAGAAATGAATTATTACATGAACTAAATGATGAAGGTATTATTCAGGAAGTGGCTAGTAAGAGCCCCATAGTTAAATTTAACGTGTCCGAGGCGTACACAGATGTTTTAATTGATAGTGGTTGTATGAAGAGTTGCATAAGTAGTGCATTTTATGATAAAATGAAAGGAACTGGAGTAAATTTTGAGGAGATGCCAATTAAAAGCACTTTTGTTATCACAGCTGTTGGGAAGAGGTCTAAAGTAATTTCTAAGCAAGTTTTAGTAGACATTAAAATTAATAATCATGTAGAGAAGCAGATTTGCCTTGTAATTCCAAATTTAGTATTCAGTGTTATCTTGGGTTCAGAGTGGCTAAGTAGAGTGTCTGGTAACTTATGTTATGATGTAGGGAGTTTGAAATTTAAATGGGGAGATTCTGAAGTAGAAGTAGCGTTCAATGACCATATTCAGAGGAGTAGTATTGTAGGTGTGATTTGTACTTTAAATGAGATATCGCCAGCCGTAGAGCGGGGTTCTCCATGTTTTGTGGGCAGTGTGATTACGAACGGAAGTCTAGAGGACTCGTTACGTGAGGCTGCATTTCAGGGAAATATAGAGGTGGAACAATGTGTTCGGCTCTATGATGTGTTATGGTGTAATAGGAGAGTTTTTGAGGATCGCATTGGTATGGCCAATTGCTATACACATTCATTGAACGTTATTGATAGGTCAGTATTCACAGGACATAGATATCCTGTACCTTTCGCTTATCAGAGTGCAGTTGAGGCACAAATTAATCAGATGCTTGAAGATGGGATTATTGAGCACTCGAACAGTCCATATGTTAATTCTTTGATAACGGTACCCAAGACCGACGGCACTGTTCGTATTTGTTTAGACGCTCGTTTGGTTAACAGTAGAATTAGTTCAGATCAGCTGAAATCTATGTCAATAGAAGAATTAATGCAAACATTTGAGGGGAAGAAGTATTTCACTTGTGTAGATTTGAGTTCCAGTTTTTGGCAAGTGCCACTTATGTACGAAGATAGACCATTTACAGCTTTTAGTCATAAATATAACCTTTATCAATTTTGTAGAACACCTTATGGGTTAAAGAGTAGTTCAGCAGCTTTAATTAGGGCTTTAAACATCGCATTAGGGGATGACACAGGAGAGTTTGTTACCATTTACATAGATGATATGGTAATTAGTTCACGCAGTTTTGAGGAGCATCTACGTCATTTAGATATAGTTTTTCAGAAGTTAGATCAGGCAGGGTTCACTTTGAAGCTGTCTAAGTCGTCATTCTGTCAGTCAGAAGTGACATTTTTAGGTCATAGAGTGTCGAGTAGAGGTGTAACACCAGAAGAAAGTAGGGTTAATAAGATACTTAACGCAGAGGTGCCACAGAATGTTAAACAGTTAAAAACTTACCTGGGAATTTGCAACTTTTTCAGGAGGTTCGTTCTTAAATACTCAGGGTTGGTTGAACCATTCAGGGAATTGCTTAAAAGTGGGACTCGGTGGAGATGGGAGTCCAAGCATGATCAGGCTTTTAGAGCGCTGAAGGAAGGTTTTGAGAAAGCTGTAGTGCTGAAATATCCGTTAAAAGATAAGGAATATGTGGTTATGACAGATGCTTCACATATAGGCATTGCTGGAGTATTATGTCAGAATGATGATGAGGGTAATCTGTGCATTGTATCTTTAGCCTCGCGAGGACTGACTGCAGCGGAGAAAAGATACACGATTACTGAGTTAGAGCTTTTAGGTATTGTTTTCAGTTTAGGGAAATTTAGAATGTATTTAGTAGGGGGGAAATTTGAGATCCACACAGATCACCATGCATTACTGTATATGAGGACTTGTAAACTCAGTTCTAACAGAGTTAGTAGGTGGATTCTTGCTCTGCAGGAATACGAATTCACAGTAAAATATATTAAAGGTAAAGATAACATTCTTGCAGACATGCTATCGAGGGACACTAATTTATGTAGGGATTATCCTGTGGTTAAAGCAGAGGACGGTATTTTAATATGTGCATGTGTGGACAGTAGCAACAGGGCATCGGTACAGACACTGAGAAATATGCTAGTGGAGCAACGTGATGACGTTAAGTTAAAGGAGCCACTGGCTAGGTTGGAAATAGGTGAAGAAGAGTATGTGAAAGTGGGACGGTTCACGTACAAGATGCAGGATGGGCTTCTTGCAAGGAAATGTAGGAATAATCGGTGGGCAATATGTGTTCCTGCCACTTTGCGGGAGGAGCTAATTTGGTTCATTCATAGGGAATTAGGACACTTTGGTGCTGCCAAGGTCTTCTATGAAATTGGTCGTGACTTCATTTGGAGTAAAATGGGAAGGGACGTTAGGAGGATTTTAGCTAAGTGTGACACCTGTCAAAGGAGTAAATATCCAGTTAAATATTTAGTGGGGGAGAGATATGCAGTTCTCACCAGTAGTCCCGGCGAACTACTGTGTGTGGATTTATTTGGCCCGATCGTTAAAGGACAGTACGGCTACGAGTACATTTTTATAGTTATTGACGCTTTTAGTAAGTACGTCAAGCTATATCCGCTAAGGAAAGCCACGGGACTAGCGTGTAGCCGTCTGATCATTAATAAGTATGTACCTGAGTTTGGCATTCCTCTCAGGATACTATCTGACAGTGGACCACAGTTTACTGCAAAGAAATGGAGAACCAGTATGCAGGAAGCTGGTATAACACACGTTCATTCCTCTGTAAGGTACCCTCAGGGTAATTCTGCAGAGCGTCCATTAAGGGAAGTGGCTCGTCTTTTTCGGACTCTAGTGCATGACAAGCATGCGGCCTGGGTTGGACATCTTCCCAAGGTCGAGACTTGGCTGAATTCTGTCCAGCATGAGAGCACGAAATTGACGCCATACGAAGTTCACTTCGGAAAAAGACCACAAAATGAACTAGCGAGGGTGTTGGGATTAAATGAGGGTAAGCAACCGGGGATGGATTACACTGTCCAGTTGGCGAAACAGAATTTATCTAAGTCAGCACAAAAGAGAATTCGCCAACAAAAAGAAACTAAATTTGACCTATTCGAGCCGGGAGACAGAGTCTTACTTAGAGTGCCGAAACAGTCAAATAAGCTAGAGAAAGTCATGTCCAAGTTCTTTTATCTCTACGAGGGCCCATTTATAGTTTCCAAACGTATTGGCAAAACAGCATATGTGCTGGAGAATAGTGAGGGAAACAGATTATACGGGACGTATAATATACATAGTCTCCGAAAGTATGTGTCATAAAGTGAGGATGTTTAGCTGGCGAGCCAGCCTATCAAATGAGTAAGTGTGGTATTTGGTGCGTGGGAGGAGATGGTCTTCCAGGCAGGCGTATCAGAAGTCACACAGGGGGGTAGTATGTAAGTAAATGAGAGTTTTTAAGGTACAGGGAAATATGACGGGATTGTCGGATGCTGTTGAGCACTAAATTGTATCGATGCACCAAGGCCATTTTGGCAGCGCTGATGGGTTCCCATTTATCTCCAAGAGATGGGGGAGCGCTTGTATAGGGCTTGTTAGCTTAAGGCGTCCACGAGATAAAAGATGGGCCATCAGAATGCGAGACAGTCCTTCATGAAACTCATACATATCAGCACACGTGATTTCTGTTTACGGCCTCGCCATGTAAGATTTGTAAGTGTGTAATTTAAGATAATTTGTACAATGGTATTATTTGTGTGAGGAGAAATGGTCTGTGTTGAGAACTAGTATTAAGTAGAATATGGTTAACGGGAACTTAACAAGACAGGGCGATTACGGCACAGAAATATTTGGTGTTATATGTAATGCGCATTTACTGTTTTTTTTTTTTCAGAAGTCAATATTAATTTAATCTACTTCAAAGAGAGATTAAGTATTATGGTCACGAGGCGCTGCCACAATAGTGTGATCGTGTGTCCAGTGATAAGTGGAATTAAATGTCACCATAAGGAGGGGACCTCCAGTGAAATTAGGAAGTTCTATGGTGATATAAATATATCAGAACACCTTCAATGCGTGTGATATGACATCATAAATACATAGTGCTCACACATTAATTATGTCTATTTCTCCAATATAGAGAAATTTGAGAGGCGGAAATATCCGTGGAACACTATTCCATATGTAAAACATGGGACTGGTCGCAAAGTGCAATCCATAGTGACAACAAACTTTGACGCAAAGTGCGTGAAGAAAAAATATGAGTGTATATATCTGTAATTTAGGGTGATTTCATTTATGTAATATGTATTTTGGATGGGGTTTATTAACGTGTCTGGGATAATCGGATAATGGACCGTCGTCACGGTAAATCATCCGATGATCCGAGGCGAATATGTAACGTGTTTTTCGAGGGGTTTTATGCAACTGGCATAAGTCAGTAGGAAGCCATTCTATATTTATTTACGCGGCAAATTGTTCAGCCAAGAGAATTTTTCATGTTAATTTATTATTATTATTAATTTATTATAATTATTATTAAGGTATTTTCGGAGCATTTTATAAAAATTATTAGCATTCAGATAGGTTTTCTATGTCTTAGAAAACGCTAACAAGCAAATTATTACGAACGACGATATCATAGAAAATTATCTGATTACGGAATTTTACGGAGTTTTGTCAGTTAGGGTATTTGAGAGACATGACTCACTGGGAATTCTAATACAAGCTGATTCCTGTCGAGAAGCATGACGCAATCCTGGGTCGCAAGGTCTAGAAGAGGCGAATTGTTGAAACGGAAAACGACTTCTCCCTCTCGCCCGCGGAGTGTAATGAACCGGAGGAGGGGAAGTGGCGGCGTGCTCAGCCAATCAGCGGAGACAACGTAAGCTAGAAGTCTGGACTGGAGTGGGGGAGCCGACAGGTGAATATATCGTTCGACGCGCCGTGAAACGCGGACTATCTGTGAAATACTTGACGAGTATGGATGCGCGTGCGAGTGGCTCCGATGTTCGGTGGAGTTAAGGAGAATCTGTGTAGAACTTGCAGTGTACGGTCGCAAGTGCGTGACGCTCCGATGTTCAGTGGAGTTAGCGACGAACTTTTGTAAAACGTAACCAGTGCGGTTTTACGAGAGTTTGGGTCCGATGTACGGACCATAGAATTATCTAATCTACCAGAATATCATCAAATTTCGACGGAGATGACGACGTCCAGGAGACTGTGGGAAGCACACAGCATCATCAAGAACGAGGGAAATGCTTTGGCAATTTCCAGGGGTAAGCGCTAATGACGCAGAAATACGCAATCTCTCATTTTTCTTTGTTTTATATTTCATAATTCAGTAACTTCATAGCTTGGAAATAAGAGTAAAATCAATTTATCAGACTCCGTTTTCACGTAATTTTCTATCGGTAATATTCAAATCACAGCGCTCCAATTTAAATTTGGTACTTATTATTATTATTAATTTTGCTATACCTGTTTTATATAATAAATTCATTTCTTTTACAATGCAATCTTTGCTTTCAGTAGGTAGCATTAGATATAGACCAATTCCTTCTCCTGATACAATTGTTTGTTGGGTTAATGATCAAATCATACCACGATCTGAGTGAATAGAGTCTTGAATGTGTTCTGCCAGAGCTAGACGTTGTTAAATACAAATTTAGATTTCAACATTGCATTGAGGTCTTGGCGCCCATTAAAACAACATAGCTTAGGCAAAGGTAAACAGTTACATTTATCTCCCAACAGTGTGGGCTAACGAAAACCAATACATTTGTCGCTACCAACATGGGGCACTAATAACCATTACATTTGTCGCCGACAACTTGGGGCTGAAAACCTAATAACATTTGTGGAAGGAGAAGGGTATATATTTCTGTGCCTGTATTTTGGGGGTTATTTGTCTTTATCAGTGTATATCATTATGGGGGATGAGAAAGAAAGACAGATGAGGTTACGTAGTGGTCATCAACTGGAGAATGATGATACGAGCAGTATGTCGAGTGATGGTAGTACCGGGGTAGCGGAGGTAAATCCAGATACTGAAACAGGGAGTGTAGGCGGCCAACCAGAATTAAAAACTTTACTTCTCGAGTTCATGTATCAGAACAAAGTTAGTAGTGATGCTTTAAATGCAAAATTAGAACAGAATAATGCAAAATTAGAACAGAATAATGCAAAATTAGAACAAAACAGTAGGGAAAATAGAGAGAGTACTGAAACTTTAAATGCTAAATTAGAACAAAACAGTAGGGAAATGAGTGACAAATTCGAACTGATTAGAGGTGAGATCAGGGGGGTGATGGAAGAAAAGGCTAAAGAGATTATTGCAGATGTAGACAGAAAATTAGGAAAAGTACAGGAGGAGTTGGAAATTAGAATCAGTACACAGGCTGAAAATTTAAAAGAACTAGTGCAACTGGAAACACAGCAGGTCAAAAAGCAATTGGGGGGAGAAATTGACAAAATTCAGGTAGCTACTAAAGAGGTTAAGGAACAGCTGGGGGGTAGAATTGAGAAAGTCCACTCACAAATAGTTGCAGAAGTAACTGATTTAAGAGAGAGTAATAGGGAAAGCATTAGCAAGATTGAGGAGAAGCAAGCAAAGCTATATGATAAAGTAGAAGAATCAGAAGGAAACATTAAATTAACAGTAAACAGTATTGAGAGGAAGGCTGAGGAGAAAATCGCAGAATTAGAATTAAAATTAAAAGCTAGGATCAGGCAAGAAAATAGTCAGAATAGGCCAGCTTTTGTGAATAGCACACACAGGGAGGTAGAACTGGGTAAGTTCAGCAATCGACAGGGGTGCCCAATGGAGTTCATGAACACTATAGAAAATAAATTCGGGGAGAGGTTGGAAAATGGTAGTATTGAGTGGTGCCAGGTAGTTGAAATTTTAGAACAAGTGTTTGTGGGGGAAACGAGGAATTGGTTTGCTGTCTACAGAGACAAGTTTACTGATATCAATGATTTTAAAATGAAATTCTGTGAAAAGTTCTGGAATGAGGTTATTCAGTCGCAGCATCGTGAGGGAGTAGTGTGTGGTAAATATAACCCTAAAGGAAGCTCCACCATGACCGAATACTTTTTAGGGCAGGTATTAGTGTGTAAATATCTGGATGGCTTGAAGGAGGAAAGTGATGTGGTAAGGTTGCTACTTAGGCACTTCCCCTTTGGATCAAGGAGGCTGCTTGTATCCAGAATGTAAAGACTATATCACAAGTAGAAAATGTGTTAAGCACATTTGATGCACTAGGGAGAGGGGGTTATGATGACAATTTCAATCGGAACCAGGGTAATAATAATAATAGACCTAATGAAGCCAGGCATCAAGAAGTTCAAGGGAACGGTGGCGAAGGGGCCAACGCTCAAAATAGAAATAATAATAATCAGCTAAATCAGAACAGAGGAAATGGCTATGGTAATCAGTATCAAGGGAGGAACAATGATTTCAGGGGAAATCAAGGGAGGAACAATGATTACAGGGGAAATCAAGGGAGAAACAATGATTTCAGGGGAAATCAAGGGAGAAATTATAATGACAATAATTACAACCAGAATAGGGGTCAAGGAAGAGGACAGCCTAGTGGTAGTAATATACAGCCAAACAATGACAACACAGCCCAGAACAACCAGACTAGTTCAGTAGTTAGTAGTACTACGGCCAGCTGTAGCGGTTCTTTAAACGCGAACCAGGCTGCGAAGTAAGGTCAGAATCTCAGTCTGTAGCATGCCCTGTCCATACAATTATACAGGAACCCTATGACCTAAATGTAAGAAATGAATTATTACATGAACTAAATGATGAAGGTATTATTCAGGAAGTGGCTAGTAAGAGCCCCATAGTTAAATTTAACGTGTCCGAGGCGTACACAGATGTTTTAATTGATAGTGGTTGTATGAAGAGTTGCATAAGTAGTGCATTTTATGATAAAATGAAAGGAACTGGAGTAAATTTTGAGGAGATGCCAATTAAAAGCACTTTTGTTATCACAGCTGTTGGGAAGAGGTCTAAAGTAATTTCTAAGCAAGTTTTAGTAGACATTAAAATTAATAATCATGTAGAGAAGCAGATTTGCCTTGTAATTCTAAATTTAGTATTCAGTGTTATCTTGGGTTCAGAGTGGCTAAGTAGAGTGTCTGGTAACTTATGTTATGATGTAGGGAGTTTGAAATTTAAATGGGGAGATTCTGAAGTAGAAGTAGCGTTCAATGACCATATTCAGAGGAGTAGTATTGTAGGTGTGATTTGTACTTTAAATGAGATATCGCCAGCCGTAGAGCGGGGTTCTCCATGTTTTGTGGGCAGTGTGATTACGAACGGAAGTCTAGAGGACTCGTTACGTGAGGCTGCATTTCAGGGAAATATAGAGGTGGAACAATGTGTTCGGCTCTATGATGTGTTATGGTGTAATAGGAGAGTTTTTGAGGATCGCATTGGTATGGCCAATTGCTATACACATTCATTGAACGTTATTGATAGGTCAGTATTCACAGGACATAGATATCCTGTACCTTTCGCTTATCAGAGTGCAGTTGAGGCACAAATTAATCAGATGCTTGAAGATGGGATTATTGAGCACTCGAACAGTCCATATGTTAATTCTTTGATAACGGTACCCAAGACCGACGGCACTGTTCGTATTTGTTTAGACGCTCGTTTGGTTAACAGTAGAATTAGTTCAGATCAGCTGAAATCTATGTCAATAGAAGAATTAATGCAAACATTTGAGGGGAAGAAGTATTTCACTTGTGTAGATTTGAGTTCCAGTTTTTGGCAAGTGCCACTTATGTACGAAGATAGACCATTTACAGCTTTTAGTCATAAATATAACCTTTATCAATTTTGTAGAACACCTTATGGGTTAAAGAGTAGTTCAGCAGCTTTAATTAGGGCTTTAAACATCGCATTAGGGGATGACACAGGAGAGTTTGTTACCATTTACATAGATGATATGGTAATTAGTTCACGCAGTTTTGAGGAGCATCTACGTCATTTAGATATAGTTTTTCAGAAGTTAGATCAGGCAGGGTTCACTTTGAAGCTGTCTAAGTCGTCATTCTGTCAGTCAGAAGTGACATTTTTAGGTCATAGAGTGTCGAGTAGAGGTGTAACACCAGAAGAAAGTAGGGTTAATAAGATACTTAACGCAGAGGTGCCACAGAATGTTAAACAGTTAAAAACTTACCTGGGAATTTGCAACTTTTTCAGGAGGTTCGTTCTTAAATACTCAGGGTTGGTTGAACCATTCAGGGAATTGCTTAAAAGTGGGACTCGGTGGAGATGGGAGTCCAAGCATGATCAGGCTTTTAGAGCGCTGAAGGAAGGTTTTGAGAAAGCTGTAGTGCTGAAATATCCGTTAAAAGATAAGGAATATGTGGTTATGACAGATGCTTCACATATAGGCATTGCTGGAGTATTATGTCAGAAAGATGATGAGGGTAATCTGTGCATTGTATCTTTAGCCTCGCGAGGACTGACTGCAGCGGAGAAAAGATACACGATTACTGAGTTAGAGCTTTTAGGTATTGTTTTCAGTTTAGGGAAATTTAGAATGTATTTAGTAGGGGGGAAATTTGAGATCCACACAGATCACCATGCATTACTGTATATGAGGACTTGTAAACTCAGTTCTAACAGAGTTAGTAGGTGGATTCTTGCTCTGCAGGAATACGAATTCACAGTAAAATATATTAAAGGTAAAGATAACATTCTTGCAGACATGCTATCGAGGGACACTAATTTATGTAGGGATTATCCTGTGGTTAAAGCAGAGGACGGTATTTTAATATGTGCATGTGTGGACAGTAGCAACAGGGCATCGGTACAGACACTGAGAAATATGCTAGTGGAGCAACGTGATGACGTTAAGTTAAAGGAGCCACTGGCTAGGTTGGAAATAGGTGAAGAAGAGTATGTGAAAGTGGGACGGTTCACGTACAAGATGCAGGATGGGCTTCTTGCAAGGAAATGTAGGAATAATCGGTGGGCAATATGTGTTCCTGCCACTTTGCGGGAGGAGCTAATTTGGTTCATTCATAGGGAATTAGGACACTTTGGTGCTGCCAAGGTCTTCTATGAAATTGGTCGTGACTTCATTTGGAGTAAAATGGGAAGGGACGTTAGGAGGATTTTAGCTAAGTGTGACACCTGTCAAAGGAGTAAATATCCAGTTAAATATTTAGTGGGGGAGAGATCTGCAGTTCTCACCAGTAGTCCCGGCGAACTACTGTGTGTGGATTTATTTGGCCCGATCGTTAAAGGACAGTACGGCTACGAGTACATTTTTATAGTTATTGACGCTTTTAGTAAGTACGTCAAGCTATATCCGCTAAGGAAAGCCACGGGACTAGCGTGTAGCCGTCTGATCATTAATAAGTATGTACCTGAGTTTGGCATTCCTCTCAGGATACTATCTGACAGTGGACCACAGTTTACTGCAAAGAAATGGAGAACCAGTATGCAGGAAGCTGGTATAACACACGTTCATTCCTCTGTAAGGTACCCTCAGGGTAATTCTGCAGAGCGTCCATTAAGGGAAGTGGCTCGTCTTTTTCGGACTCTAGTGCATGACAAGCATGCGGCCTGGGTTGGACATCTTCCCAAGGTCGAGACTTGGCTGAATTCTGTCCAGCATGAGAGCACGAAATTGACGCCATACGAAGTTCACTTCGGAAAAAGACCACAAAATGAACTAGCGAGGGTGTTGGGATTAAATGAGGGTAAGCAACCGGGGATGGATTACACTGTCCAGTTGGCGAAACAGAATTTATCTAAGTCAGCACAAAAGAGAATTCGCCAACAAAAAGAAACTAAATTTGACCTATTCGAGCCGGGAGACAGAGTCTTACTTAGAGTGCCGAAACAGTCAAATAAGCTAGAGAAAGTCATGTCCAAGTTCTTTTATCTCTACGAGGGCCCATTTATAGTTTCCAAACGTATTGGCAAAACAGCATATGTGCTGGAGAATAGTGAGGGAAACAGATTATACGGGACGTATAATATACATAGTCTCCGAAAGTATGTGTCATAAAGTGAGGATGTTTAGCTGGCGAGCCAGCCTATCAAATGAGTAAGTGTGGTATTTGGTGCGTGGGAGGAGATGGTCTTCCAGGCAGGCGTATCAGAAGTCACACAGGGGGGTAGTATGTAAGTAAATGAGAGTTTTTAAGGTACAGGGAAATATGACGGGATTGTCGGATGCTGTTGAGCACTAAATTGTATCGATGCACCAAGGCCATTTTGGCAGCGCTGATGGGTTCCCATTTATCTCCAAGAGATGGGGGAGCGCTTGTATAGGGCTTGTTAGCTTAAGGCGTCCACGAGATAAAAGATGGGCCATCAGAATGCGAGACAGTCCTTCATGAAACTCATACATATCAGCACACGTGATTTCTGTTTACGGCCTCGCCATGTAAGATTTGTAAGTGTGTAATTTAAGATAATTTGTACAATGGTATTATTTGTGTGAGGAGAAATGGTCTGTGTTGAGAACTAGTATTAAGTAGAATATGGTTAACGGGAACTTAACAAGACAGGGCGATTACGGCACAGAAATATTTGGTGTTATATGTAATGCGCATTTACTGTTTTTTTTTTCAGAAGTCAATATTAATTTAATCTACTTCAAAGAGAGATTAAGTATTATGGTCACGAGGCGCTGCCACAATAGTGTGATCGTGTGTCCAGTGATAAGTGGAATTAAATGTCACCATAAGGAGGGGACCTCCAGTGAAATTAGGAAGTTCTATGGTGATATAAATATATCAGAACACCTTCAATGCGTGTGATATGACATCATAAATACATAGTGCTCACACATTAATTATGTATATTTCTCCAACATAGAGAAATTTGAGAGGCGGAAATATCCGTGGAACACTATTCCATATGTAAAACATGGGACTGGTTGCAAAGTGCAATCCATAGTGACAACAAACTTTGACGCAAAGTGCGTGAAGAAAAAATATGAGTGTATATATCTGTAATTTAGGGTGATTTCATTTATGTAATATGTATTTTGGATGGGGTTTATTAACGTGTCTGGGATAATCGGATAATGGACCGTCGTCACGGTAAATCATCCGATGATCCGAGGCGAATATGTAACGTGTTTTTCGAGGGGTTTTATGCAACTGGCATAAGTCAGTAGGAAGCCATTATATATTTATTTACGCGGCAAATTGTTCAGCCAAGAGAATTTTTCATGTTAATTTATTATTATTATTAATTTATTATAATTATTATTAAGGTATTTTCGGAGCATTTTATAAAAATTATTAGCATTCAGATAGGTTTTCTATGTCTTAGAAAACGCTAACAAGCAAATTATTACGAACGACGATATCATAGAAAATTATCTGATTACGGAATTTTACGGAGTTTTGTCAGTTAGGGTATTTGAGAGACATGACTCACTGGGAATTCTAATACAAGCTGATTCCTGTCGAGAAGCATGACGCAATCCTGGGTCGCAAGGTCTAGAAGAGGCGAATTGTTGAAACGGAAAACGACTTCTCCCTCTCGCCCGCGGAGTGTAATGAACCGGAGGAGGGGAAGTGGCGGCGTGCTCAGCCAATCAGCGGAGACAACGTAAGCTAGAAGTCTGGACTGGAGTGGGGGAGCCGACAGGTGAATATATATCGTTCGACGCGCCGTGAAACGCGGACTATCTGTGAAATACTTGACGAGTATGGATGCGCGTGCGAGTGGCTCCGATGTTCGGTGGAGTTAAGGAGAATCTGTGTAGAACTTGCAGTGTACGGTCGCAAGTGCGTGACGCTCCGATGTTCAGTGGAGTTAGCGACGAACTTTTGTAAAACGTAACCAGTGCGGTTTTACGAGAGTTTGGGTCCGATGTACGGACCATAGAATTATCTAATCTACCAGAATATCATCAAATTTCGACGGAGATGACGACGTCCAGGAGACTGTGGGAAGCACACAGCATCATCAAGAACGAGGGAAATGCTTTGGCAATTTCCAGGGGTAAGCGCTAATGACGCAGAAATACGCAATCTCTCATTTTTCTTTGTTTTATATTTCATAATTCAGTAACTTCATAGCTTGGAAATAAGAGTAAAATCAATTTATCAGACTCCGTTTTCACGTAATTTTCTATCGGTAATATTCAAATCACAGCGCTCCAATTTAAATTTGGTACTTATTATTATTATTAATTTTGCTATACCTGTTTTATATAATAAATTCATTTCTTTTACAATGCAATCTTTGCTTTCAGTAGGTAGCATTAGATATAGACCAATTCCTTCTCCTGATACAATTGTTTGTTGGGTTAATGATCAAATCATACCACGATCTGAGTGAATAGAGTCTTGAATGTGTTCTGCCAGAGCTAGACGTTGTTAAATACAAATTTAGATTTCAACATTGCATTGAGGTCTTGGCGCCCATTAAAACAACATAGCTTAGGCAAAGGTAAACAGTTACATTTATCTCCCAACAGTGTGGGCTAACGAAAACCAATACAGTAGTACCAGTAGATGAGTCAGTAGCGTATCCGAGCACAATAAGTTACGCTATACAGCTTTGATGGGGAGTTGTGGCAAATTCGAAGATGTAAGTTCCGAATCCCAGCGACGACAGGGGTTATCCTTAAAAGTAAGAAAGTTCCTCCGCTATGCTGAATCATTGATATGTTTATCATGTCTAGATGATGAATACTTAATGAAATACCGGGTGAGTTAGCCGTGGTCGTTACGGCATGACTGCTGGCAGTCGCTCACATCCGGGAGGCGAGGAGGTTCGAATCCCCCCGCCGGCAACCTTGAAGATGGTCTTCTGTGGTTTCCCATCTTCCTTCCAGGCAAATGCCGGGGTTGGTCCCTAACTATAGACCACAGCCACTACCTTCCAACTCCTTGTCCTTACAGTACATTCAAACCTTCCTCCCCAAACAAAACTCCACACACGACGGTACTTGTAGCTCACACATTGGGTGTCCGTCTAGAAGCAGCTACAAAACTGGCGAGCCGAACATGTCCTCGGCCACTCCCGGCACTAAAAGCCATTCGAATAAAAATGAATAAATAACTTAATGAAATAGGAAAATAATGCCTTAAGTCAATAATTTGTAGGCTAATTCTAGAGTTGCCTACAGTGAAACGGTTTCGGTTACATCAAAACCTTCTTCAGCAAACAGTAGTTGATACAAAATAATAAAGTTGCAAGATTGACACAAAATTTTAAAAGGCTGACTTCAAAATTATTTTCAAAATACTATTTAAAATGATGACATATACTGTACTCAAAAGTTTGGTGCTTTTTAGTCGGTCAACACGATTGTACCCAAATAAGATGGGTTATTCCCTAATCCTGAAAATATTACTTGAGATTAATAAATACATGTAATATTTTTCGGGATTAAGGAATAACCCATCTTGTTTGGGTATAATCGTGTCGACCGACTGAAAAGCACCAAATTTTGTTTACTAAGGCAACACTTAAAAAATGGCTTCAAACACCATAACAATAAATGCGGCATTCTAAAAGACTAAAAATCAGATCTGTTACAAATTTCGGATTAACAATAAAAGATAAACCTCTTGAAAAGAAACCTCGAAGTGGAAATGTTAATAATGTGGAACAGATGTAATGATTCATTGGACATTTATAAGGTTGGGATGATTTGTAATTGTGATCAAATGTTTAGCCTACGTTGAAATTAAAAAGGGCTTTATGATATATTACTGTGAAAATAGCCCAATGAAATAGAGTAGGTATAAAAATACTTGTTAACCTTGCTAAAAACCTCTCTAACAAGGTTTTATTATTGGCGAGCACGTGTGTACACCACTCAAAATTTGTATGAGGATAGGTCTGTAACCCAGTATTTTATAACTTTGTTGACAAACAAAAATATCCATTTTGGCATTGACGTTACGGGGACAAGTACAAATCCAGAACAAGGAATGAACAGCTATGAGTAAAGAACGATGATGAGAGAAGTATGAAATGTACTCTCGAGTAGTCCAATTATTATGAAATCGGCTAAACACGGCGTCGACACATGAAGCAATAAGATGCGGGTAGTATTTGTGCGCAGCCGCTTTGGGGTAAGGTGCGCGGTAGACCGTCACACTTACTTATGCATAACGCACATTGTATCATCCCAAGTTTGCCTTCACCCTCAGCCCAAATAAATATCCATGTTAATATCGTTCCTTCGATACTCCCTGAAGAAAAATGCAGGGCCAATACCATATTTTAAGTGTCAGAACAATAACTCTCATCCTTAACTCTGATAATAATGTAATTACACACACTAATACAGTCACCGAAGTAACACAGGTTAACACACCTCAGAATACGTGTCAGTAAATAACGATTCCTCCAACCCCTAAATATAAAAATAACAATAAAGAAGAATTAATTTGTTGTTGTTGTTGTTGTTGTTGTTAATCATTTCTTTTTGTGGCCTGGGATATTCTGACAATCAGCCCCTGTGTATTTGCATGAGCGTTAAACTTGTCTGATAACCTTGTGGTTTTCAGTCGGTCAACACGATAGCGCTCAATTTGCGCGGGGTACAAGTTATAAATATGTCTATAAGTGAGCATCGCTGTGAGGAGAACAATACCAATTTAAGTGTGCATTATAACTAGATTCTTCTAGTGAACGCTAAAATTTATTATTTGATTTATTATTTTGGATGGTTGGTTCCTCAGTTTAGGGGCTGCGACAACGCGTTCATGTAGCCCTGTGTACTTTTGGTGTGTGTAGAATGTGTCTGATAACCGGTGTTAATTGTGATGACTGTATTAGTGTGTGTATCTGTTTTCAATTCAAGTAAGGACTGCAGACTTTGAATTTCAAGTAGTTCCTACTTTTGCCGCCAAACGCCACCGTCAGCGACTACTAGTTCAGAACCGGGTTACCAGACGCCACTGCAGTCGTCTCCTGGCGACGAACGTCGGAACCTAAGAGCGTTTGTCAAATGTTTAACCTAACCTAATTTAGCTTCACACAGGTGTAGTTAGTGGAAGGTACTTAAACATGCCATAATTCTATGACATGGGACCGCTAGCCTTACTTCACCTCCGAAGGAAGGCATACTGAGGGATTTTTAACTCTCTTAAAAAATCCGACGACTTCGGCCGGGTACGAACCAGCGATCTTGGGCATAGAAGCTCAGCATGCTACCAACTACGCCTCCGAAGCCGCTGATTTATTATTATTACAGTGTGATATTCTAAATTGTATACACGGGTATATACACCGTTACTCACGTAATTCACAAAACTTTGCAACACAAAACAAACCTAACGTATAACGAGATTCAAACTACGAATCAAACATTATACTATAATCATCTAACGACGTGCTATTGAACCACGTAGTGAATTTACAATAATGAAAATTAACCTTAACACAGTGATCACGATCTAATGATGGCCACTTGAGGGGCGAAACGCGTAATCCAAAATTCCCAATTTAAGTGTGGTAACCAACTAATACGTGTATTTTTTCCAGGAGTGTGTTTACATATTTATAACTTGTAGGCTACCCCAACTCACTGGGCACAATCGTGTTGACCGACTGAATAGCAGCAGAAGACAATTTGTATAGGCAGTACTGAAAAAAGAATGGCTTCAAATGTCCACATTATCTGATAACCTGTATTTCAGAGATGATTGTAATAGTATGTGATGCTGTATTAGGGACAAGGGTGGGTTAGAAGCCCAGGAACTGGAAATAAGGTGCTATGCCGGTATTTGCTTCAAGGTACTGTGAAAAGCACACTCAGGATACCCAATGACAACGCCCGGATCTGACCTTCTATCTTAGGAATGGCTGCAGCTCACCGTTGCAGTCGTGGTGCGCGATTTAAAGCGCACAGCTACAACGCGGGGTACCAGAATAATTTTTTTACAACTGCATTAAAATCACTTAGGTTTCTCACCTATTAGGTCATGTATTGTACAAAGAGTACAAGGACGCAGGTTCACATAGCTAGACATCTTAGTTCTATACCTTCCACCTATATGTCTTGTTCTCTTCGTATGGGCTGACTGCGTGGTGCAACGGTAACATTCTCACCTGACAAGCCCCAAATTTGCAGGATCGAAACCCTGGTAAGTTAGTTGGCATTTGAGAGTGTGCAAAATCGAGGGAGCCGTGTCAGTAAACTTACTAAAACGTTAACGATCCCCTTCGGCGCAAAATTCCGGCAGCCTGGCATCTATAAAAGCTTCAGCAGTTAAATGGGACATTATTAATATTTCTTTTGACCAACAAAACCTAATATCAGAACTGTCTCCTTCTTGTGCAAAAAAATAAAATTTTGTAATGGTATATAGGTTCTTGAGGACATCAATGCCATTAGACCCGTTTACTTGGCTGTGTGTGTTGCCATCTGATGGGCTGTGTTGTTGTAATGTATGTAGGTTACTAGCATGAAGGTTTGTAATCGGGCCAATAATTCGAACGAAGGTTCAAGTCCTATTTGCCACAGAAAATAACTGCTGAGAATGCTGAGGTGGGAATTGAATGCATCCTCTCCACAGTTATCTTCACAAAGCTGAGTGTAGGCTACACCGTACCAATCCATCAACCAAATTAATATTTGTTTGCATATCTTGGAATCGAACCATGAACTTTTGAGACAAGGATCTCAAAACATACCCCTGGAGACCACAGAACGAGACTCAATAGAATGTATTGGTTTTGTGATGTCAGTATGTGTAGAGGTACAATAACACTGGAGACTTGAATGCGCACAGCAATTGAGCATTCTATCGTAAACATCTTAGCAAGATACAGGAGAAAATAATGAACTAAAAGTATGATAAGAAAGAAAATACCCTGTTGTACAGTGTTTTATAAATATAGTCTATCTATAAAATTAAAAACTCAGTTATAAATATGAGTCACCCTTACGTAACAAGAGGTAGAACTGAAAATGTATCTGTCCTTAACAAACCAAATATAAATATTGCTAAGGGTAATTTTCTCTACTTTATTGCTAAATTTTATAATAACCCTCGTAATAACATAAAAGAGCAATTACACAAATCTACAAATGTTATACGTAACGTAGGCCTAAGGATATTTGTTCGAGATACTAAAAAAGCCATTGCAGATATAATTTATGTAACTTCTATATATATAAAGCACAAAGTTTGTCTGTCTGTCTGTCTGTCTGTCTGTCTGTCTGTTATGTATACAAATCTACACCGTTTCACCGATCTGAACCAAAATTTGTATACTTACCCTTTGGAACCCTGCGGGTAACCCTGTCAACATTAAATTTCGGACAGACCACCCCATGCCCTGCATTTAGGCCCTTTTGCACAAATCTACACCGTTTCACCGATCTGAACCAAAAGTTGTATATTTAACCTTTGGAACCCTGCGAGTAACACTGTCCACTTGAAATTTCGGACAGACCACCCCATTCCCTGCATTTAGGCCCTTTGTTCCAAATCCACACCGTTTCACCGATCTCAACAAAAATTTGTATATTTACCCTTTGGAACCCTGCGAGTAACACTGACCACTTAAAATTTCGGACAGACCACCCCATTCCCTGCATTTAGGCCCTTTGGTCCAAATCTACACCGTTTCACCGATCAGAACCAAAATTCGTATTCTTACCCTTTGGTGCCCTGCGAGTAACACTGTCTGCTTGAAATTTCGGACAGACCACGCCATTCCCTGCATGTAGGCCCTTTTTGCACAAATCTACACCGTTTCACCGAGCTGAACCAAAATGTGTATACTTACCCTTTGGAACCCTGCGAGTAATACTGTCTGCTTGAAATTGCGGACAGACCACTCCATTCCCTGCATTTAGGTCCTTTGGCCCAAATCTACACCGTTCCACCGATCTCAACCAAAATTTGTATATTTACCCTTTGGAACACTGCGACTAACACTGTCTGCTTGAAATTGCGGAGAGGCTACTCCATCCCCTGCATTTAGGCCCTTTGGCACAAATCTACACCGTTTCACCGATCTGAACCAAACTTTGTATACTTACCCTTTGGAACCCTGCGAGTAACACTGTCTGCTTGAAATTGCGGACAGACCACTCCATTCCCTGCATTTAGGCCCTTTGGCCCAAATCTACACCGTTCCACCGATCTAAACCAAAATTTGTATATTTACCCTTTGGAACACTGCGACTAACACTGTCTGCTTGAAATTGCGGAGAGGCTACTCCATCCCCTGCATTTAGGCCCTTTGGCACAAATCTACACCGTTTCACCGATCTGAACCAAACTTTGTATACTTACCCTTTGGAACCCTGCGAGTAACACTGTCCACTTAAAATTTCGGACAGACCACCCCATTCCCTGCATTTAGGCACTTTGGCACAAATCTACACCGTTTCACCGATAAGAACCAATATTCGGAAACTTACCCTTTGGTACCCAGCGAGTAACACTGTCTGCTTGAAATTGCGGACAGACCACTCCATTCCCTGCATTTAGGCCCTTTGTCCCAAATCTACACCGTTTCACCGATCTCAACCAAAATTTGTATATTTACCCTTTGGAACACTGCGACTAACACTGTCTGCTTGAAATTGCGGCGAGGCCACTCCATCCCTTGCATTTAGGCTGTTTGGCACAAATCTACACCGTTTCACCGATCTTCCCCCATTTTATATACTTACCCGTAGAACCCAACAAGTAACACTGTTCACTTTAAATTTCGGACAGACCACACTATTCCCTGCTTTTTGGCCCTTTGGCAGAAAACTACACCGTTTCTCCGATCTCAACCAGATTTTACATAATTACCCTTTGGAACTCGACGAGTAACACTGTCCACTCAAAATTTCGGACAGACCACTCCATTTCACGCATTTTGGCCCTTTGGCACAAATCTACATCGTTCACCGATCGAAAACAAAATGTGTATACTTACCCTTTGAAACCCGATGAGTAACCCGATGTTCCAAACAGACCCAGCCTGGGGCTGGAAACTGTACAAGATGGTGATGATGGTGAGTAACACTGTCCACTTTAAAATTTGGACAGGCCACTCCATTCCCTGCATTTTGGCCCTTGGCACAAAACTACACAGTATCACCGATCTCAACCAGATTTTACATAATTACCGTTTGGAACTCGACGAGTAACACTGTTCACTCGAAATTTCGGATAGACCACTCCATTTCCCGCATTAACGCCCTTTGGTACAAATCTACATCGTTCACCGATCGAAAACAAAGTGTGTATACTTACTTACCCTTTGGAACCCGATGCGTAACACTGTCCACTTGAAATTTCTGACATAGGCCTACCACTCCATTCCCTGCATGTAGCTCAGGAATTCCTCGGGGTTGCCAGCTTCCTAACTCACCAGTCATGAGCCCTTGAGGGTGTACCAGAAGTGGTGGGTCTACACACACCCTGCCTCTTTGAGGGCCTTGAGCAGAAGACAGGAGATATTATGAAAAGGAAAAGAAGGTAGACCCCTCGAAGAATGAGGGTATCAGGAAAGATGAGACAAAGCCAATTAAGGCGGGATATTGAAAGACTCGCTAGCCCTCTGATACCCTAATACAGTCTGGGTCGGAAGAGAACAAGAGTTGACCAAGGGAGGCCGACAGGAAAGAGAACTGAAATGAGCCCGGCACCAGGAAGTAGAAGCGATGCCAGACTCAGCTGGGGTTCCGTGGTCGCCAACCCACGTCCCACAGGTTGTGAGACCCTGGGGGGGGTCAGTTGTGAGAATAGCTTGCTGATTCATCGCGAGGTGACTTGAGTGTACTTTCCAGAGCCCGCCGTGTTATCTCCTGCTGTCTATGCTGATGCCAGCACAGGGACGTTGCGAAACAGTGAGTGATTCCCGGTCAATCTGTATAGGACGGGGAACCCCGAACGTGTGTCATCATATTTCGTCATCATCTGCGATCATCTCAGGTTCGTGCAGCTTGGACCTATATTCTTTGTCTTTGCCGAGCAGTACGCTCTTTCACTAGACGCATCCAGTACAGGCCTAAGCCAGAAAATAAGGTTGAGACTTTGGAAGACATCGAAGCTAGACACCTGAATTACCTATATCAGTTTTAAAATAACACCATGTTCGTTTAGTAGTCATTTTTTCATTACCTTATTATTATCATCATAAGTGCAAATGACCCAGATGTTACGCGCATCATACCAATAATCACCGCCACATAAAGTCTTTCTCGACTGGGATTTTTAAAATATTTATTTTTGGTTGGTTGGTTCTTAAGTTTAGGGGCTGCGACAACGCGGTCATGTAGCCCCGTGTACTTTGGGTGTGTGTAGAATCTGTCTGATAACCGGTGTTAATTGTGATGACTGTATTAGTGTGTGTTATCTGTTTTTTAATTTAAGTACAAACTGCAACTTAGAATTCTTCAAATAGTTCGTACTTTTGCCGCCAAGCGCCACCGTCAACGACTACTAGGCCAAGTTCGGAACTTAGCTACTAGACGCCACTGCAGTCGGCTCTTGGCAACGGACGTAGACATCTATGCGCGTTGTTTACCTATCCAATTTAGCTTCACACAGGTGTAATTAGTGGAAGGTTCTTTAACATGCCATAAATCTGACATGGGACCGCCGGCTTTACTTCCCCTCCGAAGAAAGGCATACTGACGGATTTTTAACGCTCTTAAAATATCCGACGGCTTCGGCCGGGTTTGAACCCGCTATCTTGGGCATAGAAGCTCAGCATGCTACCAAATACGCCACCGAAACCGCCATATAGTTATTTTTATTACAGTACATTGTGTTCATTATACGTTGAAGAGTCAATTCAATACCGGTAGTAGTTTCCCTTATCATCCTCATCATAAGAGCAAATGACCTACAGTAGATGTTACGCCCATTACACCATTAATCACCACACACAATAACTCTTCCTCGCCTGTGAATTTTGAAATATGTATTTCTATTACGGTAGTTTGTAAGTTTGACGTGTCAATTCAAGAGTAGTTTTTATTATCATCCTTATCAAAAGGGCAAATGACCTAGATATTACTCCCTCATTGTCTTTGGGGGCAAATGACTTAGATTTTAAGTCCATTATATTTCTAAGGAGACCTTAAAACATTATCATCATTCCACCGGGCGAAGCCGGGTACTACTGCTAGTAAACTATAAATTAACATTACCTCTATTTCTAC
The DNA here is from genome assembly GCA_946902985.2 of Meconema thalassinum. Classification (NCBI taxonomy): domain Eukaryota; kingdom Metazoa; phylum Arthropoda; class Insecta; order Orthoptera; family Tettigoniidae; genus Meconema; species Meconema thalassinum. The sequence goes on along the minus strand of OX336388.2, from coordinate 1,805,438,171 downwards.
TTCGCTATTTCCCAATTCTTATTTTAATATACATGTATTTTTAACAATAACACTTAATGATATGAGTAGGTACGCCTTATATACGACCCACAAGGCTTTGCCTTCTGTGGTATAGTTCACATGTATTCTTCCCTCACTATGTTGAATTTGATGTCTGACCATGAGGTAGCACCCCGATCACAGAACCCCAAGATTAACGGCCGAGGAGAGCTGACGTGCTGGCCAGTCATCACCCCGCCCGTTGTAGGCTGAAAGGCTGGTCAGCAGTCACTGGATAAACCAGGGCCTTTCATGGGCTCTGGTGCCATGGGTTATATTAGTATTATCATTACTACTGTATTATTATTATTACTATTTTTATTAATAAAATGTATTAATATAATTATTATTAATATTAATAATAACAATATACAGTATGCACCACGAGGTGAAGTTAATAGCCCAAGTTTGATTCCCGGCTCTCACAAGTATTTTACATCTGGTTTGAGGTAAGCAATGGGAAGGAAGGAAGCTTGCATTTCTATGTAAACGTAAATCTCGGGAACTTATCACGCGAGCTCCTTCTTACGTGGAATGCGAACAGTTGGGCATAATATTTTATCACGAAAATCCCACATGCATTAACCGGAATCGAACCCAGTCCGTGTTGGTGGGAGGCAAGCAGCTTGTCCGCTGCGCTACCACGTCCCTATGGTTTAAGGTATTAGAACGGAGATAAAATTGGTGTACATTTTGAAGACCTGCACTAGACCAGTGGGCTATAACGAGAGAGAAGAGGGAACTTAAGAAAATGAGTGAGTTAAAATATATAAAATTAGTGACGGACAGGGTGTCATACCTTAGTCTTAGAAGACACTGTGTAAATAATAATATTTTTTTTTTTAGCGTATGGCTTTTAGTGCCGGGAGTGTCCAAGGACATGTTCGGCTCGCCAGTTTTTGTAGCTGCTTCGAGACGGACACCCAATGGGTGAGCTACAAGTACCGTTGGGGAGGGAAGTGGGAATGTAAGGACGAGAAGTTGGGAGGTAGCGGCTGTGGCCTATAGTTAGGGACCAACCCCGGCATTTGCCTGGAAGGAAGATGGGAAACCACAGAAGACCATCTTCAAGGTTGCCGGCGGGGGGATTCGAACCTCCTCGCCTCCCGGATGTGAGCGACTGCCATCAGTCATGCCGTAACCACCACGGCTAACTCACCCGGTATAATAATAATAATAATAATAATAATAATAATAATAAACTACAAAGAGCATCCAAAATAACTTGGAACTGATACAATAAAAGAACTATATCAACAAGATATTATAACACAGTCGTTAAGACAGAAGTTCTACATGCATCTGAAACTATTATAATTGGTGGCAAATCTCAAAAAAAAAATGATCGAAGAACAAGAAAGGAAAATCCTCAGGATAATCTTAGGACCAAAGTGTGAAAATGGAATTTGAATGAAAAATAAATCATATGAAGTTTATCAAGTTACACAAAAAATCACACATAGCATAACGAAATGGCGGTTACAGTTTTATGAACACCTATATAGAATGGATAATAAGAGACTCACAAAGATAATTTTCAACCTAGCATTTTCAATAAAAATTAAAGCAACTGGCTAAATGAAATAAGTGAAGACATACTTTAAATGAAATTGGCTGTCATAAAGAAACCATTCAAGACAGAACAAAATTCAGAACTTTAATTCACAAACACAATTTTTCTGAGAAGCTCACCCGACAAAACACAGGATGGACAAAACAGCGTAAATGGGAACACAGCGAGAAGATGAAGAGATATTGGGAAGGGAAGAAGAAAAAGTGCTAATGCGCTCTTTAGTTGCGCATAACGAATCAAAATAATAATAATAATAACAAAATGTTTAGGTTATAATTGGCTGGTTAAGAAACGCTCTATCAAGTTCCAACGTTTACCGCTAGGTGTTCGCGACGGTAGCATCTGGTAGCCAAAGTTGGAACTACTTGAAATTGAATTGGTGTTCAATCAAAAATGTCCAGCTTATGGCCATTGACTGCAATTCATATATCATCATCAATGAAATGAAAATCCACAGCCTGCTTCCAGTCTCCGACCGGGTCAGGAATGGAATGAATGAAGCCCCCATCTAGCGGCGAGGATATGGACTGTGCCGGCTGCTGAGGCCTGACGCACTCCTCTGGGGCAATGATTAAATGAATGACAGATGAAATGAAATGATAGTGGAGAGTGTTGCTGGAATGAAAGTTTGACAGGGAAAACCGGAGTACCCGGAGAAAAACCTGTCTGCCTCCGTTTTGTCCAGCACAGATCTCACATGGAGTGACCGGGATTTGAACCATGGGCCCAGCGGTGAGAGGCCGGCGCGCTGCCGCCTAAGCCACGGAGGCTTGTATCATCATCAATATTATTATTATTATTATTATTATTATTATTAATAATAATAATAATAATAGTCCACCTCGTAGTGTACTGGCTAGAACTTTTGGTTGTCCATATCGTGGCGTAGTGACTAACATTTTCGCTGTCACCCCAAAGGACCAGGATCGATTCCCGACTCGGCCAAGAAATGTACTTTGGTGTGCGGGCTGATAAAGAAAAACACAGCCTCGTGATACAGAACTGAGAAGAGAGGGGTTTGATTCCCACCTACGCCATTCTCGATGTGGTGAACCCCGTTTCAGCCCTCAGACCAAAATTAAACTTCTTGATAGAGCCGGGAATCGAACCTGGACTTTTGCGGTGACAGCGAAAATGTTAGTCACTACACCACGATATGAACAAACAACATTAAATTCTCCTTTTGGGCAGATTTTCTTGATGTTCCGCCCCTTAACACAACAATCATCATTACCGCCATCATTACTTCCCCTTTCATTTGATCAACTCGCAAATAAAGCGTCTTTCGTAGGAATGTTCCATTCAGTGGGGAGGAAAAGCAAGAAACAGTAAACACAAGTGTTTAGACAGGTGGAAAGGAACAGATATTACCTTCTCTCTATCGAGACAATGAAGAAAGATCGACAATGCGTCATTAATTCTAGGCTATGTCGTTACGATACTAAAAACAAGAAGTTCCGTGACGAACTAAAGAGCCTACTTTTCTTAAAATTGAAGATTCATGCCAATGATTAATCTATATGGATATATCTAGAATAATGACGAAATTAAGTAGGTAATATTTCATATTATTTCGAAATACTGTATACCTGGCATAATGTAGCCTAATGCAGCCTAATAGAGCGCTACAGTTGGCAGGCCAAGTGACTGAATATATTCTTAGTTCCATCTCTTAAGGTACAGAATACAAAATTTGGTTGAAGTCGAATGGATAGAATGGACGTTACATGCAGTTAAACATTGGATCTAACAGCGTGCGTAAAATCATGTTGGCAACAATGTCATGCAGGAATTGGTCAGAAATAATCTGAAATAATACGATCCATTGTTGTGCCAATTTTGAATGAAATCAATTTGTTAGTATAGAAGTTACATGCATTTTAAAATTGGACCTATCAACAGGCTTAGAATCATGTTGGCAGCACTGACATTTATTAGTTACTCCAATTTAATCTAGAATGCCAGGTACTATACGTTTGCAAAGTTTAGAGCTATTGGCTTGCATACTTTCTGATATATTGATATTAGGGTAACAAAAATAGTGACAGAATTTATTAACAGCTGGCAGCCCTGGTTGCTCTTAAGAATACGCATAGTCATATCTGTTATGGTACACATAGCACATACGAAATTTGGTTGAAATCCAAATGATAGTATAGAAGTTACATGTATTTAATGTTGGACCTCTCAGCAGGCTTAGAATCAAGTTGGTAGCACTGACGTATATAAGTTACTCCAAATTACTATAGAATGTCAGGTACTATACGTGTGCATAGTTTAAAGCTGTCGGCTTGCATACTTTCTGATATATTGGTATTTTGATAAAAGAAATTGAGAGCATTTATTAACAGTTGGCAGCCCTGCTGGATCTTAAGAATAAGCCCAGTCATATGTGTTTATGTACACATAGCACATACAAAATTTGGTTGAAATCTAATTGATAGTGTAGAAGTTATATGCATTTAAAATTTGGACCTATCAGCAGGCTTATAATCATTTTGGCAACACTGCCATGTATGGCCTCCTGGAAATTAAACTGCAATATTATTTGTGCCAATTTTGAAATTCATACCTTCCAAGATATCCAACATGGAGCTCGAATTTCAATCGCGATTTTTCAACACCTCATTTACAAATACGGCATTGAGATATTCAGGTATAGATCTTTACTCCTATCAAATTTTGTTTCGATTGCTGCAGCAAGTTAGGAGTTGATAGGGGGGGGGAAACACACAGCAAGAGAGACAGAAGGACAGACAGACACACATTTTCCCGGATCGATCTCATAAGTCTACTTTTTCCTCACGTGAGTCTTCACATTATACTGTATTTAGAACTAGCAGTTTTGCCCGGCTTCGCCCGGTGGATTTATTTGTTTTATGAATGATAATGAATACTACTACAGAAGGGAGCGCTCAAGGATAAGGATCGGAAAGCACCAAAGCTTAATGCAGCTGATAACCTCAGTATACTGCACCAACACCATCGCCCTTATACAGAGGCATACTATTGTCATGATGATAACTCTTTTAAGGGGCCTAAGAACTAATTGCACTATTTACTCCCCGTGACAGCAATTTATAAGTAGCTCGCAATTCTGCACCAGAACACTAGTAGGGGCGACGTAATGCAGCCCGCGTTGCCAGTCAACAATAGACTTAGCTATTATTGAAGCTATTCAGGAGCGCTTGTTCTTCCGACTTACTGAACAAAAATCAATCGTCAAGGTTACCTGAGAGGTGTAGCCTAATCCTACATAGCCTAAACTATTCCTCTTGATTCTGGCTTTCATATACTAAAATAATTTTTCGAATCTGACTGGTAGTTCCAGAGATTAGCGCGTTTAAACACACAAACAAACAAACTTGTCAGATTTATTATATTAGTATAGATATAAGACGATAGTTAAACTAGAGTTCCTATTGACCATTATTTAACTCATTGTGGTATTGTTAAGGATCTCACGTTCCTTTCAAGTTGCCCACTGTGGCTTTAGCGACAAGCGGGTGCCGGGATTTCATCCTGCAGGGGATATTTAACTCGCCAGTAAGCCGGCCCCGTGGTGTTTGGGAAGGGCGCCTGCCTCTCACCCACATGACCCGGGTTCTGTTCCCAGAACACAGAGTGACGAGTGATGTGTACATGTTTTAGATTCGATTCCCTGGAGCGGGAAGTATTCATCCTCGAGAGTGCAATCGAGTAGCTGTCTGAAAGTGAGGCAGCGCCCGGGTCATGAAAATCAAGATTAAATGGCTGGACAGCGGTCGCTTGGTAGGCCTAGGCAGTTTATGAGCTGTGGTGCCACGGAATTGGTAGGTAAACCTAGCAAAACGGCTCCCTCACACATTAAGCACCCTCAAAGCCAACTGACTGCGCCAAAATTCGATCCCACAACCTTGGACATAGCAGCTGAGAACACCACAGGTGTACCAACCATATTAGTCACATTTTTCCTGCTGGATGCTCGTATGGACACCAACCTCATAAGAGGAGTTAATGATTAATGGTTTATAAAATTGGCCATGGAACTAAAAGGACGTAATCGTGACCTGATGGAATATATCGTCTCAGCATTTGTCTAGAACCATTGCAGTATTAGAAACGATTTTTTACTGTTGCCTACTATGTATTATAGAATGCTTTTGGGTCGGTCAACCTCAAAGTAATATTTCATGAAGTATTTATCGCTTAATTAACACACAAACAAGGGGGAGGGTGTAATTAATTGGATGACATGTTTCGATCATCATGCGATCATCATCAGAACGTGTTCACCTAGGCTTAGATAAAGTAAAGCGGATATGTTCACACTTGTACAAAATATATTTACAATTATCCTGTAAATAAGAACACGTTACACAACTTATAATAAAACTTTGTAATTTAATAATTAGTCTCCGTGGCTTAGGCGGCAGCACGCCGGCCTGTCACCGCTGGGTCCGTGGTTCAAATCTCGGTCACTCCATGTGAGATCTGTGCTTGACAAAACGGAGGCAGACAGGTTTTTCTTCGGGTACTCCGGTTTTCCCTGTCAAAATGTCATTCCAGCAACACTCTCCACTATCATTTCATTTCATCTGTCATTCATTTAATCATTGCCCCAGAGGAGTGCGTCAGGCCTCGGCAGCCGGCACAGTTCATATCCTCGCCGCTAGATGGGGGCTTCATTCATTCTATTCCTGACCCGGTCGGAGACTGGAAGCAGGCTGTGGATTTCATTTCAATTGCAAATATTATTGTGCATATCCTCCGTACGTTATTAAAGCCTAGGTTAACTGGTCTGATGATGATCGCATGACTATCGAAACATGTCTCCCCCTTCCTCGTTGTTTGTGTTTTAATTAAGGGATACATATTTTGGTTGGTTAATTGGTTCCTTAGTTTAGGGGCTGCGACAACGCGGTCATGTAGCCCCGTGTACTGTGGGTGTGTGTAGAATCTGTCTGATGACCGGTGTTAATTGTGATGACTGTATTAGTGTGTGTTATCTGTATTTCAAGTAAGGACTGCAGACAATAATTTCAAGTAGTTCCTGATTTTGCTCCCAAATGCTACCATCCACACCACCTAGCTTACTAGCCCACTAGATGGCATCGCAGTCAGCACTTGGCGGCGAACGTTGGAACTAATAGAGCGTTATCAATTCTTACCTACACATTTTGGCTTCACACAGGCTTTACTTTCCCTCCGAAGGAAGGCATACTAAGAGATTTTTAAGCTCTAAAAAAATCCAACGACTTCGACCGGGTTTGAACCCGCGACCTTGGGTATAGAAGCTCAGTATGCTACCAACTACGCCACCGAAGCCGCCAGGATAAATATTTCATATAATACTTCCTTCAGGTTAGGATGTTAAAATAGTTGTGCTCCTTGTCTAATATAATTGGGCACAATCGTGTTGACCGACTGAATAGCATTCGACAATTTGTCTTGAACTGCAAGTGGAAATAAAATTCACACCCGAACGATGATGGGGTTTGGTGTTTCAAACCCATCCATCATCCGAGTCTGGTGATAGCCTTGTCCCGTGATCTTTTTTGTTAACGCATATAGGACGGTGTTTATCTTCAATCAACAAATGTGTTATAAGAGCTGATTACGAATGAACATCTTACAATTGGAATGCCGTGAATTCTCACCGCCCTTCAAACACTAGACTCGCTCAGCCGGGATTCAAACCCGTAATCTTAGGATTAAGACACCATGATTCCACCAAGCCTATAGTAAATATTTTTCACTGATCACACATCTATTATTAGAAGATTTTCAATCGGTCAACACCAGTGGGGAGTTACAATTAACTTCCTAGTGCCTGAAATAAACTACATGAATTATTTATACACTTAATGAAACAATTCTCACATATTTGGGGGTGGGGGGGCTAAATTGGATGACTAGTTTCGTTCGGCAAAAGAACATCATCAGGTCCTTCTAACTTATGCTTAATTTAAGTTCAACTTATGTACAACAGTATTAACAACCATTCAGCTAGAGATACGTGTAATTAAACTTTGTAACGAGTCAGATTTTTTTTTTTACCAATTATGTGATTTATTCCGTTAGTCTATTACACTTCTCTGCGTGGCGCAGTGGTAACGTTCTCGCTTGCTGGGCCCATGATTGCCGGTTCGTATCCTGGCGAAGTCAGCTGGCAAGGGTGCACAAATGCGAGGGAGCCGTGTCAGTAGATTTACTGGCACATTAAATAAAACTTCGGGGCAAAATTCTGGCACCCCGGCGTCTCTAAAAGCCAGAATAGTTAAAAGGGGCGTAAAAACAATAACATTATCATTACTATTACACTTCTATGGGTGATGTATTCTTTGGTTAGTAAGTTTTATGTATATAAATGAGAAATCCTTTTCAGTCGTTAACTTATATTCTAGCAAGCTACTGAAATTGTTTACAGAAATGATTGTAATGCATGGCTCTGATACGAACCTTTCCCGGTTGTTGGATATCATCTTGCTCATCTTATATCTGCCCTGTTTGGTGTCGATCTAGACATGCTAATCAAGTGGATTGTGCCTTAAATGAGACCTGTAGACTAATTACAGGCTGCTTGAGATCTACACTACTTGACAAACTCTACTGTCTAGCAGGTATACCTCCTCCAGATATTAGTCGTGAGTGTGCACCCAGACTGGAGAAATCTAAAGCACTGCATCTGACAACCCATACTTTATATGGGTATCAACCAGCAACACAAAGGCTCAAGTCAAGGAAAAGCTTTCTACATTCAACAGAAAGCCTTAGTGAATCACCGATAAACTTCAGAGTGGACTCATGGCGTTCCAGATCCAGGCACCTCGCAGGATGGATGATACCCTCTGAGAGCCTCCCTCCAGGTCACAAAGAAAGTTGGCCTACATGGAAGACACTGAACAGGTTGCCCTCAGGAGTCGGAAGAACAAAGAGCAACATGCAAAAGTGGGGATTTGCCTGTGACTCCACACTCTGTAATTGCGGTGAAGAACAGACAATGAGCCATCTTCTTGTCTGCAGGTTGTGTCCAACTACATGCTCTCCCCAGAATGTAATTGATGCTACCACAGAAGCATGTGAACTTGCCGCATACTGGTCAGGCCAAATCTAATTAAATTCATATTTGTGTGGAACAACTTAATGTGTATCAGAAATGACAATGTTTATAGTACCAGTTCTTGATTTTATCCCTTTTTAGCCTACTTTTCACATTTTGCAAAAATGAGGAAAAAGTAGACTTATGAGATCGGGCAAATGTGTGTATGTCTGTCTGTCTGTCTGTCCTTCTGTCTGTCTGTCTGTCTGTCTGTCTGTCCTGCTGTCTGTCTGTCTGTCTGGCTGTGTGTGTGTGTGTCCCCCCCCCTATCAACTCCTGCAGCAATCGAAACAAAATTTGGTAGGAGTAAAGATATATACCTGAATATCTCACGGCCATATATGAAAATGATGTCAGTGCTACCAACTGCTGAAAAATCGCAATTGAAATTTGAGCTCCATGTTGGATATCTTGGAAAGTATGAATGGGAGCTATTTCAAAATTGGCACAAGTATAGATAATAATATTGCAGTATAATTTCCAGGAGGCCATACATGGCAGTGTTGCCAAAATGATTATAAGCCTTCTGATAGGTCCAAATTTTAAATGCATATAACTTCTACACTATCAATTAGATTTCAACCAAATTTCGTATGTGGTATGTGTACATAAACAGATATGACTCAGCGTATTTTTAAGAGCCACAAGGGCTGCCAACTGTTAATAAATGCTGTCAATTTTTTAAATCCAAATACCCATATATCAGAAAGTATGCAAGCCGACAGCTTTAAACTATGCACACGTATAATACCTGACATTCTATATTAATTTGAAGTAACTTATATACGTCAGTGCTACCAACATGATTCTAAGCCTGCTGAGAGGTCCAACTTTAAATACATGTAACTTCTATACTATCATTTGGATTTCAACCAAATTTCGTATGTGCTATGTGTGCTATAACAGATTTGACTATGCCGATTCTTAAGAGTAACCAGGGGTGCCAACTGTTAATAAATACTGTTGCTATGTTCGTTACCCTAATATCAATATATCAGAAAGTATTCAAACCAATACCTCTAAACTTTGCACACGTGCAATACCTGTCATTCTAGATTAATTTTCAGTAACTAAAATAGGCCTACGCCAGTGCTGCCAACATGATTCTAAGCCTGCTGATAGGTCCAATTTTAAAATGCATGTAACTTCTATACCAACTAATGGATTTCATTCAAAATTGACAAAACAATAGATCATATTATTTAAGATTATTTCTGACCAATACATGTATGTCATTATTGCCAACATGATTTTACGCGCGCTGTTAAATCCAATGTTTAACTGCATGTAACATCCATGCTATCCTTTGGAATTCAACCAAATTTTGTATTCTGTACCTTAAGAGATGGAACTAAGAATATATTCAGTCACCAGGGCTGCCAACTGTTTTTCTCCATTAGGCTACATTATCCCAGGTATACAGTATTTCGAACTATTTAGAAATTTCGATATTACCAACTTAATTTCGTCATTATTCTAGATAGATCCATATAGATTAATCATTGGCATGAATCTTAAATTTTAAGAAAAGTAGGCTCTTTAATTCGTCACGGAACTTCTTGCTTGTGATTGTAATTGTCTTGTTTCTCCTTTCTCTGTTATCTTTTGTAGTTTGTAATATTTGTTTCTGACACGATTAAATAAATGAAAACTGAAATTGTTGTTGTTAATTCATTTTAGGGGCTTGGGATATCTCGGTCACCAGCCCAGTGTTGTTAGGTGTGGGTTGTACGTATCTGATAACCTGTGTTTATGGATTGTAGTAGTGTGTGTAATTGTATGAAGGACAGGGACGAGATAGACACCCTGGGACTTGAAGTAAGATCTATGCCAGCATTTGCAAGAAGGGAGCGTGAAAAAACTATCCTCAGGATAACCGCTGTCAGCGCCTGTCAGCCTAATTACTTTAGTGTACGGCTGTATTCTGGAGAGTTAAAGAAAAGCTATTGAAGTGCTTGGCCTAGGCAAAGCCCAACTGACCTACGCGGACATGTTTTCTGTCATGGCTGCCGATGGATAGGTCATGTCTGGTAGTAGCAGAGGTCATGTTCTACAATGGCGGACAGTCTAGCTCGCAAGTTCCGAACAGAATCAGTCCCAGAGTTGTTTCTGGGTGTAAAAATAAAGATGGTCCCATGAAAAATTACACCTATAATTAGCATCATATATTCTTCCTAAAAATTATTTTACCTAGATTTCAACTACTGTACCAAAATTGATAAGCCTAAACGATTTTTAAGAGTAAGAGTTGAAAGTTAAACCATCATCGGAACTCCAACCCGGAGATGATCAAACTGATTCCACCACGAACGCACCTGACTGGAATGCTGGGGACTCGGATTTCAGTTTCGATGGTGGTTTCATTTTCAACGCGTACTCTTCGAAGTATAATCCGCCATAAGACAGCCTATATTCTAAAATAATATAATTTATATAAAGGTTATTTTTTTTCAGTAAATAGCTAAAAGTTTCGAATCACATTATTTCTTCATCCTTTGCATTTTCAGAACAAGATATACATAAACACTACTAACAGGACTGCTAGCATCCAGGAGGTGCTGTAGAACATCTGAAGGAGAATAATGAGTATATCATGATGAGGATGATGATGGGGAGGAGGTGGGGTAGGGGGAGGAGGGGTACGGGATGGAGGGGGAGGGGGAGAAGGCGGTTACATCAGAGGTTTATATGATAAAATAACCCAAAATGCTCGTAGAACCCTACACTTGGGTAATAAAGAGTGTTACAGTGAAACTATTCAGATTGGTAGTGTAGCTCGTCAGATGGAGTTGGAAGCAAGTCCATCTTAAGATCCTTGCAAAAGGAACTGTTAAGACATCACGGAGGTGCTGCACTGCTAATGTGGACAGCAATTATTGTTGATTGAGGATGCCCATCCACTGTTGTAATTATGCTCCACTAGCGCTGGGGGAGGTGACATTCACTGTAGTGCGTGGCCGAGGCAAAGCCCAACTGACCTACGCGGACATGTTTTCTGTCATGGCTGCCGACGGATAGGTCATGTCTGGTAGTAGAGCAGAGGTCGTGTTCAGCAATGGCGGACACTCAAGCTCTCAAGTTCTGAACGGAACATTGGTGACAACCAAAATGCTTTCTCAAACTTTCAGAAAACTGAACTTTCCGTACTCATCGCACACAAGAACTGGAGTCATTTGCAACATGACCCATGATGTCGCACAAGAAGAGGCGACTCAAGAGAAGTGTGAAAGTATTTCGAAACTTTCCAAGAAACCCTAGTGGCTGATGCTGACGACTCAAATTTAGTAACATCCATTTGGGAGACTGAAATTTAACATATTAGGTATGTCACTGAAAGTAGACCGTACTACTATTTAGAAGAAAATGGAAATAGATTTCCTTCTTCCATAGTTAAGCGTAATGCTCTTATGACGAAAAATTATGTTATAAATAATACGGAATAAAACTACTTTGAAGCGAAATAAAATGAAATATTAAAGGTAAATTTAAAAAAAAGCCCAATACAGCTAGAATAAATTCCTATTTAACTAGGACGATTTATGCTGTTTGAAGCCATTTTTCAGTGTTCTCTAAGTAGTCGAAAGTTAATTTTGATTTTTTCAGTCGATCAACGCGATTGTACCCAAATGTTTTGGGTGTTTTCCCTTAGGGAACAATTACAACTTACCCCTACAATGTTTTCAATTTATGAGCTTTCTTTTTCCTAGTAAAATGTTTTCCAGTCGGTCAACACAATTGTACTCAATTGTATTGGGTGTTTCCCTTACGGAACAATTCGATACAATCGTAAATAGGAAATTGGAGCTCATAAATTGAAAACATTGTAGGGGTAAATTTAAAAATTGGTAAATAATTTAATATGTTCAATAAATACACTTAAGGTAACTGTGATGTTGGTAGTGGTGGTGGAGGAGAAGGTAATTTGCTGGTTTTGAGGAGCGGAGCATCGAGGTCTCCTCTCCCAGCAAAACAATTCCAAACTATGTGTAGATCATTTCAGTGAATTAACATAGAATGTATTTTGCCATTGGTAATGATGATAGATGGTGATGCTAATAACGTGTAAAATGTAACAAGTCTTAACTGCAACGGAGACTAGAACAGTCACACCAGACGAGTTAACAGAGAATCATAACAAAGGGTGCAGTAAGTTTAAAAAGTTGATCAACCATTTATTTGTAAATAAGGGTTGCATTCATTGGCTATGGGAAACACGACAAGTTGGTCATGGGAGGTGTGAGTACTTACGGACAAAGATGTTGGACATGAGAGTCGCTGGTAGGCAGAAGACGATGACGAGGATGTCTGCAACGGCCAGATTCACTATGAAGAAGTTGGTGACCGTACGCATGCGCGGAGATCGATAAACGACTGCGATCACGAAACAATTTCCTACTAGACCAACAGCAAACACGAATAAATAAGCTGCAAAATAAACAGCGGTCATCGAAAAGGAATGACGGTAGAATAGATCCAATACCATGGAGGAATTGGTAGAATTTCCTCCTGCAGAATCATTATATTCTGCCGTTTCTTCAGCCAGAGTGTGATTGATATAATTGATATTTCCGAGCGTCGCGGTGATCATTCCGTTCGAGGCATCGGACACTGCTTTGCTTAAGTTGTTAAAGTGGCGATGGGACTGCGACCTGGTGGTCAGGTGAAGAGGATCACTGGAGGAGGTCAATACACTTGTCTCCCCTCTTCTTTGCGAGTTGAAATCGAACTCCTCTGAGTCAGGTAGCCGGAGAGAGGCCATCTCCAGCCGAGGAGAGGAAGCCTGAAAGCCGCCATCGACTTCGGCCATCAGCAGTGCAAGAAATTCGGCCGCCACTTTGAATACACTTCGGTTTACCGTTTCAAAGTTAAAAATCTCATCTACCTATTCCCTCCTAAACTGACTTTCCTACGCAAGAATCGGCCTCATTACTGCCGGTGCATGTTTAAATTATAACACATCAGTTCAGCAACTACAGAAATGTTTTACTAATATCTACACGTTCAAATATATTTGCAAAAGAATCAATTTAGCATGCTAGATAAATATGATTTAGATAGAGGAAATAGATATTTTTAAACACGTAAACAGCTATTCAAAACAATATTTCTACCGAATAGATTTAAGCGTTTTTCACTAAGCACATTTATTTCTATTAAGATGAATACGTCTAAACGGATAGCGATACGAATCACATCAAACCTAAGAACAAAAATGTTTAGCCTCACTGTACACTGAAACTCGGAGAGCAGGTTTTGGGAGTGAGCACGGCGTGGCGTGCGGTCGCGATGTGTGTGCTGGCTGAGCTCTGGATGCTGCCGAGCCTAGGGCCGGTCCGCGCGTTTCGCACAGGCGCACTCGTCAGCCAGCCAGGGCCTAGTGCTATAACACGCCCTTCTACAGTTCTTATCTGCTCCACCCTATGCGTTCCACTATGAAAAACAATTCTCTTAAAAGACTTTAGAACCTAGATTTCTACTATTGGTACGCATCCTTATGTACAATGGTTCGGATTACACGCTAAGAAATAGTTCCCCAGCAACACTGAGAAACATCGAATCGTGGATATGTTATTATTATTATTATTATTATTATTACACAGTAAACACAATAAAACATAATAAAAACCTAAGAGCAAACCTCTACACCTACTACAATCTCCGATTTTATGTAGATAAGAAAACTTACAAAACCATTTATAGTGCTCTGATTGAAAGCAAATTAAGATATGCTATGGCAGCTTGGGGAAATCAAAACACAACTTTAATTAATAATCTTCAAGATAGCTAAAACAAGTTCTTTAAATATTTCACTGACATCACTTATTTTAATATTTTTTTTATTGTTTTTTATTTTTTTAGCGTATGGCTTTTAGTGCCGGGAGTGTCCGAGGATATGTTCGACTTGCCAGTTTTTGTAGCTGCTTCGAGACGGACACCCAATGGGTGAGCTACAAGTACCGTTGGGGAGGGAAGGAGGGAAGTTGGAATGGAAGGACGAGGAGTTGGAAGGTAGCGGCTGTGGCCTATAGTTAGGGACCAACCCCGGCATTTGCCTGGAAGGAAGATGGGAAACCACAGAAGACCATCTTCAAGGTTGCCGGCGGGGGGATTCGAACCTCCTCGTCTCCCGGATGTGAGCGACAACCATCAGTCATGCCGTAACCACCACGGCTAACTCACCCGGTATTTTAATATTAAAGAGTTGTTTCAAATTACTGTACTGAATCTCAACTACCATGATCCAAGATTCAGGCATAAGGTCTCTCACAACTTACAAACAAGAGTCATAACAAGTACTAAATATGTAAAACCTTTATGTATAAATAGCTATGGTTTCAAGAGACTAAATTATATTATACCATCACTACTTAATGAACTACCACCTGGATTGACGAACATTAACAGCAAACAACTAGCTATAAGTCGCATTAAAAATATTACTTAACTATACATTAACTCATAACATAAATTTATTAATATAACTACCATAGTGTAACTTTTTGTGTCTTTCATTATTTACATTAATATTTATATCATTATCACCATTATCATTATCATTACAAAAAAATGCATGCACTCTTGTATTGAAATATAATCTGTATATATGTTGTAAATAATAATTAATATGTCTCACAGATAATCTGTACTGTCATCAGATTCGTGAGACATATCACAATAATGTAACATAAATAGTATTTAATAAATAAATTAAATTAAATTAAATTAAATTATTATTATTATTATTATTATTATTTCTACATTCATTTCACCACATAAGTGGGACATATCAACATATCGTCGGCTTGTTTGCAAGACGGTATGGCTAATTCTCTTAAGGTGGCACATTGAGAAACGAGCGAACAATGGAACAGGTCTCCAAGATGACGGCCTTCTGCATGGTGATATGTAGACCAGGATGTATTCCCAATATTTGTAGATTACGAGCCAATAATTTGGGGATGATGCCGGTAGAAGAAATTACTATGGGCAGAACCACTACACTTTCCTGTCTCCACATTTGCCGTATTTCCTCAGCCAAAGGCAGATATTTGGTGATCTTATCACAGCAGGTTTGTTGCAGATTATGGGAATTATTATTATTATTATTATTATTATTATTATTTTCCATCGTTATGCCAATCTGTGGAGCGCGTTGGAACTTATTTTGCAAATGATGTATTTTTTCTCTCCAAAAATCTCTGAAAATCTTCCTCCGTTCTTCCGTCCATGGTTTCTTGGTCCTGGTAGTGAAATATTTCAGAGAAATGAAGGTTATTATTATTATTGTTACTATTATTATTATTATTATTATTATTACTGAATGATATACCTCTCTTCACAGTAGAAGAACTGAATACATATTTTAGCTCTCTTAGAAACAAGAAGGCTCCAGGACCAGATGATATACCTGCTGAAGTGCTGAAGATAATATCAGAACTTTGTCCAGAACTGTTGTTGAATATGTACAATCATTGCCTGCAAGCGGGTGTTTTTAATGCCCGATGGAAAATGGCTCGATTGGTATTGATCAGCAAAGGAAAATCTGCTGGTTATAGACCTTTATGTATGTTGGACACAGCTGAAAAAGGCCTAGAGAAACTTCTGCAGCCAAGAATTCTCTCAGCAGTTCAGATAGCAGGGGATTTATCTGTTCATCAGCATGGATTTCGCAGAGGACATTCTACTATTGATGCAATATGGGAGGTGGTAAGCACAGTAGAAAGAGCGCAAACGGGCAATCATCATTCTCGTAAAGTGACACTTCTTGTGACCCTGGATGTAAAGAATGCTTTTAATTCGGCAAGTTGGAATGACATGTTGGAAGCTCTTGAAGAGACTTTCAAAGTACAACAGTATCATACGCGCATTATGAGAGACTACTTCAGGGATAGCACTCTGCTGTATGATACGGAATATGGACAAAGTGCAAAACGACTGACGGCTGGAGCAGCACAGGGATCGATCCTTGGTCCAGATCTCTGGAACATCATGTATGATGGCTTGTTACGTCTGGAGATGCCAGAGGATACGAATCTAGTGGGCTACGCTGATGATGTGGCTGCCTTGATAGTGTCCCGCAATGTTGAGATGGCTCAAATCAAATTGAACCAGGTGATGCGGTGCATAAAAAACTGGATGACGAGTCACAGACTAACATTAGCAGAACATAAAACGGAGATAGTTCTTCTGACGAGGAAAAGGATTGAGACTCTTGTACCAATGACTGTTGGAGATACAGTGATTGAAACATCTACGAGTACAAAATATTTAGGAGTGACACTTCACACCAAGCTCACATTCTGGAACCATATTCAGAGAGTGACAGATAAGGCAGTAAAATACATGACAGCACTTAGGAGGCTGATGGGCAATATTAATGGCCCAAAATCAAGTAAAAGACGCCTCCTCATGACGACGGTTCAGTCAGTGCTCCTGTATGGCTCCGAAGTTTGGGCCGAATCCTTGAGATTTGCATGGTATCGTAGAAAGATAGCTGCCGTACAACGGAGAGCAGCTTCACGTATTGCATGTGCATACCGCACGGTTTCTGAACCTGCAATCCTCACGGAGGCAGCAATAGCCCCAATAGATCTACTTGCATTGGAGCAACAAGAAATCTGGCGTACCCAAGGAGAGCTGGGAAAGAAATGTGCAAAGAAGCGTGCCTTTAACCAACGGATGAGGTGATGGCAACTCAGATGGGAAAGTGACCCTTGTGTTAAATGGACCAAGCGACTGATACCACGCCTGGATACCTGGGTCGAAAGAGTCCATGGTGAAGTCAATTATTACCTCACACAACTTCTAACAGGACACGGATATTTCCGTAAATTCCTGCATAGAGTAGGCGGAGCGAGTGGTGCAACATGCATATATTGTGACGACATCGATGATGTACTTCACACCTTCTTCGTGTGCGGCCATTGGATGATAAAGAGAGAATATGTGGAAACTGAATTGGGAGAACTGACACCAGATAATATTATTTCTGTGATGTTACGGAACCAGCAATCATGGGATCATGTAGCAGTGTATGTGGAAGGTGTCCTTCGCCAGAAAAAGCGAGATCTGGAAGCGTACGAACGCCCTTAAGAAGAAATGAAGAAAGAAGAAGTCTGAAAGGCTAAGTAAGCACGACATCACCCTGAAGTAATGCGAGAGCGGATCCGGGGTGATGAACGCATCGTGGGAAAAGGGGTGTGGTTTTTAGTGGGTAAAAATCCCACACTACTGTGGAGTGCGGACCCTTCACAAGTGTCTTTTGAAGATTTTCCACAGTCCCTCGTAAAAAAAAATATATATATATTATTATTATGGGAGAGCCTCCGTGGCTTAGGCGGCAGCACGCCGGCCTCTCACCGCTGGGTCCGTGGTTCAAATCCCGGTCACTCCATGTGAGATCTGTGCTGGACAAAACGGAGGCAGACAGGTTTTTCTCCGGGTACTCCGGTTTTCCCTGTCAAAATTTCATTCCAGCAACACTCTCCACTATCATTTCATTTCATCCGTCATTCATTTAATCATTGCCCCAGAGGAGTGCGTCAGGCCTCGGCAGCCGGCACAGTTCATATCCTCGCCGCTAGATGGGGGCTTCATTCATTCCATTCCTGACCCGGTCGGAGACTGGACGCAGGCTGTGGATTTTCATTTTCATTATTATTATGGGGTTTGAAGCCATTTTTCAGTGTTGCCTTAGTAAACAAAAGTTTGGTGCTTTTCAGTCGGTCAACACTGATTCGTGTTGACCTACTGAAAAGCACCAAACTTTTGATTATTATTATTATTACTATTATTATTATTATTATTATTATTGTTATTATTGCCATGTACATATAACACATTGCTGATAAATCACAACATAACTATAAGGGCTTCACGGAACCAAGGTATAGTTACTGGAACAGCCACTTCTAAGCTGGAAAGTCGGATTCGCTACCTATGAACTTCCGAACAATTCGGGTTGTTGAGAGAACTACTTCCTTCTGCATTAGTTTGTACAATTGAGTATCCATATCAAGTTCTTTAAGGCCTTGGAGCAAAGTATTTAATATTGTTATTAATGTGTTTTTATTATTATTATTACTGTTACAGGTCTTTCAAAAGAAATATTTTTATCAATGTTAAGAACATCTGTGTTAATATTTGAAATGGTGTATTTGATGTTTGGCCAACAATGTTCGTAGTTTCCTAAATAACACATCCATATCAGTAGAGGACTATTTAATAATTTCAAATGCATATCGACCCTTAGGAGAGATTGTACCTTGTATACCGACAATGTTAAGTTTGTCAATTAGCTGATGTGTAACAATAAAATGACGAAATGTTTTAATGGATGATGTCTTTCTTTCATGATTTTGATTGTTACGATCTCTGATCTTAAGTTAATTTGGAGGTTTGCCGAGGTGACTATTTTTGGGAAATGATATGCAGAATACGACGAGACATACTGTGATATTACGTGAATTTGACTCATTTATTTGAAAAATGTTTTGATAGTGCAGGAACTTTTAAGTTCAGAAAAGCGAGTGTAATTTATTATGAACCCTTATTAATCTGCGATGAATAAGTATTCATGATTTATTATTATTACTGCGGCCCAGGCAGTACATGTGGAAATTGACAAAGAGGAAGGCAAGTTAGTGTGTTGCAATGATTACCACAGAAGCAGAGCTTGGCAGCTATTCTTGAAGACGAACGGGTAAGCCGAGTTCAAGGCCAAATTGTGTAACAACATGCACCTAAATTGGAGTCATGAGGGGAGGGTCACGAGTTAGTTGCAACCGACCTACGATTGAATCACCCAATCAGATGAGACCACGCCAAAACCACGCGATGGGTCGCGTCCCTGGTAAAAAGCGCGCGGAATTGATTATCTAAAGAACCGCCGATCCGAAATATCTCCGCATGAGTGCGCTGAGACGTTTGAATTAAATGATGAAGATTGACACTAGTCCCATGTGTGTGAGATGAAAACTCTAGAAAATTTTTCTTAATTCTCCCCACTCCACCTTATTCTGTCAGTTTCCAATAAATTGATCGAGGAGACGCTGTTTCGAAGACAACCGTTTTGAGCTCTGGTGAGCTAGGTTCACGTCAGTTTGCATGGTGATTTTACGCTCGTAATAATAATTCTAAAGACAACTATTTTCAGCTCTTATGAGCAAGACTTGAGTAACATTCCAATCAGTGCTCAACGCGAGCAAAGGTCCACGCAGAGCAGTGGAGATTATCTAACGAGATAAGGACTGCGAGACAGTCATATTTAAAACTTGTTTTTCAAGCCAGTGACGATGTGTTTGAAGTGTATAATTTATGTAAATTTTTATTGTATTTTTAAGTGATATGTTGGGCGTGTGTAAGCGAATGCTAAGCTAGGGAAAGTCTTCGTTGATTAATCGCATAGGACAATCGTGGGTGAAATTAGTAACTCACAGCGATTATAGCCAGGCATTTATATTTAACATTGAACATTTCTGTCCAAGAGACTACGCCAAGATGTCCGACGTTTGGTCAGGAGCCGGAGTGATGTCCAACGCTTCTATGAAGTCGACGATGGAGGGCTAATTTCCCGTAGGGAAATGGGCCGAGATGGAAGTTATATGTTCTACAAGCTGATACGGTGATGTACAAAAATTGATTTACTCAATATGTAGTTAGATATGGCGGGGGAACTTTGTAAATAGTTCATTTATTCTTTTTCTTGTTTAGATTGTTTTTCTTGCACCGACACTAATGTTTTAAATGTACGTTGGCACGTGGCCAAAGTTGTTTGTTGTGTATTTTTCTTTGGAGTCATATTTAGTGTACACGGCGCGTGTACCAGATTTTATCCATGCGAATGCGAAACCCGTTTCATTCGATAAGTGGTGCTTTATTAAAGTTCACATTTTGGTAGGAAAGGGAGGTAATTATGTAAGATGTTTGCTGAACAGGTTATTACTAATTAGGGTTGCCGAGCGCAACAAATTAAGATGTAATTGTAGAACACCTTAGTTCTATTTTTTTTTTTGATTCTTTTTGAGTCCTTTTCAGGTTCGATAGTCACGGCCTAGAACGGAGGCGCCAGCTGGTGGAAAATATGTATGTCATTTTATTTCAGGGTCTGTCAAACCCATGCGTGTGATTCTGTGTGTGTTCTTGTGTCAAGTGTGTGTTTTGATTCTTCGTGAAGAGGGGTAGATGGTGCTACCGCCCTCATATTTTGTTGTTGTTGTATTTTGATGGAAAGGCAGGGTGCTCCGAGGAGACCACTGTACCTTGTCCAATGCTGATTCTTGGATTTCCTAGGGGAAATGCTGAGATATTTGTTCTGACACACACACACACGCGTATATATTGTGCTTTGGGGCACGTTTCTTCGAGACTCGATCCCATGCCTTGGGAGGTCGAGGTTATTTTGACACGTGGGTTGACAGATAAGCAGATTTCCACGTACCGCCCGTCTAGCCTATGTGACTTATTTTTGTTAGGCAGTCCTGTTGTCCGACTGGCCCCTTTAAGCTATCATTAGCAAACCTGTTCTTTTTGTGATGGTTATTTTGAACCATAATTAATTAGGGAGTCCGCCATGTTTGTGACGGATTATTGCATGTCGTATGGATGGAATATTGTGTTAATGATGTAAATGTTGGCTTTGAGCCTAGTGATTTGTCTATGACTCAGTTCATGTAAGTTAGTCTGTGTGACACCTGTGTGGTGTAGTTGTACGGTATTTACTTGTAAAAATGACGGCGGTCATATGTGTATTTCTTTTGTTGGTCACGTGTTAACTTAATTGTGTTGATTTGTGAGAAGTCCTAATTTTAGGCAGTAAATGTTTTGCTACGGCAGTTTTGATTCCAATTTCATTCGGAAATTATTTTGTTGTTTATTTTAGTATAGGAAGTGTCGGTTTAGTTTTAAGTTGTGTATAGTTGTTCCCCGCGTCTGTCTAGCTCTAAGTAATGCGGATTCGTCTTCTGAAAGTTTATCCGGATGATGACGAATCATGCATTCAATTGTACTCATTGTGAAGCATGTAGAACAGCACACGCGCATACACTGTCATTATTGTTGATTTTTGGGACATTTGGTCCGAGTAATAATCTCTCCTGAGATTAGGCCTACTTTTGGCAAATTTAATTTATTCAGTTGGAGTCATTATGGGAGTTTTGTTTGTTTAATTCATTTGTAAATAGCTGATCGGTCATTAAATTCATTTGTTATAAACCTGGCTTCACTTCTTCCTGCATGTTATTTTGTTATATGTTACCCTGCATGTTAATGAAGCGCTTTAACAACAACTTACGAAATGGACTGTTACACCCCCCGAAACTGAGTCTCATAAGCTTCTTTGCAAGGGTTCAATAATAATCAGAGATATCGATATTAAATTCCAATATTATGAAGGTTTCAATTACAATTATTAGAAGATGTAAATATTTGTCAATGGAATAACTCAGTAGTTAGCTAGATACTTGTTTACATAAAAGTAAGGCAAGGAGATATTTTTTATCATTTAAATAAGGGGAGTACCTACGCCCTATACCTACAGCGTTAAATTTGCAATATTGATGACCCATTATCTCAGAACCATTGACAGACAGAGATCTGAAATTTTTGGGAGGTATAGTAGGCTATCACTCCTTTTCTGATTACTGAACTAGAATTAGAATATACAGACAAATAGTTAGTTATGATTTTTTCAGAATTATGTTCAATTTATTCTTTTAAAAGTCCACTTTTTCTTCTGTAAATAAATAACCGTTTGAGGCAGAAATGGTTTGGTGGTTCAGTAGCTGCAGTATACTAAAATACTAAATACCAAAATATACTGTGTAAAATATGGTAAACATATCTGTAATAGTTTCGGAGATAATGGGTCAAATGTAAAAGAAAAAGTCATTTTTGGGAAATCAAGTTCAAAGTTTGCCATGGTGTCAACTCACATATGGAGGCATGCCAGCTCCAAGAAACAGTCAATCCTTTCTTTATGCACCTAATTCCGTAAAATAATCTAATATTACTATCAAACAAATCATTCTTGCGTTTTCGAAAAGTCCAAAATTACTTGGAAAGTTTCCAATCTCCACTGTATTACCCATTGTTAGCAACTCCAGTCCTTGCCGATAATTATGTCTCCAGAGAAGCTAATTTGCCCACCACAAACATTGGTAGGAAAGAAAGAATAGGTAGAAAACCGTGGATCACTCAGGATATACTAGAATTGATGGATGAAAGGCGGAGACACAAGAATCTAAGAGATGAAGAAGGGAAAGCAGAATACAGACGTCTGAGAAATGAGGTTAACAAGAAGTGCAAGGAAGCGAAAGAAGAATGGTTGAAAGAGAAATGTGCAGGTATAGAAAAGTGTCTGAAATTAGGAAAAGTAGACACAGCTTATCGAAGGATTAAGAATACTTTTGGGGAAAAGAAGACTAAGTGCTGTAATATTAGGGACACAAATGGAAAGCCTCTAACAGATAGGGAAGAAAAGGTTGAGAGATGGAAAGCTTACATAGAGTGCTTGTATAAGGGAAAGGAGATTGAGAATCATGTAATGGAAAGGGAGGAGGAAATTGATGAGGATGCAAAAGGAGATTTAATATTGAGATCAGAATTTGACAGAGCATTAGAGGACTTAGGCAGGAACAAAGCACCAGGCATAGATGATATACCAATTGAGTTGCTACGCTGCATAGGAGATGAAGGTCTGATAAGGTTATTTCACTTGGTGTGTAGGATTTATGAGACAGGTGAGGTACCCCATGATTTCAAGAAGAATGTTATCATCCCTATACCAAAGAAAGTGGGAGCTGACAGATGTGAAGATTACCGTACAATCAGCTTGATTACTCATGCTTCAAAGATCCTGTCTAGAATAATTTACAAGAGGATTGAAAGCCAGATAGAAACGGAGTTGGGTGAAGAACAGTTTGGTTTCAGAAGAAATGTAGGAACAAGGGAAGCTGTACTAAGTCTTAGGCTGATTTTGGAAGGTAGAATAAGGAAAGATAAGAGAACGTTCATGGCATTTGTAGACTTAGAAAAGGCTTTTGATAACGTTGATTGGACTAAATTGTTTGACATTTTGAAATCTATTGGAATCAAGTACAGGGATAGGAGGGTGATATACAATCTATACAGAAACCAGACAGCAGTCATTCGAGCTGAAGGATATGAGAGAGAAGCTGGTATTATGAAAGGTGTAAGGCAAGGCTGCAACTTATCACCCATACTTTTCAATCTTTACATTGAACAAGCAATGAAGGAAATTGGAGAAACATTTAAAGTGGGAGTGAAGATTCAAGGAAAAATAATTTCAACTCTGAGATTTGCTGATGACATCGTCATCTTGGCCGACAAGCCTGAGGATTTGAATGAGTTTTTGAATGGTATGGATTCCGTCTTACGGAAGGACTTCATGATGAAAATTAATAAATGTAAAACAAAAATACTGGAATGCAGCCGAAATAAATCAGAAACCTCTATGGAGATCAAATTGGCAGGTGAAAAGCTGAAGGAAGTAGGAGACTTCTGTTACTTAGGAAGCAGAATAACCAGTGATGGACGAAGCAAAGAGGATATAAAAAGTAGGTTGGCTCAGGCAAGGAAAGCCTTTCTACAAAAAAGGAATCTGTTGACATCGAATATAGATTTAGGTATTAGGAAGTCATTTTTGAAAGCCTTTGTCTGGAGCGTGGCGCTCTATGGAAGTGAAACTTGGACTATTGGTGCAGCAGAAAAGAGGAGAATTGAGGCATTTGAAATGTGGTGTTACAGGAGAATGGTGAAGATCAGATGGGTAGATAGGGTTAAAAACGAAGAGGTATTAAGGCGAGTGGGAGAGGAGAGATGTTTCTGGCGACTGCTAATAAAGAGAAGAGATAGGTTGGTAGGACACATACTAAGACACCCAGGAATAGCAAGCTTAGTTATGGAAGGAAGGGTCGAGGACAAGAACTGTAGGGATAGACCAAGGTTAGAATATGTTAAACAGACTGTCTCGGATGTAGGGTGTGGTAGCTATGTAGAGATGAAACGATTAGCTCAGGACAGGGTGGCATGGAGAGCTGCATCAAACCAGTCAAAAGACTGAAGACTCAAACAACAACAAACATTACTTGACACAACAACTTGTAAACCTCGTCCTAAGACACTCAAATCTAATTGTTGTTAATTTAATTAAGGGGTTTGGGACATCTTGGTCTATGTAGTTGGGTGTGTGTTGAATTTGTCTGATGACCTGTATTTATGGGATGACTATAGTTATGTGTGTAGCTATATTAGAGACAGGGTGCTCCGGGACTTGAAATAAGGTACTATCTCGGCATTTTCTTGCAGGGAGTGTGGAAAAACCCGGGGAAACACCTCACTCAAGATAACCTCTGTCAGCACCGGGATTCGAACCTACGATCTCCGGATGTGCTGCAGGTGCTCACGTGGTCGTGGTGCACGATTTAACGAGCACGGCTACGCCGCGGGACTCAAATATAATAAAACATAACCTAAACAATTTACATGTTGTTCTTTATGAATAAATAAGTCCTTGTGTACTCATCGAAGCACTAGTGGGCGTGTCCATACCGTCTACCGGCAATTTTAAAAATCGTACTTTTTACGTTAGTTTCGGCATCAGCATTGGATCCAGATCCAGGCACATGATCATTTCCATGGAAACGTCCTCTAGATTGAGAATTTCCGGCGATATAGATAGTTTAATAAGTTACTGCATAACAACTGAATGTATTCACATTTGCACTAATATATTTCAAATAATAAAAAGCACACTTCCAATTGGAATTTTTCGACAAATAATGCATCAAAGTATTGAGGAGAGATCAAATATTATTAAGAGATAATAATCGGAAAATGTCACTTTTTAACCAATTTCACCATAAGTACTCCTCGACGTTTTAGTCAGGACAGCCACCAGATTAATTAGTTAGTTTTCTATTTTAGGAAGTGTAAAGTGCTTCTTTTGTTTTCCTTAAGAGGAAAATACAGTAGGTCGTTCTCATAACAAAGTCGTAGGGAATTTATCGTTTGAATAGAACATTATTTTAGAATACAGGTACCTTAATAAATAATTCAATGAGAAATGTAGGATGCAGTTTTTATTTCACGTAATATTGTGTTAAAGTAATAAAAGAGGAGGAATGTTCCAATTTTTTTATAAACTTGGAGTTGTTTATTATAGTTAAATTCCTTTCTTTTTCGCTGGAAGAGTAGACTTATGCTACAGCTCATTTAGGTTGGTGAATAACTCACCTACCAACAATCCTGGCACGCCTTGGGAATCCAATAATCTCACTCTACCGTGCTAGTAAGATCAATTCTAAACTAAATTCCACAACATACATTATTTAAAAAGGAAGTAGGCAGTGTATTCTGTTGTTGGCGGTGTGTAATGGTTTTTTGGTCGGTTCATTACACATTGACAATCGATTGATATACCGGTACAGTATCTCTAATCTGATAACATTTATTTATATTTTACTATTTCAACATGGCGGCTGCGCTTAATGTTCACTGAGATAAAATTATTACTTGCCAGTGTTGATCTCTTATATGAAACCCCCAATAGGCTATAATAATTAGTATGAGCAATGTTCTATTGGGGCATGAGTTACGGATTTAAATATTTCTATGTTTTGCACATGCATTTCATTTGAAGTTGTCTTTCTTCATTCCCGTAAATTAGATTTGTTTAGTATGTATATAGTACATTTCTTCCTTAACTATCAAGGATATTATACTGACATTTACAAGAGTTAATTATATTTCATTCTACAATTTTGTAGAACAATTGTTTTCTAAATACATTGTGAAATGAGATGTTGATGCATATACTGTATATATATGCGTGTGTGTAAAATCACGATTTTTGTTCTTTCTTTGTTTTAGAAACTAAAATATTTCCTGAAATTAAACTAAGCCATTTAAATAAATTATGTTCCATAAAGTTATGTATTTTCTCCATAAAATATTTGCATTGATTCAATTTGCATTTTTTTAATAATCATGTTCTAAGACGTTCTATACTTTGAACACAATCTGTTTAAGTGCATGGGAATTTTGGTGAAGTTATCTATAAAACGGGCTGAGTTATGACCATAGATCTTCCACACTGTACTTTCGCATACAGTACATTTACCCTTCAATGAAACTCCACATATACTAATTATTAAGAGCAATGGTGCATTTAAGCATGAGCTACAGATTATAATGCTATGCACAGACACCATCTTCAAATAATACAGCTGAGAACCTGTTCTTTGAACAATTCCCATAAAATAGTTTACTTTTGCGAAATTTAGTAGTGTCCCAATGATTGAGTTTAGTCAGTATTAGACACAAGCATTGGACACTCAGATGTCCACCATTTTGTCATCGTTAAGATGAGGACAAAATAAAATATGGATTGGAGTGTTCTCTACTAGTAATATATCTGTACTAAGTATTATTAACTTTGGTATAGTCCTTTGAGAACATTTTGGGAGGACAGGCATACACAAAAAGGCACACAGGCAGATAGATATATTTGCCTGTGTAGCTCTCATGAGTACATTTACATTTTCGACAAACTCAAAAGTTGGGTAATCGTGGTCATGTTGCCCAGTGTACATGGGTGTGTGTGAATAATTTTTGTGACAACCTGCGTTATTGAGATTGTTGCACTAGCATGTGTAAATTGGAGATAGGGTATCGTGTTTGAAGCCATTTTTCAGTGTTGCTCAAGGATTTATTGGACTGTAGTATTTTCTATGCTATCGTATGCTCAGTTAATCAGCATATTAGCATGATATCCTGTCCGAGAAAAATAGTGGCAAACATTCCTAAATTCTCCTATCACCATCATGCAGTTTTCATGTGTAGACAGTTGTTATTTCATTTGCGAGGCTTAGACATCGGGGTCATGTTGCCCCGAGTACATGGGTGTGTGTGTAGATTATTTGTGATTACCTGTGTTATTGTGATTGCTACACTAGCATGTGTAAATTTGAGATAGGATATGGTATTTGAAGCCATTTTCGGTGTTGCTTAAGGATTTATTGGACTGTAGAATTCTCTATGCTATCGTATGCACAGTTAATATTTCATTTGTGGGGCTTAGACATCGTGGTCATATTGCCCCGTGTACTTGGGCGTGTGTGTAGACTTTTTGTGATAACCTGCGTTACTGTGATAAATGCACTAGTATGTGTATATTGGAGATAGCATATAGTATTATGGTATTTGAAGACATTTTTCAGTGTTGTTCAGGGATTTATTGGACTGTAGTATTCACTATGCTATCGTATACACAGTTAATCAGCATATTAGCAAAATGTAATGTAATGCTATCCTGTCAGAGAAAAATTGTGGCAAACATTCCTAGATTCTCCTATCACCTTTTTGCAGTTTTCATGTGTAGTCGGTTGTTAATGCATTTGCGGGACTTAGACATCGTGGTCATGTTGCCCCGTGTACATGGGTGTGTGTGTAGAATTTTTGTGATAACCTGCAATATTGTGATTGCTGCACTAGCATGTGTAAATTGGAGATGGGATATGGTATTTGAAGCCATTTTTTCTGTGTTGCTCTAGGTTGTATTGGACTGTAGCATTCTGTATGCTATCTTATGCACAGTTAATCAGCATATTAGCATGATATCCTGTTAGAGAAAAATAGTGGCAAACATTCCTACATTCTCCTATCACCATTTTGCCGTTTTTATGTGTAAAAGGTTGTTATTCCATTTGTGGGGCTTAATCATCGTGGTCATGTTGCCCCGTGTACATGGGTGTGTGTGTAAAATGTTTGTGATAACCTGCGTTATTGTGATTGTTGCACTAGCATGTGTAAGATAGGATATGGTATTTGAAGCCATTTTTCAGTGTTGCCTTAATAATCGAAATGCAATGATTTTCAGTCGGTCAACACGATTGTACCAATTGTTATGGGAGGTTCCCTAATCCTGAAAACAATATTGCATGAGATTAATAAATACACTTGGATGATCGACGATTGAAGCTGGTCATCCAAGTGTGGCCTGTTTTTTAATCACATGTAATATTTTTCAGGATTAGGGAACCTCCCATAACAATTGGGTACAATTGTGTTGACCGACTGAAAAATATTAATTTTCAAATAAGCATACAATAATAAAAAAAGAGTGGATAGGAACCGATGAAAAGTTGTTCGGGGGGGGGGGGGGGGGGGGAGGGCGGGACATTGGTGCTTTACTATATACGCGATTATTTTGTTTACCATATTAACTTGTACATGTTCGGGTCATTAGCAGATCCCGCTACAGTCGAATGTTGGAACCACCATTCGTGTTCAATCAAAACGATGATGCATATGATGAGTGAGAGGTGACCCTCAATTACAAATGTTATAAAAATTAAAGGTGACGGTAATTGTCTGTTCAGGTCATTGGCATATTTTGTGTACAACAATCAGAGTTGATGAATTGTTAAACATATTAGAGACAACTGGATAAATTATTCTCGTTTTATTATTGGCATCAGCGATACGTATGAAAATGCTATGCAAACCTCTTCCTACTTCCTCGCCTTGACCTTACGCCATCAGATACTTCTATGCCATTTTCCTTCAAAAGGAGGCAGTTTCCAGTACGTTTAGCTTTTTGTATAATTATCAATAAAGCTCAAGGTCAAACACTAGATCACATAGGCATTTATTTACCATAACCGGTGTTTAACCACGGACAACTGTATGTCGCACTATCGCGAGCAAAATCCTTTCATGACGTCAAAGTTCAAATAGAACCAAAAGACAAGCGAACAGCAAATGTCGTAGGGAAGGAAGTACTAATAAAATGTTGAAACGAATATTCCGGAGGAGCACAGACTTCATCAAACGGGCCACAGATTAAATAACAGCTATACAAGGGCGTCCACATCCCTAATACCATAACTGTCCTGTGGTAATGGTTTAAAAAAAGTGATATTGTCCTACATCGGTGATTACTATCGTACATCCTGTTCTTTCATTCCCTCGTTTCTATAACTAAGATATACTCAATCAAATTTACAGCTTAATACATATAAATTCCTTCTGTGTGAGCTATCTTTTCATTTCTCATCAATCGCCTATACTTACTAATCTATCTGTAGTGGTGGAGGCGATATGCGATGCAATCCTTACCTCATTGGTCAAACAACTGTATCGTAATGAAAATCTTGAGCTTTGATTTGTGAAGAACCTGTACCATAATGAAACTTGAACTATAATGAGCCTCATCTCATAAGTCTACTTCATCATTTACCCAAAAACGATGGTACCGTAAATGTCTGCTCAGGTCACTAGCATGAAGACATGCAAATGTCATATGGACAGAAGTGCTGTAGGATTGTTAAAGTGAATGCTGCGGAGCACCATTCTGCAGTTTTCATGTGTAGACAATTCAAGGTCACACAGCTTACGAGCGACCATGTCACCCCAGCTTCGGCCGGCAACAAACTGTCTAGTCATGTCGAGTTAATACTTCAGAGAAGTATTTGGAGTTTCGCTATTCACCTCGGCTTTTAAGAATTGCGTCTGGGACCTGCCGTCCGTGTGCCTTTTAAGCTTACGCTGGGTAAACCGTTAATGATAAGGTGGGACACACACACAGAAGACAGGCAGACGCCCACACATTTGATCTCATAAGTCTTCTTCATCATTTACCCAAAAGCAACGGTACCGTAAATATCTGTTCAGGTCAATAGCATGAAGACATTTTAACAGTTATTTATTATTTATTTTAACAGTAAATGACTCATGGAAAGAAGTCCTGTAGGATTGTTGAAATGAATGCTGCGGAGCAGCACGGGTCGTCTAGCCTTATATATTAAAATAGTTTGGAAGAAATTTCACCCTTTACTAAAACTGTAATATTTCGGGACTTATTTGCGCTACGACGACGTTTTTCGTCTTAAAATGTAATGTCCGTCTGGCATTATCGAATGAACCCCGCCTTACTTGATGATATCATCCGTGTATTAAAGTAATTGCGAATATTAATTTCTTCAAGGTCACACGAAAATAGAATCTAATAATTTGAAGGACATATTGTCACTCAGCGACAACGACTAACGCTGCACCATGATATTCAACGCCGCACCATTGATGGACAGATTGTTCCTATGCTATCGTATGCACAGTTAATCAGCATATTAGCAAAATGTAATGTAATGCTATCCCGTCAGAGAAAAGTAGCGGCAAACATTCCTACATTCTCCTATCACCATTTTGCAGATTTCATATGTAGACAGTTGTTATTTCATTAGCGGGGCTTAGACATCGTGGCCATGTTTCCCCGTGTACATGGGTGTGTGTGTAGATTTTTTGTGATAACCTGCATTTTTGTGAATGTTGCACTAGCATGTGTAAATTGGAGATGAAATATGGTGTTTGAAGCCATTATTTCAGTGTTGCTCAAGGATTTATTGGACTGTAGTATTCTCTATGCTATCGTAAGCACAGTTGATCAGCATATTAGCAAAATATAATGTAATGCTATACTGTCAGGGAAAAAAAGTGGCAAACATTCCTACATTCTCCTATCACCATTTTGCAGATTTCATATGTAGACAGTTGTTATTTCATTTGCGGGGCTTAGACATCGTGGTCATGTTGCCCCGTGTACATGGATGTGTGTGTAGAATTTTTGTGATAACCTGCGTTAGTGTAATTATTGCACTAGCGTGTGTAAATTGGAGATAGGATATGGTATTTGAAGCCATTTTTCGCTGTTGCCTTAATAATCAAAATTTAATGTTTTTCAGTTGGTCAACACGATTGTACCCAATTGTAATGGGAGGTTCCCTAATCATGAAAAAAATTATTGCATGAGAATAATAAATACTTTTAGAGTTGCCCCGTGTACATGGGTGTGTGTGTAGAATTTTTTTATAACCTGCGTTATTGTGATAGTTGCACTTGCATCTGCAAATTGGAGATAGGATATGGTATTTGAAGCCATTTTTCGCTGTTGCCTTAATAATAAAAATTTAATGTTTTCAGTCGGTCAACACGATTGTACCCAAATGTAATGGGAGGTTCCCTAATCATGAAAAAAAATATTGCAGGAGATTATTAAATACACTTGGAGTTGCCCCGTGTACATGGGTGTGTGTGTAGAATTTTTGTGATTACCTCCTAATTGTGATAGTTGCACTAGCATGTGTAAATTCGAGATAAGATATGATATTTTAAGCCATTTTTCAGTGTTGCCATATAATAGGAATTTAATGTTGTTCAGTCGGTCAACACGATTGTACCAATTGTAATGGGAGGTTCCCTAATCCTGAAAATAATTATTGCATGAGATTGATAAATACACTTGGATGATTGACGATTGAAACTGGTCATCCAAGTGTGGCCTATTTATTAATCACATGTAATATTTTTCAGGATTAGGGTACCTCAAATAACAATTGGGTACAATTGTGTTGACCAACTGAAATAAATCGAGTGGATAGGAATTTCTACATGTTCGGGTCATTAGCAGATGCCCCTACAGTCTAATATTGGAACCGCCATTCGTGTTCAATCAAAACGATGATTCATATGATGAGTGAGAGGCGACCCTTAATTACAAATGTTATAAAAATTAAAGGTGACGGTAATTGTCTGCTCAGGTCATTGGCATATTGTGTGTTCAACAATCAGAGTTTCTGAATTGTTAAACATGTTACAGACCACTGGAATATTTCTCCTTTTATTGTTGGCAACAGTGATATGTACGAAACTGCTATTAATACGATCGATGATTACAAAGTATATATGTCTATGAATGGAATTCATGGACGTCGTGTTGAGTTATTTGCCGTTGCTCAAGTTAACAAAATGAATATTTCATAGTTACTAATAATAAAACGCATACTGTAAACGCCGAAAATACACCACAAAATATAATAATATCTTTACTGTACTCCAGAGATGGCCGAGGATATCAATGCTAACTCAGAGTCAAGTATGGTTGAAAACCTGAATACCAAGAAACAGAAACTCAAATCAATATCAGAAACAGATGGTCACAAAACCGTTCTCAATCACTTATTGATGTGCTGCTTATGATACTATTCCCTACATTAACCATTCTCTATCGGAAGTCTGTGTAACATTTGTCTGAACTGCTCAGCTGTATACTTTTCAAAAGAGAAAAATACAAGTGATCACTACTCTCATTGCTGTAGCGATGGCAAGTGAAATTTCCACCGTACATAATACTGTACTTCCAGAAATTAAGCAGTTGTTTACGAATTGTGACGAAATCAGTAAAACCTTTAGGAAAATTGTTCGGCACTGTAATAATGCTATGCCGTTTGTATCCTTTGGTGCTACTGTTGAGCTACTATAGAGCAATGGGCTTTACTGTATAAAAATCAATGGTGTCATCTATATATATAAAGCTCAATGTTTGTCTGTCTGTCTGTCTGTCTGTCTGTCGGTTATTTATACAAATCTACACCGTTTCAGCGATCTGAACCAAAATTTCTACACTTACCCTTTGGAAACCTGCGGGTAACACCGTCTACATTGAATTTCTGACAGACCACTCCATTCCCTGCATTTAGGCCCTTTGTCAAAAATCTACACCGTTTCACCGATCTGAACCAAAATTTGTATAGTTACCCTTTGGAACCCTACGAGTAACACTGTCCAACTTAAATTTCGGACAGACCACTCCATTCCCTGCATTTAGGCCCTTTGTCAAAAATCCACACCGTTTCACCAATCTGAACCAAAATTTGTATACTTACCCTTTGGAACCCTGCGGGTAACCCTGTCAACGTTAAATTTCGGACAGACCACTCCGTTCCCTGCATTTAGGCCCTTTGTCAAAAATCAACACCGTTTCACCGATCTGAACCAAAATGTGTATACTTACACTTTAGAACCCGATGAGTAACACTGTCTGCTTTAAATTTCGAACAGACCACACCATTCCCTGCATTTAGGCCCTTGGCAAAAATCCACACCGTTTCGCCGATCTGAACCAAAATTTGTATACTTACACTTTAGAACCCGACGAGTAACACTGTCTACTTTAAATTTCGACAGACCACACCATTCCCTGCATTTAGGCCCTTTGGCAAAAATCTACACCGTTTCACCGATCTGAACAAAAATAGGTATACTTACCCTTTGAAACCCTGCGGGTAACACTGTCCACTTCAAACTTCGGACAAACCAACCCCATTGCCTGCGTTTAGGCCATTTGGCAAAAATCTACACCGTTTCACCCATCTGAACCATATTTTACGTAATTACCCTTTGGAACCCGACGGGTAACACTTTTTGCTTGAAATTTCGGACACCCCCCCCCCCCCCCCCCCCTTCCCTGTATTTAGGCCTTTTGTCACAAATCTGCACCGTTTCACCGATCTGAACCAAATTTTACATACTTACCCTTTGGAACCCGAAGAGTAACACTGTCTGTTTGAAATTTCGGACAGACTACTCCATTCCCTGCATTTAGACCTTTTGACAAAAATCTACACCGTTTCAGCGATCTGAACCAAATTGTGCATACTTACCCATTGGAACCCAGCGAATGCCACTCACTACTTGAAATTTCGTACAGACCACTCCATTCCCTGCATTTAGGCCCTTTGGCACAAATCTACACAGTTTTACCGATCAGAACAAAAATTTGTATACCTACCCCTTGGAACCCTGCGGGTTACACTGTCCACTTTAAAATTTCGGACAGACCACTCCATTCCCTGCATTTAGGCCTTTGGCACAAGTCTTCACCGTTTCACCGATCTGCACCAGATTTTGTATACTTACCCCTTGGAACCCAACGAGTACTTCGGGGAAACTGTGCGGGACCAGAAAATCACGTTTTAAGGCCCTTGAAAAAATCGTGTCAGAAGTTAAGCAACACCACACTCTTCCCCGCCTGTGATTTTTAGCCTACTTTTCACATTTTGCAAAAATGAGGAAAAAGTAGATCGATCCGGGAAAATGTGTGTCTGTCTGTCTGCCTGTCTGTCCTTCTGTCTGTCTGTCTGTCTGTCTGGCTGGCTGGCTGGCTGGCTGTGTGTGTGCCCCCCCCCCCCTATCAACTCCTAAACGGCTGCAAAATCAAAACCAAATTTAGTATGAGCAAAGATGTGCAGCGGAATATCTCACGTCCATATTTGAAAATGATGTCAGTGCTACCAACTGCTGAAAAAACGCACTAGAAATTTGAGCTCCATGTTGGATATCTTGCAAGGTATGCATGGGAGCTATTCCAAAATTGGCACATATGTAGATAATACTATTTCAGTTTAATTTCCAGGAGGCCAATCATGACAGTGTTGCCAAAATAATTTTAAGCCTTCTGATAGGTCCAGGGCTGCCAACTGTTAATAATTGCTCTCTCTATTTTTTTTTAAATCCAAATACCAATATATCAGAAAGTATGCAAGCCAACAGCTTTAAACTATGCACACGTATATTCTGACATTTTAGATTAACTTGGAGAAACTTATATACGTCAGTTCTACCAACATGATTATAAGCCTGCTGATAGTACCAATTTTTAAATACATGTAACTTCTATACTATCAGTTGGATTTCAACCAAATTTCGTATGTGCTATGTGTACCATAACAGATATGACTATAAGTATTGTTAAGAGCAATCAGGGCTGCCAACTGTTAATAAATGCTGTATATATTTTTTTAGCCTACTTTCGATTTTTGCAAAAAATGAAAGTAGACTTACGAGATCACTACAGGGCGAAAAAAGTGTGTCTGTCTGTGTGTGTGTATGTGTGTGAGTCTGTGTGTGTGTGAGTGTGTGTACTCTGAATATCTGTCCCCCCCCCCCCTATCAATTCGAACACGGTGAAACCGAATTGAACGAAATTTGGTACAAAGGTAGCATTAGCAAAGGGCACCTCAGTGTCATACTTTATATCGCCGCCATCTTTACCAAAACAGAATGGCGGCCACTCAAATGTTCAAAACCTAAAATCAAATTACGGCTAAACTAATCATCCGATCTCTACCAAATTTGGTGACAACATACCTTTATATAGGACGCGTCATTCATCCAACATTCAAGGTCATCGGCCGTACCATTTCAGGATGGCGGCCGTGTGAATTATTCAACCATTTTAATCAATGGCTTAAGACCCACCAATTCCTTTAAACACTGCCAGCTGGATCGCCTCCCTCTTGGCTACTTTAAACTGTCTACTCATTCAACACTCTTAGGCCACTGCCATCGTAGTACATTACGATGGCAGTGCATAGGCGTACAACATAAAGATTAATTCACTGATAGGTCGCAGCACCAACCTACTGTGATCGGCGTGGATTTTTAAAGGGGAAGATACCCAAAACGGAAGATTCTTAACTTAGCAGGCTGGCTTAATATAGAGATTAACGGACGTGAATGCATTACAATAAGTTAGTAGTTTTGTTATTCAATCATCATAAAGTATACAATATTGATTTTGACACTTACTGGCTAATTATCAATATAAAAGAAAACAAACAATACATTGTGGTAGAGGTGATTGTGTTAGGGATGAGGACAAAGAGTCATAAATATACCCATACATTTAGGAGAAAATAGGCTATATGTTATTTGCTGAGCATCTTGTTTACCCTAATATCAATATATCAGAAAGTATGCAAGCCAACAGCTTTATACTTTGCACACGTATAGCACCTGACATTCTAGATTAATTTGGAGTAATTAATACAAGGCAGTGCTGCCAACATGATTATATGCCTGCTGTTATGTCCAATTTTAAAATACATGTAACTTATATACTAACAAATGGATTTCATCCAAAATTGGCACAGCAAGATATCATAATATTTCAGATTATTTCTGACCAGCACAAGCATGGTATTGTTGGCAACATGCTTTTACGCGTGCTGATAGATCCAGTGTCTAACTGCATGCAACGTCCATTGGACTTCAACCAAATTTTGTATTCTGTACCTTAAGAGATGGAACTAAGAATATATTCAGTCACCAGGGCTGCCAACTGTAGTGCTCTATTAGGCTACATTATACCAGGTATATTTTGAACTAATTAGATATTTCGATATTACCAACTTAATTTTGTCATTATTCTAGATAGGTTCATATACTGTAGAATAATCATTGGCATGAAAAGTAGGCTGTATAGTTCTTCACGGAACTTCTTGTTAAAATGTGTTTTTTCCATTAGTTTCTAAGTTTGATGAACCAGTTCAGTAGTAGTAGTCATCTCACCACATACAGTCTTGCTCAATAGTGGTAGTGTATGTAAGTCCCCTATGCGTTCATGTACCATTAATCCGATTGCGAAGAAACTTGGGTGAGTTGTGTGGATTGCAGGGAAGGTTTCTAGCTACAAATTATTTATGTAACACAAAAGGGTGAGAGTCTTAACAGGAAGTTTTAAATACCATAGTAACCCAATTGCACAATGCAGTGAATTCCAGGGAAGGTTTCTAGTAACAAATAAATGTATGTAACACAAAAGGATGAGAAGCTTAACAGGAAGTTTTAAATACCACAATAAGCCAATTGCACAATGCCAGTTGTGATGATGATGATGATGATGATGATGATGATGATGATGATGATGATGATGATGATGATAATTGTTTTTCTAAGGGGCCTAACATCCAGGTTAGCGACCCCTAATTGTTTGGCGGATCGTGAAATTGAAACTATAACTAAAACTAACTGCTAAACTTACGGGCTAGAAGAAGATAAGGAAGAAAGAAAGTTATAAGGGAAATAAAAGACAGGAGGAAAGGAAATGCCCTCAACTCTGGATAAAAGAGAATTGAGGGTCTTGGAAGGAAGGAGAGCCACGAAAGGCAGATAGGAAGGGGAAAGAGGAGAGGGTCCACCCCAAAGGCAATGGAGAAAAGGGGTAAAACCAGACCCAGCTCAGGAATTCCTCGGGGTTGCCAGCTCCCGAACTCACCAGACATGAGCCCTTGAGGGTGTAGCACTTTCTAGGGTGCACCAGAAGTGGTGGGGCTACACACACCCTGCCTCCATGAGAGCATTGAACAGAAGACAAGAGATATTATTGTGCCCGTTTAGACCGGAGTCCGCACGACCACATATGCATTTTACCAAGAATCAGTCAGCACGAGAGTAAAAATATCCCGGGGCGCCAGATGGGTTAAAGCTAATCGCAAAAAAAACGACATCAAATAAAAAAAATGCTTTACTGATTTTTGGCTCAATGCAACAATAAGGATAGAAGGAGATTCAACTGGGCATAACACGACATGTAAAAATTATCTCATTTTATTCTAAATTTTAAAATTGACTGCAAAATGATGCTCAAGGTAACATCATTCCAGTGAGACGGCACACACTACTATTTACACAATGTACAGAAATTTTCCAACACATTGAACAATTGTCCTTGGGGACACAAGTCTGATTATCAGTCCTGTAGACTGTGTTCCAAAATTATATCAATTATTTACGATGAAATCCAGTTCAAATTTAATTGTCTCTACTGGAAATATTGTAGTTCACTGGTTGAATTTCTAACATGATATTAACACTCATAGAAATTCTCACTGTTTATAATTGTTTATAGAATTTTTTAACTTCCACTTATTTTTCCAGTTTCAAAAATATTGTCAAAAATATTATCTTTGACCCAACACTAATTATGTACACATATTAATAACATCATCTGAAAAGTATTTGACCCTTGAGCAAGCATCGAAGAACTGTGCGAAGCACAACAAAATTTATTATTCTTCCAAAATTAAACATTTCGAGAAGTGACTCGATTATGAACTTCAAATTTCAAAGAAATATGATTTCTGAATCATCAGCTTGATCATAAAAAAATGTTGAACCATTCAACTATTCGATTTTCCACTTGGAATTATCATTAAGAAAAATATTTATATTTGTTGCTATTTTAGTAACTGTCACAACTTGCAATTCTTGAACAGAATGCGGAAATAAGAATTGTAGCTTTATAATAAATTCATTTAGTTCATGACAATAGGATTGAAAACATCCTTTAAGTAATTCGTGGATACAGAATTTTTTTTTTAAATTGGCAGTGGCCCATTCAATTATTTGTGTAAGAACACAATATCCCAACAACAACGGCAAAGGTCTCCCTCTGAAGAAGAATAAAATTTTATCATGACAAAACCGGGTTCTAGCAAATCCAAAGTATTAATGGAATACGTAAACAAGTTTGAAATAATTACTGATGGTTTGGTCATTCATTCGAAGAAATGTGTGGTTCCAATACTCCTCCTATAAACCTGAGCCATCGAACCTGCTATTTGATTGATGCTCAAAAAAAACCCTCCTCATTCCTGCGACTTAAACATGCGCACCTGGGAATGGCATTTCAACTACTCCACACACATAAATTTTCTTCCCAACATTTATACAATAAATCAAGCCTCTGCTTGTTATCAAAACTGGAAGATCTATAAACTTACAAGTTTATTTTATTTTACCATTCAGTTCAAACCGTGAAGTTACCACACTTGTGATATTCTCTATTTCACTTTCGAATGTGTGCCTACGTCATGATTTTATATAAACACAAAAAAAAAATCCTAATTGATACAAATATCATTGGCTTCCTGTTTCATGCCTTTCCGTGTTATCTGAAAAATATACTTCGCTCAATGCAAATATTAACTGTTCAACCAGAACTATAATATTGGTGGAATACGGGCTTGCGCTATCCACTAGCTTTCGGAAAATCACTCGTTCCAAACTAGGAATGATTAAACTAATCCTTAAGCTCTCTCTCAACGAATGTGATTATTAGAAAATGTAAGATCCAATAATTATTTAGAAAAATTATGAAAATTATTATTATTATTATTATTGGATTATTATTGTTATTTTTTCCTTAAATATGTTTAATTATTATTTCCTTATGTGAAAAAAACACATGTTCGACTCTTCGAATATGGACAAAATATCCATTCCTCAACAAAAAATAAATATTAACTTCTACAGTTATATCGGCTGATTACCGTGATTCTCAAACAAAATGAACATTCAAATAAATGCTCGGTATGCTCGGTCATCGATCCTAAACTGTCCTGAGTGCTGAAAATACTCAGAATAACCCTAATGTGTCTTGGTAAATCAATGCAAGATTTAAATACGAAGAAAAATAAATGTGTTGGTCATCTGCAGAAAATGAGTTTGTTCCAATTAGCTAGGCATAATATAAAAGTCGAATGTGGCTTACATTTCTCGTTGGTCTTGAAGCGTAGTGAACCTGGTCTGTACCAGATTTATCCAGATACATGCCCTATTGGACACGCACGTCTAATCCTTGTATCGGCCGCCATTATATACCCACAATCTGTCTAGCACGACAGAGTGGAAATACTTCTTGAAGTTTGAAGTAACTGCTGATCCACTTTAATATTGACTTCAATTAAATCCATAGCAGTTTGCTTAAATGGGGTCAGATCCAAATGATCTCTTCTCAAAAGCGTCAGTTGTAACGTAACTCACGGTAATCTTTTCAGTACAGGAAAACACTGATAGTCTAAAACAATCAACGGCTGTTCTGAAGATCGTTCCCTGGGCATGGCTTCACACCATCTATCATGCGCGAAGCAACATATAGTTTCCCTTTGTCGGCTAATGAACAACACCGTGATAGACTGGCCTTCAATATACTGA
Organism: Meconema thalassinum; assembly: GCA_946902985.2. Lineage (NCBI taxonomy): Eukaryota > Metazoa > Arthropoda > Insecta > Orthoptera > Tettigoniidae > Meconema > Meconema thalassinum. The sequence goes on along the minus strand of OX336388.2, from coordinate 1,805,397,846 downwards.
AAGATCTGAGTGGTTATTTAGTTACAATTTGTGAAACTGACAAGTTGGATTAAAATATCCAAGTATTGAATTATTGTTACTGGACTGTGACAGAATAATATCTAGACAAAGTCTAGCATATGTCCATATAGAAACAAAGTGTTTCACCAATGTCCGTAGAAAATAACAATCACCTTAGTGATTCCCTCTACCGGAAACTTACTACGTTCCCCACGTATCGTAGCACTTTTGTGACTATCACAATTCAAAGATATCTTCTGCGTAGATTCGGCAACCATGTGCCTTGGCTCGACGTAGCAGCAGCACCTTGTCCTACAAGAGCTTGGTTTGAAGTGAACCCTTAATGCTTGGGCCGAGCGGCTTTTATACAAAACGGTCGGCTCCACGCTGGATCACGCTGAAATCTGTAAATCCTCATATCTCCGGTGTCTCTGGTCTGATTCACTTGAGACTAAGTGCATCCTCTTTCATTTGGCCGTGCCAGTAATCTGATCCAAGTATCAAGTCTCTACTCCATGGCTAAGTATTTAATCACCAAATAGTCTCGACCTCTGCTACTATTTGCCACGTCACTTAACATCTTCTTGGCTGCATAAAGTTTCCATTTCAATCTAGAAGGAAAGGAGCGCGATATTCAAATATCTCAACTTTCAAAAGCGGCTGTAGCCTTTCCCTTGATACCTAGGTGTCTGAATCTTGGAATACCCATTCCTAGAATTGGGCACATTATGAAAAGAAAAAAAAGCCGACCCCTCGAAGAATGAGGGTATCAGGAAAGACGAGACAAGGGCCAATTAAGGCGGTAAAATGAGAGACTACCTAGGCCTCGGATACCGTAATACCATCGGGGTTGGAAGAGAACAAGAGTTGACCAAGGGAGGCCGACAGGAAAGAGAACTGAAAGGAGCCCGGCACCTGTAAGTAGAAGCAATGTCGGACTAAGCTGTGGTCGCGTGGTCACCAACCCACGTCCCACAAGTTGTGTGACCCTGGGGGGGGGGTTAGGAGGGGGGCAGTTATGAGAATAGCTTGCTGATTCATCGCGAGGTGACATGAGAAGACTGTCCAGAGCCCGCCGTCTTATCTGGTATTGCTGACTATGCTGATGTTCATACCCAATGTAGTTGCTCAAACCACTGTGGTGTTACGAAAGAGTGAGTGATTCACCGGTACGATCCTCTCAGGTCCGTGCAGTTGGGACCCGAGCAGTACGTCACAAGCTCTTTCACTATAGTGCGTATTTGCCTTAAAAGACAGCATGGAATTAAATGTAGTATTTGCCTCTCACTCGCAATCCTATGTCTTGCAATTAGCTTCGTCCTTTTCTACCCCGGCGATGTTGCCTTTTCCCAATGATTGAAAGTGACAAATCTAAGAAAATGTTTCCATAGTCTTATAGAGAATTTTTCTAAGGCACTATGCGACAAAAGACGACACTATTGATCTCTACTTTTCTAACAGCCAATGAGATATAGTCCCTAGGCAGTGTTTGTTGTTTCAGATATTCGTCATTTTAATCATATTTTTCAATTCGTTTGTAAATTACAGTACATGTGTCAGTACTGTGGTTAATAAATAGCCGTTTCCCTATTCATTATTATCATTATCATTACGGGAAAATGACCTGAAGGTTATGTCCATTATACTGTACTACTTACCACCCCCACTACCACCACCACAAAAAGTTATATTTTTAAAATATTTCTTTCTATTAGTTTAAAGTATCTTGTGCCAGTTCTGTAGTAGTATTCATTATCATCCATAAAACAAGTAAATCTACCAGGCGAAGCCGGTCACTACTGCTAGTTTATCATAGAATTTCTCTTTATATGCCAGTAAACATGAAAACCGTTCATATGGCCAATTATACATCTTATAATTCTTAGAGGCAGATAATTTAAAGCTACTGAATAATGCTCATAACGAACTGAGAGAAGATACCCTCAGTCTTTTGAATAGTATACTAGATCAGCACAATCCTTACGTGCGCTCTTATAAGACAATGCACTAGAAAAAAAGTGAAGAGAAAACAAGTCGTTCCGTGAAGAACATTACAGCCTATTTTCATATATCCTACTTATGTTAATTGCCTCTATCTACATACAAAATTTCAGTTTGATTGCTGTAATATATTCGTAGATATTGAGAACCGACTAAATATTTCGGATGGTCGCCATGTTGGATTTTATATATGAAGGTCCAAGAGTTATGTACTGTTACATAAAGATTAGTGTGTACGTGTAGCATTCAAACTTCAATCGCATGATTAGAACACAAGATGTAACAAGGAGATTTTAAAATTTCGCACAGCTGCCTTCTTGTGGTTATGGAAACAATTGAAATAAATTAGATGCCAGTGGATTAACATTCGTATGAAGATTTACTGCACCAAGTTTCACTGCACTCGGATGGTTAAATTGCGAGAAACGTCCATGTGAATATTTATACTTCGCGTCGCCGCCATGTTGGATTTGTGATCACCAGGTTATTTAAATTGCTATAGGTGAACTTAAATTCATAGCCCCTATGAACATAAAAATTCAGTTTGATTGCTATAATAGATTCGTAGATATTCAGAGCCGTCTAAATATTTCGGATGGTCGCCATGTTGGATTGTTAAATGTATAGGCCATAGAGGCATGTGCCATTAAAGGAAAATGATTGCGTAGGTTCATTATTCAAACTTTCACATCGATCGCATGATTACGACACATGAAATAAAAACTTAATTTTAAAATTCGCCAAGCCGCCATCTTGAGGTTATGTAAACAATTGAACTAAATTAGATACCAGTGTATTATAATGTGAATAAACATTTCCTGTACCAGATTTCATTGCGGTTGGAACATTACATCGCGAGAAAGGTCTATTTATAATTTTCAAATTCGCTTGGCCGCCATGTTCGTTTTGTAGTTAACCGGTTTTTGAAAGTCTTATAGATGAAGTTCCAGTAGTGCCCTTTATCTCCGCACAAAATTTCAGGGTGATACCGCTAATAGTTTCAGAGATATAGAATGCCGGTGAAATATTTCGCACATCCGCCATCTTGTGGTTATGTAAACAATTGATCCAAGTTAGATGTCGGTGCATTACAATGTGTATAAACATATACTGTACCAAGTTTTATTGCGTTTGGTTGGTTAAAACGCGAGAAACGTCTATTTAAAAGTCGCAAATTCGCGTGGCCACCATGTTGGTTTTGTAGTTACGAGTTTTTCAAAAGTCACATAGGTGAACTTCTAGTAGTTTCCTTTATCACCGTAAGAAATTCCCTGGTAATATCGGGAATAGTTTCGGAGATATGGAATGCTGGTGAAATATTTCGCACAGCCGCCATGTCGGATTGGTGAGACGTAACAAAATTTGAAGGGCACGGTCGGGGTCGTCCGGAATTGTGCTATGAACTTACCGAGTTTCATTGAAATCGCTCCAACTGTTTAGATGTTATTAGGGGGACACACACACTCTCTCTCACACATACACACTCACACACGCACACACACACACGGACAATAGGTGATCTCATAAGCCTATTTTTTCAAAATTGAAAATAGGCTAAAAATCAGCTCTAAAAGAAAATCGACGTCGACTGGAATTGGCAATTCGTTTCTATCATGAGCTTATCGATCCTATCACATCAGCTTCGGCCACCATCAAACTGACGAATCGTGTCGAGTTAATCCTTCAGAGAAGAGTATAGCCTGTTTGTTTTGAGTTTCGCTATTCACCTCGGCTTTTCAGAATTGCGTCTGGGACCTGCCGTCCGTGTGCATTTTAAGTTAACGCTGGGTAAATCGTTAAAGGTGAGGTGTAATTCCACGAGAGGGGGTACACTACTAAGTAGGACAACAAAAGTAGTTGGTCAATAAAATTATTTTGAATAAAATAAATTATGACTAATTAAAATTATTTATTTAATTCTATTAATTTGCTCACCTGTATATGTTACCCAAGAGTTACGTCACTAAATTCAATTAATATAAGAGTCCCATCTTTTATTTTTAATTTATACCATTGATATCATAAGTAGACCGAACACCAAATTGTACCGCTATAGCCTTAAATTGTGTGCTATCTACTTAGTATAAAACAAAGTTCCCAATTCTTGGATGTAACGGGTAATCTCGAGAGCAACTTGATGGATTTTGATGCGGTTTTCACCATTCTGTAAAGGATTTCTCGATGAAGGATTAGGTAAAAAAACATTTATTTATGACCAAAAGAAGCCGAGCAGTTACCATTTCAGTGAATCGAATTGAAGAAAAACCTAACGTCCATGTGTCTTTTAAGCTTACGCTGGGTAAACCGTTAAAAATATCGATATTCTCTGAGAATTGTTCAGCATGAAAAGTTCTGCAAGAAAGTCCGCGACAGCTCCCACATCGAAGACCCCAAGTGTTTTTACGTTTTCATTTCTTCAAGCAATCTCCATTCAGTGGAAATTTAAATTACTAGCTTCAGAGTGAGTTTACGAGCTTGCGAGCGACCCTAGCTTCAGCCAGCATCAAACTGTCGAGTCGTGTCGAGTTAATACTTCAGAGAAGAGTATAGCTTATGTGTTTGGAGTTAGCTGTTCACCTGGGCTTTTCAGAATTGCGTCTGGAACCTGACGTCCAGGCGCCTATTAAGCCTACTCTGGGTAAATAGTGGGACACACACACAGAGGACAGGCAGACACCCACACATTTTATCTCATAAGTCTACATCATAATTTACCCAAAAGCAACGGTACCGTAACTGTCTGTTCAGGTCACTAGCATGAAAAAATTTGAACAGCAAATGTCACAGGGAAAGAAGTGCTGTAGGATTGTTGAAATGAATGCTGAGAAGCAGCACGGGTCTTCTATATGTTACCCAAGAGTGAAATCTCTAAATTCCAACCTAAGAGACTTTTTTTTTCATTTACATTTATACCATTGGTATCAAAAGTAGACAGAACTCCAAAGTACCGCTGTAGCCTTAAATTGTGTGGATATCTCTATCTACTTAGTATAAAACAAAGTCCCCGATTCTTGGATGTAACGGGAAATCTCGAGAACAACTTGATTGATTTTGATGGAAATAGAATAGACTGAATAATCATTGATGACTAAAGGAAGTATTTTGTATTTTTTCGTTGCCTATATTTGTACCACCTTACCTACTTTATTTGTATTCTTTGTGCTACCTACTCGTAAGGTGGTAAATTTATAGTTTCAAGTTACAAGTGTCAAGTTATGGACATTATTTGATAAGGATTTTATGAAGCTCATGCTACAAATTTACTTCTTCAAATGTCAGAGTTACCGCTTCATGTGCCAATTATACTTATGTATTTTCTAGTTTAATTGAAAAAATAATACATTTGAGAGATAAAGGTTGACGAAATTTTTTTTGAAGCTAAAATCTATCTTGGTAAGATGTCTAACTATATATTGTTTAAGGATTTTGATCATAAATGTGTTTGCCGAGTTGTATCAGAGTTCCATTGCATTCAATCATTCATGAAAAGTACATGAAACATTATCATAATCGTGAAGAAACGTGGGCGGTCAACTGACAGCCCGCGCGAACGCCGGTGTGACTCAAGTTGGCGCGAACGCATGAAGGTTAAAAAGAAGTACAAGGAAGCGAAAGAATAAAGGTTGAAAGAGAAATGTGCAAGTATAGAAAATTGTCTGAAATTAGGAAAAGTAGACGCAGCCTATCGAAGGATTAAAATACTTTGGGGGAAAAGAAGACTAAAAGCTGTAAAATTAAGGACACAGATGGAAAGCCTCTAACAGATAGGGAAGAAAAGGTTGAGAGATGCAAAGCTTACATAGAGTGTTTGTATAATGGAAAGGAGATTGAGAATCATGTAACGGAAAGGGAAGAGGAAATTTATGAGGATGCGAAAGGTTATTTAATATTGAGATCAGAATATTACAGAGCATTGGAAGACTTAAGCAGGAACAAAGCACCAGGCATAGATGATATACCGAATGAGTTGCAACGCTGCAAAGGTGATGATGGTCTGATCAGTTTATTTCACTTGGTGTGTAGGATTTATGAGACAGGTGAGGTAGGCCTACCCTCTGATTTCATGATGAATGTTATCAACCCTATATCGAAGAAAGTAGGAGCGTACAGATGTGAATATTACCGTTCAATCAGCTTGATTACTCATGCATCAAAGAACCTGTCTAGAATAATTTACAAGAGGTTGGAAAGCCAGATAGAAACGGAGTTGGGTGAAGACCAGTTTGGTTTCAGGAGAAATGTAGGAACATGGGAAACTGTACTAAGTCTTAGGCTGATTTTGGAGGGTAGAATAAGGAAAGATAAGAGAACGTTCATGGCATTTGTAGACTTAGAAAAGGCTTTTGATAACGTTGAATGGGCTAAATTGTTTGAGATTTTGAAAACGATTGGAATAAAGTACAGGGATAGGAGGGTAATCTACAATCTATACAAAAACCTAACAGCAGTCATTCGAGCTGTAGGACATGAGAGAGAAGCTGGTATTCAGAAATGTGTAAGGCAAGACTGCAACTTATCACCCATACTTTTCAATCATTACATTGAACATGCAGTTAAGGAAAATGGAGAAAATATCAAGTGGGAGCGAAGATTCAAGGAGAAATAATTTCAACTCTGAGATTGCCTGATGACATCGTCATTTTGGCCGACAAGCCTGAGGATTTGAATGAGTTTTTGAATGGTATGGACTCCGTTTTGAGGAAAGAAGTCGTGATGAAAATTAATAAATAGAAAACAAAAATATTGGAATGCAGCCGAAATAAATCAGAAACCTTTATGGAAATCAAATTGGCAGCTGAAAGGCTAAAGGAAGTAGGAATCGTCTGTTATTTAGGAAGCAAAATAACCAGTGATGGACGAAGCAAAGAGGATATAAAAAGTAGGTTGGCTCAGGCAAGGAAAGCATTTATACAAAGAAGGAATCTGTCGACATCGAATATACTATAGATTTAGGTATTAGGAAGTCATTTTTGAAAGGCTTTGCCCGGAGCGTGGCACTCTATGGAAGTGAAACTTGGACTATTGGTGCAGCAGAAAAGAGGACAATTGAAGCGTTTGAAATATGGTGTTACAGGAGAATGATGAAGATCAGATGTGTAGAGAGGGTTACAACCGAAGAGGTATTAAGACAAGTGGGAGAGAAGAGATGATTCTGGCGACTGCTAATGAAGAGAAGAGATACGTTAGAAGGACACGTACTAAGACACCCAGGAATACCAAGCTTAGTTATGAAAGGAAGGGTCGAGGTCAAGAACTGTAGGGGTAGACCAAGGTTAGCATATGTTAAACAGATTGCCTCGGATGTAGGGTGCGGTAGCTATGTAGAGATGAAACGATTAGCTCAGGACAGGGAGGGATGGCGAGCTCTATCATATCAGTCAAAAGACTCAAACAACAACAACAACAATAATTATCAAGTCAAATCAGCCCCTATCGTACAAAAAACAAAGTATAAAGAATATATTTTCATAATTAATGTATTTTGTTCAGATGGCTGGTTTCATTGTGTAGCTTCCGTATTTGCCCTTATTGCTACAGACGTTTTGGTATATTGATGCACATGGGAAAACTGACCGATTGTGAATCAAGGATTGCATTGTACTGTAGTATTATCTATGCTATCGTATGCACTGTTAATCAGCATATTAGCGAAATGTAAAGTAATGCTATCCTGACAGAGAAAACATTCCTATATTCTCTTATCACCATTTTGCAGTTTTCATGTGTAGACAGTTGTTATTTCATTTGTGTGGCTTAGACATCGTCGTCATATTGCCCCGTGTACATGGGTATGTGTGTGTTTGTAGAATCTTTGTGATAACCTGTGTTATTGTGACTGTTGCACTAGCATGTGTAAATTGGGGATAGGATTGGGAATGTGACAGCCATGGCCTTCAGTTAGGAATCATCGTGGTATTTGACTGGAGTAGAAGGGGTAAACCACTGAAAACCACCTCCAGGATGGCTGAGGCAGGAATCGAACCCAGCCCTTCTCAGGTTTGCCCTACGAGGCTGAGTGTACCCCGTTCCAGCTTTCAAATCAGAATTAAATTTCTTGGTAGAGCCGGGAATTTCTGTAGTATGAATCCCAGCACATTACGATGAATATTATGCACTGAATTCACCCGCCTGGGTGACTTCCTTCTGGATGTCTTTGAAATCGCGCCATGCGCTACGGCACACTTTTGTTTTCCACAATTCATTCGTTGCTTATGAAACATACAAGGCATGTCCAAAATGTTGTTTCATGAACTTCAACTAATGTACCTTTGCCTGTTATACGACAATAATATACGTTGAAATCCTGATATTACAAATACTGGACGACTTTACCAGTTTACTTCGTAAATAAGTCATTTTTGCTGTTGCCTCAGCAATCGAAATTTAATGTTTTTCAGTAGGTCATCACGATTGTACCCAATTGTTATGGGAGGTGCCCTAATCCTGAGAAAAATATTGCATGAGATAATAAATACACTTGGATGATTGACATTTGATGTCATAAGTCTGCTTCATCATTTTTCCAAAAGCAACGCTAGCGTAACTGTCTGTTCAGGTCACTGGCATGAAGACATGCGCACAGCAAATGTTATAATACGGAAAGAAGTGCTATAGGATTGTTGAAATGAATGCTGCTGTGCTATAGGATTGTTGAAATGAATGCTGCGTAGCAGCATGGATCTATCCTATTAATTTGCACACTCTATATGTTACCGAAGATTAAATCTCTATATTCAAACCTAAGAAAACCATATTTTTTTAAAATGTATATCACTGTATCCTAAGTAAACAGAACACCAAATTGTACCGCTGTAGCCTTAAATTATGTGGATATCTCTATCTATTTAGTATAAAAAAGTTCCCGATTCTTGGATGTAACGAGTAACCTCGAGAACAACTTGATGGATTTTGGTGCGGTTTTCACCATTCTGTAAAGGATTTCTCTAGGGAGGGTTCGGAAGAAAACATTTATTTATGACCAAAGGAAGCCGAACAGTAACGACTTCAGTGAATCGAGTCGGAAGAAATACCTGCCGTCCATGTGTCTTTTAAGATTACGCTGTAGCGGCTTCGGTGCGTAGTCGGTAGCATGCTGAGCTTCTATGCCCAAGATAGCGGGTTCAAACCCAGCCGAAGCCGTTGGATTTTTTAAGAGCGTTAAAAATCCCTCAGTATGCCTTCCATCGGAGGGGAAGTAAAGCTGGCGGTCTCATGTCATAGATTTATGGCATGTTAAAGAACCTTCCACTAATTGCACCTGTGTGAAGCTAAATTGGATAGGTTAAGAATGTAAACAACACTCCTAGGTTTCTACGTTCGTTATCAAGGGCCGACTGCGGTGGCGTCTAGTAGCTAAGTTCTGAACTTGACCTAGTAGTCGTTGACGGTGCCGCTTGGCGGCAAAAGTAGGAACTATTTGAAAAATTCTAAGTTGCAGTACTAAAATTTAAAAAAACAGATAACACACACTAATACAGTCATCACAATTAACACCGGTTATCAGACAGATTCTACACACACCCAAAGTACACGGGGCTACATGACCGCGTTGTCGCAGCCCCTAAACTTAAGAACCAACCAACCAAGATTACGCTGTGTAAGACTTTAAAAATATCGGTTTACTTTGAGAATTATTCAGCATGAAAGGTTCTGCAGAAAGGTCCGCGACAACTCCCACATCGCCCACTATAAGTCTTTTACGTCTTCCTTTCTTCCAGCAATCTCCATTCAGTGGACATTTGAATTACTAGCTTCAGAGCGAGTTAACGAGCTTGCGAGCTACCCTATCACCCCAGCTTCGGCCGGCATCCAACTGTCGAGTCGCGTCGAGTTAGTACTTTAGAGTATTGCCTATGTGTTTGGAGTTTCGCTGTTCACATCGGCTTTTCAGAATTGCGTCTGGGCTCTGCTCTCCGTGTGCCTTTAAAGCTTACGCTGGGTAAACCGTTAAAGATAAGGACATGCGATCAACAAATGTCATATGGAAAGAAGTGCTGCAGGATTGTTGAAATGAACGCTGCGGAGCAGCACGGGTCTTCTAATATAATCTGAAATTTCTAGTGGTTCTCTTATCTTAAAACAGACTTGTCCGACTTGCTACAGATATCTCGCAACAAGAGGCCTCAAGCATTGGTAAACATGTATCGAAAGTCACATGACCAGTTGCTACTCACAATAGATGAATACAATGCTAAACCATTGCGTTTGGTTACAGAAACTACCCCAGTGACGGAATAGACAGATATTTGGTGCCAAGGCTCGTGAAGTACTGATCGAGGGAGAAGTGTACGAGAATAGACAG